>CM074718.1:128042761-129267761 GCA_037306005.1 Rhinophrynus dorsalis | reverse complement strand
GGCCGAACATAAGTGGTGGGATGGGGTATAGCGGGAGATCAGAGTGGAAATGTAAGAAGGAGTAGAGGAGAGAAGTGTCTTGAAAGAGAGAAGTAAGATTTTGTAAGATACCCTGAGTTTGATAGGCAGCCTTTGGAGAGTTTTGAGGAGGAGCGGAGCTGGGACAAACCTAGGTGACAGAAGAGTAATTTGTGCTGCAACATTCTGTATAGATTAAAGTGGATGGAGATGGGAAGCAGGAATGTCAGACAGGAGAATGTTGTAATAGTCCATGCGGGAGAGTATGATTGAGTGTATAAGAATTTTAGCTGTGGAGGAGCAGAGGAAGGGATGGATTTTAGCAATGTTACTCAAAAGAAAGCAACAGGATTTAGTAATGGCATTAATATGAGGGGAGAATGAGAGAGACTTGTCAATTATCACCCCTAGACACCAAGTTTCTGATACTGGATTTATGGTAGTGCCATTTACAGTTATCTGGAAGGGCGCCACATGGCCAGGCCTAGGTGGGATGAGGAGTAGCTCAGTTTTAGAAATATTGAGTTTGAGGTGCCTATAAGCCATCAAGTCTGAGATAGCCGAGAGGCAATCTGTGACTTTAGCTTGGATATCAGAAGTCAGTTGAGGTGCAGATAAAAAAAAAAGAAGAAAATCGTGCACACCCTTGTTCACTGGACCACTATATTAAGACCAATAACAATTAGCAATGGGAATAGGGTGCTACAGGGAAAATAGAAGGTAAGTATAAAAAGAACCCTGCTGTACTAGCACACCTATGTATCCATAAAACTAGTAAGGTCAATTTAATAAAAGAGGACAAATGTCTACATAATGTTAAAACATAACCTTTATTATATTAAAATTCTAAAAGAAAAAAACAGAACAAAAGAAAACTTATTTACCGGGTCAAAGACCGGCTTGCCACTTATTATCATGTAGATGATGTGATGATATTGGTTACTCGTCTATAATATGTTGTCAACGTTTGAAGACGATATCAAAAGTTATATGAAAAAACCTAGAGCAATATATTATAGCACTCACAATATGAATGCCATCTTTATGCTCATTAAACATTTACATAAGCCAAAACCACTTCAACATTATTTTAAGGAATGCTAGTATGTGTAACATAAGCATTAATAGTTAGATATCCTATAAGTTCAACAAGGCACAAGTCGGCTTGCTCATTCAAACAGGTATCAAACAGCTTGCCTGTTTAAATGCAGTACACGTGCACACTAGGAATTACTCCACAAGCTGATACAATCAAAACAGCTTAGCGAGAGTTAATTGCTTACTGGCTTCTTAAAAACACTCCAGTAGCTTACTCTAATGTGGAGTATCAATTGTACATTCAATTAAGGCATGTCAAATATACCCTGTCGGAGTACAATGAGAGTGCATACAAATAAATATTTCTATACATCGTAATGCATAACCGCCCAAATGAACCAATATAAGTTGGTCTGCGAATATAAATATGTATAGAAAAGCAAAAAATACAATGTGTATCTAAGCTTAAATGCCGGGGCACTAAGCCGGCTTGCCAATAGTTAAATTGTATCACTCCCTAAACACTGGAACTAAAATGGAGCAGAGAACAATAAATATCTAAGCCTAAATGCCGGGGCACTAAATTGGCTTGCCAATAATTAAATCGTAAAGTTCCCTATGCGCCCTAACTAATCCGGTACAACAAAACTAGCATTCCCTAAATGCCGGGGCACTAAACCGGCTTGCCAATATTTATAAAAGCAAAAACAAAAAACACATGTCACGCCTATGCATACGGTAATGAAACAATGTATGATATGAAAACAAAAAGAACCTAATATACAAAAGTCTACACTTTCTCACCGTATCTCACAGCAGCAATATTACAAAATTAGAAAAAATAACTAAAATATATGTGTATTTACATAAATAAAGGTTAGATGTTAAGCTACATAAGCATTATGAAGTCAGTAGGAAATAGTGAATAAAATGAAAGGACATTTAAATTAGATGTACACCTAAATTCCATTCTTCATTAAGTCCCCATGGGGATAATGAATTTAACAGGAATATCCATTTGTTTTCACATTTAAGAAGGGCATTATCCAAATCACCACCTCTAATGCCCAAATGTATCTTTTGTAATCCCCATGCTTTTAATTGTTTGGGATTAGATTTGCGTACATCTTTAAAGTGTCGAGCAACAGATGTTAACTTTTTATTGGGAATCAAAGATTCTTTTGGTGCATTCACAATATTATTGACATGTTCTCTAATTCGTAATTTTAATTTTCTGATGGTTTTACCCACATAAAGAAGGTTACAAGAGCATCTCAAACAATAGACCACCGCTGTTGTTTGGCAAGTTATAAAGTCCTTAATATTGTGAACTTTACCAAAATGGTCCATGATTGTCTTGGTAGTTGTCATTGTGGAACATGCCACACAGTGACCACAAGGATGTGAACCAGAAATTGGCATATGAGAACGTTTCTGAAGATGGCTATGGACTAATTTGTCTCGAAGATTTGGAGCCCTTCTACAACACATGTTCACTTTGTCACCCAACACATCCTTTAAGTCATCATCACTCAACAAAATGTGCCAATGTTTGTTAATAATATTCACTAAATTCTCCCACTGACAATTATAAGTGGAAATAAAACTAATCACGTTACCACCTGGTTCTTTATTTCTTTTGTACAATAAATATGGTCTGGAGGTGTATAACGCACGTTTATACGCCTTCTTGAGAGTATTTTTACTATACCCTCTCTCAATAAATCGTGTCATTAATTCAATTGATCTAGTCTTAAAAGTAGCAACATCACTATAATTTCTCCTGAGTCTTAAAAACTCACCAACTAGAATATTGTTTTTCATATGCTTGGGATGATGACTATTGTAGTGTAATAAACTATTAGTTGCTGTACTCTTTCTATATAAGTCAGTTTTAAAAACATTATTATCACCTCTCTGAATGGTAATGTCCAAAAAATCAATGCTTACTGTACTATAAGCAAGAGTAAGTTTCAAATTATAGTCATTAGTATTAAGAATATTAATAAACTCTTTTAGTTTGTCCTCTGAACCATCCCATAGAATAAATAAATCATCTATGTAGCGTAGCCAAATTAATACATGATTGGTATAATCACTCATAGATTCTGTAAAGACACGATTCTCCTCCCACCACCCGAGGTACAAATTGGCATAGGTTGGTGCACACGCACTACCCATAGCAATACCCCGGGTTTGGAGGAAAAATCTGTGCTTAAATACAAAAAATACCTTTTCAGGACAAAGGACATAAAATCCAAGAAAAATTCCTTTTTGTCACCTGTCCACCTATCATCTGTATCCAAATAATATCTTATTGCGTTTATACCAAAATGGTAATGTCTGGAATTTTCAAAATATCTGCTTTCACCAAATTGTTGAAAGACAGTACTGCAGGGCAGATATTAGCTGGGGGTGTAAATGTCGATTTTTTTCTTTGGTGCTGATGGTAAGTTATAATTAGGTATCTGATTTTCTTGCAGTAGTTGTTCAGTTTCATCATCCTCCAAATCATCACCAATATCACTGTTGGGCAATTTATTTCTTGATTGTGAATTAAAAAATTTATGTAACAAAAGCTTTCTAGAGAAAGCATAAAGATCCACCTTAACAAGGTGCAGATAAGTAAATCTGGCTGTTATCTGCATAGAGGTGATATCTGAGACCAAAAGAGTTAATAAGATAACCGAGTGTTATTATGTAAAGAGAAAACAGAAGCGGTCCTAGAACAGAACTTTGAGGAACCCCAACAGAGAGTTGGACGGGAGAAGATGAAGAAGTGGCAGAGGAGACACTGAAGGATCTGTTTGATAGATAAGAGGAGAGCCAGCCCAGTGCTGTGTTACGGATTCCTAAGGAATGAAGAATGTGGAGGAGGACAGCATGATCAACAGTGTCAAAAGCTGCTGAGAGATCAAGCAGGAAAACTATTGAATACTGATCTTGAGATTTGGCAATGTGAAGATCATTAGAAACAAAAAAAAAACAGGTACATATACATACGTATATAATCAGGCGATTCCGTTATGATCTCTATTAACACATTTTCATAAACAGTATATCACGTCCAAAATTATATAATATTCTTCGATTTTCAATGGGAGTCCTAAGGGGATATGTGTCACTCTACAATATATGTGAAAGATATAAAGAGAGGAGAGTCCAATCAGATATTAATACTATAAAATATATGCAACAAAGTAGCATCCACTTACAGTTATACTGCTCTCATTCAGCTCCAAGAGACGTATACTACTTGATCTCCACTTCCCGTTCTCTATGTCGCGTTCCAAGACACCTCCAAATCTTCATATGCTTACAGGTTATCTCCACACGATCCTCTTTATATTTGCATATAAATGCCGTTGTATTCCAAATCACCTTTCCTCTCATGTAATTTACAGAATGTGTGTCTCGCGCAACTCAATGAGACCCAAATCTCCAAATCCACACATTGTGATCCCTCCGTCCCTGATTTTAAAGTGATAGATAAAAATATGACATTGAGTATAATACTTTCACATGAGAATATGAATGATTAAGATCCACTCACTTTATAAATTCTCTCCATCCAGCGTAATCCAATGGGACAGGATCACCAAATCATCCCGTTTGTGCCTTATATCCAAGGAATAGGTATAAAATGTGTAATATAGCACTATGTACTCAACTAGTAATTACAAGTACTTTTATTCTTAATCGAAAACTTTCTCTTTGATAAAAACAAACATCAATATATAAAGTAAACCGCTAATATAAATTATAAAATATACTGGTGTTGTCACTGCCCAATAACAAACACATCGATTCCTAATCACACCTGTAATGACCCGCACCACACTGTGTGAATAAGCAACTTCACAATTAATCCGGTGGAATCAAGATGTAATATCCACGTATAGGTTTGTTCATTGGGACAGGCACCCACAGAACAAATAGAATTCTTACTGGATTGTATAAAATGTATTTTAACGAAGAATTATTTTTGGCTGGAAGAGGATTTTTATCTTCAACTACTTGGTACAATAATGGGGAGCAGATTTGCTCCCAGTTTTGCTAATATTTTTATGGGAGACTGGGAAGAAGAGTTTATCAATTACCAAATGAGAAGAACAAAGGCATTATACTATGGAAACGGTACATAGACGATTGTCTGTGTATCTGGAGAGGTACTGCTCTATTTGAGTATAACAGTTGCTGATCTAGTGTGTTCTCTGATTAATAATACCATTTGTCTTGGGATACATAGCGCCAATTTCTCCTGTTTTTGTTTTATATCAGAGTATACTCAAATCTTTGGCTTGCTGTATTTCCTAAGTACAATATAGATACAGATCTATTTACTACCTGGAGATTAAGAGATATTAATCTATTGACCATCTTTGAGGACGAATCAGATAATCCCATAGAAGATTTGGATTTGGATGTGATTTTCAATGATTTAGAAAAACAAATGGTGCAGGAGTTAAAAATATGGTGGGATATGGTCACACTTGAGAAATATGTACAGTTGAATGTGGTACCTAGAGGCATAAGGCTAAATAAACAACCTTCATTTGAACACCCACCGGAGGACTTTCAGTACAAATGGAATAGGACCCTTGATGAGTGTTCAATGGCATTGATGTCCCTGATTATCAACAATCATAAAAAAAGATCGGATGATATAAATAATAAAGTGGAAGAAATACATATAAAACTAGAACCATTTAAGGAACTGGATGATTATATTGAGATATCAGGAGACATCAAAGATAAATTAAAGAAATTGGAGGATGATATAATAAAAAGAAAACAACATAAATTGAGGAGAGATAGAAATGATTATAAGCTCAAAAGGGAGACAGATATGGGAAGGATTAGGGAACAGTCTATGAAGGACAAAAGAGAAGTACGAACTAAGGAAGTTAATGAACAATCTAGAATTGATAGAGATAGTAGTAATAATACTCAATTTCTTGATGAAATCAGTCAATTGGTGGAAGAGATAAATAGGGAACCTATAAAATATAATACAAGAACATCTACAAAGGTAAAGGATAAGAATGAACGAATCCCAAGTTATAATAGAAATAGAAATAAGAACAATTATCCAAGAAATGTAGGTTCCAGAAGGGATAATTCATATGGCGGACCACCACGGAGGATTCACAATAGGAAAACAAGGGAGGATTGGAATGATTATCACTTACGTACATCCCAGCATAATGGATATCAAGATTTGAGAGCAGAGGAGAAAGAAAACCAATGTCCCCCTTTTTTGTACCAGAGGTGGGAAAGAAGATGGAGAACCCCCAGTGTGAACCATCAATGGAGGGAAGATGTCAAAATGAGATACCGAAATGTAGATTACAGAGAAAACACAAGAGGGGAAGTAGGGGGGGCAAGAAGATACAACTACGGAAATTGAAACAAAATAATGAAGAAACTCAAATTGTCAACTTGAGCAAAGTAACATTAACTAAACATCAAGAATCCCTCCTAAGGAAGGGATTGAAATTTGCCCCTACCCAGAGGTTGAATAAATTTGACACTTATATTGATGTACATAAATATGTACGTAAGCTTCAACTTAAGAAGTTCTTCATTAATAAGGACAATGTCATTCTTAGAAATACTGAAGATCCCTATAAACATACTGAATGTAGAATGAAGTAGACATTTAACCCAATGGGAAATAATAATCAATATATCGATACATTAAAAAAATTAGTCATAGAGGATATGGAGTCTCTAAAATTGAAAAAAATGAGATCCAATTTGACAAAGGAAGAAACAGTTGCTCTTAAACAATTATCAAAAAATGATGAATTAATAATCAAACCTGCAGATAAAGGGGGAGCTTTAGTATTAATGGACAAAAAGTATATTGGGGAACTTTTAAGACAAACTAGTGATGATAGAGTGTATAGGAAGCTAAGAGGGGATCCCACAAAAAAATTTAAATTAGAGTTATTGGTTTTATTACAGGGCGCTAGGGATGAAGGAATTCTGAATGAACAAGAATTTCAGTTTTTAAATGTTCAGAATCCACGAATTCCTGTGATATATGTGTTACCCAAAATTCATAAAAATAGGGAAAATCCTCCTGGCAGACCTATTGTGTCAGGTATCCAGTCCTTAACAGCTAACCTCTCGCAATATGTGGATGTTTTTTTACAAGATATAGTGATCGGGTTACCGTCATATTTAAAGGATACGGGAAGAACCATTGAGATCTTGAGAACTGTGAAATGGGAAGAAGATTTACATCGAATTACGAGTGGTGTAACATCATTATATACGGTAATAGATCATGAAAAAGGCATAGAAGCTGTACGTAAATTTTTGGTTACACAGAAACTACTGAGAGAAGAACAAATAGAATTCTTACTGGATTGTATAAAATTTATTTTAACGAAGAATTATTTTTGGCTGGAAGGGGATTTTTATCTTCAACTACTTGGTACAGAAATGGGGAGCAGATTTGCTCCCAGTTTTGCTAATATTTTTATGGGAGACTGGGAAGAGGAGTTTATCAATCACCCAAATGAGAAGAACAAAGGCATTATACTATGGAAACGGTACATAGACGATTGTCTGTGTATCTGGAGAGGTACAGAGGAATCCCTACAAGAATTTTTAAATTATATAAATGAGAATGATAAAGGTCTCATATTTACATCAGTTGCAAGTAAAGAAACTGTAAATTTTTGGGATTTAAAAATATATGTAGAAAATAATCAACTTAAAACATGTACATATCAAAAACCCACTGATAGTAATAACTATATAAATCCTACAAGTTGTCACTAGTGATGAGCGAGCACCCCAATGCTCGGGTGTTCGGGTGCTCTGACCGAGCACCCCCGGAGGCTCGAGTGCTCGGCCTTGCACCCGAGCCCCATTGAAGTCAATGGGAGGACTCGAGCATTACACCAGGCACCCCCTGCTCTGATGAGGGGAGGGTGCCTGGTCCATAGGAAAAGGGCAGAAAATTATGGAAACACCACAGAAATGGTTCAGGGACAGCATAGGGAGGATGTCTGGATGCATCTTGGACTCCAACATCGCTGCTGGGAACGATCTTTCGCCCGTAGTACGCCATTTTTACAGACTGACCGTAAAACACACAAAAAGGAAGATAAAAACGACTTTAGGCGAAAAATTGTTACCGAACAGTATTTGCTGTATATTTACTTGTATATCATCTGCAAATTCTGCAAAAAATTTCATCGATTTTTCGGAACTGGGGCCATGATTAAGAGGGAAACGTGTGCAGAGGCAAATTTTCCCAAAAATTTCCTTGATTTTTCTGATCTGAGGCCATGATTAAGAGGGAAACGTGCGCAGAGGCAAATTCTCCCAAAAATTTCCTTGATTTTTCTGAACTGAGGCCATGATTAAGAGGGAAACGTGCGCAGAGGCAAATTCTCCCAAAAATTTCCTTGATTTTTCTGAACTGAGGCCATGATTAAGAGGGAAACGTGCGCAGAGGCAAATTCTCCCAAAAATTTCCTTGATTTTTCTGAACTGAGGCCATGATTAAGAGGGAAACGTGCGCAAAGGCAAATTCTCCCAAAAATTTCCTCAATTTTTCTGAACTGGGGCCATGATTAAGAGGGAAACGTGCGCTGAGCCGACCATCTAAAACATTATGGGTGAGGGTCTGCTGCGGAGCTGACCATCCTAAACATTATATGCGAAGGCCCGCTAGTGAGCTGACGCTATAAAACATTATATGAGAGGGCCCGCTAGAGAGCTGACCCAATAAAACATTATATGAGAAGGCCCGCTGGTGAACTGACCTATACAAAAATTGTCAAACTGCGCCCGCTGATGAGCTGGCCCTATATAAAAATTATATCACAGGGCCCGCTGGTGAGCTGGCCCAATATAAAAATTATATCCCAGGGTATATGGAAGAGAGTCAACCATATACCCGTTTTTTGGGTGGAAGGGGTGAATGGGAATACAGAGTATTCCCATCATTGTAAATAACATATATAAAGTCACTTTATGTTCCTCCGGGGCTTTCCTCCAGTGGAGTGGAGAAGTCAGGGGAAATCCAGGCCTTGTTCATTTTTATAAGTGTCAACCTATCAGCATTTTCGGTGGAAAGGCGGATACGCTTATCTGTTATGATGCCACCAGCAGCACTAAATACCCGCTCAGACAGAACGCTGGCGGCAGGGCAGGCCAGCACCTCCAAGGCGTAGAGTGCCAGTTCATACCACGTGTCCAGCTTGGACACCCAGTAGTTGTAAGGCACAGAGGGATCATTGAGGACGCTGACACGGTCTGCTACGTACTCCTTCACCATCTTCCAAAACTTTTCCCTCCTTCTGACACTAGGCTGCGCATCAGGGTGAGGGTGCTGGCGGGGTGTCATGAAGGTGTCCCACGCCTTGGAGAGTGTTGTCCTGCCTTTGTCGGAACTGCTGTGTGCTCCCCTTTTCTCCCCTTCTCGGTTGGCCAAGGTAGCACGTACTCTGCCGCCAGCGTTGTCAGATGGAAAATTTTGGAGCAATTTTTCAACAAGAACCTTCTGGTATTGCACCATTTTGCTTGTCCTCTCCACCGGAGGAATGAGAGATGAGAAATTCTCTTTGTAGCGGGGGTCCAGAAGGGTGAACACCCAGTAATCCGTGTTGTCTAAAATGCGTATAACACGTGGGTCACGGGAAAGGCAGCCTAACATAAAGTCAGCCATGTGTGCCAGAGTACCAACAGGCAAGATTTCGCTGTCCTCACCAGGAGGATGACTCTGAATCTCCTCATCCTCTTCCTCCTCTTCTGCCCACCCACGCTGAAGAGATGGAACTAAAGTTCCATGGCTACCCTCTGTAGCGGAGGCAACCGTGTCTTCCTCCTCCTCCTCCGCCTCCTCCAATTGTCGCTGAGAAGACGAAGTGAGGGTGCTCTGGCTATCACCTTGTGTAAGCTCTTCCTCCCGCATTTCCACCTCTTCCACATGCAAAGCGTCAGTTTTAATTGTGAGCAGCGAGCGTTTCAGTAGACACAGAAGTGGGATGGTTACACTGATAATAGCGTTATCGCCGCTCACCATCTGTGTCGATTCCTCAAAATTGCGTAAAACCTCACAGAGGTCTGACATCCATTCCCACTCCTCACTTCTGATTACAGGAAGTTGAACGGAGAGGCGACGACCGTGTAACAGCTGGTACTCCACTACTGCCCTCTGCTGCTCACAAAGCCGGGCCAACATGTGGAAGGTGGAGTTCCAGCGCGTGCTCACGTCACACAGCAGCCGGTGAGCTGGCAATTGTAAGCGCTGCTGCAGCTTCAACAGGCCGGCTGAAGCTGTAGATGACTTACGGAAATGTGCACACACGCGGCGCACCTTTGTCAAGAGATCATGCAAATTGAGGTAGGTTTTTAGAAATCGCTGAACCACTAAATTAAATACATGCGCTAGGCATGGTACGTGTGTGAGCTTGCCGAGCTCCAAAGCCGCCACCAAGTTACGCCCATTATCACACACAACCATGCCTGGTTGCAGGTTGAGTGGCGAGAGCCATTGCTCGGTCTGGTGACTAATCCCCTGCAACAGCTCTGAGGCCGTGTGCTGTTTGTCCCCAAGGCAGATCAGCTTCAGCACGGCCTGTTGACGCTTCCCCACTGCAGTGCTACACTGCTTCCAGCTACCGGCTGATGGGTGAGTGGCGCTGCGCACAGAGAATTCGGAGGTGGAAACGGAGGAGGAGGAGCCAATAACGTAGGTGCTGGCGGAAACCCTGATGGAGGTAGGGCCCGCAATCCTCGGCGTGGGTAGCACCTGTGCCATCCCAGGGTCCGAGTCGCTCCCAGCCTCCACGACATTCACCCAGTGTGCCGTCAGGGAAATGTAGCGTCCCTGGCCACAAGCACTTGTCCATGTGTCAGTCGTTAAGTGGACCTTCCCAGTAACTGCGTTGGTCAGGGCACGGGAGATGTTACGGGACACATGGTGGTGTAAGGCGGGGACGGCACACCGGGAAAAGTAGTGGCGGCTGGGGACTGCGTACCGAGGGACAGCTGCTGCCATCAGGCTGCGGAAGGACTCAGTCTCCACAAGCCTAAATGGCAGCATTTCGATGGCCAGTAATTTGGAAAGGTGTGAGGTTAGTGCTATGGCCTGTGGGTGGGTGGCTGGGTATTTTCGCTTGCGCTCAAATGCCTGGGGTAACGACATTTGGACGCTGCGCTGGGACAGGGAAGTGGATGTGGTCGCTGATGGTGCTTCAGATGGTACAGGTGCAGGGCGGGAGGTATGCGGGCCTGCGCCTTCGACAGGCGATTGGCCGGCACCGAAAACAGGGGAAGAGGAGGCAGTGGTGTGGCCTGCAGACACAGATTGGTGATCCGGGCGTTCCTCCCACTTATTACGGTGCTTGGATGCCATGTGTCGGATCATGCTGGTGGTGGTGAGGTTTCTAGTGTTCATGCCTCGGCTCATTCTGGTGTTGCACAGGTTGCAAACTACAATTCTTTTGTCGTCCGCACTTTCCTTAATAAAACGCCATACCGCGGAACACCTACCCCTTGGCAAGGGAGATTTACGCAAGGGGGTGCTCCGTGGAACATTTGCGGGCCGGTTTGGTGCGGTCCGCCTTCTTTCTGTAGCCACACCACTGCCTCTTCCAGCCTGTTGCGGTGCTGCAGATGGCTCACCCTCAGGACTGCTGTCATCGCTCGGCTCTACACCTTCCCAGGTGGGGTCAGTCACCTCATCGTCCACTAAGTCCTCCTCCACTTCCTCACTCTGATCATCCTCCTCATGTCTTGATCCCACCACATACTCAGTCATTGACAACTGTATATCATCCTCCTCATCAAGGTCTTGAGACAGTAATAGTGGTTGATTTAATGGCAACTGTGTCTCATCATCATCATCATCCACTTCCTTTGACCTTAAATGCCGTTCACCTCTGTCATCTTCTTGTGATTGGGTACCCTCTAGAGGTTGTGAATCAGGGCACAAGATGTCATGTTCCTCTGCAAGCGTGCTTGGAGAGAGGTTCAAATGAAGGATTGGTGATGAGACGAGCTCCTCACTATATCCCAGTGTGGGATCACTTCTTTGACCAGACCCTCTATGGTGGGAGGAAGGATGATCAGGGTGAGGATTATGTTGACCAGACTCTTGGCTACTGAGAGTGGACTTGGTGGAAGACAGGGTGGTGCTTAACCGACTGGAAGCAGTATCAGCTGACATCCAACCGACCACCTGTTCGCAGTGGTCGGACCTCGAGAGTGATGTCCTGCGACGCCCTGTAAACTGAGACATGAAGCTAGGTATGGTGGATGTCTTTCTGTCTTGTGCTCTGGCACCAGGCACAGTTTCTACGCGTCCTGACCCGCGCCCTGAACTATCAGGATCACGTCCACTTCCCCGTCCCTTTTTACCCGCCTTCTTCATATTACACGGAATATGTGCTGCAAATCTGAAACTTTGCACAGTAAACAGAATGTGCTTCTTAACTGCGGCTACGCACAGTGAATGGAATATGTGACTTTGATATTTTACAGTTTGCACAGTTAACAGAATGTTCTCCTAATCTGAAACTTTGCACAGTAAACAGAATGTGCTTCTTAACTGCGGCTACGCAAAGTGAATGGAATATGTGACTTTGATATTTTACAGTTTGCACAGTTAACAGAATGTTCTCCTAATCTGAAACTTTGCACAGTAAACAGAATGTGCTTCTTAACTGCGGCTACGCAAAGTGAATGGAATATGTGACTTTGATATTTTACAGTTTGCACAGTTAACAGAATGTTCTCCTAATCTGAAACTTTGCACAGTAAACAGAATGTGCTTCTTAACTGCGGCTACGCAAAGTGAATGGAATATGTGACTTTGATATTTTACAGTTTGCACAGTTAACAGAATGTTCTCCTAATCTGAAACTTTGCACAGTAAACAGAATGTGCTTCTTAACTGCGGCTACGCAAAGTGAATGGAATATGTGACTTTGATATTTTACAGTTTGCACAGTTAACAGAATGTTCTCCTAATCTGAAACTTTGCACAGTAAACAGAATGTGCTTCTTAACTGCGGCTACGCACAGTGAATGGAATATGTGACTTTGATATTTTACAGTTTGAACACTTAACAGAATGTTCTCCTAATCTGAAACTTTGCACAGTAAACAGAATGTGCTTCTTAACTGCGGCTACGCACAGTGAATGGAATATGTGACTTTGATATTTTACAGTTTGCACAGTTAACAGAATGTTCTCCTAATCTGAAACTTTGCACAGTAAACAGAATGTGCTTCTTAACTGCGGCTACGCACAGTGAATGGAATATGTGACTTTGATATTTTACAGTTTGAACACTTAACAGAATGTTCTCCTAATCTGAAACTTTGCACAGTAAACAGAATGTGCTTCTTAACTGCGGCTACGCACAGTGAATGGAATATGTGACTTTGATATTTTACAGTTTGAACACTTAACAGAATGTTCTCCTAATCTGAAACTTTGCACACTAAAAAGAATGTGCTGCTAATCTGCAACTTTGCACACTGAACAGAATGTGCTCTAATCTGCAACTTTGCACACTAAAAAGAATGTGCTGCTAATCTGCAACTTTGCACACTGAACAGAATGTGCTCTAATCTGCAACTTTGCACACTAAACAGAATGTGCTGCTAATCTGCGGCTAGGCACAGTGAACAGAATATATGAAGATTTTTTTTTTTATATCTCTGCCCCCCCAAACAAAATAAACTGCTGCCCCCACACACAGTAGTCCTAAAAAGGACTTTTGGGTCTTTTTTTTTTTCACAATCGCTTTTCTTCTCCCTACACTGACTTTCCCTTCCTATCCTCATCTCTCCCTGGCTAAGACTGAGCCGAACTCGCTGGTCAGGTGCTATACAGCACCCGATCACGGGTTCTGGCCAGCCAATCAGTGTAATGCCAGCAGCCAACATGGCTGCTGGCATTACACTGATGTCAGAGCCTCCCTGCACGTTTATTGGCTGCGCAACAGCCGCGAAACGTGCGGGGAGGAGACCCGAACATGGCGGGCGAGCACATGCGGTACTCGTACGAGTACCGCCATGTGCCGAGCAGAGCGATGCTCGAGCCGAACCGAGCTTTGGCCGAGCATGCTCGCTCAATACTAGTTGTCACCATCGATCTTGGATAAGAAGCATTCCCAGTGGAGAATATACTAGGATTAATAGGAATTGCACAGATAAGAATGTATGTAGACAACAAATAGATCATCTTGAAAATATCTTTTTATGTAACGGATATGACAAGAAAATCTTGATGGAAGTGAAGGAATCGGTATTGGAGATAGAAGGGTTAAATGTTAGTGAAAAGTTGAAAGAGAAAAGATATATTGGAGTAGATTGCCCAAAATGTATAACTACATATAATAGGGATCATAAAAGTATAGAAATCATCCTCAAAAAAGATTGGCCTATTCTCCTGAAGGATCCCCAGTTGAAGACTATCTTACCGGAACAGCCAAGGATCATTTATAAAAGTCCAAAGAATTTAAAACAACATCTAGTACCTAGTTTTGTTAATCATAAGATACCTAAGATCTCTTATTTTAAGAAAGATCTCAAAGGTTTTATAAGATGTAATAGATGTATAGCATGTAGGACTTGTAAGAATAACACACGTAATATAACACAGTTTTCAAGTAATCAAACTAAAAAAATATGATATTAAAGAGGTGGTACTATGTAACAGTAAAAATGTTATTTATCTATTGGAATGTCCATGTGGACTCCAATATGTGGGACGGACATCGCAGTGTCTCCATGTAAGAATTGCAGAACATATACGCAATATTAAAAAAGGTCTTGAAACACAGTGTCTCTCACCATTTTAGTAAGGTGCTGTTACAGTTTTACGACACTCAGACCAAGGTTAGAAATAAAACACAGTTTTATTGAAGTAAAAATAAGGAACAGTACCCCTAGGGCGCAGAATAGGTAATAGCTGTAAGGCAAGTAATAGATAAAATACAGGCCCAATATAGCAGGAGCAGGTAGAATACAGCAGAATCACTAGATAAGGGTTAATGCCCAATACAGGTATTCTGTCTCTGTGGTGGTGATTAAGCCAACGCTCGGTGCTAATAACAATGCCAGAAGTAGTGATGAAAGCAAGCTCAAGCAGTGCGACTGAACTGAATCACAACCAGATAGCTGTATCGTAATGCCCAATAGTACAGCAAGGACCAACTGGAGCTGAAGCCAATGCCCCCACTTGGGTGCAATAACGGATGAGATACGCTGCCAGAGGAGCCAGAGCCATTAGCACCCCTAGGTGCGGTAACGGAGGAGACACTGCATATGCAAATAGAACCGGAGCCAAGAGCACCCCTTAGGAGGAGACAGTGCACAAGCCAATATACCGTGAGCCTAACACACTTCCAGGTGCGATCTGATGGAACAATACTGTGAGCGATATGAGACCAGAGCCAAGGCACCCTTCCGGTGCCGGAATGGAGCAACACACTGCTAGAGTAACGGAATGCCTAATAGCACCACATGGTGCGACAACTCTTAGGAAACGAGCACCTAGATAGAGGTACTGCTCTGCAGTGTAAATGGATAGGCTCGGTGATGGAGGCGCCCGGCTCAACAAGTGTTAATGGCTCAGGATCGGAGGCAGCAAGCTCTGCAAGTGTATACAGACAGGCTCGGTAACGGAGGCAACCAGCACAGCAAGTGTTCTCTGACAAACTCTGTAACAAGGGCAACAGTTCGGCAGGTACTCTCTGACAGGCTCGGTAATGGAGGCAACAGACAGTAAACAAGACAGTAAACACAGGAGGCGTGATCAGTCAGTGCAAGCTGCGAGCAAGCTCAGAATGTCGCCAGGCAGGGACGTCAGTCAGAGCTGGGTCGATCATGGAGCAGGAAGTCAGCCAGAGCCCGGTCAATCACGGAGCAGGAACGTCAGCCAGAACCGGGTCAATCACGGAGCAGGAACAGCAGAGTAGTCAGACGAGCCGAGTCGGTACACAGGAATGCAGGAACACAGCAACAAAGGAACAGGAACACCACGAAAGGGCACCTGAGAGGTACCATAGGCCCAGTATATAAAGGGACTCCCTGGGCGGGCCAATCAAGCTTCGCCAATGGAAGAGCACCACCACAGAGAGTAACAAGGAATCATGGGGACCGTGATAGGTGCATAATAGGGATGCTACTTTATTAAAGTTTGTAGGGATAGAACAGATGAATAGGAACTGGAAGGGTGAGGATATGATAGTGAAGATTTCAAAGAAAGAAACCAAATGGATTTACTATCTCAAAACCCTAACCCCTATGGGTTTGAACATCTGTATAGACCTAAATTGCTTTTTAAAGTGATACATATAAATTTAGGTATTTTTAGGTATTGTCCTCCTTTCATGTATTGTGGACAACATTATATATTTTGAATATTAAGAGAAGTTCTAAATAATTTATAGAGATTGGATATTTTTATATCTCTTTGTAAGGTATTTTATATTTAATGAAATTTATGTTCTGTATTTCTGAAGAAATATGGCATGTATATATATATACATATCTTAATGAGTGATTGACATTTTGAATGAATATTATCTGTTGTAAAATGTATGAGGAATATAGAGATGTAGACACTATGAGGGGTTAACTATCAGAATAACGGGATGTTGAATTCAAGCCAATAAAGCTTGATATGTTGAATTCGTTATATCCGTGTTCATTGACGTTTGAATTCAACCTTTAAATAGCGGTTTAGATCATTAGCCGAATGATTTCCCCTGAGGAAGTACTTTTAGTACGAAACGGGTTGGGCTACTGGGCTATATTGGTGGGTGCCTGTCCCAATGAACAAACCTATACGTGGATATTAGATCTTGATTCCACTGGATTAATTGTTAAGTGGCTTATTCACACAGTGTGGTGCGGGTCATTACAGGTGTGATTAGGAATCGATGTGTTTGTTATTGGGCCGTGACAACACCAGTATATTTTAGAATTTATATTAGCGGTTTGCTTTATATATTGATGTTTGTTTTTATCAAAGAGAAAGTTTTTGATTAAGAATAAAAGTACTTGTAATTACTAGTTGAGTACATAGTGCTATATTACACATTTTATACCTATTCCTTGGATATAAGGCACAAACGGGATGATTTGGTGATCCTGTCCCATTGGATTACGCTGGATGGAGAGAATTTATAAAGTGAGTGGATCTGAATCATTCATATTCTCATGTGAAAGTATTATACTCAATGTCATATTTTTATCTATCACTTTAAAATCAGAGACGGAGGGATCACAACATGTGGATTTGGAGATTTGGGTCTCATTGAGTTGCGCGAGACACACATTCTGTAAATGTGAAGATCAATGACCACTCTAGTAAGAATAGTTTCAGTGGAGTGAGCAGTGCGAAATCCAGATTGTAAAGGGTCCACCAGGTCGTATGTGTTAAGGAAGTCAAGCAGGCGTTTGTAGGCTAGGTGTTCCAAGAGTTTAGAGGCAAAAGGCAGAAAAGAAACGGGTCGATAGCTAGAGGGTGTGTTCCTGTCAGAAGAGTTGTTCTTGAGGATGGGTGTTACTAAGGCATGTTTGAAATCGTCAGGAAAGGTAGCAGGAGCAAAGGAGGAGTTAAAGATTTGTAATAGGGTAGAGATTAGTGTGGGGGAGAGGAACTGGATGAGGTGAGAGGGGAGCGGATCAAGTGCACATGTAGTGGAAGGAGCGGAGGATAGCAGGTTAGTCAGTTCCTCTTATATGGCTAGTGAAAAAGAGTCCAAAGTGCCAGGAGGGGAACAAGGAAGGCTAGGAGGAGATATACAAGGTGGTATATTATTCCGGATGGAGCTCACCTTGGCTTTGAAGTAGTTAGCAAAGTCTTGTGGCTGTATGGAGTTTGTGGGGGAAGCAGATGGAGGACAGAGGTGGGAGTTAAAGGAAGAGAAAAGGCGTCGGGGGTTGGATTTATGAGTGTTGATTAGTTGTGAAAAATAGATTTTTTTGGCGAGGGACAGAGAAGAGTTAAAGCAGAAAAGGAGGAACCTGTAGTGGAGAAAGTCTGCCAGAGAACCAGATTTTCTCCTCAGTCGTTCAGCTGAAAGGGTATAGGAGAAGAGGAAGCTAGTATCTTTATTAAGTTATGGCCGCGGGTTAGTAATGTGAGTGGATCGGAGAGAGAGAGGCACATGTAGGTTCAAAGAGGAGGATAGGACTGAGTTGTATGTTTTGACAAGGCTGTTAGTGTCAGGATTAATAGGAACAGATGAAAGTCCAGTAGCCAGGGAGGACTGGAGAGCCAGGGATTTGAGGTTACGCGTGAAGCGGAGAGAGGAAGCAGGGATTGCAGAAGGTGTATAAGTAGTGCTGAATGTTAATGGATGGTGATTGGATAATGGAAAAGGAGAGATATTAAAATCCGAGAGAGAACAGCTTCTAGTAAACACAAGGTCTAGGAAGTGACCATCCTTGTGAGTGCTAGCATTCGTCCACTGGGTTAGTCCAAATGTAGATGTTAAAGAGAGAAAACGGGATGCCCAAGAGACAGAGGGATTATCCACATGGCAGTTAAAGTCCCTCAGAAGAAGTGAAGGTGTGTCTGATGAGAGGAAGAAGTAAAGCCATGATTCAAAGTCAGATAGGAAGTCTGAAGGTGTATATGTGGAAGTAGGTGGGCAATAGATGATTGCAATTTGTAGAGAGACCGGGGCAAACATTCGGACAGCATGCAACTCAAAAGAGGAGCAGAGTGAGGATGAGGGAGAAATTAGTTTATGATGATGTTCAGACAGCAGCAAACCCGCACCTCTCCCACATTCAGTTGAGCGTGGAGTGTGAGAGAAGAAGAGACTACCGTAGGAGATTGCTGCCTCTAAAGCAGTATCAGATTGAGAGAGCCAAGTTTCAGTAATAGCAATTAAATTGGAGGAGTGGGAGAAAAAGAGATCATGCACAGTGTTATATTTGTTATTAATGGAGCGAGCATTCCCTAGAGCACAGGAAAAGGGAAGAAACTGAGGTCAAAGGCAGGGAATGGTGATTAGATTTGAATTGTTCCTATGCTGACTGGAGGTAGAGTGTTTGTGAATGGAGATGGTACCAGGGTTTGGAGAGGTATCTCCAGCTGCCATTAACAGAAGAAAAGAGAGACACAGGAGATGAGAGAGTGATTTGTGTGTGGGATGGGGGAGTGCAGGAGAGGAGAAGAGTGAGGAGTTGGTGTGTAGAGGTGGTGAGTGTTTATGATAGAAGTGAAGGAGAGATATAAACATGGTGTGGAGGAGATGGTGTAGGGAAGAAGGAACCAGATATTTTAGTGAGAACTGCAGCCATAGACAGAAGGAATATTAGGCACTGTTTGCAGAGGACATGATGTTGAAACAACAGTCCTAATGGGAAGAGTTTGTTTTGTAAACAGAGTCCACAAGCTGGTGTTATACAAAGAATCTTGAAGGTTAGGAGAACTGCAGAGCTTCCATTTAGATGCTTTCTTCAAGTCCTTTCTAGCCTTGCTTTGGAAGGTGTTTTCTCCAGAGGAATCTGTTCTGTCTCCTGCCCCACTCCCTTCACTTAAGATGTCTCACTTGGGATGGGGAACCCCTTAGAATGTCACCCTCTAGAGCTGTCACCCTAGACTGAAGGTATTTTATAGCAGTCTTATACACATGAGGCTTGTTCAGCTTGATTAACAATCAAAGGCTGACCAGAAGTCTGATCAGAGCTGATAAGCAAGTTAATTCACATCCATGTGAAAAGAGTGACCAAATCAGACATCAGTGAAACACAGGATGAAGGGGGGGTTGATCAAACAGGAATGAAATCAGTAACAATAGTTGCAGACAAACAGATGTGGGATGTTAAGAGTTAATACTATACCCAGTAAACAGGAGTTGAGATGTTAGCAGGGGTGCAGAGAGTCAGATGATATGGGATGTTAAGAGTTAATATCATACCCAGTAAACAGGAGTTGAGATGTTAGCAGGGGTGCAGAGAGACAGATGTAGAAGTGATTTTGCGATTATGGAAGATACATATATATATATATATATATATATATATATATATATATATATATATATATATATATATATATATGTATCAAAACAAAAAAGGAGGCAGCACCAGTGGGACTTCTTAAGGGTACTTTTATTAGGCAAATTGGCAGCAATTATGGTCAATGTTTCGGTCCTTGTGAGGGACCTTTCTCAAGACAATTAAACAAGATGGCGTGTGAGTTTAAATAGATGCCATCTTGTTTAATTGTCTTGAGAAAGGTCCCTCACAGGGACCGAAATGTTGACCATAATTGCTGCCAATTTGCCTAATAAAGGTACCCTTAAAGGGATAGTAATACTTCATTTTATCTTTATTTTATTTTGTAGGCATTAAAAAAAACATGAAGAACGATATAAGTCTTATCTCTCAAACCTTTATGGTTTAAGAGATATTCACAAGCAAAGTATCCCCCCCCCTGTTCAGCCAGATCAGAAGGGAGGTGCCCAGGTAGACTGCAGAGAGGGACAATCTTCAATTAAGATAAGGGAAAAAGCTGAAAAACTTGTCAAGGGGGGAAGGGCTTTCATTTTTTCATACAAAGAAAATTGTCCCCTGCTGTTATCTGTCTGGTCTTACAACCAGATTTACATCTGAGAAGAGATGACTTACACTGGAAAAAGGGGCGGGAGGGGGAAACTTTGCTTGTGAATATCTCTTAAACCATAAAGGTTTCAGAGATAAGACTTATATCATTCTTAATGTTTTTTTAATGCCTACAAAATAAAATAAAGTTAAAACGAAGTATTACTATCCCTGTAAGAAGTTCCACTGGTGCTGCCTCCTTTTTCGTTTTGATACTTATGTCTATTTATGAGGATTGTGCACCTGGGCATTCCAATATTTGAGAGTGAGTGCTTCCACTCCAACTATTCTTAATATATATAATTTGGGTTAGCCATGTTAGTCCAGTGGTGTAGAGGACAAATTAATGAGTATTGCAGCATATACCAGAGGGATATCCAATGCATTGTGTGCATTGTGTTGGATACCACTCTGTCACTCAAATAGTGTGCTGCACATACTGCAAATTCTGATGCATACGCTGAAAGTGTATCTGGGATTCAAAGCTGATCTAGTCATGTAGTCCAGATTTACTAATACAGAGAAAATCCCTTTTTATTGTGATATGTACTTTTACTACTGTATTATATGGCACTGAGTTAGATATGTACTGTACGATTTATGACTTTCATTATGCTGCACAGAATTCAGTTTCTCTCGCTTGGGCAAATGCTAAATTATTTGGCAGTATAAGTAAATGGTATACTTTAAAAGATTGCACAATACCTATTTTTATCAACTTTTTTAGGATGGTAGGTAATAGATTTAATATATCTAAAGATGTTGAATTTGGTATTGGCACGTTCTTCAATCATGGGTAATTTAAAAAAGCTTATATTGAATCAATGTAATATTTAAAAATAGTTTTAAAGTCCATATTCATCTCATACTTATTTCTGTTTGTTTTTGTATACAGACTACAAGACATCATCAGCTGTGATTAGAGGAGAGAAACTTTTATTTTCTGAAGAGGTAAAAGATCTTACTGTAAGAGTGGTAAAATATGGAATTTACAGCTGAGAGAGGTTGTGTTGGTAGTTTCACTGACTAAAAATGCTGTTAATAAAAGAAACTTGGGTTTAAAGGGAAACAGCCTGCTTTAGTATTAAAACATTCATTATGCTATTTAATATAATGCCTGACAGGCTGTAGTTTTTTATTTGTCAGCTTATCAACAGACTATTGTGTTCTTGGACATGAGGAAGCAGAGCCAGCACTTACATGGGTCCCAGTGGGTCCATGGGACCCAGATGGCACTTTGACAGGGGCAGCAATTTGTGCTGATCCTTTTACATTATACATATGCTCCACAAAGTGACTAGTTTATACAGTCTGCTGCAGTAGAAGCTCTCGGAGGGGTAAAATGACAGCTGTGGGCAGAAGTAAATGATAGCAGCAGCAGCTGAGCCCTCAGATAGCATGGATCCCTCCCACAGCATTGATCACACACATACACACACAAACACAGACGTATATACATAGTGCATGGGAGGGGAATGAGGAAGTGCATGATAATAAGTGATATCTCTGTGCAGCCCATGGCATGAGATAGAAGTGTACAGGCAGCTGCACAATCCTTCGCACAACGGTCACAAAAGACTGCAATGGCTTCACTGTCCAGCGCAGAGAGGAGAGCATTTGCGCTGAAGCTCAACAGATTAGTATTGTACATTGTTAGTGAGTCTGTAGACATTCATGCACATGGTATGGCTTGGATGTAGTTGTGTCTTGGTGGGTGTGGTTTTGGTGGGGGAGTAGCATTTCATCCTTGGACTCAGGCAGCACAATGTCCTGGGCTGGCCTTGTGAGGAAGATTAACTTTCCCACCTCTGGCACAGTGCAGAGCCTTTCTTTCACACCAGTGTGGGTACAGCTTCTGTATCAACACTAATATCTCTTCTGATGGTGGCCCCACCCTCATACACCAGGTCACACACCTTTCTGCTACCCACTCTTCAGTCATAAAAAGTGTTAAAAGTAGTTGAAAGCCTCACAGGCCTTCTCTGTAGTGATGCAGCTTACAACATGAGGTGAAGGGCAGGGCCAGTGCACAGAGTACATTGCAGTCTTTCACCCTGCCTCACAAACACTTCCAGGCCCTGAATACTGACACTAATGGCTGCAGAAGTAGCCAAACCAATGAATTCAAAAGTAAATAGTTTACATTTTGTTTAACTTTAATTTAACTTGGGATATGCAATGCATAATTTTAACCCCTTAAGGACCGGCCGCGCATGCACTGTGCAGTGACTTAAGGACCACGGAGCATTTTTTTTTTAACCATTCGATTCCGGACTCCCCAAACAGCGTGCAGCCGCACGGGGAGCCTGGAATTCCATGACGTACATGTACGTCCTTGGTTCTTTAGGGACCGCAACCTCATGACGTACATGTACGTCATGCGTCGTTAAGGGGTTAAAGCACATTGCGTGTGCTTTAATACTATACTTTGCTTGGAGGAGGTCTAGGGGAGGCGTAGTTCCCTTTAAATTGTAGTTGCTAGCGACATCATCAAGTAATATATTGGAGGCTTCTTTAATACCCCTATGATAAATAAATGGTGATATATTTAAAATCTAAATAAATGTAACCTTTCAAAATGTAGTTGATATAATCATCAGTTTTGTGGACTTATTGAAAGGAAGTGGATTTAAAATGTACAGGAATGGTATGTGCTAATATTGGTTAATTAAAATTTAGTAATCCCTCACTTCTTGCACTTATGTAAAAAATTATATTAAAACAGGAATCAACAGTCTATGCTATCTGTCCTCAATTTAGGGTTAAAAACATTTTCTGATACATTACTGGTATATTGGCCTGCATCTAACCAAAAAGAAGGGTATACCCAGTTTACACCTATGCACCAAGGCAATCCACAAGAAAATGGCATCTCTGAACTTGCCTTTCACCTGTCTGTCTGAGGAAAACAGACAGCATGCTAAGGCAAGATTAAATCATCAGCATGTACCTGTGCTTAGCAGGAATGCTAATGGTGCATAGGTATAGCAAAACCAGGGAAGCTATAGGGTCCCAAGCATATGTTTACAGTGCATTGCATTGCAAAGTCACTGGCAATGGAGGGTTAATGTATATTACATTACATAAATCCTCCCACCTTCAATAAACTAATGTTTACATTAGAGAAGAGACATCTAAGGGTTGATATATTAATCATTTACAGATATATTTGAGGACAATACAAAGAACTCTCCAAGGAAGTATTTGCTCAAAGAGCTGAGTGAAGAGCAAGAGGTCATCAATTAAGACTTGAGGAAAGGAGCTTTTAAGTAAAGGCAGGAATTTATTACAGTAAGGGCAGTAAAGTTATAGAATTATTTGCCTCAGGATCCTTTGCTTGCAGATACTGTAATTGCTTTAAAGTAATAGGTACCTATCTAGCACAAAACAATACTGAGAATGACAGTTGGCTTTAAAGCAGAAAGGAAATCTGACTGCTATTTGGAGTTAGTTTTTTTTACCTTTCTCTCGATCAGCAGTGATCTAGCATGAACTGAACTTGATGGAATCATGCCTTTTTTCAGCCTCAATGACTGTGTTGCTACAAAACTATGGTCAATATCTGAAATTACATTGTATGTTTCAATCGGCTTTAATGCAATTGCTGATTGGGCAATTTCCAATAATGTTCTAAGGGACTTTTTGGGATTAAGTCAGCCCTGAATTGTGCTCCCAATGATGCTGAACTGCCATAATGTGATGGCTGGAATCAAATGAATACATTTTTACAATTTGGATTCAATGCATTGGACTCAGTTTAGTCAGACACTGACATAATGGCCAGTATTGCACTGCAAGTAATTATATTTACCATTGGTTTTAAGGTCATATTCCCTTTCAGCGGTGTCACTGGGGGGGTACGGTGGGTGCGGACTGCACCGGGTGACTCCTCAACGGGGGTGACATGGTCAGATGTGGTGTGGGGTGCCCCCATAAAGTTTTGCCACATATTGCACTGGATGCCCCTTCAGACATGGGGCTCCCGATAGGAAATTCAAATAATACTAAAGAAAGAGGACCCCTACTTCTAGTACGTTTCCCTCCCCCGCCCGCTCTGCCAGCTACACAGTGTATGCAGAGCTCAGCCGAGTCAGCTCACCTGATGGCTACTCTGCAACTGGAGACGAGGGTGACGTGATGCCGAGCAGCCTCTCGCTACGTAACCAAGTAGTTAGGTAGCACAGGCTGCATAAAATCTTCATACACCAGCAGTGTGTAGCTGGTGTGTGTTATTCCAGGGGCTGCATTCTTGTTCCATTGCCATATTGTCTCTACTGTTGCTGCCAACACCACTGACAGACAGGATAGAAGAAGGTAAACATTACCAAGATGTCACTAACCCCAAAGAAAAGGTAGATTAAAACACACACATGCACACACTAATTTTATCAGCACTGACACAAAGTCAGTGTTAGGGTTTGAAAAATATACGCATTGCACACAATCCGACTGCATTTTGTAAATCCTAACCTTGACATTGAACCAGTTTTGATGAAAGCTAATGTTTGTAAATTTGATTTGGGGGAAAAAAACAAACAAACAATAAAGATAACAATAAAATACTGTATATGTGGAGAAAAGGGCTCTTGGCTATCACTGTAAAATGTACACTATATACTATTCCCAGAATAAAATCTGGCTACTATCCTAACAGATCTGGCGTTCACAGATTATAAAGGGAAACTATTACAAAGAGAAACTAAAGGAGAGTGAATATAAACTAAAATATACATGCATACAATAGGGCATGTGTATAATAGAATCTATAGATATATATAATCTGTGTGCAGCACATTCACTGGTGCACCTTAATACTAGGTAATCCCTGTACACATCCACACAGCTATATCCTGTCATCATGATAGAGGTTCTGTGAATTTACATTTGTTTCACAAGTAATTTTGAGGACTCTCTTCTCCCCACAGCCTTATTTTAGCATACAGCCAACTTCTACTCGCATCATACAACTTCTATACTGTAGTTTTTATATTTTGTGTTTTAGCATGTATATTGTGTCTGTTCCATATATGTTTTCATATTGCTAGTAAATTAATATATCATTATATATTTGGTCCTTTGCCTCACTGCCTTTTAAAGTACTTCATGTGCACATCTGCACATCTATAACATAAAGGGATAGTAATACTTCATTATTACTATCCCCCTGTTGTAGCACTTAAAATTCTGAATTCAACAATACCAGCGGCATTTTTCAAACCTTTATGGTTTGAGAGATATCCGCTTTCAAAGTTCCCTCTCCTTCTCTCATCCCTGACGTCAGCATTCTATCTGACAGCAGGGGAATCCGGTCCCGGGACCGGCAGCGGCTCTGCAGCAGTGCTGAGATCTCATTATGTAGAGCATTGAGTTAGGTCAGGGTATTGTGTGTCTGTGGTTACAGATCACTGAGTGGTGTCAGGGTATTGTGTGTCTTTGGATGTAGAGCATTGAGTTAGGTCAGGGTATTGTGTGTCTGTGGATGCAGAGTACTGAATGGGATCAGAGTATTATGTGTTTGTGAATGGAGAGTACTGAATGGGATCAGAGTATTATATGCCTGTGGATGCAGAGCACTGAGTGGTGTCAGGGTATTGTGTGTCTCTGGATGTAGAGCATTGAGTTAGGTCAGAATATTGTGTGTCTTTGGATGGAGAGTACTGAATGGGATCAGGGTACTGTGTGTCTGTGGATGGAGAGTACTGAATGGGATCAGAGTATTGTGTGTCTGAATGCAGAGCACTGAGTGGTGTCAGTATATTGTGTGCTGTGGAGGCAGAGCACTGAGTGGTGTCAGTGTATTGTGTGATGTGGAGGCAGAGCACTAAGTGGTGTCAGGGAATTGTGTGCTGTGGAGATAGAGCACTAAGTGGTGTCAGGGTATTGTGTGTCAGTAGATGCAGAGTACTGAATGGGAGCAGGGTATTGTGTGCTGTGGATGCAGAGCACTGAATGGGGTCAGGGTATTGTGTGTCTTTGGATGTAGAGCATTGAGTTAGGTCAGAGTATTGTATGTCTGCGGATGGAGAGTACTGAATGGGATCAGTGTATTGTGTGTCTGCAGATGGAGAGTACTGAATGGGATCAGAGTATTGTGTGTCTGCGGATGGAGAGTACTGAATGGGATCAGGGTATTGTATGTCAGTGGATGGAGAGTACTGAATGGGATCAGAGTATTGTGTGTCTGAATGCAGAGCACTGAATGGGGTCATAATATTGTGTGTCTGTGGATGCAGAGCACTGAGTGCTGTTAGGGTATTGTATGTCTGTGGATGCAGATCACTGAGTGCTGTCAGGGTATTGTGTGCTGTGGATGTAGAGCACTAAGTGCTGTCAGGGTATTGTGTGTCTGTGGATGTAGAGCACTGAGTGCTGTCAGGGTATTGTGTGTCTGTGGATGCAGATCACTGAGTGCTGTCAGGGTATTGTGTGCTGTGGATGTAGAGCACTAAGTGCTGTCAGGGTATTGTGTGCTGTGGATGTAGAGCACTGAGTGCTGTCAGGGTATTGTGTGTCTGTGGATGTAGAGCACTGAGTGCTGTCAGGGTATTGTGTGCTGTGGATATAGAGCACTGAGTGCTCTCTGGGTATTGTGTGCTGTGGTTTTAGTGCATAGTACGGGAGGAGATCCAGGGGGGTGACACCAGGAGTTACTGCACCAAGTGACACCAAACCTAGTAATGTCTCTGTTCCCTTTGTACCACAAAATGAAATAAAATAATGTGGTACCTTCTTAACAGATAATAAATTGCAATCATATAGGTGAAAAACAGGCCACTTACACTCACCAATGCCGTTGCATATCCCACCACTGGGAGTCCTAGTATAGAAGTATTCTTCCCAGAGCTAGTAACCTTAAGCCCTTAAGGACTGGGAAATTTTCACTTAACGACTGGAGCAATTCTGACCTTTTTGACTATGTCTTTGTTCAACCATGTTTTCCCTCTAAGTACTTTATTTTACCCATGAAAATTATATACTGTTTTTTAATGCACAAATAGGGCTTTCTTTTGATACCATACTTATATGGATAGCCCAACATTTATTTTAGTAAAATTAAAGAAAACGGTAAAAAAAAAAGTAAAAAAAATGCCGTTTTTTTTTTCTCTTGGGATCACTTGGACACAATGGGTTAAATTGTTATGGACACTGCACGAAAGGTTTGACCGGTCAGTCATACCTATAAAATGGGCAGTTTTAAGTGGTCACTGTCCCCCCCCGGGTAAAAAACCCTATGTCCCTTTTTCCCACCTTATTTTCCCACTTTTTATTGATGAGCATTGGCGGTGTGTATAAATGTATTTCATGGCTCTACAACACTTCGTGTTTTTTTTATTTAAATAAAATTTCTGTTAAAAAAAAAAAAAAGTGTGGTGTCTTTAAAAAAAAACAACAACAAAAGTTAATTTTAACATGTCAAAAATGGATCTGCATTTAGCCAGCCTCCAGCACAGCAGTGAAGGGGTTAATACCCCCAGCTGCTGCATTTTAATTATCCACTAGGTGTCTCCTCTCTGCTTCTCTGTCCCTTACTTTGATGTAAGGGACAGACAGGCGGAGGAGAGACACAACAAGCAGTATAAAACACTGCTTCATTCTTTCTTTCACAATGCCGGTACGTGGGATCGCTGCTGCAGCGATCACATGACCTGGCAATTGTGAAAGTAGCTGAGACTAAATGCTCCCGTCCCGGAGCGCTAAGTCTCAGCTGGGAATTAATGATAGCAGCGTGCACGGAGGCGCGTTGCTATCAATTAACCCATGACGGTCCAGGCCCGTCATGGGTCCTTAAGGCAAAACAACCCATGACGGTCATGGGTCGTTAAGGGGTTAATACCAAGGCAGGAACATAAAATATACAGCAAAAAAAAAAAAAACCCTGAGTTAAAGTAATTCATAATATGCAGTATCTATAAATAAATCCAAATCAAAATATATGTGCAAGTAGTCATGCTCTAGAAAAAGCTAAAGCAGTCTCGTTATTATGGTTATATAACTAACATGAGGAGATAATCATCTATTCTAAGATAAAGAAAAGTAATGTTTTCTGTCCCTGCTTTGATATAGTTGCAGGCCATGCTATGCCTGGAGTTGTTTTTGTGCATTAGAACATCCTTATTGATTTTAAGTGAATACAATAGTTTTTATATTTTTCTAAGGCAAGGGCACCACAGACTTTCTTATTTAAGAAGATTATTGGCTATTGAAGATTAGAGTTAACCTATAATTACTAGAAGTATCCTAGTGATTTGAGCTTTGCTTCCTGGACACAGGCATAGTACACAATGCTGAAACAGATCCAAAATTAAGGCTTCCTACAATTGTTCCTGTTCTAAAGTTATAGCGACCACTGCTGGGGCCTGGCTTCTCTAGGCTTAATTTATCTACATTCCTGACATAAAATTGAGAAATAATAGAGAGGGAAAAAGAGCAGAGACATGCCAGGAGATTAGTGATGGATTAAAGGTGTCTTGGGCCACAGGTAATATCCAAGCTATTGATTGCCTCCCTCCTTATTGCCTCTGCCACCCCCACTAGGGTTTGTGCAGATATAAAAGTAACACAAAGGCAAAGTGTAGCATAAAATAAAAGCCCACAGTGTCAACTGAATATATATATATATAGATATATATATATATATATATATATATGTACAAGTCAAAGTTAGAAGAAAAAGCGCTTGAGTTCAGAAAAATATATATTTATTCAAATATGGAAATAGAATTAAAATAACTATTCAAATACCCAACATATAAAAGTATATATATATATAAATTGTGACATCACTAATAGAACGACAAATATAAAAATAAAATCAACAAATATCCAATGTTAACAATCCTATATAATAATTCGCTAGTAAGTTTGTAACGACGCAGTCATGCACAGTAGAGACTGCTTGTGACGAGGCTGATACAGAGCTGGGTGCTCCAAAGGAGCGTCCAGCTCTGAATCAGCCTCGGCGAGTGCAGTCTCTACTGAGCATGACTGCACTGCGACCGGCTGGAGCTGTATCAGCCGCGGAGTGGGTAGTCTTTACTGTGCATGACTGCCCTTGACTGACTGGCAGTGGCACTGTGGCCCGTGTAACGGGCTCTTCAACTAGTATAATATAAGCAGTATAAAAAGTAAGTGTACAGTATATGCCCGGATGGCATCAAAGTCCAATATTACTATTGCAAAGTAATCACCATATGGCTAAATGCGTAGCTGTAAAGCTATACTGATCTAATAGTCACTGAAAGGTTCAATGTAGCAAACAATTTAGCGGGCAGGTGTAATGAAGTAACATACGGTTGTATAGATGTGTATAGAAAAAAAGCTATTTTAACCCATGGAGTACCAAAGTATAATTGGTTACCAATAAATATATCTAGAAGCCACTTGAAGATATATATAAAAAAAAAAATCTAAAAACCTACCAAAGAAATGGAAAAAAACCCAAACATGTCTATACATGTGATATATATATATATATATATATATATATATATATATATATAAGCAAGACTAAAGAAATACATAAACCATATATAAGGAATATATATTCCTACATGTATATAACCAGAACCTAATAAAAAATATTAAAAAGAAAATAAATAAATAAATAATTAAAAATAAAAAAATAAAATAAAAGTATTTACATCTAATTTTTCATTGTGTACCTTTGGAGTAAGGGTATCACAACTATAAATCCAAAAACTTTCTCTTTGACACAATCTATGAAATCTAGATCCCTGTGATAGAGAAGATGAAATATGTTCTAGAGGCATTAATTTAGTATTATACAAAGATGTATTATGATGTTCCAAGCAATGTGCAGCCAGAGGATATTTAAGATCAGATGAAATAATGTCTCGTCTATGTTCTAAGAATCTATCTTTGATTCTTCTTTTTGTTCTTCCTACATAGATCTTGTTACATGGACAAATAATACTATAAATAACATATTGTGTATTACACGTGATAGGGTGTTTGATATTATGTGTTTTATTTTAACTATCCTTAAATTCTTTTAATTTATGTGTAATAAATGAACAAGTAATACACATTGAGTTATTACATTTATAAATCCCTTTTTGTTCTACAAAGTTATTTTTATTGTCCACTGCTTCCTTCCTTTGAGGCTTCTTCCTTGAAAAAATACTTTTCAAATTTTGATTCTTAGTATAAATTATTGTTGGGCTAGGTTCTAATAGAGGACTAAGTATATGGTCTAGTTGTAATAGAAACCAATGTTTCTTTAATGCTTTTTTAATTTCAAAATGTTCTTTATTATACTTAGTGATAAATTTAGGTGTATTTTGTTTAAATAGAGTACATGTTTGATGTTTAGGAACTAACATAGAGTTCCTATCTTGCCCCCTGGGCCGGTCTTAAGTTTGGGGGTGTGGGCCGCTGCCTAGCACTCATCATCTCCCAAATGCTACTGTAAAGCCTGTAAAGCAGCAGGAGATGCGAATGCGCAGGGCCAGTCAGCACTTAATTAAAGGATATTCCAGTGTGAGGCTACTTCCATTCTACTCTGCCACGTACCCGGCCCCACTCATTTACCTACCCACTCTGCCTGTAACACACACACGATTCAGGAACAATTCAGTGAAGCTCAGTCAGCTGGCTTCACTGCGCATGCATATGGTACGTGACCTTCTGGTCTGAGTACCATGCGCAGTATGTCATCGCGGCCTGCAATCATGGGGGCAATACAAGTAGGTGTGCTGTGCAGAGCGTGCCAGAAAATGTTAGTCAACCATCGCCAGTAAGTTATGGGGGCTGCAGGACCGCCACGCCAGAGGGCTGCAAATAAATTCTTAGGGTAAATTTTTATGCCGGCTATGAGGCTCACACCTAGCAAGGAATGTAGTGGCTTTTTCCATGCATAGTAACCCACACAAGAAGGGAGTCAAGAAGCCTAGGAAATGACATTCTTCTGTGAAGCATGGGTGGGAAATCTGTGGCTACCCAATTGTTCTCTACTACAACTGAGATTATTTGCATTGCAGTCCAACAACATCTGAAGAGCCACATGTTGCCACCCCTGCTTTGAAGTATCATTGCTGATCAGATGGTGTGTGGGCTACAGATTCAAAGTAGTGTCAGTTATATAAACTGTACAGTTAAACAAGGGGAAATAGAATGGTCTCCAGATGGGTTTTAAAGAACTGAAAAATAATGTGAGGATACAGGTTGTAGACTAGAATGAAAATAGGGAACTATGAAATGAGAAAAGAGCAAATACATTTTCAGGGCAACAACCATGTTTTACTATGTCTGCTCCTCTGTGAAACCCAAAATTGCTATTATCATTCATTCAGAGTAAGGAGAGGGTAAGAAAACTGGCACTTTGGCTAGCAGGGAAGATAAGCTAAACAAGGAAGTCTGTGCCTTCAACATCATACACAGTTATCAAAGTCTGACAGTGTCTGTTTGAAGACCCTTGACTTGCAGCATGTGAGGTTATTTTCTGGCTTATTGTTTTAGTATGGAAGCTGTCACAGAAATTGTGTGGTGATTTTAGCTGGATTAACCACTCAGTGTTTTGTGATTAGAAGAAGAGAATGAAACACATGAGGTCAGGCAAACTGTGGAGAGCCAGTGTGTGGGCAGTGTGTAGAGGTGGACAACATTGTGCAAAGTGTGTGGAGGCTGAGGACACCAGTGTGGACAGTGAGTGTAGGCAGACACCAGTGTGGACAGTGTGTGGAGGTGGTGGACAACAGTGTGTAGAGGTGGTGGACAACAGTGTGGATAGTGTGTGGAGGTGTAAGCTCTGCGGTATCACTAGTGTAGCTCTATATCAGTAATGTAGCACCATCACAGTTGTGAGCCTTACATTACAACATTAATGCAAATTATAAAATCTAAAAAGGGAATGGGCTGGAGCTTTATAGGAAATGGGCCACTTGATTGTACTTGCCCCCCAGGCAAAAAGTTGCCAGCCCTCCCCTGCATACAGCTGTTTATGCTATAATTAAAGGGGACAGTAAGACAACATAGATGTATAAATAAATATGATAGTGCTCTCTGCTGGTGCTTAACATGTTAATATATTTCCTATGATTTTGACAAAGTGAAGTTGGTGGAAGCACTGACTTTTCATGTACAATTGCCCAGGTGCATAATCCCATATTAGGATAAGCAGGTAGTTTTGAAAGGAGGAGCAGCACCCGTGGGACTTCCAAAGCAAATATTATTGGTAAAAAACATAATATCAAACAGTCGATGTTTCAGTCCTAGAGACCTTTATCAAGTCAACACAGGCATAAGAGCTATTATTTATAGACTGGGAAGTCACAGGTGGGGCGCCAAAATAGACTCTTTGCTTCAGAAGTCCTACAGGTGTTGCTTGTCCTTACAACACTCTCTATACATATATATATATATATATATATTTATATCTATATGAAAAGAATATATATATATATATATTTATACTGTATATAGCAAAAGAAGCCCAGTGTTCTGTGTGTGAGTAGTCAGAAAATAATACATAGATTGTGTGGCACACCACTCTTGTCCCACTGGTAGTCACTTAGGGTATCCTCTAGCAATGGCGTTGGCTAAAAGGTGACAATCAAATGGGTGAATGTCACCCATGTTGCCTGTATCAAAAGGGTGTGATAGTTGTAATAAACGTTTTGCCCAGATTTCGCACGGATGCTTAGTGCAAGACTGGCCTGGAAAAGGACATTTAACCCCTTGGGTACTGGAGAGGTCTCCAAAACATTGCAAAGCAATGTGCTGTAGAACACTCCAGCATCCAAGGCATGAAGCCATCAATGCGCTCTCTCTTTCTCTCACCCTGTTTGTGCAATACTTGTCTCTTTTACTGATTCACTTTATCGCTTATCTTGTTATGCTCTTTGAGGGTTTGTTTAATTACTTGAAAATCAGAGGGTTGTGCAAGGCATTGAGCAGCAATGTTTTGTACACCCCTCTTCTCCTCAAGGAGTTAAAGGGATAGTAATACTTTGTTTTATCTTTATTTTATTTTATTTTGTAGGCATTAAAAAAACATGAAGAACGATATGTCTTATCTCTCAAACCTTTATGGTTTAAGAGATATTCACAAGCAAAGTTTCCCCTTCCCGCCCCTTTTACCTAGTGTAAGCCATCTCTTCTCAGATGTGGAATCTGGTTGTAAGACTAGACAGATAACAGAAGGGGACAATCTTCTTTCTATTAGAACAATGAAATCCCTGCCCCCCCTTGACAAGCTTTTCAGGTTTTTCCCTTATCTTAATTGAAGATTGTCCCTCTCTGCAGTCTACCTGGGCACCTCCCTTCTGATCTGGCTAAACAGTGTTACATCCGTAAAAGGGGCGGGAGGGGGATACTTTGTCATTGAATTACTCTTGAACTAAACTCTGACAGAATTTAAATAACACTCTCCAAAGTCCAAATACTATAATGATTAATTAGAGCTGCTTTTATTATGAAACATTACTATCCCTTTAAGCAAACTCTCAATGTGAAAAAGATGAGCTACTTGAATAACCCCTATACCCTCCACATGCACCTATATACCCCACTGCAGCTCTCTCACCTGCTGCCTTTAGCTCTGCTAGTGTCCATGACTTTCGGTGAAATTAGAGGAATTCAGTCACCTGTCTCTCACTCTTTCATTGTCTCTCGTAAGTGAGTCTGGAATGAACTGAAAGGTAGCAACAACATTCTGATGTTGCCCCTTTGTCTCGGGCAATATGTTCAACTTACCCTTTTGAAGCTCACCCTTTTGACCATGGTCTTCTCATAGTAAACCATCAAAGAGCCACACATTGTCAAGGTTTGGCTGGACTGCTCTAGTTGTGCTATTTGATTCTGCTGCCTGAGCTAAACTAGAGCTCTGCTGCCCATTGCTGCTGCCTTCCCTGTTCTGGGTCAGGCTGAATCAGCTGACGTCTCTGTGATTGCTCACCTGACTGTTATCAGCCAACCCTCCCAGGGTATTTAAAGCAGCTTGGGTCACTTCCTGATGGCCCTTGTGTCTGATTCTGACTGCAAGCGTATTCTCCTGAGTTGCTGATTATCTGTGCATGACCTGGCTTCCTCTGATGTCCCTTCTGGCTCCTGATTCCTGGCTTTTTCCTGACATCGTTGATCTCCGTATTCCTGACCATGGCTTGGCTGAGTACCTGTCTTGGTTCCTGACCCCGGCTTGTCTTTTGGTTTACTCTTCTGGATCACGATTTTGCTTTGTTTGCTTTTGTTATTTTAATAAAGGTGTTTTGCGTTTTACATTTTTGTGTCTGTCTGGTTCCTGGTCCCTAATAATACACAAGGGCCATGAACTTTAAAGGTGCAGGCAATCCACTGAATGTTTTTTTCAGGCTGGACCAGGTAGACCAGTGCATGGACCAGTTTGCGTTCGCCTTCCAGGTTTTGTTGCTCCATACTGCGTACCTGGCTCCACCACCTCAGCAACCCCCGGCACAGGCTGCCCCTATAGCTGCTGCTGCTCCCACTGCCAATGGTGATTCCAATGTTGCTAGAGGCATGACTGGGTCTGCCCCGCGTCTCCAGCATTATGGGGGTGACCCTAACCAGTGCATAGGTTTCCTGAACCAGATGCGCTATCCCGGGGGTTCATCCACAAGTCGTCCTCTCCCACCGGGCCAGATTCTTCTTAGTGAAGAAAAAGAATGGAGAACGGAGACCCTGTATCAACCACAGGGGGCTCAACCGTATCACTGTCAAAAAAGCCTACCCAATTCCACTTACTACCGAGCTATTCGATCGATTAAAAGGGTCCAAGGTGTTCACTAAGCTCGACCTGCAAGGGGCGTACAATTTGGTATGGATGAAGGAGGGCCACAAATGGAAAACCATGTTTAACACCAGGAGCAGGCATTACAAACACTTTGGAATGCCCTTCGGTCTCTGCAATGCTCCCAAGGTTTTCCAGGAATTCTTAAATGACGTCCTCCGGGACATGCTCCAACAATGCGTGGTGGTGTACTTAGATGACATTCTGATCCATTCTACCTCCATAGAAAGCCAACATGCAGATGTAGCCCGAGTTCTGCAAAAATTATGAGAAAATAATCTATTTTGCAAATTAGAAAAATGTGAGTTCCACCGCAAACAGGTCACCTTTTTGGGGTACGTAATTTCAGAGATCGGTGTCACCCTGAGAAACTCTCACCTGTTCTCGAGTGGCCGCGACCCATAGGTTTCCGGTCTCTTCAACGTTTGCTAATTACTACAGGAAATGTATCCGCAATTTCTGCTGTATTGTAAAACCCCTTACCGACATGACCAAAAAAGATGGTAACTCCACTCACTGGTCTCCGGAAGCCATCAAAGCATTGGAGGCATTAAAAGTTGCTTTTGCTGCAGCATCCATTTTGGCACTCCTGAAACCCAAGCTTCTATTCATACTCGAGGTTGATGCATCTGAGACAGTAGTAGGCGCCCTCCTGTCTCAACGTCCTACTTCTGAGAGCCATTTGGGTACTTCTTGAAGAAGCTAAGTCCTGCAGAATGCAACTATGAAATTGGGCCGTGAGTTGCTGGCAATAATACTCACTCTCAAAGAATGGAAGCATTTGCTCGAGGGAACATCAGTGCCAATCCTAATCCTCACGGATCATAAAAAGCTCACGTACCTGCCCGAAGCTAAGCACTTGACTCCAAGACAGGCCCGATGGGCCTTATTTTTGCCCCATTTTAATTATATGGTCTCTAACCTGCTGGGCACCAAAAATGTCCGGGCTGATGCCCTATCCAGACAGTTATTGGACGCTAAGGCGGAGAGCCCTCCTAGTCCTGTTATTCCTCCGGACCAAGTACTGGCCTCCATATGTACCAGCAAAACATCTCCCCTCAGTGAGAGAATATGGGCCGCCCAAGTAGATGCACCTGCTAAGACTCCCTCTGGGAGCTGTTTTGTACCTGTTATTCTCCGTACCAAGGTAATTTCAACATACCATAATACGAAGTCAGCAGGGTGTCACGGTTTTTGATGAACACTCAGACCAGATAGGTAAGGTAAAATGACTTTATTAGGATAAAGTACAAACACTTAGTTAGGCCCTTAGACCCACAATAACAGAACATATATATATATATGTACAAATATATAGAGCAATAGCAAGCCAGTATTAGTAATAATAATGAAATGGAGACAATCATTGGCACACAAGAGTTCTGGCTTGAACCTGGATGGCAGAAGGCAAAGCAGCCCAGGAGCTGACAGCAGGACTCAGGTGACAGGTAGTCCAGGAGTAGATGACTGGCACAAACCCAGACGCCAGGGAGGCACAGAACCTAAGAGGACAAGGGTCACAGGGAGACCAAAGCAACCGCTTATAGTAGGCAAACCCTAGAACACTAGGGGTGGATCGAAATATACGTAAGGAAGGCAACCAGTGTCCCCTCATACTGAGGTATGGTGTAATGCAACAGCTGGCTCTTGAGCCCAAGGCTACTGCAGAGAGGAATGGAGCACTGACCCTGCCTGGATGATCCAGGCACAGAAAGGGTCAATAGGTAACGCCCAGAGAGATACTGCAAATCCCAAAGGGAGTGAGCCCAGCGATGATAGGGAGGTGACACAGAGAGTGATGAGCGTAACACAGTCAGTGCTATTCAACACTGTACCGTTACTTCACGTGTGCACACTGCCGGAGGCGGTTAAGAAAGCAGATAAAGCATGAATGCTCAGCCTATGGTCAACAAAGAAAAATAACGCCACGCGGCGCACACCGACTAGCATAACAGGCATCAGCGGGTATCACTAGCCCAAACAGAGGCAACCAAGCGGTATAACCAGGCACAGATGGCAACAGCGCGGTAATCAGCCAGATACGGTCAGTAACGGAGCAGGTTCTCAGCCAGATACAGTCAGCAATGGAGCGGGTTCTCAGCCAGATAAGATCAGCAACGGAGCGGGTTCTTAGCCAGATACGGTCAGCAACAGAGCAACAGCAACACAGGAAATGCAGGAACGTCGTCAGGCAGGCCAGGTCATACACGATCAGAGAGACTCAGACGTCAGTAACTAGTACACCACGAAAGGGCACCATAGTGTAGACATGACAGAGTATATAAAGGCTATCACTAGGCGGCAACAACGATACCTGGCCAATCAGAGCAAGGCAATGAAATTGGAAGTCAGAATGTCGCCACCTGCAGCCAAGAGCACGGGCACTGTGATACAGGACATCCCAGTAAGAACCAGCTTCTCTGGTCAGTTCCCCTTCTCTTCTGGTGGCCAAAACTTAACAGTGATATTACTGCATTTGTCTCTACCTGTCCAGTCTGGGCACAGACCAAATCACCCCGTCACCTTCCAGTGGGCCTTCTTCAACCCATACCCAATGGGGAGAAGCCATGGTCACACCTTGCCATGGACTTCATTGTCGACCTTCCGCTGTCCAGCTGTAACACAGTCATCCTTATGGTAGTTGACCGATTCTCTAAGATGATCCACTGCATACCGCTAAAGAGTTGGCTATGGTCTTTATCAAGGAGGTCTATCGGCTATACATGGTTCCCCAAGTCTTAATTTCCAACCGGGATAGCCAGTTTGTCTCCAGATTCTGGAGGGCCTTCTGTGAGCAACTTGGTATCCAACTCTCCTTCTCTTTGGCCTATCACCCGCAATCGAAAGGGGCTGCAAATAGGGCTAATCAGGCCTTGCAGCAATTATTGCAGTTGCACATATCGGACCATCAGAATAACTGGTCGGACCTGCTTCCTTCGGTGGCGTTTGCTCATAACAGTGCAGCCTCAGCTTCTACCCGGCTCTCCACCTTCATGGTGAATTATGGGTATCAACCATCCATGATTCCAGATTTGTTCACTCCCCAGGGGATTCCGGCACTGGAGGATCATCTTCATCAGATCCGTTCCACATGGGTGCATGTCCAAGAGTCACTGCGACGCTCGCAACAATCCCAGGAACTCCAGGCTAATCATAAACGCCTCCCCGCACCCTCCTACCAGGTCATAGAGAGGGTCTGGTTGTCATCCAGAAATCTCCACCTCCGAGTGCCCTCTCAGAAACTGGCTCCCCGTTTTGTGGGGCCTTTCTGTATCCTACAACAGGTGAACTCTGTGGCCTATGCCCTAGACCTCCCTCCCAATATGCGGATACACAATGTGTTCCATGTCTCACTGCTGAAACCTCTGGTTTGTAATCATTTTACTAAAGTTGCTCATCGACCCCATTCGGTGTTCAATGACGGCCATGAGGATTTTGAGTTTCGCTCAATAGTTGACTCTTGTAGGTCCTGTGGAGACTTCAATATTTGGTCCATTGGGAGGGATACGATCCAGAAGAGCGCTCATGGGTTCCAGCCATGGACGTATATGTCCCCTCCCTCCTCCGTGCTTTCCATGCACGGTTTCCCCATAAACCTGGTCCTGCACCGCGGGGGGGGGGGGGAGTCATTGAGGGGGAATACTGTCAAGGTTTGGCTGAGCTGCTCTAGTTGTGCTAATTGATTCTGATGCCTGAGCTAATCTAGAGCTCTGCTATCTATTGCTGCTGCCTTCCCTGTTCTGGGTCAGGCTGAATCAGTTGACATCTCTGTGATTGCTCACCTGACTGTTATCAGTCAGCTTGGTTCACTTCCTGATGGGCCTTGTGTCTGATTCTGTCTGCAAGCGTGTTCTCCTGAGTTGCTGATTATCTGTGCATGACTGTCACGGTTTTTGATGAACACTCATAACAGTTTGGTATGGTTAAAATAACTTTAATAGAGAAGTTGAAAAACATAGATAGGCCTATGGCCCATACAACAGAGTAGATATACAGGCAAGTGAATATAACAGTCTAGGCCAATATAGGAATTACATGTGATGAAAAAGACAATCTCTAGACAGTAGAGGTCCTGGCATAGATCAGGACAGCTGGCAGGATCGATAGGCAGCGGACTGACCACAGGACCTAGATCGAGGTGGTCCAGAGGAGGGTGACTGACTCGACCCAGAGGAGCGAGGCAACTGTGCTGGCACACCCAGACGTCTGGGAGGCACAGAACCAAAGGAGTAAGGCAACATTACTGGCACAACCCAGACGCCTGGGTGGTATAGAACCCAAGGAGTAAGGCAACACTACTGGCACAACCCAGACGCCTGGGTGATATAGGATCAAGGCACCACTGACCCTGGCACCGGATGGCAACAGACCGAGATAACTCTCCCAGAATATCCCTAGAGTGCTAGGGGTGGATCGCAGCACAGCACGTATAGTGGTGGAAACAACCAATGTCCCCTCTATGAGGATGGTGCAACGTAACACTGGCTCTTGAGCCAGAGGCTCCTGCAGCTGAGGTAAGCAACACTCTACCTGGAAAGTCCAGGTACACCAAAGGTCAATAGGTAACGCCCAGAATACTGCAACTCCCAGAGGGAGTGAGCCCAGCGAGGTATGAGAGGTGGACACAGAGAGATCAGAGTAACACAGTCAGTGATAGAACACTGCACCGATACTTCTCTTGTCCACTCCGCTAATGCGGTATAGAGAGAGACTAGGCACTAAGCCTAGCTAACGGTCGACAAGATACAGCACCTCGCTGCACAACCCATAAACATACAGCAACCACTGAACGTAACAGAGGCAACAGCGATACCACAGTGGTAAGCTGGAAATGCATGGTACCAGACACAAGGAAGCGCACAGGGCAACTGGCAGCCCAGGGGGTCAGATACAGGACCGGTACACTGACCAGCACCGAGTAACGGAAGCGGTGCAGCCAGATACACTCGGTAATGGAAGTGGGTTCACAGCCAGGCCAGGTCAGCAACGGAGCGGGTTCTCAGCCAGATACAGTCGGTAACGGAAGCAGGTTCTCAGCCAGGCCAGGTCAGCAATGGAGCAGGTTCTCAGCCAGATACAGTCGGTAACGGAAGCGGGTTCTCAGCCAGACCAGGTCAGCAACGGAGCGAGTACTCAGCCGGATACAGTCGGTAACGGGAACGGGTCCTCAGCCAGATGCAGTTGGTAATGAAAGCAGGTTCTCAGCCAGGCCAGGTCAGCAACGGAGCAGGTTCTCAACTGGATACAGTCAGCAATGGCGTAGAATCAGGAACGTTGTCAGGCAGGCCAGGTTATACACAGTCAACAATAACGGATCAGAATGCAGGAACAAATACACCATGAAAGGGCACCATCCTGAGGAAATGACAGGGTATATAAAGGCCATCACTGGGTAGCGACAAAAGGTGTTAGCCAATCAATAACCAGCAATGCAAACTAGCAGTCAGAATTTCGCTGCCTGCTGCACAAAGCACGGGCACCATGATAATGACCTTGATTCCTCTGATGTCCCTTCTGGCTTCTGATTCCTGGCTTTTTCCTGACATTGTTGATCTCCGTATTCCTGACCCCAGCTTGGTTCAGTACCTGTCTTGTTTTACACTTCTGGATCACAATTTTGCATTGTTTGCTTTTGTTATTTTAATAAAGGTGTTTTTCATTTTACATTTTTGGGTCTGTCTGGTTCCTGGTCCCTAACACACATATACTGTCCAACACTTCAGTGTTGTTCTACCATCTCATTGGTAATGACAAACACACTTATACACTGTCTGCGACTGAAGCCTTGTTCCATTGTATACACATGCACAAAGATTAAATGAGGGGCAACAGGGGTAAGTGGACCAGTGAAACGGATGGTGGGAGGATGAAGGAAAGCAGAGGAAGCCCATCCTGCCAAATCATGTCCAAACCACCTCCCCAATGAGCATGTCTCTGCAGTGATTTCCCCAAGTTTTGGTGTGTGGAGGTTCCTCCTGTCCAAAACACCGCCCCAATCTGACTGCTGTCCCTGTGTATGTGTGTGCGTGTATGTGTGTAGAAGGTACCCAGTATTCTCTTTTATATAGAGGCTAGTTTTAAAGCCCGTGTACACGGGCCAACACTGGTGGTGCTGCAGTCATGCGCAGTACTGACTGCCCAAGTGATCTACGGCTGATACGGAACAGGGCGCTCCAAATTCAGACCGGAGTCCCAGAAAGGTGCACAGAGAGGACTCCGGTCTGAATTCGGAGCGCCCCACTCTGTATCTGCCGCGACACGGGCAGTCTGTACTGCTCATGACTGGAGCGAGCGCAGCCATCTCTACTGAGCATTACTGCTTCTGACAAACATCCTTAGCGAATTATAATATAGGATATGTCGGGGATGAGGTCTGCTTTGCTCAGGGGCTGGGGTGTTAGGGCCCTGTTAGGGCCATAGGTTGGGTGTGTCTTGTGACAGTAACTGCAATCTGTATTGTTTATGCTGCACTTTGCTGTGTGCCATTTGACCTCTCACAAAGAATTGACTGTGGTGATCTTCCAGTAGTGTCTGAATGCCCACAATTATATTAATCCTCCTCCAAAGTCTTAGTGTCCATAACCATAAACTTATAAGAACACAGATATCTCTACAAAGTTCATAACAGCTTATGCGCTCTCTAATGTAAAAGGGGACTAAAACAGCTGAGATGTTAATCTGTTAATGCGGTAAGAAGCTATACTAACAACAAAGGGTGTTTCCTATGCATTATGTGGCTATATTCTGACTCATAGAATTGCTATAGCTTCAGGTAAGCCAAAAGATAGTGTTTATGTAAAATATGGGGGTTTAGTATGCAATAGGAATGTGTAAAAAATGTGTTTTTCCCCACTGAAAATTTTATGCAAAGTCTGCAATTTGCAGCATTTTTCAGTAGAAGTTCCCATGTATAGAAAACCCATACAATATCTGCCTTTTTTTTTCCTCAATATCTCTTTTCACCTATGTTTTCCATGGCCCAAGAATTCCTGGCCCGAGAAGGCGAGGGGGGGAAATCATACTCAGTATGTGCGTTTCTATGGCTACCAGTGCAGTGTGAGAGTAGTCAGAGAACAACACATATATATAACATTAGCTATATTCCAGTGGAAGTCACAGAGCCGCACATACTTTGACCACCACTTCAGAGTTGTTCCACCATCTCACTGGTAGTGACAGACCCACTGATATACTGTTGGAAATCACAGCCTTGTTCCATTACACACACACACACACACACACACTCAAATGAAAGGGAGAGCAGAAGGGGCAGGTGGCCCAGGGAAAATGAGAGTGGGATGGTGAAGCAGAGCAACAGGAGCCCAATCCCGCCAATCATGTCCAAATCACCTGCCCACTGAGCATGTCCCTGCCCTGAATTGGCCAGGATTGGAGCAGGGCTATGTCAACTCTTTTCAAGTGGAAATATTTACTCATCACTTGTAGGAAACCCAAATGTATTGTTACATACTATGTTACCAGTAATATTTTAAATATAGAGAAATAATTATGAGTTTTAAAGAATGTATGTGCAATGTAGTTCCTTTATTAACTGTGAAAAACAATATGTGGTTTATAGATTATGCTCCGGTTTTCCTATATTGTTCTCTAAAGGGAGAATTACCTGACAACTTATATAAAGGTTTCTCGAGCAGCACAGGTGTATACTAGCCAATTGGTGCATAAACCATTGTTGCGCTTTAATGCAATTCCTTATTGCCAGTGATTATAGCCTCCCCTATACTTGCACTTTGTGGAGATTTGATATGAAGATGCAGGAGGACGTTCACCAAGCATCTTTTTGCCACCAGGCCTGTACAGTGGAGGCTTCCTGTTGTTGCAGCTAAATATCACATTGAACTGCCAGCCCTTTTTCTGTTCTTGGTTGGTAGTGTGGTCTGACCAGTTTTACAGGTTTAATGCAGCATTCATATGATGAACAGAAATGAAGGAATATATCATACACATATGAGACAATATTTGTGAATTTGTGCTTGGAGTTTACCTTGCATGAATTGTGTTATCTAGAAACATTGCACCTATGCACTTTTTTTGTATATTACACTTATGCACTTATATTTGTGGCTGTAAGGCACAACACATTGTCTGTTGTTGCTTATATAACATTTTGGATTTCGGATATTATAGCACTCAATGTTCTAATTTATTTTGTTTGGATAGAAGTAGTACTGGGCCTTTCTACAACCCAGAGCTGGGGTGTCATAGTAGATGAATAAAAAATCCCCAAATTCCTGTTGATAAAAATAAGGATTTTAACCCCTTGAATGTTAGCCAGGTCACCAGCCCATTAAGAAGCAATTCATTTGAAGTCCCATTTATATCAAAGGAAATGTTTATTTGTTCCCTCCAGTGCAGTTGGTTTGCTCCAAAATTGTTCCACTGTGTGTCTTTGTGACTAGTATTATCTGATGCATTTCATTCATTTCATGTATTCTTATTCACAAGACCTGTAATTAGAACTGCATGATCTCTATGCTGTCTCACCAGGGATATCAGCTAAAGATATTTTTATATGAATTTGCTGTAAATTTCTCTGTTCCATAATGTATTTATTCTACAAATGTGTGCTACATTTTTCATTGTCATAGGATTTACTAATTGTTATTATATTAAACTAATGATGATGAGGGCATCTCTTACATGTATAAGAATTAAAAATGTATACCTGTTGCACAAGGTGATACTCTGTGTGCTTCAGTTGGAAACAAAAATGTTACAGTGCTTAACCGTACAGCGCATCTCGATATGCCTACTCAACTACCTGTGGCCTCCTCTGTTTTGGCATCGGTAGTAACCACTTAGGTGGAAAACACAAGTTATAGAGGGTTGTCCGGAACCGTTCCACTCCCTCTAAGATATGATGGGGAACCCACATTGTGTCGTGGATTCATAAATCAGCTCTGAATTTTTTTGGAACTAATACCCAATGCTTTCCAGAGTGAAAGAAGCAAAGTGGGCTTTATAATTTCCTTGTTGACCGGTATAGCATTGGCATGGGCCAACCCATAATGAGAAACTGCTAAACCAGAGCATCTAACTTTACTGAATTTATGGAGGCCTTCTGTAAAGTATTTAACGTTCCAGGCCAAGCAACCTCCGCCGCAAAAAAATTAATGACCATTTGCCAGGATGCCCGTACAGTAGCAGAATACGCTATTAAATTTCGTAAACTAACAGCAGAAGTAGGCTGAAATAACGAGGGTCTGGTGGCGGCCTTCTCCCAAGGGCTTAGTGATACCATTAAAGATGAGACAGCAGCCCGTGAGCTGCCTGAGGATCTGGATCTGTTCATCTTCTTTGCCATATTGATTGATACTCGCATTAGAGAAAGATCCTCATGTAAGAACCACAAGCCATGGCTTGAGTCTCGACCTGTGAATAATTGGGACTTCTCAGCCATGCCTTCCTCACCTCCCATGCCACCAAATACTGAGGTCAGTAGGGCTGTGCCTATGCAAGTCGGTTTCACACGCTTGTCCAGGGAGGAGCGGCCATTCTGTCTTAAAGAAGGTCTATACCTGTACTGCGGTAAGGCTGGACATATGTTACGGGACTGTCCAGTACGTCCAGGAAATGCACACACCTAGGATCCCTGAGGGGACTTATCCTAGGTGGTGTATATCAGTCCCCAGACCCAGAACAGAACAAGCCCATCCTACAGATAATCTCTTGGGCAGCTTCCTCTGTTGCGACTCCAGCCCTGATTGACTCAGGAGCTGCAGGCTACTTTATTGATGGCGAATTCTCTAAACGGCATAATATTCCCTTGGTGCCTCAAGTTTCTCCATTGGCTGTGGAGGCGATCAATGGTAGACCACTAGTACCATCCCATGTTACTCATGAGACCTATCCGTTGTCTCTCAGAGTAGGAGCTCTCCACGTGGAGACCCTACAATTTCAAGTCATTCAGTCTCCACATTACACCATCATTCTGGGGTTTCCTTGGCTTCAGACACACAATCCCAGAATGGACTGAAAATCCTGTGACATTATATCTTGGTCCAATTACTGTCAGAAGTCTTGTCTACAGCAGCCCAATAAGATTTTGTGTACCTCCCCCTCTATACCCTCAGAGTACCAGTCGTTCAGTTAGGTATTCAGTAAGGGGGGGCTAGCACTTTGCTGGAATGTAGGGCTTACAACTGTGCTATTAATTTGACACCAGGCACAATACCTCCTAAGGGTCGCACATACCCTTAGTTGGTGGAGGAGAACAGAGCTATGGAGGAGTACATTTCTGATGCCTTGGCTAGAGGAATTAACAGAAAGTCTTCCTCACCCGTGGAGGCAGGATTCTTCTTTGGAAAGAAAAAAGACAGGGAGCTCAGACCCTGTATCGACTATAGAGGTCTAAATAAGCTGATGGTAAAAAAGCTCGATTTACAGGCAGCCTATAACCTAATCCGTATCAAGGAAGACAAGTGGAAATCTGCTTTCAATACTCGTAGTGGCCATTATGAGTATTTGGTCATGCCCTTTGGGTTGTGCAATGCACCAGTAGTATTCCAAGAGTGTATAAACGATGTTCTAAGAGATCTGCTACAGTCCTGCGTAGTAGTTTACTTGGATGATATCCTGATACACTCTGCTGACCTTGAAACACATTGGAAAGATGTTGCTACTGTGTTGCAAAAACTGAGAGAAAACAAACTATATTGTAAACTTGAAAAAAGCGAATTCCATAAAGATCGAGTGCCATTTCTGGGGTATGTAATCTCTGCTGAATTGCTATGGATCAAGAGAAACTCTCAGCAGTACTGCAATGGCCGCGTCCAGTGGGCCTGAAGGCCATACGGAGATTTTTAGGATTCGCAAACTATTATAGAAGATTCATACGGAATTTTTCTACGGTAGTCAAACCCTTGACTGACCTGACACATAAAGGGGCTAATCCCTCAGCTTGGTCCCCTGAGGCCAATGAGGCTTTTGAAGCTTTGAAGTCTGCATTTGCTGTGGCTCCAGTCTTGCCGCATCCTAACCCTGCCTTGCCCTTTACCCTGGAGGTGGATGCCTCAGTGACAGGAGTAGGGGCAGTGCTGTCCCAAAGAACTAAGCCTGGTAAAACCCTCATGCCGTGTGGGTTCTTTTCTAAAAAGATGACTAAGGCCCAGAGCCTATATAACGCAGGCGATCTCGAGTTGTTGGACATTATTCTCGCTCTCCGTGAATAGCGTCACCTCCTGGAGGGGATGAATGCTCCAATCTTGATCTTGACAGACTGGGCTGACCTGTTGCCGTGGGCTGAGTTTGCCAGGAACTGTGCCATAAACTCCAGGCGCAAGACATTCAGGCTCTGGATGAGCATATTAGGCCACTCCACTCCACATGGGCACAGGTTCAGAATATCTTGTGAAAGTCCTCAGAGGCATGCAGACTGCAGGAGGGATCCTGCTCCTGTTTTCCAAGTTGGGGATAGAGTGTGGCTGTCCTCCAGAAACCTGAATCTCCAAGTACCCAGCAATAAGCTGGCACCACGTTTTGTAGGTCCATACCGGGTATTATGCAGAGTGAACCCTGTCACTTATGCCTTGGACCTTCCTGTGGGTATGCACATTCACATCGTATTCCATGTTTCCCTGTTGAAGCCTTTGGTCTGTAATCACTACACTTCTACTCCAGTGGTGCCTGGTCCTGCGCACATTCAAGACCACGAGGCATATGAAATCCAAAGCATTCTGGACTTCCGTAGGACTTCTGTGGGCGCATTCAGTATCTTGTACATTGGAAGGTCTATGGACCTGAAGAGCGTTCCTGGGTAAATTAGTCTAATATTCACACTCCTGTTCTGCTACACAGATTCCATGTGAAATTTCCTAATAAAGTTGGTTCTCTTCCTCGGGGAAGAGATCATTGAGGGGGGTACTATCACAGTGCTGATTGTCGTGCTGTAACACATTCGCTATTCTTATAGGGTACTATTTGTTGCCAGAGTGAGTGTCTACTTGCTAGGCCTTAAAGGCCTCAGCCTGCCACTACTACTTTGCCCTTTCGTGGTGTACCTGTGCGCTATAGGTCTTATGATTCCGATACCTGATTCCCGTGTATGACTCCTGGTTTCATCTGACTTAGTGTCACGGTTTTTTAAGACTCTCAGACGCAGAGTTAGGTAAAAACACAATTTTATTGAAAAGTTAAAGACAACCCCATAGGGTAACATACACATCCACAAATATATCTTTATTAACAGTAATGCAATAATGTCGATAGCGATGCGGCTCTACCGGCCTTGCTAAATGTACCGGGCAAGGAAGCCAGGGAGTTGGTACAATAAATGAACCGGCTCTACCGCCCTTGCCAATATACCGGGCAAGGCAGTCAGGAAGTAGGTACGCAGGAGAGGAAGGCTCTACCGGCCTTGCCAATATACTGGGCAAGGCAGCCAATAAATAGGAGGCAAATACAGGCTCTACCGGCCTTGCCAATACCGGGTAAGGCAACCCAAGATGACACAGGATAGGTTCTACCGGCCTTACCAATATACCGGGCAAGGCAGCCAATAGACAGGAGGCAATACAGGCTCTACCGACCTTGCCAATACCGGGTAAGGCAACCCAAGATGAATAGGATAGGTTCTACCGGCCTTACCAATATACCGGGCAAGGCAGCCTGGTAAGGATAGAATAGCAACCACTAAGCCTCAGTAACCGAAAGGTGGCAGCAGCCGTCACAGGGATGACAACGAGGCTAAAGAGCGACAGGTACCTTGTACCGAGAGTGCTATACATAAACGTGATAACAGCCGGATGGCTAAGGAGCGAACCAGTACCTTGTACCTGGAACGCAAACAATCCTGCAATGACAGCCGGGTGGCTAAGGAGCGAGTCAGTACCTTGTACTGAAAGGTGCTATACACATACGTGGAGACAGCCGGAGCTGTGGAGCAAACCAGTGCCCACACACTTGGAACGCTGAAACATAACAGTCGGATAACTTAGGGAGCGAACCAGTACCCAGTACGTGGGACGCTAAACAATTCTGACAATACAGCTGGGTGGCTAAAGGAGCGAACCAGTACCCAGTACGTGGAACGCTAAATGATTCTGACAATGCAGCCAGGTGGCTTGTGGAGCGAACCAGTACCCAGTACGTGGAACGCTAAATGATTCAGACAATACAGCCGGGTGGCTTGTGGAGCGAACCAGTAATCAGTACGTGGAACGCTGAATGAACGTGATACTACAGCCGGGTGGCTAGAGGAGCAAACCAGTACCCTGTACGTGGGACGCTAAATGATTGTGACAATACAGCCGGGTGGCTAGTGGAGCGAACCAGTACCCTGTATGTGGAACTCTACAGGTAACGCACAAAACAGCCAGATGGCTGTGGAGCAAACCAGTACCCGCGTACTGAATAGCCGTCAGAGATAGAAATGTCGCCAAGGTGGTACAGGAACGTCAGTTGTCTGCGGTAGGACTGGATGGAGACCAGCAGGTGGAAGCAGGAACCAGCATACAGACGATCAACCGGAATCTGGAACAGCCGCGGGGACTGGCAGCAGGAAGCGGAGACTCGCACCAGATCAGACGGAAGCAGGAACTACTGGATAGGAAACACTGGAACAGGACGAGTACTGGTAGCAGGAACACAGCAAAGGGCCCAGGATGCACAGGAACGATGAGTAAACACAAGCAGCATAGAGACAACATGAAAGGGCACCCAAGGGGTGCCCAGGCTAGGTTTAAATAGGCAATGCAAGGCAGGCTGAAAGCAGACAGCCAATGGAGAGCCCCCTACTGGTAATTGACACGACAGGAAAGCAATCACGGGCACCGTGATACTTAGGCTCCGCTTGATCCCTGACTGCTCTCCATTCCGGTTTGACTCCTGGCTCTGGCTGACTACCCGATCCGGTCTGACTCCTGGCTCTGGCTGACTACCCGTTCCGGTTTGACTCCTGGCTCTGGCTGATTACCTGCTCCGGTCTGACTCATGGCTTTGGCCTTTTATCTCTGCTACACTCTCGGTGCTTTGGCGATTCCTCCTTACTAGTGGTGTACAGTTGCGTCAGTCCATGTCACTGACCTTCCAGTTGTACAGCTGAGTCAGTCCGTGTTACTGACCTTCCAGTTGTACAGCTGAGTCAGTCCCTGTTACTGACCTTCCAGTTGTACAGTTGAGTTAGTCCGTGTCACTGACCTTCCAATAGTACAGTTGCGTCAGTTCGTGTCACTGACCTTCCCGTTGCCTACCATCCTGTACTGTGCCATTGGTTACCCTAGCATTCTGAGGTGAGTCTGCCTCTGTTGCCTGTTCAGTCACCCTAGCATTCTAGGGCGGGTCTTCCTCTGTTGCCTGTCCAGTCACCCTAGCATTCCTTCTTTTTCCAGGGGCTTTACAGCTACTCATGTATTAGTAGCTACTACCATCCTTGCTACTAGAGTTTACCGGCAGTCAGAGTGGTTATCTATCTGCTTCCAGTCCGGTGATCCTGTCCTTGTCCTAACCTTGAGGAAATGTCCAGTTACTGTCCTCATATCTGGCGCTGTGAAGGTTGGGGAAGTGCTATTTATTTTATTGTGCTATTCTTAATAAAGATCATAGTTTTACCATATTTGTACTTGTCAGAGTTGTTATTCCTAAGTCACTCCATGACAGAAAGTAACAGATAGTCAGAACAAGTGTCCTAGATATATATACGTAAAGAACCAGAAGAGCCCTATTCCATTATACGAAGTCCCTAAGTCACATGAAACTGATGATAGTATTAGATCAAGGGCTGGTTTCTATTACTTGTGCTAAAGGTTTGATTTGTTTTCTCTTCAGATTCCCCCACAGACTATCATAGGTATTTCTGAGATAAAACCCTGTGATCATTTTTTCACAGTTCATAGAATAAAGCCCCAAGTATTGGTTACAAAGCAGAGCTCCAAATTATACAAAACAGAATCACACTGTCAGCATCTCAATGATATCTCAGTAAAGTGCTTCCTATTACAATTCACATTGTCAGACACACTGCACAAGACCAGCTGTGCCACTACTACACAGCTGGCCTTGAGCAGTATGTCTGTGTGTCTGGAGATGTGATTTTATCCACTCACATCTGCTCAAAATGATTATTAATGAAACATTTAATAATATATATATATATCTAAGATTAGAATTAATGTGCTATTTAACTTAAAGAGCAACAGATTAAATCAGCAGCCTCTCAGCAAAAGTGGTAGGGATAAATATTGTAAGAGAATGTTAAAATGCCTGGGATAGACAGAAGTCTATCAGATAACTATGTAAGTATGTGCATTATATCTGGCTAAGAAATTAGTGTACAGAATGGGCCAAATAGTTCTTATCAGCCATGAAAAACTATGTTTGTATTTTATGTCTCTTTCTGCACATAGAAATCTGATTATTGGATGACCTGCTTCCTATAACCAGAAGGGCTGGTGACGCAAGTACCAGCCGTAAAAATTAAAAGAAAATTAGCGGATGAGATTAGTGAGAATTTCATTGTTCAGCACTTCTGTGCAAGTAAAAGGGGCTTCTCACACAACCAGAATAGCAATCAGATTAGTGCACAATTATTCACAGTAACTGAACCCATTGAATGATAGGGAAGTAATGTTTGGAGATCTCTCTATCATCCAAGGGGTGAAAAACATGCTTTTGCATTCATGGATGGGTGCTGAACACCTGTGTCTTCTCTCAAACAGTGTTAATGACTTCAATAGAAAAAAGAAGTACAGGTTTCAAGGACTTACACCTCTCCTTGCTGCAGAAGACCAGATTCTTTCACACATCTTCCCTGTCTATATCGACCAGGGGCGGATTGTACTGGAATTTTTTTAAAAACTGGCCCACTATCTGGGGCCATTGTGTGTTGTATTTTATATATATATATATATATATATATATATATATATACAAATCAAATGCAGATCGGTGGCACTCACTGTTGAAAATCACATTAATGCCTGGGTGCATATCCAACGAAGAGTTAAATCCAAAGTTTTGAAATGATAGACCGCACTCTCAGGAACTTGAAGCAAAGAATCAAATGGTGTTTATTGTAATCAACGTTTCGGCTATATTACATAGCCTTTATCATCTTGATAAAGGCTATGTAATATAGCCGAAATGTCGATTACAATAAACACCATTTGATTCTTTGCTTCAAGTTCCTGAGAGTGCGGTCTATCATTTCAAAACTTTATATATATATATATATATATATATATATATATATATATATATATATATATATATATATATATATATACATATATATATATATATAGCGAAAGAAGGAATAATGGAAAGCACACTCAGGAAACTTCTTTAGCAGTGAACAGGTGTATTTATTCCAATCAACGTTTCGGCCAGCACTGAGGCCTTCTTCAAGAAGGCCTCAGTGCTGGACAAAACGTCATTTGGAATAAATCCACCTCTTCACTGCTAAAGAAGTTTCCTGAGTGTGCTTTCCATTATTCCTTCTTTCGCTATTATGCTTACAACTTCTGGATGAGCACCCAGGCAATACAGATTTACTACAAACAGTGAGTGCTTTCCACATCCTGACTTTGTATATTTAAATATATATATATATAAATACAGTTCATGAAGGACAGATGGCAGATCTCAGGAACATTTTTGCAAACCAGAGGTGTTGTTTATATACAGAAATAAACAACACCTCTTGTCTGCAAAAAAACATTCCTGAGATGTGCCATCTGTCCTCCATGAACTGTATGTAACTAGGTATCTTATTTTTTTCCATGTCTTTCTCTCTCCTGACCACTTATGTGTCCCTCTCCCCCACCCATGTTAGTCTAGCTTCTGCACCTATAGCTCTATCTTCTCCTTCGTACACCCATATCTGTTTTTCACGTTCTCCTCCTGCACTCGCGTCCCTCCGTCTCCCTCCAGCTATTAATCCTCCTGTCTTCTTCTTATCTCTCTTGCTCTTCTACAGACAAATCTTGTTTCCTCCTCCCCCCATAATTCTTCCCAAAACCCCTCACCTCCATTCCACACTTTCTCTCTCTCCTTCGAACAGTCCCTGCCCCGCAACTCGCATGCCTGCCCGCAACTTTACCTATGAATGAGCTGAACTCACCGGTGAAGGATGAGCTCAGCTGTCAGATTTAGCAGGACCCTGTTTCTGTATGTGGCTGGTTCAGCGTGCTCTCTGTGGGACAGAGAGAGCATGCATTGTCTGAATAGGCAACTGAACACTGATCTGTCTGCAAGTGCACAGAAATGCCACTCCTTCATGTACATTGTGGGCCAGGCAAGGAAGATTTTCCGATCTTCTCAGTGGCCCATGATCACACAGCCTACCGGGGATGCCCGATCCCCTGATAGGACAATCCGCCCCTGATATCGACTCCACTTGCTCTGACCTTTCATTACACAGGTCTTCATAAGAAGGGTGGGGTATCTAACATTTTCCAAAATAAACTTCGAATTGCCACTAGCAAGAAGCACACATAACTCTCTGACCACTTTCAGATTTGGCTAAACTATTGTACTGGTACAAGATGTATCAATGGTTTAAACATTTAATTACACCACAGATATATAATCAAATATACAAAAAAGAAAATAAGAAATGTGATTAACTTGGATGAGTGTTTCAGACTATTCTCAGCGCTCACAGGTATCACAAAGAAATTTCTTTGTCATACCTGTGAAAATTGGGAACACTCCACATCACTTATCAGGATAATTTTAATTCTTGCCTTCTTTTTGGTACACTGAAACTTGGTCAGGAAAGTTTAGCAGCACTGTACTGACTCTGGTCAAAATTTCCAAAAGTATTTCTACACCAAGATATGCTCCTTGCAACTCCAGCTGAAATATGGACACCTGGTTATTGGCTGTGACTTTAATCTCTACCTCGATCAAGAATGGGTCCAGTGAAAGGGCATTGCATTGCCTATGCACACTGCATCTTCCCACTACTGGAGAAAACACTTGTAACATCTGGTGGGTGCTGAATTCAACAACAATAGAATATAGCTTCTTTTCAGCTCTGAATGTTATGTCCAGATATATTGCCGACTTTATGGCAGCCTGAGAAGTAATAGTGTAGGATTGCCTGTAAACAGCCTGAGATAAGGGAGCAGTCTTTCTGAATAGAAGAGTCGAGCATACTAATCTCAATAAATGAACTGCCTTTCTCACATCTCATCTGTACAAGCAACATTATCCAAACGGTGTCTAAAAGGAACAGTCTACACATGAATTAAAATGCAAGGTTAGGATTAAGATCTAACATTCAATAACTATTTTTATAGATGCTAAATGAAAATGTATTATGTAGCCCAATTTCATTTTTGGTGTTAGTGATACTTTAAAGGAAAAAAGAGGCTACTCTGCAGTACTTTCAAAAAAACATATTTTAATATTAATTTTGAAAACCAGTTCACATACCTCATTTTTTAATTGCTTACAATGTAACTGATCCTCTTCAAAATACATTCATGTGAGTCATTTAGTCTGAGTTTGGATGATTCACAACCTTGTATTGCATCACTAATAACTATGATCTAATCCTGGGCTGGGCTACATGAAGACCTCCAGCTGTTGCCAGACATTCCCTTCCAGAAAACAGCTGGAAAGCCTTATGTTGCCCACCACTGATTGAATCCAACACGACTGCATTAGAAGAGGAAAAAGAAGCAACCAGTGAGAAGTCTGCCACACTGCCAATGAAAAAAGACATCCAATCTAAATACAAATATGTATCAGGTTGGTGCTGATGTGATAGTGGTGTATTGGATGGAGATGTTTTTCAGAATGTGTAAAGAAAATTACATATTTATTGGGTTGGAAATGTGCAGTATTATTATGTTGGTAGTCTCTAGTCATATTGCTATTTCCCATTTGTTTTTATTTCAATCACTTCTAGTGAAATTGCATGGGATTAGAATACAGAAAAGAATATAGGATAGTCCTTCAAGGAAAACTAACACCTGTAAGTAAAATTGCTTATGTGTCTTTGTATTACCATATCTTCTCCGAAAGAAGCTGTACAATTTGCAGGAATTGTTAAAGGAGAAATACCTTCTCCTACAAATATCCCCCTCACTCCTACCTTTCTATGACCAGAAAAACCTAGAGGCATGTATGAATATTGCCCTAAGATCAAGAGGCACATTAATCACATGTGGATGTAATTTCCACGATTGTTGGCATTATACAAACTGAAGCAGGAAATGTGCATGTGCTTACTTGAAGGAATAGTAATGTTTCACAATAAAAGAAGCTCCAATTAATCTTCAAAGTATTTGGGCCATGGAAAGTGTTATTTCAGTATTGTCAGAGTCTAGTTCAAGAGTAATTTAATGATAAAGTATCCTCCTCCCGCCCCTTTTACCAATGTAACACTGCTCAGCTCAGAGCAGCAAGGTGTGTCCAGGTGGATCACACAGAGGGACAATCTTCAATTAGCATAATGGAAAAGCGTGAAAAACCCGTCAAGGGGGGCAGGGTTTTCGTTGTTCTCACAATAAGAAGACTATCCCTTGCTGTGAGCTGTCTCAAGACCAGATTCCACATCTGAGGAGAGGTGGCTTACACTAGGTAAAAGGGGTGGGAGGGGGAAACTTTATCATTCAATTACTCTTGAACTACAACTCTGACAGTATTGAAATAACACTCTTTATGGCTCAAATATTTTGAAGATTAATTGGAGCTACTGTTTTTGTGAAACATTACTATCCCTTTAAGATTATCATATGCAGTGAGCAGAGTTTTTGGTCCTGTGGTCCTTCTAGTAGTAACTGTCATGGAAGATGTGAGCTTGAACTCAGGAACAAAGAGCATTAGCATTTTCTGATCAGAATAAGGAAAGAGGGGGTTATCATTTAGCTGTGTTCATTTTAAAGTGGATGTATCACCTATGGACAACATCCCATAAATAGTTAGGAGTCATATCTAATACCAGGAAAACATTATTTATTTTTTATTTTGTTATTATTTCATTTAAATTTAAATTACAAAAGTCTATGCTGCAGCCACTTCTGTGTAGCCTGTGGTTAATGCAGTTAATCCGATGACAGAGGCTTCTGTCAGTAAGTTGGAGCGGTCTCATTGGTAGAGATCAATATCTAGCCAATGAGACTGCTCCAGCTTACTGACAGAAGCCTCCGTCAGAGGCAAGGAAGGAGGAGAGCAGAGGCAGAGCATCGGGCTGCAGTCTATAAGGAAATGGCTGCAGTCCAGACTTTTTTAAGTTAAATTTAAACAAAATCATAACTTAAAATAAAAAAAACATTTTCCTGGTATCGGATATGGCTCCAGACTATTTATGGGATGTTGTCAATAGGTGACACATCCACTTTAACTTGGAATTTACCTTTCTAATAAATATGTAGAAGGCTATTAAAGTTAAACTGATATCTTTATTGGTTGGGTGGCTTTAACCCTGTGAGTTCCAGTAGGGTACAAAAAGCATTGTAAAGCAATGTGCTGTGCACCCCTCTGGCACTCAAAGGGTTAAACTACAAACTTTCTCCAAAGTCTCTTCATCAGATATGTTATGTGATGAGAGCTAAATACCTCAAACATAATATACAGAAAGTAAAATAACTGACATAGATTATACAGCAGATAACTATCACACATTAATGACAGCAGTAAACGAGTTCTTGATTACTCTGAATTCCATTGTAATGTTATTACCAGTCTCTCTCTCTCAATCACTTGTTAGTCTAGAGGCATCTTTATAGTCTGCAATAAAATCCAATTCTAAATATGAAATGTGACCAACAGATAAAAGCAGCATTTCTTTTTTTGAAATGTCAATTGCTTAAATTAACTTTGAAGGGGTAAATAATTGAAAATTGGGGGGCAGTGAAATGGGACTAAAGCCAGAATCTTCACAGTGACTTTTACAGTTGAGATCCAACATCACACAATACAGACTGAGTAAAAGAATCCAATGGTTTGAGAGGGATTGTGTGGCTGATCAGTACTGTCAACCCCATTATAATACCTAGACTACATTTCATCAGTGAGAGTATGCAATGTACCCCACCCTCCTCCAGATGTAAGACATATCACAAAACTGGGAAGAGAGCATCACACTGCTCAGTAATTCACTCTTCTACCATTTGGTTCCAAGAAAGGGACTTCTATATCATTCAGAGTCCCTTTTTTTCTACTATAAGCCATAGAGTTAATCTCTTCTAATTCAAACTGTATTTGTATTTTGGTTTTAGCAGTATTATTAAGGGTGGGGCCGTGGGGTTGGTAGTTTTTTTCAGTGTTCTGCAATCACACATTTAGCTGCCTGATCTTATTTTATATTGAAGTGAAAGAGTTGAGCAAGAACACCATACGTAACTAGGTCTCATTAGCTGCAGCACCTGACTCTTTATTAGCATGAATCATAGTTGTTGTAGTTCTCCAACTGCTTAACAAGAATCATTTTTATAGATTCATGCTTGCATCACTGCTCCATTTGATCCATGTGAAAAAGTTTGCTAGCTGTGTGGTGTAAATGGAGACAACATCCTATAATATAAAAGGCCAGATGTATCACAGTGCCTGTGATTGCTGCATTTTCTTGTCTGTCACCAGTAGGGGGCTTCTATTGGCTGTCTGCATTTAGCCCGCCTCATATTGCCTATTTAAACCTGGATTGGGCACCCTTTGAGTGCCCTTTCGTGTTGTTTCTGACATTTTTCGCTATCACTATGTCCAGTGATTGTTGGGCCTCTGTTCCTGTGTTCCTGAGTTCCTGATTGCAGCTGTTCCAGTGCCTCCTGAATGCTGAGTTGTTCCAGTCCTGGTTCCGGCCTAGTCCTCTGGGGTTGCAGTTCCTGCTGACCTTCTTCTCTGCTGTTTCCTGCCCTGACTGATCGCTCTGCTGGTTCCTGCCATCTCCTCGCCTGTCTCTTGTGATCCTGGCGACCTTCTGCTTGGTCGCGTCGGCGACATTGTTTGTTAGTTCCAGTGTGCGGACGCTGGTTTGCTCCAAAGCCTTGCAGCTACACGATTCAGTTGTTACTCCAGTGTGCGGACACTGGTTTGCTCCAAAGCCTATCGGCTACACTACTCAGTGGTTGGTCCCAGCGTGCGGACGCTGGTTTGCTCCAAAGCCTTGCGGCTATACGATTCACTTGTTAGTCCAGTGTGCGGACACTGGTTTGCTCCAAAGCCTATCGGCTATACGATGCAGTAGCTGGTCCCAGCGTGCGGACGCTAGTTTGCTCCACAGCCTTGCGGCTATCCGATTCAATTGTTAGTCCAGTGTAAGGACGCTGGTTTGCTCCAAAGCCTTGCGGCTATCCGATTCCTCTGTTGGTCTCAGTGTGCGGACACTGGGTTGCTTACGATCCTGTCACTCTGTCATTTGCATCCGACAGCTATTGATACCTCTGGGCTGCCTTGCCCGGTATTGGTAAGGCCGGTAGAACCTTGCTTCGCGTTTCCCTTGAGGTTGCCTTACCCGGTATTGGCAAGGCCGGTAGAGCCTATATCGAGGGTTGTTGGGCTGCCTTGCCCGGTATTGGTAAGGCCGGTAGAACCTTTTGCCACATTCCATCTGAGGTTGCCTTACCCGGTATTGGCAAGGCCGGTAGAGCCTACACCGTGTACTTATTGGGGCTGCCTTGCCCGGTATTTAGGTAAGGCCGGTAGAACCTTGACGCTATTCCATCTGCAGGTTGCCTTACCCGGTATTGGCAAGGCCGGTAGAGCCTATTATTCCATCATCTCAGACTGTCCTGTCTGGTATATTGACAGGACCGGTAGAGTCTGCATACTGTCTTTACTATTTACTCTTGATATATATGTATGTGATTGCCATTCTAAGTGATCATTTTATTATTTCAAAAAAATTTAGTTTTTTACCTAAAACTTGTGTCTGAGAGTCATAACAAACTGTGACAGTACGAAAGGGCCATGACCTCAGACAGCAAATGTGAAGGTAACGCACAGAATATCCATTGGAGGATGGATATGCACGAGCAACGTTTGGATCAGTTGGCGGTTGCAATTCAAACGATCCTTGAACGCACAGTACTCGCTGACAAATCTGGCTCTAGCCCGGTGGTCTCGCCAAGTCAGACACCGGAAAGTGATACCAGGCCCCTAGGGGGTACTGTTAAAGGGTTAACGGATTCTGCACCCTTGCCGCTAAGATATGATGGTGACCCCAGTCTCTGCAGAGGGTTCATTAACCAACTAGAAATATTTATGGAATTGATGGCACACGCATTTCCCAATGATCGTAGTAAAGTGGGGTTTACGATATCGCTGCTCACTGGCAGAGCATTGGCTTGGGCTAACCCCTTGTGGGAGAATGCTAAACCTTGCACTAAGAACTTTAGAGAATTTGTGCAATCCTTTCGAAGAGTGTTTGAGCCTCCTGGTAGAACCACCTCTGCTGCCAAACGTCTTATGGAGATACAACAGGGCAAGCGTACAGTGGGCGACTATGCCATCGAATTCCGCACCTTGGCAGCAGAGGTAGGTTGGAATAACGAGGCATTATTGGCAGCCTTTGCTCAAGGCCTGAATGACCATATTAAAGATGAAATCACTGCAAAAGATCTACCTATTGACCTAGATGATTAAATTGAGTATGTTATGCTAATTGACTCCAGAATACGTGAGAGATCAACTGCCAGAGATCGTAGGATACGGTCAAAAAATAATGAGTCTAGTAGCATGTTTTGCCCACCCATCCCTCCCCTGGTACTGAAGTCTAGTGAACCAGTACGGGAACCAAGTGAACCTATGCAAGTAGGTTTCACTAGACTAACCAAGGAAGAGAGACTATATCGCAAGAAACAAGGGTTGTGTTTGTACTGCGGTAAAAACGGGCACTTGCTAAAATCCTGTCCGGTACGTCCGGGAAACGCACACACCTAGGGTACCTTGGGGGACAGGCCCTAGGTGGTGTACAATCGTCCCCAGTGTCGGGAATAATGAAACCCACCATACAGGTGGTATTATCATGGGCACAATGCTCTGTGGAGGTTTTGGCCCTGGTTGATTCTGGTGCAGCAGGGTATTTTATGGATAATACCTTTGCCGAATTGCACAGAGTTCCACGCATTGAAAGAGAAAACCCCTTGGCTATTGAAGCAATTGATGACAGACCCTTAGAACCGGCTCAGGTTACTTTTGAAACTATGCCACTGTCTATGACTATTGGGGCACTTCACAGAGAAGAGCAGCAGTTCCAACTTATTAATTCTCCTCACCATGCTGTAATATTGGGATTTCCTTGGTTACAGTTACATAACCCACAATTTGATTGGAAAAAGTGTGAAATTGCTGCTTGGTCCCCGTTTTGTATGGACAAGTGCGTCACCCAGCCTATTAAGGTCTTGTGCACCTCCTCTGCTATACCGGATGTTTACCAACAGTTTGGTGATGTTTTTAGCAAAGGAGAGGCTGGTATACTACCTCAGCACAGACCTTATGATTGTTGCATTGAATTGCCTCCTGGAGCAGTACCTCCGAGGGGACGCACTTATCCATTATCTTGTGAGGAGAATAAAGCTATGGAAGATTACATTTCTGATGCCCTTGCTAGAGGGATCATACGAAAATCTACCTCTCCAGCTGGGGCTGGGTTCTTTTTCGTAAAAAAGAAAAATGGCGAATTAAGACCATGCATTGACTACCGGGGCTTGAATAAACTAATGGCAAAAAACGCATACCCAATACCACTCATCACCGAGCTTTTTGATAGGCTTAAGGCGCTTCAATTTTTACCAAATTGGACCTACGGGCCGCTTACAATCTGGTTCGCATTTGAGCAGGTGATGAGTGGAAAACTGCCTTTAATACTCGATCTGGGCACTACGAATATCTAGTGATGCCATTTGGGCTGTGTAATGCACCTGCAGTTTTTCAGGAACTGATAAACGATGTTCTGAGAGATATGTTGCAGACATGTGTCGTGGTGTACCTTGACGATATACTGATTTACTCCCAAAACATGTCACAACACATCAAAGATGTATCCGCAGTATTGCTACAACTTCGTGAGAACAAATTATATTGTAAATTGGAGAAATGTGAGTTTCACAGAACCAGCGTGCCTTTCTTGGGGTTCATAATTGGCAATGATGGCATTGCTATGGACAAGGAAAAGTTGTCAGCCATCCTACAATGGCCAAAACCCAAGAGTCTTAAAGCCATACAGCGTTTCCTGGGTTTCACTAATTATTATAGGAGGTTTATTAAGAACTTTTCTTCCATTGTCAAACCTCTTTCTGATCTTACGCACAAGGGTGCTAATCCGTCTCGTTGGCCGGTATCTGCTGAGGAAGCCTTTGAGAATTTGAAGTTGGCATTTGCTGCAGCTCCTGTGTTATCCCACCCCAATCCTTTACTTCCATTTACGTTAGAGGTTGATGCCTCAGATATCGGGGTTGGGGCAGTACTTTCGCGACGATACGATAAAGGTGGAACACTCAGACCTTGTGGGTTTTTTTCAAAAAAAGTTGACCGTCACTCAAAGCCACTATGAGATAGGTGACAGAGAATTATTGGCCATTATCCTCGCTCTTAAGGAATGGCGTCATTTGCTTGAAGGTACAAAGAATCCTGTCTTAATCCTAACAGATCATAAAAATCTGACTTATCTCTCGGAGGCCAAGAGATTGTCCTCTCGTCAGGCTAGATGGGCACTGTTCTTGTCCCGATTTAATTTCATTGTATCATATTTACCGGGATCAAAGAATGTTAGGGCTGATGCACTGTCAAGACAATTTGAGGCCGACAGTCACAGAGTGGAAGCACCAGCACCTATCATTCAACCCGATAGAATATTGGATACTATACGCACAAGTATCACTTCTCCTTTAGGGGAGGAGATCCTGGCCTCTCAGGGGTCTGCTCCCCATGAAACCCCAGTGGGCAAATGTTTTGTCGCTGAACCATTTCGTACTAGGTTGCTCGAAACGTACCATTCCTCTAAGGCTGCGGGACATATTGGTAGAGACCAACTGTTATGGTCCCTTTCTCAGTTATTTTGGTGGCCTTCCATGAGAAACGATTGTGCCGAGTTTACTAATGCCTGTGCCACCTGTGCCCGCGCTAAGACCCCGAGACATCTCCCAGTGGGCTTGCTTCAACCGGTGCCTAATGGCGAACACCCCTGGTCTCATGTTTCCATTGATTTTATGGGAGAATTGCCTATGTCTAAAGGGTATTCCTTTATATTCATGGTGGTGGACAGGTTTTCTAAAATGGCTCATTTCGTGCCCCTCCGTGGCCTTCCTTCAGCTAAGGAATTGGCAATTGTGTTCGCCAGAGAAGTATTCCGGTTGCATGGAGTGCCCAGGGTACTGGTGTCCGACAGGGGGAGCCAGTTTGTGTCTAGGTTTTGGAGGGCATTTTGACAACAGATGGGCATACAGCTGTCCTTTTCCTCTGCCTACCATCCCCAGACCAATGGAGCCGCTGAACGAGCTAATCAGGGCTTGGAACAATTTCTCCGTTTTTTCGTTACTGACCATCATGTTAATTGGTCCGACTTGTTGCCTTGGGCAGAGTTCGCCAGGAACTGTGCGGTCAATTCTTCATCGGGGAGCTCCCCGTTTCTGATTAATTACGGGTTTCAGCCCTGTTTGCTTCCAGATTCATTTCAGACTCAACAGATTCCAGCTCTGGATGAGCATATCGAGCAACTCCGTTCCACATGGGCACAAGTTCAGAGGGCACTTGGTCAGTCATTTCAGCGTCATCAGCGCCATGCCAATCGCAGAAGGCTTCCAGAGGTTTCTTTTCAGGTTGGGGACAGAGTATGGCTTTTCTCCAGAAATCTCAAGCTGCAGGTTCCGTCTAATAAGTTGGCTCCCCGGTTCATTGGTCCATAAAGAGTCATTCGCAAAATTAACCCTGTCTCCTACGCTCTAGACTTACCTACATCCATGCGTATCCATAATGTGTTCCATGTGTCCCTTCTCAAGCCTCTGGTTTGCAATCGCTATACTACCACACCTGTGGTGCCAGGACCTGTTGAGGTTGAGGGTCAGGAGGAGTACGAGGTTCAGAGCATTATTGATTCCCGAAGGCTTAGAGGAAGGGTACAGTACCTGGTACATTGGAAAGGATATGGTCCTGAAGATCGATCATGGGTGGATAGTAAGGACCTTCATGCACCTAGGCTAGCTAGGGTCTTTCATGCCAAATTCCCACAGAAACCTAGACCCTATTCTAGGAGAGGGGGTCTTTGAAAGGGGGGTACTATCACAGTGCCTGTGATTGCTGCATTTTCTTGTCTGTCACCAGTAGGGGGCTTCTATTGGCTGTCTGCATTTAGCCCGCCTCATATTGCCTATTTAAACCTGGATTGGGCACCCTTTGAGTGCCCTTTCGTGTTGTTTCTGACATTTTTCGCTATCACTATGTCCAGTGATTGTTGGGCCTCTGTTCCTGTGTTCCTGAGTTCCTGATTGCAGCTGTTCCAGTGCCTCCTGAATGCTGAGTTGTTCCAGTCCTGGTTCCGGCCTAGTCCTCTGGGGTTGCAATTCCTGCTGACCTTCTTCTCTGCTGTTTCCTGCCCTGACTGATCGCTCTGCTGGTTCCTGCCATCTCCTCGCCTGTCTCCTGTGATCCTGGCGACCTTCTGCTTGGTTGCGTCAGCGACATTGTTTGTTAGTCCCAGCGTGCGGACGCTGGTTTGCTCCAAAGCCTTGCAGCTACACGATTCAGTTGTTACTCCAGTGTGCGGACACTGGTTTGCTCCAAAGCCTATCGGCTATACTATTCAGTGGTTGGTCCCAGCGTGCGGACGCTGGTTTGCTCCAAAGCCTTGCGGCTATACGATTCACTTGTTAGTCCAGTGTGCGGACACTGGTTTGCTTCAAAGCCTATCGGCTACACTACTCAGTGGTTGGTCCCAGCGTGCGGACGCTGGTTTGCTCCAAAGCCTTGCGGCTATACGATTCACTTGTTAGTCCAGTGTGCGGACACTGGTTTGCTTCAAAGCCTATCGGCTACACTACTCAGTTATTGTATTGACCTTGAATATATTTGTAAATGGTAATCATATCACCCATTTGGCTGGTAGCTCTTCATAACTTAGATCTGCCAATCCCTTTATTGGTTTTGTTCACATCTCTGCATGTTTTCCAGTTCAATAATGTTGCTTTTAAGAACTGGTGCTCAAAACTGTTCTCTGTATTTCAGGTGAGGCCTAAGCAAAGATTTATATAGTGGTAGAATCATATTTGAATCCCATGCATCTATACCCTACTGACTCTTGCAGCAGCTGAGTGAAGTCTATTGTCTATCAGTACTCCTAAATCCTCCTCTAATGAGGTTTCACCAAGTTATCATTAAGTGTGTATGTAGTGTGTTATTTTTCAGCCCAAATGCATAACCTTACATTTATCTATATTAACCTTCATATGCCACTTTTCCACCCATTCACTCAGTTTATCCAAATATTTTTAAAGAGAACATACTTATCTGTGTGCATTTCCTTACACAGTTTAGTGTCATCAGCAAAGATCACTAATAAAAAAGATAAAGAGCATTGGGCTCAGAAACTGAACTCTGTGACATTCCACTTACAACTTTAGACCAACTTGAAAAGGTTCCATTAACAACAGCTCTCTGCCATTTATCATTTAACCGATTCTCCACTCATGCACAGATGTCAAGCCATAATCCAAAATGTTATGCAGTAACCTGTTGTGAGTCACTTTTGCAAAATCCAAGTATACTACTTCAACAGTATCACCCTTGTTCAAATTAATACTTACCTTTTCATAAAATGCAAGTAAATTAGTTTTACATGATCCACTCTTCATAAAACCATGGTGGTTCCTATTAATAATTTTGTTGGTAGTCCTGAATACCCACTACTGATGTCAAGCTTACTGGTCAATAATTTTCTGGTTTAGATCATGCCCCCTTTTTGAATAATGATACTACATCTTCATTCCTGCAATCACAGGCACAATGCATCATGACAGTGAATCAATGTAAGGTTCTTGTTATTAATTAATTAAGTTCCTTAAGCACCATTAGGTGTATTCCATAAGGTCCAGGTAATGTATTCAACATAACTTTTTCCAGTCTATTTTGGACTTTGTCCTCTGTACATGATTAAGGGAATTAGGTGGTTTCTCTTTTTATGCACAGCTTACCATTGGTACTTCCTTTGTGTATACAGAATAAAAGAATGTATTTAAGGTGTCAGCCATAGCCTTATCACTAGTTAATTCATCTGTCTCAGTTTTAGGAGAACAGTTATCAACCTTAATCTTTTTTATATAATTGTAGAATTATTCATGAATTTTCTTGCTCTCTTTTTCAATGATTTTCTCATTTTAAATTTTAGCCAGCCTAATTGATTGGTTGTGGTTTCTATTACATTCTTTAATTTTTTGTTTTCTAAATTTAAAAAAAAAAAGTTTATTGAGATTAATGAAATACATCAAATAAGTTAACAAAACTTTGCATAGAGGAATACAACAGGACTGAAATATACAGGATAAGCACATGTATGAGGTCTAAGCATACCAATATGCATAATACAATAAATGTTATTTTGTTGTGCGTTGTGCAAGAAATGAAGTAATATGTGGACCATCAGTCAGCAAATCGGGATGTACTGCTATGTATAGAGAGGAAGGTTGAGTAGAGGGAGAGAAAGGAGGGAGAAAAAAAAAAGTGGTAGGGGAAGAAGAGGCTGTCCGCCAAGTGCCACACCCATGACCATTCCCAGCATAAGCACACAGACATTCTTTACATTTTTATATATACTGGTCAGGGAACATGTGCATTAGTTTATCTCTACTTTGCATTTCAGGAAAGGATATAGATTTAAGACTGGGAATACTCTCTTATTTATTAGGTTGTGCAGACAAAGACCTGTATTTTTTACAATGACTGACCATTAACTATACTTGTCAGTTATCGACTTTGTTGCAATAAACACAAAAATGATCCAATAGACACAAAACATGTCCTGATTTTTAAATAGTGTTCTCACATTGTAGGAAAGAATGAAAATTGTTAGCAAGTTCTGAACAATATTCACAATTGCCATCCTTACTTCTGCACATTATCCCCTTGGAAGCTAGAGGCATTACGTGTTATTGCTTCCCAATGTGTTGGATGCATCTTTATCTCAAGGTGCAATAATAAATTCCAGGAAATGTGTTTGCTATGTGTTTTAGTAAAGGAAATATATAATGTTCATGCAATTCAGAATATTTACACTAAGAGAAAAAACTCCAAATGTAGGCTTTTTGTATACAAAGAGTAGGATATACTGGGTAGCAGATGGACAATAGGCTCCTGGATTGTTGTGAATATGAACTGGTTCACGATGGATTTCAGATGTCCATCACAGAGGTCATAATTGATGCTATATCAAGAAAAGCAATATTAACACCATGAGGACCAGAGGGGTGTGAAAATCATTACAAAGCAATATATTGCACATACTTCTAGTCTTCAAGGGGTTAATTAACCCAGTGGATGCTAGAGAAGTCTCCAACTCATTGCAGAGCACTGTGTTGGAAAACTTTCTAGAATTCAGTGCATTAGCAGTTCTGTGTAATGCTTTGAGTGTGAAAGTGTACAATGCATTGCATTGCAACACAAAGGCGTGATAAAGTAGGGATGACTTCTCAAGTGATATCACTTCTCCAGTTCCTGTGTTATTCTATGGAGCCAATGCACTAAGATCTCTTTCTTTTTGGAGATCTTAGTGCATAGGCTCCATATAATAACATAAGACTTTGAGAAACGATATCACTGGAGAAGTTATCTCCTCTTTATCACCACTTTATCATGCCTTAGTGCATGACCCCCAATGCGTTGGATACCTCTTTGTCATTCAAAGGGTTAAGAAGATATTCTATAGTGGGTAACAGTCACATTTGCGCAGTGAGCTGGAATGTTCCGTCCTATATATACAGAAAATCCAAGCAATGAAAATACTGTACTGTCAATGCTCCCTCATTAACACAGAGACAATAAATAAACAAACAAATAAATAAATTGTCCCTCAATCAGTATTAAGTGAAATACTCAAGGACCGATGACGGTCATAGTATGTCACATACTTTTTACTTACAGCGCTCTACCGGGAGCGCTGTAAGTAAAAATAGGGCCTGAAATTGACCGCTCCAAGATCTGAGCGATCTCTATCAGGCCCCATAATGACGCGCCGATACACGCGACAGGTCACGTGTACCGGCGCGTCCAAGTGCTCCTATGCGGTCATTATGGGACAGAAATGTCCCAGAACCGCCAGTCTTTAAGGGGTTAATAAGAATGAAAGATGCAGTGATCAAAGGATCACAATATTCTTTTTATGACCTCTGTCTTCTATGTGAGTGGTTCTATTCTCTCAAATGGAAGCAGAAGTGGAAACAGGGCGGTAGTGTGATACTTCAAAGTACAAGATCTCCCATAAAAAATAATGTTACACTCACCAAATATAAACATATATGATGGTAAAACAATAGTATACTCTGTTACTATGAAGTAATAATAATGCACACCATATATAGAGATTGAGTATAAATAATGTAATATTCTTATAAAAGGCCAGATGTATGTTTGTCCAATGCGGTCATGCTCAGTAGAGACTGCCGATGAAGTCATGTGCAGTAGAGACTGCCCGAACACACGGAATGCTGGCCCGTGTACACTAGTTACACAATAAGATCCTTAATTAGATATATATTCTACTCACCAGAAAAGTGTCTTAGAAACATGGGGTGCTGCATCTTTGCATAATAGAGATAGTCATCCTTCAAATATCAGATTAGGCACTGCTCTGCTTCTCCCCCCCCCTTTTATTGTACAAGGAACCTAGAACAAATACAAAGAAGTTAAAATAGTGTAATCTCTACACTTAAAATGTCTTCCATCAACAATTAATTACTCACAAAAGCATTCATAAAAGAAGATACTTATCCACTGACTCCAAGACACCACAGTAGTATTCAGTCCTCTCCTTCAGCATTCACTCAACCAACTCCAGACTAGTACAGTTCATTCACCCTTAGTCAAAGTCCCTTACCCTGTCAGAAACTATTATGAACATGGAAAATACAAGATAAGAAACATACATTTTTTGTTTTCACGTTTTCATGAAAGTGTCACTAATGATCCATTATACTCTTTTACAAATAGCCATGAGGACTTATTAAATTAATATCAATGCATTCAAAACAGTGATGCCTTTTGGAAAATTACTTAATGTCCCATAGCTCAGGAAACAGAGGGGAAATTAGGAAGTATATTGACCTGGTGAAAGTCTGATAAGTTCCATGTCTACAAGGTCTGGCTTATGCACTGATTGCTTTCTGCAGCTGGGCACTGATCATTGAGTTATTTTGCTACTCTATAGTTACAGGATATGCATGCAAAGGTTTTAAATATGAAGATATTTATCATTTCCAGCGTGCCTGTGTCTATATATATCTCCAGAACATCAGTCTCTGATAATTGACTTGCACATTGATTAGTTTAGCAGTTTGAATAACTGTTTTATGCATATTGCTGTTATTTTTAGCTGTAACATAAGGTTTTGCAATTACTTATTTGCTCAGATATATCATCACAGCGCATACAGTAAGGATATTCATTTTGCAGAAAGCAATCTATTCATAGGTCACATTGTGTAGATATCCTGTCTACTGGAATCTCTGGTAACTCACTTATTTTGAAATGGGAAATTTACCCTTAGATATAACTGAGGTCATATATATTCTGGATAGATAATTATAATATAATCTTTATTTCAAAAAATCCAAATGATAACAAGTAGGATATATAAACTATAACAAAATCTCCATATAAAAGGCATATTGAATTCTATCTTATCAGAAAGCAAAGACTATGCATACTCATGCCAAAAGGGACCAACTGTAAGTTTTAACTGACAAGATGGAGCTCTCTTGACATGGGGCTTTTAGGATAATTTACATATTTTACCTGTTATCATTTTGATTATGTGAGCTATATACTGTAATGAATGAAGCTGGTACACCAGAATCCAGTCACTCTGATGTATTGGAGACCTCTCTAGCATTCAAGGGTAAAAGCCCAATTTAATTCAACCCCTTAAGGACCCATGATGTGCCAGGACTGTCATGCATAAACTTCCCTTAAGGAGAAGTGATGGTCCTGGCATGTCAAGGGTTAAGTGATAGCAGTGCCACTCAGGGAGCTCTGATGTCATGTTGGGGAGGATGAAACTGAGATCTCCAGGACCGGAGCACACAGTTTCATTCATTTCCCATTTTGCCGGTACTTGTGATCGCTACTATAGCCGTCACGTGTACCTGTTTTGTTTTTTCTAAGAGGGCTGAAAATGTTGATGTCCTGTTGGAGCAGTGTTGAAGGAGCAATGACAGTATTCCTTAAAGTGTCTTCAACATCTCATCACCGTCAGTCCAACAAAAATCTGCCCACATCTACATCCATCCGACATGTTTATGAATTTTCACCCATCATATCGACAATTGCCTACTTCCATATGGAAATGAAGCATAGTGACTCATTTCCATATGGAATTGTTAGATAATGAGACAGTTTTGTATGCAAGGGGGTGTGTGGATATGTTAATGTGGCACTTCGACACATTCATTAAACTGCTGTCGGAGTTCACAGTCTCAAATGTTGGGATCTCCCTGTACATTCTTATGAAGTAACAGCCCTCAGTCAATCAGAAGCAGGGAGGGTTGTGAATAGTGATGAGCGAGCACCCCAATGCTCGGGTGTTCGGGTGCTCTGACCGAGCACCCCCGGAGGCTCGAGTGCTCGGCCGAGCACCCGAGCCCCATTGAAGTCAATGGGAGGACTCGAGAATTACACCAGGCACCCCCTGCTCTGATGAGGGGAGGGTGCCTGGTCCATAGGAAAAGGGCAGAAAAGGATGGAAACACCACAGAAATGGTTCAGGGACAGCATAGGGAGGATGTCTGGGAACGATCTTTCGCCCGTAGTACGCCATTTTTACAGACTGACCGTAAAACACACAAAAAGGAAAATAAAAACGACTTTATGCGAAAAATTGTTACCAAACAGTATTTGCTGTATATTTACTTGTATATCATCTGCAAATTCTGCAAAAAATTTCATCGATTTTTCTGAAGTGAGGCCATGATTAAGAGGGAAACGTGCGCAAAGGCAAATTCTCCCAAAAATTTCCTCGATTTTTCTGAACTGGGGCCATGATTAAGAGGGAAACGTGCGCTGAGCCGACCATCTAAAACATTATGGGTGAGGGTCTGCTGCGGAGCTGACCATCCTAAACATTATATGCGAAGGCCCGCTAGTGAGCTGACGCTATAAAACATTATATGAGAGGGCCCGCTAGAGAGCTGACCCAATAAAACATTATATGAGAAGGCCCGCTGGTGAGCTGACCTATATAAAAATTGTCAAACAGGGCCCGCTGGTGAGCTGGCCCTATATAAAAATTATATCACAGGGCATATGGAAGAGGAGGAGGAGGATGAGAAGATTAAGAGTCAACCATATACCCGTTTTTTGGGTGGAAGGGGTGAATGGGAATACAGAGTATTCCCATCATTGTAAATAACATATATAAAGTGAGTTTATGTTCCCCCGGGGCTTTCCTCCAGTGGAGTGGAGAAGTCAGGGGAAATCCAGGCCTTGTTCATTTTTATAAGTGTCAACCTATCAGCATTGTCGGTGGAAAGGCGGATACGCTTATCTGTTATGATGCCACCAGCAGCACTAAATACCCGCTCAGACAGAACGCTGGCGGCAGGGCAGGCCAGCACCTCCAAGGCGTAGAGTGCCAGTTCATACCACGTGTCCAGCTTGGACACCCAGTAGTTGTAAGGCACAGAGGGATCATTGAGGACGCTGACACGGTCTGCTACGTACTCCTTCACCATCTTCCAAAACTTTTCCCTCCTTGTGACACTAGGCTGCGCATCAGGGTGAGGGTGCTGGCGGGGTGTCATGAAGGTGTCCCACGCCTTGGAGAGTGTTGCCCTGCCTTTCTCGGAACTGCTGTGTGCTCCCCTTCTCGGTTGGCCAAGGTAGCACGTACTCTGCCGCCAGCGTTGTCAGATGGAAAATTTTGGAGCAATTTTTCAACAAGAACCTTCTGGTATTGCACCATTTTGCTTGTCCTCTCCACCGGAGGAATGAGAGATGAGAAATTCTCTTTGTAGCGGGGGTCCAGAAGGGTGAACACCCAGTAATCCGTGTTGTCTAAAATGCGTGTAACGCGTGGGTCACGGGAAAGGCAGCCTAACATAAAGTCAGCCATGTGTGCCAGAGTACCAACAGGCAAGATTTCGCTGTCCTCACCAGGAGGATGACTCTCAATCTCCTCATCCTCTTCCTCCTCTTCTGCCCACCCACGCTGAAGAGATGGAACTAAAGTTCCATAACCAGAAAAAAAGAAAGGAAACTCACAGCGCCAACTCACCTTAATATATCCTTACAATGAATACAACTTTAAGAAACTTATAAAGATAGATATATAGAAAGCAGCATGGAATAAGGGGGTTCTCCAGACCCCCAAACATTAGGCCAGAAACCCAAAGTGAAGACAGACAAGAAAACAATCCTGCGCTACTCTATATAAGAAACTAATGTGTGCCCTGTAATGGGCATATATAATAATTCTTAGTAAATGAGTGAAATTCTGTGTCACAGATTGGCCAAGTTGTGGGTAAGCTTGCCACCAACGTCAAGGTATTTCACTTTTGGCAAGTCCTACTCTAACAAACCTAAAAGCCCTATCTAAAAATTAAAATCAAAAAAGCTTTGAGAAAATATTCTTATAACCGCGTTAGCCAGTATGGAAGCCTTTAAATATACCCTTTCATTTGTGTGAGTCCAAGTGTAATGCAATTAAAAACAGACATACAAATAATAAAAAGGTTTGTATGAGGGACTTACCTGATACATCAGGCCCCCAAAAAGGGGGCCTGTATTGTGTAGAAGTAAGAGAACTGTGGATCCAACAGAACTCTCCTTAAATAACCTTTTATCCAACCACCCACAAATCATGTGTAGTAGTTGTTATCAAACAGACAAGGAGTATGCTCACCATGACAGGCTTAAGGCCTAGTCTTAAAGGGCCAGAATGAAAACAGAAAAAAGTAAATAATAAATGTGAATTTACATAGTGATTACATAATTAACTAGGATAGGTAAGAGGCTGCTATAGTGAGAAGCGAAGAAGTGCACAACCAGAAAAAAAGAAAGGAAACTCACAGCGCCAACTCACCTTAATATATCCTTACAATGAATACAACTTTAAGAAACTTATAAAGATAGATATATAGAAAGCAGCATGGAATAAGGGGGTTCTCCAGACCCCCAAACATTAGGCCAGAAACCCAAAGTGAAAAGACAGACAAGAAAACAATCCTGCGCTACTCTATATAAGAAACTAATGTGTGCCCTGTAATGGGCATATATAATAATTCTTAGTAAATGAGTGAAATTCTGTGTCACAGATTGGCCAAGTTGTGGGTAAGCTTGCCACCAACGTCAAGGTATTTCACTTTTGGCAAGTCCTACTCTAACAAACCTAAAAGCCCTATCTAAAAATTAAAATCAAAAAAGCTTTGAGAAAATATTCTTATAAACGCGTTAGCCAGTATGGAAGCCTTTAAATATACCCTTTCATTTGTGTGAGTCCAAGTGTAATGCAATTAAAAACAGACATACAAATAATAAAAAGGTTTGTATGAGGGACTTACCTGATACATCAGGCCCCCAAAAAGGGGGCCTGTATTGTGTAGAAGTAAGAGAACTGTGGATCCAACAGAACTCTTCTTAAATAACCTTTTATCCAACCACCCACAAATCATGTGTAGTAGTTGTTATCAAACAGACAAGGAGTATGCTCACCATGACAGGCTTAAGGCCTAGTCTTAAAGGGCCAGAATGAAAACAGAAAAAAGTAAATAATAAATGTGAATTTACATAGTGATTACATAATTAACTAGGATAGGTAAGAGGCTGCTATAGTGAGAAGCGAAGAAGTGCACAACCAGAAAAAAAGAAAGGAAACTCACAGCGCCAACTCACCTTAATATATCCTTACAATGAATACAACTTTAAGAAAGTTCCATGGCTACCCTCTGTAGCGGAGGCAACCGTGTCTTCCTCCTCCTCCTCCTCCGCCTCCTCCAATTGTCGCTGAGAAGACGAAGTGAGGGTGCTCTGGCTATCACCTTGTGTAAGCTCTTCCTCCCGCATTTCCACCTCTTCCACATGCAAAGCGTCAGTTTTAATTGTGAGCAGTGAGCGTTTCAGTAGACACAGAAGTGGGATGGTTACACTGATAATAGCGTTATCGCCGCTCACCATCTGTGTCGATTCCTCAAAATTGCGTAAAACCTCACAGAGGTCTGACATCCATTCCCACTCCTCACTTCTGATTACAGGAAGTTGAACGTAGAGGCGACGACCGTGTAACAGCTGGTACTCCACTACTGCCCTCTGCTGCTCACAAAGCCGGGCCAACATGTGGAAGGTGGAGTTCCAGCGCGTGCTCACGTCACACAGCAGCCGGTGAGCTGGCAATTGTAAGCGCTGCTGCAGCTTCAACAGGCCGGCCGAAGCTGTAGATGACTTACGGAAATGTGCACACACGCGGCGCACCTTGGTCAAGAGATCATGCACATTGGGGTAGGTTTTTAGAAATCGCTGAACCACTAAATTAAATACATGCGCTAGGCATGGTACGTGTGTGAGCTTGCCGAGCTCCAAAGCCGCCACCAAGTTAAGCCCATTATCACACACAACCATGCCTGGTTGCAGGTTGAGTGGCGAGAGCCACTGCTCGGTCTGGTGACTAATCCCCTGCAACAGCTCTGAGGCCGTGTGCTGTTTGTCCCCAAGGCAGATCAGCTTCAGCACGGCCTGTTGACGCTTCCCCACTGCAGTGCTACACTGCTTCCAGCTACCGGCAGATGGGGGAGTGGCGCTGCGTGTAGAGAATTCGGAGGTGGAAACGGAGGAGGAGGAGCCAATAACGTAGGTGCTGGCGGAAACCCTGATGGAGGTAGGGCCCGCAATCCTCGGCGTGGGTAGCACCCGTGCCATCCCAGGGTCCGAGTCGCTCCCAGCCTCCACGACATTCACCCAGTGTGCCGTCAGGGAAATGTAGCGTCCCTGGCCACAAGCACTTGTCCATGTGTCAGTCGTTAAGTGGACCTTCCCAGTAACTGCGTTGGTCAGGGCACGGGTGATGTTACGGGACACATGGTGGTGTAATGCGGGGATGGCACACCGGGAAAAGTAGTGGCGGCTGGGGACCGCGTACCGAGGGACAGCTGCTGCCATCAGGCTGCGGAAGGACTCAGTCTCCACAAGCCTAAATGGCAGCATTTCGATGGCCAGTAATTTGGAAAGGTGTGAGGTTAGTGCTATGGCCTGTGGGTGGGTGGCTGGGTATTTTCGCTTGCGCTCAAATGCCTGGGGTAACGACATTTGGATGCTGTGCTGGGACAGGGAAGTGGATGTGGTCGCTGATGGTGCTTCAGATGGTACAGGTGCAGGGCGGGAGGTATGCGGGCCTGCGCCTTCGACAGGCGATTGGCCTGCACCGAAAACAGGGGAAGAGGAGGCAGTGGTGTGGCCTGCAGACACAGATGGGCGATCCAGGCGTTCCTCCCACTTATTACGGTGCTTGGATGCCATGTGTCGGATCATGCTGGTGGTGGTGAGGTTTCTAGTGTTCATGCCTCGGCTCATTCTGGTGTGGCACAGGTTGCAAACTACAATTCTTTTGTCGTCCGCACTTTCCTTAAAAAAACACCATACCGCGGAACACCTACCCCTTGGCAAGGTAGATTTACGCAAGGGGGTGCTCCGTGGAACATTTGCGGGCCGGTTTGGTGCGGTCCGCCTTCTTTCTGTAGCCACACCACTGCCTCTTCCAGCCTGTTGCGGTGCTGCAGATGGCTCACCCTCAGGACTGCTGTCATCGCTCGGCTCTACACCTTCCCAGGTGGGGTCAGTCACCTCATCGTCCACCAAGTCCTCCTCCACTTCCTCACTCTGATCATCCTCCTCATGTCTTGATCCCACCACATACTCAGTCATTGACAACTGTATAACATCCTCCTCAACAAGGTCTTGAGACAGTAATAGTGGTTGATTTAATGGCAACTGTGTCTCATCATCATCATCATCCACTACTTCCTTTGACCTTAAATGCCGTTCACATCTGTCATCTTCTTGTGATTGGGTACCCTCTAGAGGTTGTGAATCAGGGCACAAGATGTCATGTTCCTCTGCAAGCGTGCTTGGAGAGAGGGTCAAATGAAGGATTGGTGATGAGACGAGCTCCTCACTATATCCCAGTGTGGGATCACTTCTTTGACCAGACCGTCTATGGTGGGAGGAAGGATGATCAGAGTGAGGATTATGTTGACCAGACTCTTGGCTACTGAGAGTGGACTTGGTGGAAGACAGGGTGGTGCTTAACCGACTGGAAGCAGTATCAGCTGACATCCAACCGACCACCTGTTCGCAGTGGTCGGACCTCGAGAGTGATGTCCTGCGACGCCCTGTAAAATGAGACATGAAGCTAGGTATGGTGGCTGTCTTTCTTTCTTGTGCTCTGGCACCAGGCACAGTTTCTCCGCGTCCTGACCCGCGCCCTGAACTATCAGGATCACGTCCACTTCCCCGTCCCTTTTTACCCGCCTTCTTCATCTTACACGGAATATGTGACTTTGATATTTTAGTTTGAAGACTTAACAGTATTTCTTCCTATTCTGCAACTGTGCAGAGTACACAGAATATGTTGCTAAACTGCGGTGACGCACACTGAATGGAATATGTGACTTTGATATTTTAGTTTGAAGACTTAACAGTATTTCTTCCTATTCTGCAACTGTGCACAGTACACAGAATATGCTGCTAAACTGCGGCGAAGCACACTGAATGGAATATGTGACTTTGATATTTTAGTTTGAAGACTTAACAGTATTTCTTCCTATTCTGCAACTGTGCAGAGTACACAGAATATGCTGCTAAACTGCGGCGAAGCACACTGAATGGAATATGTGACTTTGATATTTTAGTTTGAAGACTTAACAGTATTTCTTCCTATTCTGCAACTGTGCAGAGTACACAGAATATGCTGCTAAACTGCGGTGACGCACACTGAATGGAATATGTGACTTTGATATTTGAGTTTGAAGACTTAACAGTATTTCTTCCTATTCTGCAATTGTGCACAGTATACACAGAATATGCTGCTAAACTGCGGCGAAGCACACTGAATGGAATATGTGATTTTGATATTTTAGTTTGAAGACTTAACAGTATTTCTTCCTATTCTGCAACTGTGCAGAGTACACAGAATATGCTGCTAAACTGCGGCGAAGCACACTGAATGGAATATGTGACTTTGATATTTTAGTTTGAAGACTTAACAGTATTTCTTCCTATTCTGCAACTGTGCACAGTACACAGAATATGCTGCTAAACTGCGGCGAAGCACACTGAATGGAATATGTGACTTTGATATTTGAGTTTGAAGACTTAACAGTATTTCTTCCTATTCTGCAACTGTGCAGAGTACACAGAATATGCTGCTAAACTGCGGCGAAGCACACTGAATGGAATATGTGACTTTGATATTTTAGTTTGAAGACTTAACAGTATTTCTTCCTATTCTGCAACTGTGCAGAGTACACAGAATATGCTGCTAAACTGCGGTGACGCACACTGAATGGAATATGTGACTTTGATATTTTAGTTTGAAGACTTAACAGTATTTCTTCCTATTCTGCAACTGTGCACAGTACACAGAATATGCTGCTAAACTGCGGCGAAGCACACTGAATGGAATATGTGACTTTGATATTTGAGTTTGAAGACTTAACAGTATTTCTTCCTGTTCTGCAACTGTGCAGAGTACACAGAATATGCTGCTAAACTGCGGCGAAGCACACTGAATGGAATATGTGACTTTGATATTTTAGTTTGAAGACTTAACAGTATTTCTTCCTATTCTGCAACTGTGCAGAGTACACAGAATATGCTGCTAAACTGCGGTGTCGCACACTGAATGGAATATGTGACTTTGATATTTGAGTTTGAAGTCTTAACAGTATTTCTTCCTATTCTGCAACTGTGCACAGTACACAGAATATGCTGCTAAACTGCGGCGAAGCACACTGAATGGAATATGTGACTTTGATATTTTAGTTTGAAGACTTAACAGTATTTCTTCCTATTCTGCAACTGTGCAGAGTACACAGAATATGCTGCTAAACTGCGGCGAAGCACACTGAATGGAATATGTGACTTTGATATTTTAGTTTGAAGACTTAACAGTATTTCTTCCTATTCTGCAACTGTGCACAGTACACAGAATATGCTGCTAAACTGCGGCGAAGCACACTGAATGGAATATGTGACTTTGATATTTGAGTTTGAAGACTTAACAGTATTTCTTCCTATTCTGCAACTGTGCAGAGTACACAGAATATGCTGCTAAACTGCGGCGAAGCACACTGAATGGAATATGTGACTTTGATATTTTAGTTTGAAGACTTAACAGTATTTCTTCCTATTCTGCAACTGTGCAGAGTACACAGAATATGCTGCTAAACTGCGGTGACGCACACTGAATGGAATATGTGACTTTGATATTTGAGTTTGAAGACTTAACAGTATTTCTTCCTATTCTGCAACTGTGCAGAGTACACAGAATATGCTGCTAAACTGCGGCGAAGCACACTGAATGGAATATGTGACTTTGATATTTTAGTTTGAAGACTTAACAGTATTTCTTCCTATTCTGCAACTGTGCAGAGTACACAGAATATGCTGCTAAACTGCGGTGACGCACACTGAATGGAATATGTGACTTTGATATTTTAGTTTGAAGACTTAACAGTATTTCTTCCTATTCTGCAACTGTGCAGAGTACACAGAATATGCTGCTAAACTGCGGCGAAGCACACTGAATGGAATATGTGACTTTGATATTTGAGTTTGAAGACTTAACAGTATTTCTTCCTATTCTGCAACTGTGCACAGTGCACAGAATATGCTGCTAAACTGCGGCGAAGCACACTGAATGGAATATGTGACTTTGATATTTGAGTTTGAAGACTTAACAGAATGTGCTCTAATCTGCAACTTTGCACACTAAACAGAATGTGCTCTAATCTGCAACTTTGCACACTAAACAGAATGTGCTCTAATCTGCAACTTTGCACACTAAACAGAATGTGCTCTAATCTGCAACTTTGCACACTAAACAGAATGTGCTCTAATCTGCAACTTTGCACACTAAACAGAATATATGAAATTTTTTTTGTTTTTGTTTTTTTCCCCCCACACAAAATAAACTGCTGCCCCCACACACAGTAGTCCTAAAAAGGACTTTTGGTTCTTTTTTTTCACAAATTTGCTTGTCTTCTCCCTACACTGACTTTCCCTTCCTATCCTCATCTCTCCCTGGCTAAGACTGAGCCGAACTCGCTGGTCAGGTGCTATACAGCACCAGACCACGGGTTCTGGCCAGCCAATCAGTGTAATGCCAGCAGCCAACATGGCTGCTGGCATTACACTGATGTCAGAGCCTCCCTGCACGTTTATTGGCTGCGCAGCAGCCGCAAAACGTGTGGGGAGGAGACCCGAACATGGCGGGCGAGCACATGCGGTACTCGTACGAGTACCGCCATGTGCCGAGCAGAGCGATGCTCGAGCCGATCCGAGCATCGGCCGAGCATGCTCGCTCAACACTAGTTGTGAACTGTTGTGATATGGAAGGGATTTCCTCCTTTTCACACATCACCAACACTACGACAATGCTGAAGTTTAACCCTTTGAGTGTCAGTGTGTTCCATAGCCCTCTGGCACTTAAAGGGTTAAGAGCATTATCTCCGCTGCCGCACTTGGTCATTAGGGGAATGGAAAGAACACTTTCAGCACCATGGACAGTATCACTCCTTATCCCTCTGAGTGCCATAGGGATGTGCATTGCTCACCACTAGGGTACTCAAAGGGTTGAAAAAAGTACACCAAGCACTACACAATTATCCCCTTAGCTATGAATTATATATGATACATGTTGTGCACTCCCAGGGGAACAAGACTAGGGGTGACACAGCATTTATAGGTATTTGTGGCTACCACTTGCCTTCCAGCCTTGTTCCCGTGTCCAGTGCTAGACATAGAACCCCCATATACACTGATTGGCCACCAAGCTTGTTCCCTTGGCCACTGGTCTCCACAGATCCCCATGTACATTGTCTGACACTCTCCAGCTTTTTCCCCTTGCCCACTGCTAGCCACAAAACCTTATGGATTATTGCTGTGGATTGGTGCAATATACCTATATACACACCACAAAGGAGAGCATCTAAAACAGTTGAAAATCATGGAAGAAAAGAGGAATATGACGATTTTGCCTCAGAGGGATAGTGCCCCCCAAAAACATTCTTAGTATTTAGAACTGTTATGTCATGGCCACTGGCGATAATGTCAGGTCTGATATATAAATGAGTAATGGCGTCATCCTATATTATAATTCACTAAGGATGTTTGTCAGAAGCCGTCATGCACAGTAGAGAAGGCTGCACGCACTGCAGTCATGTGCAGTAGTGACTGCCCGCTCTGCAGCTGATACAGAGTGGAGTGCTCCGAATTAAGTCTGTAGTTCTGTCTGCACATGGATCCGTATCCGCCACAGAGTGGCCAGTCAGAACTGCTCATGACTGCAGCACCACCAGTGTTGGCCTATGTACATGGGCTTTAAAACTAATTCTAAATATGGCATTAGCAAGGTGATGTTAAAGCCTAGAATGGTTAAGAACAGTCTGGCGTTAAGAAAATTATGTTGCTAAATTGTCACAGTTAGCGAAATTTTTTACAAATTCTCTGTGCCAGAATTTTCTCCAGCTGTGCCATCACTTTTCCTAAAACACAAAGCACCTTGGATAGGCACACTATACACAGCTTGTCCAGCTTAGGATACAGGGCTGTATTCAGGGGAAGCTAAAGATGAGCAATTATTCAGCCAAAGAACTGCAACATAGGGGACAAATGAAAACCCACTGAATGGTATAGAGGGCTCCAAAATGTTGCAAATATAGCACTGGAAAACTGTGTAAGATTCAAGGGTAAGATTCAGTGTGTTGCATGCCCCTCTGGCACTCAGCCAGCTGTAAGGCTGTCAGAGGCAGAATCCGGTTGCGTGACTGTAGGCGGCTCTTCAGGAGCGCTGTCATCTGGATATCTAACTATAATTACGTCATTGGTATGGTCTACAACGTGTGCCTGGCTTGCAAGCACACAATGAAGACCATTCTGATGAAGTAATTATAGTTAGATATCGCGATGACAGCGCTCCTGAAGAGACTCTGTCTGGTCCCGGAAGCAGGATCTCATTACGTCCGCTATACAACAGACACATGAGAAGGGGGAGGGAGCGGAGGTCTTTATTTTATTACATCTCTCAAACCATAACGGTTTGGGAGATGGGAATGAAGGCGTTAAGTATGTTTTTATTATTCCTATCATTTGGCTTACAGTTTTTTGGGGGTTTACTATCCCTTTAATTTTGTTATGTTGAAGTTAGAAAGTAGTGTATAAAGTAAATCAATAATGCCCTTTCTTTCCTGCTATGACACTGTAGTATCTGCAACACTTACACAGGTCTCTCCACTGACCTAGATATTGTCCTTGATGGAATCATCATTTAATATTTGTTCCTGCAAATTCTGTTTAAGATTTCAAAGTTTAAGAAATGAATTTGTGGCTAGTTTAACATTTGTAACTGTTTACTTCAGGGAAAATGCTGCTTGTTAAGATAAAGGGATTTGTTAAATTACAGATTTCTGTATGTGTTGCAATTACTAATTTGTCAGTGTTGTTGCAAATATAGGAAGAAAAGGTAATAGGAAAGATAGCGGAAGAGCATTATTACAAGGGGAGAGACCGATAAGAAAGGAATAGTTATTACTTAAAAAAGAAAACAATAATAGTAAACCCGACTTAACCCTTTGAGTACCAAGAGGTGCTTCCCAATGCTTTGCATACCCCTCTGCAATTCAAAGGGTGAAATGGCAAGTAACATTTTATGATGAAAAAAAACATATATTGTAGGCATTTTCATACAAACTGCAGGGATAGTCCTATTATTACTGAACAGTTCAAACTGTCATAAAGTAATGGAGCTATTACTATAACATTCTATGAATAACAGTAGCCAGTGACTCACTTGGATTGGTGTAAAGCAGATGTGGTGCCCATATTTAAAAAGGGATCAAAGTCACAGCAAGGAAATTACAGGCCTGTAAGCTTGACATCTGTGGTAGGGAAGCTGTTTGAATGGTTGCTAAGGGAATATATTCAAGAATTCTGCTGGAACAGGAATATCATTAGCAGGAGCCAACATGGCTTTGTGAAAGACAGGTCTTGTCAAACTAACTTGATCACATTTTATGAAAAAGTGAGTAATAATATAGATGAGGGAGCGGCGGTTGATGTGATCTATATAGACTTTGCCAAGGCATTTGATACGGTTCCACATAAGAGGTTACTGTACAAATTTAATTAAATAGGCCTAGGGGAAAATGTTTGTGTGTGGATTGGAAATTGGCTGAAAGATAGAATGCAAAGAGTGGTAGTTAATGGCAAGTTCTCCAGTTAGATAAACGTGATAAGTGGAGTACCTCAGGGATCTGTCCTGGGTCCTCTTCTTTTTAATTTATTTATTAATGACCTCCCAGAGGGCATAGGAAGCCATGTATCAGTGTTTGCCGATGACACAAAATTAAGTAAGGTAATAAAGTCTGAACTGGATGTGTCTTCATTACGAGAGGATTTGGACAAATTGAGTAACTGGGAGGCAAATGGCAAATGAGATTCAATATAGACAAGTGTAAAGTTATGCATTTTGGGTATAATAATAAAAATGCAACATATAGTTTAAATGGTGTTTCTCTGGGGAAATCTACAAATGAAAAGGATTTGGGAGTAATGGTAGACAACAGACTTAGCTGTAGCATGCAGTGCCAGCTGGCAGCTTCAAAGGTCAATAAGATATTGGCATGTATTAAAAGGGGTATTGGCTCACGGGAGGAAGATATTATTATGCCTCTTTACAGGTCCATGGTAAGACCTCCACCTAGAATATGCTGTTCAATTCTGGGCGCCCTTTCTGAAAAAGGACATTATGGAACTAGAGGAAGTGCAGAGGAGGGCTACAAAACTAGTAAGGGGAATGGAAAGTTTTAGTTATGAAGAAAGGCTAGAAAAGTTAAACTTGTATACAGTAGAGAAACGGCATCTTAGAGGGGATATGATAACACTATATAAATATATTCAAGGCCCATACAAAGGGCTCTCCAAAGACCTGTTCATTAACAGAACAGTACATAGGACAAGGGGCTACCCGCTTAGACTTTAGGAAAGGAGATTTAATCTACAGCAGCAGAAGGGATTCTTTACGGTGAGGACAATAAAGGTATGGATTCACTGCCTGAGGAGGTGGTGCTATCGAATACATTAGATGCCTTTAAAAAGGGCCAGGATACTTATTTAAAAGAGCATAACATAGAGGGCTATGTACGTTAGTATTGGGATTAATATTTAGTAGGGCTTGTTGATTCAAGGAGAAATCTGATTGCCATTTGGAATCAAGAAATAATTTTTCCCCCATTCAAGGCAGAATTTGAAATTGCTATATTGAGGGTTTTTTTTGCCTTCTTTTGGATCGGATCAACGATGGTAAACAAGAATAGGAAAAGGGTTGAACTAGATGGATGCAAGTCTTTTTTCAACCTAAATTACTATGTTACAATGTTACTTGATACTATGCCCCACAGTAAAAAAACAAAACTGTCAGCACAGTTTGGTATTCTATTAACTTCTCTGTTAAGGACAACCACTGTGCAAAAATGACCAACAGATGCAAAATTTGCACCCATTAGACACCACATAAAAGTAGTTGAATTTAGTATTCTATTCCATGCGGTGGCTTCACCCCACGTTAAGGACCACACTTTTTATGGTGAGAAAACTGCACCATGAAAAGGAGGAGCAGATTTCCCAACATGTGGTGAAAACCACTATTGTGTGTTAGAAAACTGGTTTCCAACACGCACTTGTGCTTCAAAACAAAATGAACCCTTTGAGTGCCAGTGGGGCCTGTAATCCTGATGTCCAGCAAGGTCTTCAGCACCCTGATCAGCTATTGTCCTGGTCAGCTTCTTCTCTCTGCTACCTTCATTTTTCTCTTCTTTCTTCTTTAATATCTGTTTAATAACAAAAGTAATCCCCATAAAAAAAGTGCCCCCAAGATATGCCAGAATTAACCCTTTGAGTGCCGGAGAGGTATATTCAGCATATCTTTGGGGCATTTTTTTTTCTTCAACTCTCATTGGATTATTTTTGTTATTAAACGGATTTTAAAGAAAAGAAGAATGAAGACAAAAAAGAGAGGATCAAAGAAGAAGATGGACAGTGGATGACAGATAAGTATTTCTGGGTGTTAGGATAGTGTTAGCGGTAGTATTGTTTAAGTGTTATGTTAGGGAAAGTGTAGGGTTCATGTATGGGATGTGGGTAGAAGGTGACTGTTTTGAGCTCACTCTCATTGTTTGACATTGTGTCAAACAACAAGTTTGATATTTTCCTTTGATATTCCCCAAATTCACGCTATTTATCATGCTTTGTGGGAACAAAAAATCTGCAATGAGTGTTTGGCCATAACGTGTGTTTTGGCCACTGAGACTTGTTGCTCCATGAACAGGACCAGTCATAGAATAGCTGCGGTACAAAAGTGGGTTTCTCGTTTAGTGTTTATTTTTGTCTTACCAACTGTTTTACAGGTAGGCATAGTTTCAAGCCCTAGATAAACTATCTGGACACCAGTTGGGGCTGTTAATGCAAAGGAACAGAGTACCAGCAGGAGAAAATTCCTATACAATTTTTTTTACAATATGTATAATATTAATATTATGCTTCTAGATCATAAGAGATGTAGGCTGAGATTTACTAAAGAGTGAGAATAGTCAACTTACATTTTTCCTTCCAAATGCTTGAAAGTATTGGAGTTATGCACTAAGGCGTGATAAAGAGGTGATGAAGTAGAGGTGACTTCTCCAGTGATATCACTTCTCCAATTTCTATGTTATTCTGTAGAGCCTATGTACTAAGATTTATCCAACTTTTGAGGTCTTAGTACATAGACTCTACAGAATAACACAGGAACTGGAGAACTGATATCACTGGAGAAGTCATCTTCATGTTATCACCTCTTTATCAGGCCTTAGTGCATGACACCATATGAATTACAACACTGCACTGTGTTATATAGGTTCTGTCATTACAGCGTGACTAGCTTACAAGCAAGGACCCCATACACTCACAATGGAATTCAGTGGCAGCTGTAGGGTGTAAAAGTTGATAAAAGACAATCAATCACTCAATTTATTCTATGGGTGGTTCCCATAATACTGCTGTATGCAATTGTTGAATAAGCACAAAAAATATACAGTAATTGGGGCTATAGCTACATGTGCACCGTAATCTCTGGTTCATATAACTTGGAGAATGTTATGTACCAGTTAGGTCTGTCTAGATCAAAGGTAAGTAATCTGCGGCCTTTTAAGTGTTGTAAGATTACAATTCCACTCATTCTTATCTATTTGTTTGGTGGATGATTATGGTTGTAGTTTGATAACAGCTAGAAGGATTTCCCACCCCTGATGTAGACAATGAGTTTCTGTCTTTCTGACTGCACCCAGGATGTGCGTACTAACTTGTTGATAGCTATATTTAATATCTGCTATACCTTTTATGTCTGCAGTTTATACTGCCCTGCATCCAGTGTATAGATAGAGGAGATAGGAAAGATACACTGCATCCAGTGTATAGATAGAGGAGATAGGAAAGATAGAGGCAATAGGAAAGATTCTAATGCCAGTATATGTGATAGTGGAGTGCATTTCCTCCTATTAAAATGGAAAGAGTTGACAGGTTTGCTTATGCACAAACAGCAGAGTAGCAAAGCTGTTAGGTACAAACATCTTCCACTTCTAAGATACAGATTGAAAGCTAGATACAAGAATAGTCCTCACTCTCATGCTAGTCCAATGAAACAGAACCAGTTAACAACCACATATAACCAGTTTATAACCAGATAAAGTAATTGAAGAATATATTCCCATGTTAATTGTCAGCGCTATGTGCTTACCTTACAGAGGAGAACTCAGGCTATGTCATAAATCCAGTGCAGGGTAGATAAAATGACAATCCCACTTATACAATGAGGAAAAATGATATGAGTGATGACTAAAACATTGTAACACTGAAAGCAGAAAGTATGCCACATACTCCTGGAATGCATGCTTCACCATTCAAATCTCATATGTGCATTATATGTAATATGATATAATGGCATGGAGAAGGAGATGATCTTTGAGGTGGGGAACCTATTCCAAAACATCATAGATACTATTAACTCATTGTACTGTTAGCAATTGTTGTAATCACTGTTCCAGCATTCTGCCTCTGTTCCTCTCAGAGGTGCTCATGGTAATCTCTGTGTCTGAGTCCCGACATTCCTCCACATGTCACTTGGGATATGGGTAATACAATTTTTTCATCTGACTTGCAAAACTGGCACAACATTGGCTCCCATTGATTGTCCAGGATTATCGATGAATGGGTTGAGCTAAGATAATTCAGCATTTCTGAATACAAAAGCAGTGGACACAAATTACAATCAATTAACTGACTTCAGTTCTTATCTCTCAATATAAACAGCACTCATAACATTACATATGCATTAAAAAGCAAGTTTTTTGTTATATTTTATGGATGTAACATAACGTAACTTCAGAATAATTACTTTTACATATGCTAGCTTTTCATACATGATATTTGAAGTTTTGTCAACCTATTTTGTTTTTTGGTGTTAGTGTTCCTTTAAGTTCATAGTTTCCATTTTTTTCCTCCAAAAACCTTCAAGATATGATCTAAAGAGAACTCCAGGTGCAAACAGTAACCAAACACTTTAAACAAGAACTGTTTGTTCTCCACAGTGACATAAGCAAACTGTTAGAAAGTAATGTTGTCAGAAAGGGCTGTGAAGCAGAAACCACTTGTCTACTGTTCTTAAAGGGATAGTAATACTTCGTTTTATCTTTATTTTATTTTGTAGGCATTAAAAAACATGAAGAACGATATAAGTCTTATCTCTCAAACCTTTATGGTTTAAGAGATATTCACAAGCAAAGTTTCCCCTCCCGTCCCTTTTACCTAGTGTAAGCCATCTCTTCTCAGATGTGGAATGCAGTCCATACACCAGAGAGATAACAGCAGGGGACAATCTTCTTCCTATGAGAACAATGAAAGCCCTGCCCCCCTTCACAAGTTTTTCAGATTTTTCCCTTATCTTAATTAAAGATTGTCCCTCTCTGCAGTCTACCTGGGCACCTCCCTTCTGCTCTGGTTGAACAGTGTTATATCAGTAAAAGGGGTGGGAGGGGGATACTTTTTCACTGAATTACTTCTAAGCTACAACTCTGACAGAATTGAAATAACACTCTCCCCTGGCCCAAATACTATGAAGATTAATTAGAGCTACTTTTATTATGAAACATTACTATCACTTTAATTGCTTGTAACTTATTTGTTAGAACAGTGGTGGTCAACATGTGGTCCTCCAGCTGCTGCCAGACTACAACTCCCATTGGAATGCAATAAAAGATGGCAGAATGAGAAAAGATCATGCAGATAAAACTACTGAAAACTATTGGATATGTGACAGCATATTGAAGGACATGTAGGATGTTGATCCAGGAAGAAGTTTGATAACTTCTGGATTCAGGAAATATTTGTAACTCCTTCAGGCAAAATAGTAAATGGCTTTAAATGGGGTTGTACGCTTCCCTTGGGATTAAAGGGATAGTAATGTTTCATAATAAAAGCAGCTCTAATTAATCATCATAGTATTTGCACTTTGGAGAGTGTTATTTCAATTCTGGCAGAGTTGTAGTTCAAGAGTAATTCAATGACAAAGTATCCCCCTCCCGCCCCTTTTACAGATGTAACACTGCTCAACCAGAACAGAAGGGAGGTGCCCAAATAGACTGCAGAGAGGGACAATCTTCAATTAAGATAAGGGAAAAACCTGAAAAGCTTGTTTAGGGGGGCAGGGCTTTCATTGTTTTCACTGTAAGAATATTGTCCCCTGCTGTTATCTGTGAGGTCTATGGACTGGATTCCACATCTGAGAAGAGATAGCTTACATTAGGTAAAAGGGGCGGGAGGAGAAACTTTGCTTGTGAATATCTCTTAAACCATAAAGGTTTGAGAGATAAGACTTATATCATTCTTCATGTTTTTTTAATGCCTACAAAATAAAATAAAGATAAAATGAAATATTACTATCCCTTTAACAAATGAAGAAGGACGGATTTAATGAATATGGTTCTTTTTTCATTCTTATCAGTTAGGTAATCTAATTGTAAGGGATCTCTGGGCCTTATTCTATTTATCACTGGTTTTATCTCCAAAATGTCCCATATAATGCAATAGGATTTTTTTAAAATTAAATCAACTGATAACTTTTTATGCAACATAATCTAGCCCTTGATCTGATGTGTTCAGCTGATCTGCAGTTTGAAGACATATGTAAAGGAGCATTATATCCCACTGGCTGGATGCATGTCTATGTACACCAGAGACTGAATAAGTAGTTTAGCCTAGATTCCAATACAGCCCATTAGCTCTTTGGGATTTCTGCAAACCTACACCAGCAATATTTTTGGCAATTCTGCTATCACATATAGTCCAATAGGCATCTATTTTGTCAGTCTCCAGACACATTCTGGATCCTGATGAAAGCACTAGACTCTTGGGCTCTACCACTCTTGAGGTTTGCAACTCCCAGCATCCAATGCTAGGCATTGAGTAGTTGGGAGTTGTCCATGGTTGAAGACATGCTGATTTGGTAGATATGTCCTTTTCTAAGTCAGGTTGTATTCAACCTTGCACTCCCCAGCTGTTGTGGCCTACAACTCCCAGTATCCCCTACTAGAGATTGGCTAGATGAGGATGTGGAAAGTCCCAGACCACATCAGCTGGGAAACCCAAAGGCTGCATTCCTACCAACATTTCAAATTGCCAAAGAAGGACAGTTGTGTTTTGGGTGCTGATGCAGGGAACATGGCCGGTGGGAGGGGCATTTTTTTAGGTTATTTATTTATTTTTATTTTTTTTTATTTCATGACCTATAAAAACATATCTGGAAGTTTAAACAGGCATTAATGTGAGTTTTATCTCTGGGGAGCAATGTGATACACTTATATACACACCACACAGTCTGATCTGCTAAAAAAGAAGAACATCTAGGTAGAAAAGAAATACAGAGGATTTGGGTCTCAAAGAGGGACTATCCCTCCTAATGAGGTATGAGGTTGAATTCACCCTAAGGATTTGGTATTTTGTACTAAGGGCCCAATTCAGGGTGTTGTAAGATGTGGACATTACATCTTTTAAAACATATGGCTCCCAGCTAGCCATTTGGTTATAACGGGATGATAGGATCTATAGACCTCAACCATTGTAAAGACCTAGGATGATTCTCCATTACTTGGGAATAGGCCATTTGTACTAAAGACCCAAAACAAGGTGCATTCAACATTGGTCTCTCCAGCTGTTATGGCATCCAATTCCCAGCATCACCTAACAGCCAAGGGGTAGTTGGGAATTATGTGGAACAAAAGCTGGGGAACCCAAGTTTGAATAAACACTGGAACAGGAATAGGATATATGTACCAAGGGTCCATGTAACGGTTTCTTAAAACATGAGCTGTCCAGATGTTGGGAAATACAACCCCCAACTAGCCAATGCCTAATAGGGAATTCTGGAATTTGCAGACCCTCTGGTAAGTCTGAGGTTGAATATATGTTGACTCAGGAATAGGCCATATGAACTAATGGACCAATACAAGATGCAGCCAATCATGGGCTGTCCAGCTCTTGTGGCATGAAACTCCAAGATATCTACTGACTAGTGGGGGATTCTAGGAGTGGTAGACTCCATCAGCTGTGAAGCCCAAGGATGATTCCGGAACTATCCTCCAATGACGAAATAAATCATATTTAAAACAAGAAACCTCTATGAATAAAATTGAAAAAACAACATTTAACATGGTATAAAGCATAAAATGATAAAATAAAGTATCAGCTCAGAGTGCACATACCTTCATAATAGACACCATGTTGTCAATTTAACCCCTTAACGACAGATGACTTACCAGGTACGTCCCGCAGAAACTGTCACTTAGTGACAGAGGACGTACCTGGTAAGTCACGGAAGTCTGGGTCTCCGTGCGGCTGCACGCCGCTCAGAGACTCCGGACTTGTTTGGGAAAAAAAAAAAAAATGTTCGGCGGGCGTTAAGGTGACAGCCGCGTACAAACGCGGCTGTCACTAAGGGGTTAATACAATTTTACAAAACAAATTGTGACAAATGCTCACTGAGACTGAACAAAATTGAGTGTTTTGTTCTAGATCATGTTGTCTATAAGGCGAAGCTCATGTCACATTTCTCACTCCCATGTGCCACTGCAGAGAGAGGAACTTTTCATATCCATATCAGACTAGCCTCACCCACAGACAGTCCAGCTATGAAATGTCGAGCAAATCCTCTTTGCAAAAGAGAAACGGCAAAACCACAGAAGTACATTTCTTCCTATGAAGGCCTTGTCAGTGTGGCACAGTTGATTCCCTCTAAGCACATGGAGAGCAAGAGACCACATCTGGGATGCTCTTCCAACTTAAACGGATAGTAATACTTCGTTTTAACTTTATTTTATTTTGTAGAAAACATGAAGAACAATATAAGTCTTATCTCTCAAACCTTTATGGTTTGAGAGATCTTCACAAGCAAAGTTTCCCCTCCCGCCCCGTTTACCTAGTATAAGCCATCTCTTCTCAGATGTGGAATCCAGTCCATAGACCAGACAGATAACAGAGGGGGACAATCTTATTCCTATGAGAACAATGAAAGTCCTGACCCCCTTGACAAGCTTTTCAGCTTTTTCCTTTATCTTAATTGAAGATTGTCCCTCTCTGCAGTCTACCTGGGCACTTCCCTTCTGATCTGACTGAACAGTGTTACATCAGCAAAAGGGGCGTGAGTGGGAATACTTTGTTATTGAATTACTCTTGAACTACAACTCTGACAGAATTGAAATAACACTCTCCAAAGTCCAAATACTACGATGATTAAGTAGAGCTGCTTATATTATAAAATATTACTATCCCTTTAAGGAGACCTATAAAGAAAAAACTGTGAAGAAGCACACCGAGACCAAATAAAACTGTTAAAAGTGTTTTATTCTAAGGCATGGTTACATCTCAGATACTGCTCAGGTCACTCTCATGTATCATTGTATCATTCCATATCTGACTAGACTGGTGCACAGGCAATCCAGCTATGAAATGTCAGGCAAATTCTCTCAGTACAAGAGAAACAGCACAACCACAGACATACATTTTGGCCTATGTGGGCTTTGTCAGTGTAGCAACTGGCACAACTGAAAGCAAACGCTTAGGCTTAGGTCCACATTGTCAAAGCAATCATCAACCCAGTACTGCTGCTTTGACTAGGCCCCTTATCTGCTCCACTAGGGACATGTGACAACTAGCAAAATTAATAATATTGATGAATGCTCCCTGCCACCAACTTAGAGTATTCTGTGAGAAGGAATTGCCTCAGATGCTGCTTGATTCCATGCCTGCGATTATATTCCACTACCTTGACATGTGTGGTCAGCGCACCACACAATGTGCAATGGGTGGATATGAACTGCCACATACTCACATCTACAGAATCACTGTCAGCTGGTGGAGAGAGGTAACGATGACAGAGGTGGATCATCAGAAGGCATTGCTACTTCTTTCTATGCCTGGACCTTATCCCAAGAAGCTGATGGTGAGCCAGGTGTTTCGCTTGCCACCAAACTTTCAGGCTCAGGCTGAGTTTTTCTATTCTTCTTCCCCTTAGATTTCTGCCTAGTTTCTTGGTGCCACTGGGGATAGATAGAGGATACAGTAACAGCAGCTCTCGGATTCTTTTGTGGGGGGTTGGCATTAACATACTTCAGACTAATTTACTTGCATTTTATGAAAGAGTAAGTAGTAATTTGGACAAGGGAATTGCTGTTGATGTAGTATACCTGGATTTTGCAAAACCCTTTGATACAGTGCCTCACAACAGGTTATTGCATAAATTAAAAGGCTTCGGTTTGGGCGGTGTTATCTGTACATGGATTGGGAACTGGTTAAATGATAGATGGCAGAGAGTTATTCTAAATAGAGCCTTTTCAAATTGGTCTAAAGTTATAAGTGGGGTGCCACAGGGTTCAGTCCTGCGCCCAATGCTTTTCAATTTGTTTATCAATGATCTTGAAGTAGGAATTGAAAGCAGTGTCTCAATCTTTGCTGATGACACTAAACTATGTAAGGAAATACATACAGAGCTCGATGTTTTTTCTCTGCAGAAGGATTTAGATAAACTGAGTGAATGGGCAGAAAAGTGGCAGATGACATTTAATGTAAATAAATGTAAGGTTATGCATTTGGGCTGTAGAAACAAAGTTGCTACATATACTCTAAATGGGAAACAACTTGGGAAATCCTCATTAGAGAAAGATTTAGGAGTACCGATAGACCATAGACTTCACATCATGATCATGATTAAGCACAGTCGTGCGCGAAACATGTCGATCTGAGAACTCTTACATCTGCATTTGGAAAGGTACCCACTAATCAACTTCTCCCGCTGTTCAGAATTTGAAAGAAAGTATCACTATTTATCGTACATTACTTTTAGCTGTTGCATCAATAAAAGAATGACTGCTTTTATCAACTGCATGGCTTTGACTCATTACACATTTTGGTGCACCTGCTTTTTATAAAATTGTGTCAAGTTAAAGGGTTATGGAGAGTCCCTAAGGCTGCACATACGTAATACATATATATACTATAGTCATTGCAGTTCATGGGAAAAGGGGTTTATGAAGACCTGAAGTATAAAGATTGAAGATACATGCTTGAAATATCCCGTATGAAGGGTTGGAGCCGCTTATTTGTTTGTATATCATATTAATCGTCTCATCCACTGGGAATTATTGACTCCTTGTGTACAGAGACGATTTTCTTGGTGACATCACTGTGATTGTATCAATGTGTCTAGTTGTTCGTACTTTGATATTGTTTCCCAATAAATTATCATTTTTATTCACATTGTGTTTCAATATTTTAGTGGGTTTATATTAGCGCTTGGATTGGTGAATAAGTTTGTTTTTATTTTTTACCATTGAGTGGATGGTTTATATCTAAGCAGCTGTTCAACCCAATACTCTAGTATGTATAGGATTATAACAACATACAACACTCTCTTTAGGTTTCTTATAGAATTACATATGACTTGGAGAATTTAGAGGAGTGGAGAATTCAGCTCCTCTTTTCACCTCTTTATCACACTTTAGTGTATCTCTCCCCATATTTACTAAAAGCCAGGTACAAGATATTTCGGCTTTGTGTGTCCCACCAGCTGAAAGGCCTGAAGTTGAATAAACCTCGACTCTTGGCCATATGTACCAAGAGCCCAAGGGCCCAAGTGAGGGAATATATTCTTTGCAGATGCTGGAAGATACAACTCCCAGGATCTGATGACTAGCATGAGAAGGATGGGAATTTTAGACCACAACAGCTGGAAAGCCCAAGGCTAATTCCACCATGACTTAAGAATAAGCTGTATGTAATACATGCCCAAATAAAGATGTATTCAAAAGTGGACTCTCTCCAGCAATTGGTGCCCACAACCCTCAGCATTGAGGATGCTGGAAGTCTTTGGTCACAACAGCTGGAGAGCATATGGTTGACTATAACCTGTACTGAGCTTTTAGTACATATTGCCTATTTCAGAGTCAGGGCAGAGAAAATTCATCATTGCCTAAAATTATCCATTGAATCTTTTGAATGATAGAGATCTCCACTGCAATGACAAGCAATGCACTCTGAATCACTCTAAATTTCAAGAGTTTATTTGACACATTTACAGCAGTGACTGGTACACATACAACATCTTAACAGTATAAAAATCCAAGATATACTTTTGAAGAAAAATGTATCTTCCAATGGACAATATGTAATACCAGGCATATTAGTAGCCTAAATTGTCATGAACGCAACATCTCTGTAAACAGTTGCAAGGGGTAGATCTGCATTGTCATGAACATAATGTCAGTAAATGGTTGCTTTGTTGTGGCATTGGCAGGATGCAACTTCTTAGTGGACTGTTACAAACAGCCATTTTGGCATTGGTATGAACAAGGCACCAAGTCCCTTTCCTCAGGAGCCAAATTGGCAAAAAAATATCAGGGACCCCAAGCAACCGTCAACCCTCAATCCAGGAGATCCTCGACAGGCTGGCCACAATGGGTAGGTGGGAGAAGATGTGTTTTCCCAGAAGGAGCAATCATGAAATGTAAAGCAGAAACTAATCAACCAAATCTCACCTCTCCTAGCGCTAACCTCCAACTCCTGAGTACTATGTCAAAACTCAATAAAGCTCAGAACACAGGTGAGAAAATGGTATCAGGAAGCTCCTTATATAGACTCTCCCCAGGGTTCTGCCCAACTGGATGCTCAGATATGTTTTTGGATTTTAACTTTTAGAATTCAGAGAGCAAGTTTTCAATTATTTACTTATTGGTTAAAAAGGTGCATTTGAGGGCACTGAAAAATCACAAGAGATATCAGCCAGGATTCGTTATTGTGGCTTTGTTGGGAAGAGCCACCATGTTAAAGGAACTCAGTGGCATGTTCTGCACCAATACAAATGGAATGAGAATGGAGTGTCACACAATAATAGAACACAGTGATTAGAGATAGATAGATAGATAGATAGATAGATAGACAGATAGATAGATAGACAGATAGATAGATAGACAGATAGATAGACAGATAGATAGATAGATAGATAGATAGCACACTGATAGTTTTATCATACAAATGTTTAAAAGCATCTAACACTTTCTTATACTGTATACTGTAGCAGGCAAAAGTTGACCATTTTTTCATAAATAATTATTTTCATGTATCTTAACTCAGTAAACTCAGTAAGTCTTACTTATATACAAATTGTTGACAGTCTCTGGCCCATTATATCAGCAAAATAATTCACTGCATATAAATAGGCAGATATGCTAGTCAGCGTGAAAATTGGTAACAAAGGAAAATATTGTAGCTGCAAGCATCAAAATCAAATATTTAATTTAATAGAAATAAGGAATGGAAACACTCTGGCCTCATTCACAGCTGGTCGAAACATTTTGAGATTCTACAGCAGACTCCCACAAACTTTTCATTATGCTTAGGGAATTCATCTTAACATGGTGCCTGAATGCATATGGCCTGATATAATAAAGAAGGTATATGTTCACTCCCCTAAGTTCTACCCTAAATATATTTGTTAGATAATCAGCTCCTGGCTCCGGAGTCTTCCATTGGGCTACAAGTAGTTATAATGTTTAGTCAGAACCATGATCAGCAAAGTGTTTATAATTCTCCATGCTTGTAGAAAACAGGGGATTAAAATGGGAGGGATGCTGTGAGAGGCAAATGTGGGAATGTAATGCCCCTCTGATGTCCTTAAAGCGCCCCATTACTGTAAACACACATCTGATACATAACCACACAATTCATCTATAGGAAAATGCAAGTTCCAGGAGCAGTGGTGTTACCCCCCCCCTCCAAATCAGGGAAACAACCAGCTAAGTACAAGAAGTAGCCAGGGTGTAAAGTAGGGCAAAATAGTGGTACACATATATAAAGTATGGATGTAATTATTTATGTGATGTTTTGTGTCCACATTGTAGCTTCTCCTTGCAAATGCTTTACTGAGATATTAATGAATATAATTATGTACATCTTATATTTTTCTTCACAAAGTGATTCCTGAATAAACAGTCAAGCCACAATAATGTAAAGGACTGTGCAAGGCTCAGAATGCTGATTACACGTGTTCTTAGATATCTTGGTGTGGGCAGAATAGCTGATCAGTCTTTGTATTCTTTGTATGAGTGATCACTAAGAAACTCCAACATTTTCCATAGAGGAACATGTTGCAAGGAAGGAAAAACAAGCACAGATATGAGAATGACTCTCTTTAATCTGACATGTAAGTGTGTGTCATTCATGTATTATTATTACTATGCTTCTACTTACAAAAGTAGGAATAAAGCAGATTTGTTTGAAAATACATTTATTTATAGGCTGATGTCTACATCTAAAGTAGCATATCATGCTTGTAATCTAATGTTTGCAAAATGACGGAACATGTATAATGATGTCAGTAAATGTTGCAGACAGACTAATTTATGTAAATAGAGGAGTTGTAGTAGACAAGTACAAGGAGCATAATCTGTTGACATAGTGATCATAAATCTTTTTTGTGTTTAACCTTATATTAATCCTTCAACATAGTAGAGTTCTAAAAGCATACCATCTTCGTCTGAAGAAGGTTTAAGCTTACATAGGCTTAGTATTCTAAACATGGTCAATATTACTGTAGTAATGGGTAAGTTGCAGCTTAATTGGAAAGCTTGACCATCTTTACTTTCAACAGGACTTAAGAACAAATAAAGGTCATTAATTCATTACCTTAATGTGAAACAAGTTCACAGAACATTGCATGTGACTCTCCTAAACCTAACTGTTATATTAATTTTGTTATGTCAGCAGATCAAAGCTTGGTAGTCTTATTATAACATGACCAAATGAGCGAAAATGTAATAAAAGATTCTGGCAACTACTAGTTTGTTATACTATAAGGAATATTATGTTTGGAAATCACGGTTTTCATTGCACTTTATTTAGTTGCAGGTGTAGTTCGGATGTTAAAGAGATCTACAAAAAATTGTAATCAATGTGCTAGAGGCCACTGTAGTATCCGAGTGATGATCCAGTGTGAAAAATATGTTAAGCTTATAAACTTTATTTTACCTCATATGCTTCTTTAATTCTGTGTACACACTTTGAATCTAGTGCCTCATTTGGAAAAGGATAGTACTCAATAATCACACAACAAAAACAAATTTATCAACCAATCAAAAATAGTTTGGAAGTTATTTCACACACACCCCCATGATATCAAATAGGCAGGATACACAATAGTAAAATGAGAACTATAGTAAGACTATTATTAAAAATGAACATTGTATGGGTATGTGAGTGTATGCATGCTCACACATGCACGTGCTTCAGCAAGAGAGAAAAAGAGAGGGAAAAAAAAGAGTGACATATCTGGCTGTCTAATCAAACACTATTTTTACAGCTGTGCCCACAAAGAAAATATCACTTCTTGGTCTTTCTGAATTACTGCAATTTTGCAGAGAAACACATAATTAGAATTTTTCTGTGTACAGCATGGCTGTATATATATATATATATATATATATATATATATATATATATATATATATATATATATATCTATATATATATGAGAGAGAGAGAGCGAAAATGAGAATAGGATGCACTCGCGACAATAGGATAAATGCCTGGGTGCACGATCAAAAATCATAATCACAGCGGAAGAAATCAGCACTCACAGGACTTCAAACGAGCTGTTTCTTAGTAGCTTTATTTAAGTGGTCAACGTTTTGATCCTCACATGGATCTTTATCAAGGTCTTGTATATATAGACCCATAGGACTTTCTCTGATATAAAATATTAATCTAGTATGCCTCCTTTATCAAGAAGTGATTAGACAAATCACCTGTAGGCCATGCTCCGCTATCCAAAACATTTTTGGCTATTGGATGATCAGCAGTCTTGCTTTCCTAATTTCTAATTTGGGTGCTACAGTATATTGGGGCATTCTTCCACTGAAATCCTCTTCCATTTTTATTTATTTCTGAGACCACCGGGGTATTTAAGTATATAAATTACACCCTCTGACCCACGATCCAACATTGACTGATTAATAAGGGCACCATTGTAGCACTGCCATAGTTAAGGTTGAGCGCAGTGTTTTATATTAAATTTGGTATTTTTAATTGGCCATAAGTATGCAAAGAAATGCAGCTGCCTACAAAACTTCTGCATTTCATAACAATCTGTTTACTGAGGTTTTTTTGTTTTGTTTTTTGTAAAAACAGATGTGAAAAGTATTTTTTTTTTCAAAACTATCACAGTTTCTCAATCAAGGCCATAAATGTAGAAATGGCACATATCTTCACTGCTTTGCTGATGGCATGATAAATAACATATAAAATGATATCATCTTTACTATTGCAAAAGACATGCCGTCAGTAAAGCAGAGAGGGGAGTTAAAGGGATAGTAATACTTCGTTTTATCTTTATTTTATTTTGTAGGCATTAAAAAAACATGAAGAACTATATAAGTCTTATCTCTCAAACCTTTATGGTTTAAGAGATATTCACAAGCAAAGTTTCCCCTCCCACCCCTTTTACCTAGTGTAAGCCATCTCTTCTCAGATGTGAATCTGGTTGTAAGACCAGACAGATAACAGCAGGGGACAATCTTCTTTGTATGAAAACAATGAAAGCCCTGCCCCCTTGACAAGTTTTTCAGCTTTTTCCCTTATCTACCTGGGCACCTCCCTTCTGATCTGGTTGAACGGGGGGGGGTACTTTGCTTGTGAATATCTCTTAAACCATAAAGGTTTGAGAGATAAGACTTATATCGTTCTTCATGTTTTTTAATGCCTACAAAATAAAATAAAGATAAAATGAAGTATTACTATCCCTTTAAGATTCATACTATCTCATTCCTTTGAATGCCAGTGAGATATTGCATTGCAATGCATTGGATACTTCTCTGGCATTCAGAGGGTTAATATTGAGAAATTACAGTTGGTATTTTAAGGATAGGCAGCACCACAAAAAGGAAATGTCTGTAGTATCACAATTTTGTTCTATCAGAATTATAGAAATACTTCAAAATAGGTGTTAGTGGAATAACTACAGAACATAATACTATTTTTGTATAGTGGGGAAACAAGAGACTCTAAATAAAGCTGAAGAATTATCAAGTAAAAATATATTCCGTGTGGAATCTCAAATTATGAAGCTGTCTGTTGGGAATAGTTAGAGAACGTTTCAGAGCTATACTGATAACGTGACCCAGACTGTTAGAGAATGATCAATTGGAAAGCAAATATACTCCTGCGGTGTGTGGATTGAGAAAAGGTAAATATGCTGCTGTGGACTAACAGTAATATAAGAAGCATTTATAAAGAAAATATGAGAGTGAGAACTCAAAGCATTAAAGTATGTTTCTTACAGGAATATTCTCAGTTTTTCAATAATGCACAGCAGTGGGGATGGAGAGGATATTGTCTTAGTCTATGTTCAAATGGGAACAGTACCCTAGATATAAGTGACTCTTAACTTTTAACAGATTAATTTACCTAGCTAGGTGTCCCTCATACAGCCGTAAGGTGTATCCATTTATGTTTTTGGCATTGTATCTGCTCTGGCTGTATCTCTTGTATATCGTGATCTCTATTCAAGTCTTAACCTAAGCCACACAAACTCACAGCAAACAATAGGATTCAATAGAGATAATAAGAGAAGTAAATTATTATGAGCCTATCTGATTTTAAATATAAATAATTAACAGTACAACAGTACACTACAAAATAGATCAAATGCTCAATAATAAAAGATGACTTAAATAAAAGGGGTCTGGTGTAGTAGTTGTCAACATATAAATGATTTTATTTAATAAGGCGTAAATTAGATCCCACACTATTTTCCCATTTGTTCCCAGGAGAGGCAAGTTGGCTGTCCAGGAGAGACAAGTTGGCTGTTCTTACCCTCGTAAATTCAAAAAGCCTGGGCATAGCCTGTGGCACTTTCGCACAATTTATAAAATGTAATGCCGAATTTGGAATGTTTGAAAGGGATGTATTGCTTGAAACCTAACCTGCCTTTATATTTCATAAGGGATTCATCTATACGTATGTGTTTTTGGGGGGTATATACTTGGGCAAACTTTTCCTTTAAATGATTTATTAGGGGGAAAATTTTGAACAGTCTGTCATACTGGGGGTGTTCTTTTGGGAGGTACAGGCAATAATCGCATAAAGAGCAAAATCATTTTGTATCTAGTCCTGGTCATTGTTTTTGCGAATATAGGGGTATCATTTATGGGGCTTTTACTCTAGTAGAATCTAATACTTGTTTTTTTTTACTATTCCCATTGTCATTGTTAGAGCTCAGAAATTCTTGAATTCTAAAAGGTCTGTGGGTTGCCATATTTCTTCCTTGGAAACAAACACTGATGGGTTGGCAGCAATATACTGGGCTGCATATAAATTGGTTTCAGACACAATTTCCCCCAAAATGTCTTCCCCAAAAAATAAATAAAAAACTCAACATGGGTAAATCTTGCCACATCCACTTGAAATCCTGGGTTGCCTGTGAATTCAGGAATTTGTGGGCATAAACTGGCTGATGATACCCATTCATCAGCAAGAGTGGCAGTACTTGTGGCAGGTCTTGGGGCAGTACTTGTGGCAGGTCTTGAGGCATTTCTTAGGGCAGCTCTTTGGGAAGGTCTTTGGGCAGCTCTTGGGACAGTAGCTGGGGCAGCTCTTGGGACAGTAGCTGGGGCACCTGTTGGAGCAGTGCGTCTTTTATTCACAGAAGGCCCTGCGTCATCACTACTAGAGCTGCTCTCACTTTCCAAAAACTGACTGATGTTGAAATCTGACGCAGTGTCTGTGGCTTCTGAGTAAGACGCCAAAAAAGAATATGCCTTTCTAAAGTGTTCCTCCGCTGCATTGTATACACCTACTCTAAACTAAATAAATTACTAACTTCTATACCTAACTACACCCAACTCTCACCACAAACGGTCATTATTCCTTTGTATTTTTTTCCCCAATGCTACTCCTAAACTTAAATCTATCCCTAAGCCTTACCCTAATGCACGTATTCCCTGAACCTACCCAACCCAACTACCTATCTAAACTAGCTTATAATGTAAAATAAATTTTTTTTAATAAAAGTAATTTTTTGGGATGGATTAGTTTTTTATTTATTTTTTTCCTACGCTACCCCTAAACATAAATCTAACTCTAAACCTTACCCTAACCCACGTATACCTTGAACCTACCTAACCCAAGTCAACTACCTATCTAAACTATAATTATTATATTTTTTGTGGGTTTTTTTTGTTTTGGGGGGTTTTTTTGGTATTTTTTTCCTTACTTTACTCCTAAGCCTAAATCTAACCCAAAACCTTTCACTAACACACGACAATTAAATCTACCCAACTACCTACCTAAACTACCTAAAATTCACTAAATAATCAGATTTTATTAAAAACAAATTCAAAAAATTTAAAAAAATGTAAAAAAAAAAATACAAGGGGGATGGGGAGATATACCACAGATCAGCAAACGCTGATCTGCAGCAAACTGATCACTAATAGAGTGATCAGATGGGGGGGAACTGTATGGATCACTGCAGAAACAGTGTTTTTTTTTTTCAGGAACACCGAAACGACTCTGGAACGATATCACAAGCTGTCTCTCTCCAACTCAGAAGTGTCTAAGGTGGAGGGAGGAAGAGAGATGTGACAAGGACAGTATTTACAAATACTGTCACTGTCATTCAGCTTTTGCAACATGTGATTCGCTAATCAAGCGAGTCACATGTTGCAGCAATGTTGCTACTGGCTGTAACTAAGTGCCCCAGTACCGGAGCACTTAGTTACAGCCATCCCGCGCTCTCTCATCGCTCCTTGCAGCGGTGATGGGAGAGTTTAACCCATGACGATCCAGGACTGACTGTCATGAAAAACAAAACAATGGGCAAGAGAGGGAGCATCTCATAGCATAGTACATCTTTCTAGACTTGATTGAACATTGACAAAAATTAGAAGTCTACCCTGAGAGGTCAGTAGCTAGCATGTGCAGGATATTAGAAATGTCCCCACACAGATAAGGTCACATCAACTCGACCCCTCTAGAAGGCTCTTCCAAAGAAGTAGCTCAAAATTATCAGAAAAACACCAGTGAGAAGGAGAGCACTCATATTTGAGTGTAGATAAAACACCATGCAATATTTACAAAGCTTTATCTGAATTTGTTACTTACATTGAGTGATGACACCAGATAATAAATCCCAACAGACAGTCAAGGCCACCTTAACCAATAGGTAAAGTGGGCCCACCGACAGAAGCACCATTATTAACCAGGGAGGACAGAGCAGGCAGGCAGGGGCAATTTGACCTGGGCCAGCAGTGCAGTGGGCCCAATGCACACCTGAGTGCTCTCATAGTCTCATAACTTTTGCCACTCTCTGTGCTCATACTGCCTCTGAAAGTCACCATCAGATTTTTAGTGACAGTCTGGCAGACACAGGAGAGCAGCAAAGATAAGTGCACAGTAAAGGAAGATTTCTTCCAATCCTGCTCAGGACACGCCAAATGATAGGAAGCTCTTCTTGTCATTCGGCTACCACGTGACCTTCTGCTTCTGAGAGAGCCAGGCAGGTAGGCAGAGAGTACACCATTGTATGGGTAGTGGTGTTTAATTGGATTTTTTTAAATTTTACATTGAAGCAAAAGCTCTAACAGTAAAAGTGAGTGTGACAAATATTTTTCTCAATAGTAGGGTTGCTTTGAATTACTTTTTGTAAAGGTTACACTGCATTTTGTATGATTTGGTGCATTTATTTTTTTCTGAGTTGGATTGTAATGGGAGTGCACTATCATGAGCCTTTCCCAAGGCCTACCAGTGTCTTAAAGCAGCCCTGCAGCCAGTCTAAAAGGCACACAGGGAATTACAGTGCTGATCCTCCCCTTAATAGGACCCAGTGGATATCCACCACTGTTGTTTTCAAATAGCTAGGGCAATAGTAGAAATATCCTTTATTTGTTTATGGCACTTTCATCTAATTAGTGTCTGCATTGAGCCTATATCATCATGGATAGAGCTATGAATTAGTCTATGCAGAGCCCACACATTGGGGTATTTCTAATAGCACAGAAACTAATAACTTTGGCCTAATTCTTATATGATACAGGGAGCCCGCATATAGTTCTATGTTGTACCACCAAAATATAAAGGCTAAACTTCCAAAACCTATTTTACAGATAAATGGCTAGTATACAGTAGAACTGTAAAACGGATAGTCCTGTCAAGGGAAAGTGCTTCACACGTTCCTTAAGGGATGCGAAGAATTTGTACGAAAAAGAGAAATAATACAACTTTGTTTATTAATAAATAGAAGCATAAAACTGAGTGAATAAAAAAAGAACAAAAGTATTATGTGAAGATATAGTACGTAGCATACAGAGTGCAGAGCTGTGGGGACAGTGTTATAGTGATACGTTGTATCACTTTCTGCATCTGACTGACAATAGAGCCATCTGGAAACAGATCCAGGGAGAGATTGGAAACAAGAAAGTATAAAAAATAGGGAACGTGTCAAAAACATATCTATACTGTGAACATTCAGTAAATCACATTCAAATGTGCATGATCATGTCCATAAATATTTTATTCTAGGTTTTCTGGTTTCTTAGACCTTCTATTCTGGGAAATAGAATACAAGAATACAAGAGGTATTTATGACCATTTCCCACAGTTAAGCTGAGTAAAACACTCTCCATTACAATTTACAACAACAATAATGGAGGATGGTGAGATTCATTATCCACAAGAACAAAAAGTACATCCTTCACGTCCCATTAACAAATTGTTCTTCCCTCTATTATTTTCAAGTATATAAGCCTCTAATTATATATGCATTTTAAAGATTGTACTGGTAACCAGTTTTCTAGAATAATCTCTTTTAAGCAATTAGTATCTTAGCCATGCACCTTGGTATCATTTCTGCATTTTAAATAAAAGTAGAAATAAATAACTCAATAAAGATGTTTTGCTTCGTAGCCTAAAAACGTACCTTAATCCTCTGAATGCAGGAGGCAGTGTGCACAGTTCCAGAATTCCAACTAGGTAGAGTAGATGAGAATATAGTCGTGAGGGGTGCATGTGCTGCACTGGCCACACATCCTAAATTGAGGGGTGGGAGGGCCTAGCACAATCACAGCTCTCCTGAATTCCCCTGCACCAGGTATTTACTACTCCGATTCCGACAGTACAACTGTATGTGTACCGCCCGGAACTCCTTGTGCCCTTAAAGATGGATATAGCAGCACTAATAGTATCCAGCCCTAGGTGCTTTGTTAGTCCTAATTGTGTCCAGTCTTCCCTTACACACACATACATACACACACACATATAATATAATATAAATAGTTTTTGGAATTTTAGCCTTTATATTTTGATGGTACAATATAGAACTATATGCTAGCTCCCTGTACCATATAAGAATTAGGTCAAACTTATTAGTTGCTGTGCTATTAGAAATACCCCAGTGTGTGGGCTCTGCATAGACTAATGTATAAGTATATATACATACACAAACATTTATGCTGTGCGTAGTGAAAGAGGTTCACAAGTTCTTGGCTCTATACATCTTTGGGAAGCATTGTTGTGATGTTCCGTTTCACCTTTATATTCAGTATGTTCTTTAAAGGTATAGTAATGTTTTATAATAAAAGCAGCTCCAATTAATCTTCATAGTATTTGGGCTATGGAGAGTGTTATTTCAGTACTGCCAGAGTTGTAGTTCAAGAGTAATTGAATGATAGAGTATCCCCCTCCTGCCCCTTTTACTGATGTAACACTGTTCAGCTCAGAGCAGCAGGGTGGTGTCCAAGTGGATTCCAGAGAGGGACAATCTTCAATTAACATAAGAGAAAAACCTATCAATGGGGGCAGAGTTTTCATTGTTCTCACAGGAAGAAGATTGTCGCTTGCTGTGAGCTGTCTGGTCTGTGGACCTGATTCCACATCTTTGGGGAGGTGGCTTACACTATGTAAAATTGGTGGGAGGGGGATATTTTATCATTCAATTACTCTTGAACTACAACTCTGACAGTATTGAAATAATATTCTCTATGGCTCAAATACTATGAAAATTAATTAGAGCTGCTGTTTTTGTGAAACATTACTATCCCTTTAACATTAAACGGATAGTAATGTTTCATGATAAAAGCAGCTCTAATTAATCATCATAGTATTTGGACTTTGGAGAGTGTCATTTCAATTCTGTCAGAGTTGTAGTTCAAGAGTAATTCAATGACAAAGTATCCCCCTCCTGCCTCTTTTACTGATGTAACACTGTTCAGCCAGATCAGAAGGGAGGTGCCCAGGTAGACTGCAGAGAGGGACAATCTTCAATTAAGATAAGGGAAAAACCTGAAAAACTTGTCAAGGGGGGCAGGGCTTTCATTGTTCTCATGGGAAGAAGATTGTCCCCTGCTGTTATCTGTCTGGTCTATGGACTGCATTCCACATCTGAGAAGAGATGGCTTACACTAGGTAAAAGGGGAGGAAGGGGAAACTTTGCTTGTGAATATCTCTTAAACCATAAAGGTTTAAGATAAGACATATCGTTCTTCATGTTTTTTTAATGCCTACAAAATAAAATAAAGATAAAACAAAGTATTACTATCCCTTTAAAACATATATGGCTTTGTGGGACTGTCTCTGAAAACTCTGCATGCACAAAGTGTTGTGAAGGTATGGGCTATCCTGCTGCTGCCTCCTTTTAATCACACTGCCAGAACCAGAAGCATGATTACTGGCTGTCACCTGATGTGGTAAGCTAGTGTTGTCCACTCTTGGTGATGGGAGGGTAACCCACTAAGCAGTCAGTCATATAGTCTGTGCTCTGTCCACTTGTCCATATATCTGTTATCAGGTGGATTTTCTTGCCATAAGCACTTTTTAGCCCTTTGCCCACCACACTAACCACCGGCTTGTACAATTCAGGCACAGCAGTCCTGGAAACATAACTGCGACTTGGGATATGCCAATGCGGAGCAACAAATGACATCCGTTCTCTGAAACTTTGGTTTTCTACAAAAGAATACAGCAGCACGTCCACTGCCAACATCTTGGCAACCTTGCCATTCCACAGGCGTACTTTGGGATTGTTTTAGTAAAGTTTTTGACTCCTTCCGAGGAACTCGGTGAGTATGGGTTGCAGGAAATGGCCGAAGAACCCTGGAACTTTATTGCCTTATTGCTTTTGACTAGAGGAGGTGATGTAGGTAGAGGCAGCATGTGTGGGTAGTCTATAGCTCTTGCTATCTCCTACAGCAAAGCCAGAGTCATCATACTCCTCTGCAGCAGAAGCCATAGGTGTTATTTAGAGTGAACTAACAGTAGCATACCCTCTGATACATAAAAAAAATTCACTACTTCTTTTTTCTACCCTAGAGCCCTGGGAACTTTTTAGAGTACATCTGCTGCTGCTAGTTGCGGCACCTTTGGCCTGCTGATAGTGTGTCTCCCAGTCAGACCTGTGGTTGTGCTTCAGGTGGGAGCCTTCTTTCCCCCTGCTCACGTGCTTTTTGCACAGACAACAGATAGCAACATTAGGATCCTGAGTGAAGTATCTCCATAATGTGGACTTCATGGACTGAGGGGTTCCTGAGGTGCTACTACTACTACTACTGGGACTAGATGTTGATGAAGTTCTACTGCTACTACTGCTAGATGTCAAAGGTGTAGCACTTCCAGCAGCAGCAAAGGCACTCATCATATCTAACATTGTGGATGTTAATAACCTGTTTTGCTGTTGTTGCTGCTGGGTACTCAACACAGGTATGTGTGGCTGAGTGGGACTTGGACTTTGAAGAGGTGATGATGCTGATGACTACTTTTTTTTACATCTTTGCTTGTCCAGGGTCAGGCTTTCCAATGTTTTTCTCAAATAGTTTATACTCAGACACAGTGCTCCTTTTCAGTGGTGGAAAATTCAGTCTTTGACTTTCTGCTAACTTTATGGCCATATCATCATGCCCACTCTCAACTTCATCTGTATCTGAACAAGAGAAGGACGCTGGAGGGAAATATTCTAGATCTGCATCCTTATTAATCATCATTAGGTCATCCTCAGCAGCATCAACACCACCTGCCAGTTCTTGCCCACTACACTTTTATGCCTCTAAGCTTTTAGAGGTCTCAAACAAAGTCTTTTAACTTTTACTGTAACAAAGTTTGCTACTACTTTCAGGATAGGTGTTTTGGTGCTTCTTTGTCTTACTATCTGATGCAGCAGGCAGTTCAGCTGCTACACCTTCCTCTATTATACGATTGCCGTCATCAACACTTGAATGTGACTTGTCATCTTCAGTGTTCTTCAATGTCGTCTTATATGGTTCTTTTTTTGTACTGGCACTGGTGGTGCTGGAAGTTTTGCTGGGACCTTGACAAACTGCATCCTTCCTTGGTGGAGAGGCATCATCATCATCATTTATTGCAAACTAGTTGAACAGCCCGTTACACGGGCCACAGTGCCTCAGGCAGCCGGTCGCGGGGCAGTCACACAGTGGAGACTGCCCGCGCCTCGGCTGATACAGAGCCTCTGGCAGCCGGTCGCGGGGCAGTCACACGCGGTGGAGACTGCCCGCGCCTCGGCTGATACAGAGCTGGACGCTCCTTCGGAGCGCCCAGCTCTGTATCAGCCGCGGCGCGAGCAGTCTCCACTGCGTGTGACTGCGGCATGCGCAGCAGTATCTACTGCGCATGTCGGGCGTTACACACAACTTGGCGAATTATTATATAGGATGCTGCAGCAACCATTTCTGCAGTCAGTTTTTGAACTACTAGTTTACTCTCATGTCCCTCCACTGCTCTACCCTCCCCCCCACCTGCCCCTTGTGCATTTGCTGGACATTACTCAAGTACTCTGTGTGTTTTTACTCTACAGTACACAACACAACTGATGGTGTGTGATGTCTTGCCTTAGCCCAGTAGCCATTGGTCACCTAATATATTTAGCTGTTTATTTCTTTATTCTTTTTTATTTATTTATTATTATTATTTTTAAGTATTATTTTTTTTACCCTGTCTTATCACAGCCTGCCCAAAATCATAACTGAAAAGCAAAATCAACAACAGTAAGATCAAAAAGCAAATAGGTCCCCAGCTACCTGTATCTTGCCAGTCAGTCACTAGGAATTTGGGGGTATTTAGTGTCAACCTCTTTCCTCCCTTCTTTTCCCCAGAGTGCTCCCAGACTCTCCTAATACAGAGAACAAAGGCCCTACCTAAAAGTTTCTCTAAACTAAACTTCAATTCCCCTATTCACTAGCTCAAAAAATATGCTGCTTTCTCCTCTACCAAAAACAGAATGTCATGCTGAGAAAGCCTGACACCCTTGTATATGGCTGTAGAAAAGTAGAGAAAACTTTTGTATGGTGGGAAAAGTGTTTCTTCCCATTGATTTCAATGCAATGAGCAAAAAAAGCAGGAAAAAGTGGAAAAACTGTACTTTTCGCTGGAAATTGATGCTGTTGCTTATGCTGCTGGTAAAATCCCTCTGCTAACTTCTTTGTCATTATACTTTCTACTGTTTTTGGGGTTCTAATTTTCTAATTAGGAGCATGTTTGTGTTGTCATTATTGTGAGATTTATCTGCCATTCTAATCATTTTTTTCTGCAGTAAATATACCAGTGGGAGAATCTCACTAATTCCTGGCGCTACACAACTTACCAGCAAGGTGGCCTCTGCAAAGGTTTGAGCAGCTCACATAGATCACACATTAGTTGTCATTGCCCAAGTGGCATAGATGCTCCCTCCAGAGCCTTCCAGTCTTGCATTGTATACTTGCTAATGGACCTCTCATACAAATGCTCTAGAATGTACAGTGTACAATTCTACCTGGTAGGGATCTACATTTTCAGCTGGTGATGGCTGGGGTAGGTTGTTACACGATATTCAGCATCTCTATGTGGGTTTTGAGTTCTGATAGGAATCTAGTCACAACTAAATTTAGGATATAAGGAAAGCAGGGTACTGTCATTGTCAGTCCTGCGGACTTGCTGCTCCCTGGGCTTGAATTGGTGGTGTTCGGGTTGTGGGTTCTGTGGCTTCCTTTGGCCAATGGAGGACTTTCATCTGTAGGCTGTTCTGTAGCAGCATTGACCTTTTACTCTTCCTGACTTTCCTGGCACATATTGGCTAATGGCCTCCAACTGTTCCCTGTCTAGAGACTATTTAAACTCAGTCTGCTTGAGCTCCCAGTTTTTAGTTGTTAGCCCTGCTGGTAAATATTCAGTTTCCTGCTTCCTGTTCCCTGTTTGCTGTATTTGATTCTCCGTTTGACCTTAGATTGTACCTTGACTTCACTTGAACTCCACCAGTCTCAACCTCGACCTGCACCTTGACTTCACTTGACCTCTGTCTGCCTCGTCTTATTAGCTTGCATCGACTACTCCTCAGTCTACTACTGTAGTATCTCTGCTTTCCCCAGACTACCAGTGGCTTTATCTTGGTCCAACTCCTGGCTCAACCAGGGGTGGGACACCTGGCTTCCCAGCCAGCACCTTTAAAGTGGATGCATCACCTACGGACAACATCCCATAAATAGTTAGGTGACACATCCAATACCATAAAAACGTTATTTATTTTTTATTTTAAGCTTCAATATTGTTTAAATATAACTTACAAAAGTCTGTGCTGCAGCCACAGATCTCTGCCTCTGCTCTCCTCCCTCCTCTGATGACAGGGGCTTCTGTCTGTAAGCTGGAGAGGTCTCATTGGCAGAGATTGATATCTAGCCAATGAGAGTGCTCCAGTTTACAGACAGAAGCCTCCATCATCAGAGGAGGGAGGAGAGCAGAGGCAGAGCATCAGGCTGCAGTCTATGCGGAAGTGGCTGCAGCCCATACTTTTTTAAGTTAACCTTAAACAAAATTGAAGCTTAAAATAAAAAATAAATAAAATTTTTATGGTATTGGATGTGTCACCTAACTATTTATGGGATGTTGTCCATAAGTGACACATCCACTTTAATTTGGTTTTGACCACAGCAAGGGTGCACTGGTTTCTGGCTCTGCTCCCCAGCCTCTCACTCAAGCATCTCTCCCTAGCCTCCTCTGCAGATAAAATCAACCTTAGGTTTCTTAGCTGTCCCACTATTGCTATCCAGTCTTCTGTATTCCTGACAGGACAATTGAGTGAGTATGGATCCCATGGGACTAGCTCAGGCCCTATGTTGCTTGACCTAGAATTTGGAATCCGTATCCAGGCTATGGTTGACCTGCAGAGTGGCATGGCCTAATTACATGGTCAGGATCAGAATGTGCATTCCCCTGGTCCCTCTGTTCTAGCTCCAACTGGTTCTCCGGCCCTTGGTCCAGTCTCAGCAGCATATTTTCCTGAACTACAAGTATCCCTTTCCGACAAGTTTTCTGGAGACAGAACTCAGTTACCTGGCTTTCAGAATCCATGTAAGCTACTCTTCTACTTGAAACCCCCTACAGCCTTCCCTTAGGAGATCAAGGTGCATACAGTGATCCTCTTTCTGTCCAGGGAGCTGGCTTCCTGGACACACTGTCTTACACTGTTTCCCACAAGGTCTGTTTACCGACTTTTCCTTTTTTTATCTATGGCTGCTATTTATGATGATCCCCATAGAACATGCATGGCAGAAGCCTACATTTGTTCCCTTTAGTAAAGCAGGAGATTCGAAGAGGAATATGCTGGCCAATTCCGCCACTGGGATGCTGATACTCAGTGGAATGAACTTGTTCTATAGGATCAGTTCAAATTGAGGTTATCATATTCTTTAAAGTATCAACTGGCACATGTTGGGGTACCTGAATCTGTAGAGGCTTTGATCACGCTATCCATTCAGATTGATAGACAAATCAGAGAATGATGGCAGAACATGACTAATTCCCTGGCTCTGGTATAGCAGACTCTGCCATTTACTGAGGCAACTTCTTCGCTGCAAGGCTCCAGTGATCTGATGCAAATCAGTATGTCTCATGCCACCCTAACTGCAGAAGAGAGGTGTCTAAGATTCAATTTGAACCTCTGCTTATACTGTGACAAATACAGCCTCCTACTCCATTCCTGTCCTGTTCATCCTCAGAACAGTATGTGTAGGGTTCCTCAGCAGACCATAACTCACTAGCAGTCCTAGTATTCTAACTTCTCACTGCTTCCTTTCTTTGTGTTAGCAGTTGGGGTCAAAAGTCCTTCCACTAAGAACCTTTATTGACTCCACAGCTACTAGCAATTTACTTGAAGCACTTTTGACATCCTTTTGTCCAAATACAGTTGGTGCTTAAGACTCATCTTGTACAGATGTATTTTATTGAGCTCCTATGCATTCAGGCTTGATCATTCACAAATCTTCTGCCCTCTGGCTCACTATCAATGAACACTGTGAATATCTGACATTTGATGTGGTTCAGTCTCCTTTATTCCCTATAGTGTTAGTTATGCCATAGCTAATCCTTTACAACCCCAGTACTCAGTGGCCTACTAGTCAAGTCACTTTCTGCTATCTCTACTGTCAACTCGGACCTCAAGATCTGAACCCTTTATCGCATCAGTAACTGTGGAATCAGCCTCCACAACCAAGGCTTACAGGGGCTTTGATTATGTCTTTAGTTAAAAGGAAGCGGACAAACTTCGCACACATTGGATTTATAATTACCGAATCAAGTTGTTTCCAGGTGCTAAGATACCTTTTGGTCTCATCTTTCCTTTGTCTGAACCTGAATTAGTGTGTCTTAAAGACTATATAAAAGAAAATCTAGCTAAGGGTTTCATATGCCTTCCACTTCTCCATCTGGACCAGGAAATTTCTTTGTGAAGAAAAAAGATGGCTCACTCAGACCCTGCGTTGACTAAAGGGAACACAATAAGAGTCTCACTAAGAATCGGTATCCTCTTCCTTTCAGAGTTGTTTGAGTGCCTGAGATCTGCCACGATTTTCACTAATTTGGATCTACTTAGGACAGTATTAAAAAATACCTATGGGTATTTTGAATACCTGGTGATGTCTTTTGGCCTGAGCAATGATCTAGGGACTTTCCAACACTTTGTTAAATACATCTTTCTTGATCTACTGGAACAGTTTTTAATTGTTTATTTAGGCAACATCATCATTTTCCCCTCTCCCCTGGAGGAATATTCTCCTGTTTGGAAAATACTATCCCGTCTTTGCATGTATCATTGGCCAATTCATAAAGATTGTAAGGCTCTGCAAAGGTTCTTGGGCTCTGCTAACTGATACTAGAGGTTTTTCAAATGTTGTTGGTCCATTTACCCATTCAACCAGTTCCAAGTCTTGCTTTCTCTGGTTTGTTACTACCCAGGAAACTTTTAAGCTCCCAGAGCCCAGTCCTCAAGCATTCTGAAGTGGATCGACCTTATATTCTTGAAGTGGACACCTCTGAAGCTGCTATTGGAGCTGAGTTGTCTCAAAGGAGTTGCCCTAAAGATTTTTTAACCAGATATAACTGTCCTCTTCAGAAAGGAATTATGATGTCAGTGACAGAGAACTTCTGTCCATCAAACTTGCTCTTGAAAAATGGTGCCATTTGTTCACTGGCCATCGGAACATGGAATACCTCAGAATGCTAAGAGATTACTGCCACTTGTGACCAGATGGTCTATATTCTTTTCCCATTTCTGATTTCATATTACCTACTGTCTGGGTTCTTGAAAAAGAAAGGCTGATGCTCTCTCTTGTCAGTTCTCTGTGGATCACCTGGTCTCTGAAGACATTATTTTGGCTCCTGGTTATTTTCTTCTCACATGCATAGATGTCTCAACCTCGGCTTGTACCTTGACTTTGCTGGAACTCCACCTGTCTCAACCACGGCCTGCACACTGACTTCTCTGGAACTCCTCCAACCCACTGCCCACCGCTTGACCTCTGGCTTTTCAGCTAACATCTTTATTTTAGTTTCGACCACAGAAAGGTTACACTGGTTTCTGGCTTTGCGCCACAGCCTTGTCCTCAAGCTTTACACCTTACCTTCTTCTGCAGAGACCATGAGCCTTTCAGTTAATTTTCTGCTATACCATCATCTCTCTCACTTGCATGGGATAGGCATAAGGCGGTCCTTAACATAAGAAAAGACCAAGGACCATAAAGGTTTTTTTTTTTTTTTTTTTTTTTTTTTTTTACACAGTAGGAAATTGGGCAGACTAGATGGGCCGAATGGTTCTTATCTGCCGTCAAATTCTATGTTTCTATGTTTCCTCTGTATCTGAAGAAGAGGAGGATGTTGGAGGGATGTGTCTACATCAACATCATCATCAGTAATTAGGTGATACTCCGCATCACTTGCTAATTCTTCCACTACTACTTTTATATTCCTCTAGGCTTTTTGAAGTCTCAGATTCCTTATAGTTTTCCCTTTACAGGGATTTTCAGAAAAACTTTCACTATTTTGAGGACTGGTGTTTTTACTCTTACTGTAAGGCACAGCAATTGGTTGAACTGCTACACCTTCCTCTGTTTTGCCATCAACACTAGAATGTAACTCATTGCCATCTTCAGTGTTCTCAAATGGTTTATTAATATCATTGTTGGAACTTTTCATGTGAATTTCACAATCAGCCTCCTTAGAAGCAGAGAAATCAACATTGTTTATTCCTCACGGTTCAACAACCCTGTCTGCACTCAGTTTTTGGACTACCATTTTACTACCACGTCCCTGCTCTGCTCCTACTCCTTTCACACTAACAAGCCAAAAATGATGTGAGAGGCTCTGAGTACGAACAAAAGCACAATGGCCTGTTCTCCGGCTAGTCACCGCTCAAGAGCATCACATTTTAGCTCTCTAGTGCCATTACAGAGGAGAAATTTCCACATACATATAAGACTAATCCCGCCCATAAAGACGGTCCTTTCTCACTACCCCTGTCCCTAGTGTCACGGTTTGTTATGACTCTCAGACACAAGTTTTAGGTAAAAATAAATTTTATTGAAATAATTAAATTGATCACTTAGGATGGCAATCACATACATATATAAATCATGAGTAATAGCAAAGACAGAAGGCAGACTCTACCGGTCCCGTCAATATACCGGACAGGACAGTCTGAGATAATTGAATATTAGGCTCTACCGGCCTTGCCAATACCGGGTAAGGCAACCTGCAGATGAAATAGCATAATGGTTCTACTGGCCTTACCTAATTACCGGGCAAGGCAGCCTCAATAAGTACACAGTGTAGGCTCTAACGGCCCTGCCAATACCGGGTAAGGCAACCTGAGATGGAATGTGGCAAAAGGTTCTACTGGCCTTACCAATACCGGGCAGGGCAGCCCAGAGTTATCAATAGCAGTCGGATGATAATGGCAGAATGACAGGATCGTAAGCAACCCAGTGTCCGCACACTGAGACCAACAGGGGAATCGTATAGCCGCGAGGCTTAGGAGCAAACCAATGTCCTCACACTGGAGTAACAAGTGAATCATATAGCCACAAGGCTTTGGAGCAAACCAATGTCCTCACACTGGAGTAACAAGTGAATCATATAGCCGCAAGGCTTTGGAGCAAACCAGCGTCCGCACGCTGGGACCAACTACTGAATCGTATAGCCGATAGGCTTTGGAGCAAACCAGTGTCCGCACACTGGAGTAACAAGTGAATCATATAGCCGCAAGGCTTTGGAGCAAACCAGCGTCCGCACGCTGGGACCAACACTGAATCGTATAGCCGATAGGCTTTGGAGCAAACCAGTGTCCGCACACTGGAGTAACAAGTGAATCATATAGCCGCAAGGCTTTGGAGCGAACCAGCATACGCACGCTGGGACTAACAAGCAATGTCGCCGACGCGACCAGGCAGAAGGTCGCCAGGATACAGGAGACAGGCGATGAGATGACAGGAACCAGCAGCGATCAGTCAGGTCAGGAAACAGCAGAGAAGAAGTTCAGCAGGAACTGCATCACCAGAGTACTAGTTCGGAACCAGGACTGGAACAACTCAGCATGCAGGAGACACTGGAACAGTTGAAATCAGGAACTCAGGAACACTGGAACAGAGGCCCAACTATCACTGGACATAGTGATAGCAAAAGGTCAGAAACAACACGAAAGGGCACTCAAAGGGTGCCCAATCCAGGTTTAAATAGGCAATATGCAGACAGCCAATAGAAGCCCCATACTGGTGACAGACAAGGAAATGCAGCAATCAAGGGCACCGTGATACCTAGTATGTTTGGTGGACATTATTAAACATTTAATTGATTGTGTTTGACATCTTGCACTTTATAAAATACTCTATCTCTTCTAGTATTTTGTACAAATAATTTTTATTAGAAATAGAATCGCTAGACATATATAGCAGAATTCACATCGTATTTGAAGTCTGGTTAAAACCATATATAGCATATAAGAAAAACAATTAATGAGTACAGCTGGAAATGAAGTACATGAGTAATAATAAAAACAAAGTTCACTGTTTGAATGGGGATCAGAAAATGACCTCAAACACTATGTCCGCAAGAAACTACCCTTAGAAGTAACAGTAAAAAGAGAGAGAAAAAGATAAAAAAGCAAAGAGGGTAGCTATGATGTGAATATAAAGGATGAGGGAATAACGATAGAGATGAGTGAAGCAAAACACAGAGAAAAGATAGAGATAGAAAAGAAAAATACGATGAGAAAGGAGAAGAAAAAAGAGAAAAACAAGAGAAGAGAAAGAAAAGGAGAAGAGTAGACAAGAAAAGACAAGAGGATAAGAAAAGACAAGAAGAGGCAAAAAATGACAAGACTAGACAAGAATAAGATAGAACAAAATAGGATAGAATAGAATAGAATAGAATAGACATGGACCTGGGCCACGGGGAAGAGAACTAATAAAAGCAAATAAACCTGGGTGAAGAAAGGCTATTCAATAGATATAGCTAAGAATTTCATGATCCAGTCGTTTAGGCTGGAAATATCTAACTGTTGGTGTCTCCAGGCTATTTTTAAGAATAATACGTGATCTACCACAGTTTTGTGCCATGCAGATATTGAAGGGGGTATGTTGGACTTCCAGCTGAGGGGGATTAATGTTTTAGCTGCATTTAGCATTGTGAGCAATATTATTCTCTGCAATTTAGGGAGAGTTGGCAAATCACTGTACAGGAGAACCTGACAAGGATCTCTCCTGAAAGTGATGCTGAGGCTATCACGGATGTGCATCAGACAAGAGTTCCAGTACACATCTATCAAAGGGCACGACCACCATATATGCAAAAGAGTTCCCGGTTGAGTTCCACACCTCCAACATATGTTGGGGATCCTTGGGTCAAAGGAGTGTAGTCTAATAGGGGTATAGTACCAGCGAAATAGCAGTTTAACATTTTTTTCCATTAGCTGAAATAGATCAGTGAAAAGTGTTGTCCCAAATCTTTTTCCATTCATCAAGGGATAAGGACTGTCCAAGATCTCTCTCCCAAGCGAGAGCATAAGTCGGTTTGCTGGAACATTCCGAATCGGATAGAAGCTTGTAGATTGTGCCCAGAAATCTCTTTGGATTGGGGCAAGGTATCAACAATTCCTCAAATGGAGAAAGAGCCCTAGTAGGATCAAATCCAACTCCCTTAGCAGATAATGTCCCCTTTATCCTAATATAGTTCCAAAGCTCACGACTGGGTAAATCACGTAAGGTATTATTAAACATTGATGGCCAAAGTGGGAATTGTGATTTTGGGAGGGTAAATGGGGTACTAAGGCCATGGAAGGGTGAAGAACACGGGGAAGGAAGGGTCATAAAGGAGGAGGACTTATTAATTAAAGACCAGCAGGAAAGTATATTTTGTACAATAGGATTTAAACACTTCTTGGAAGTCCGCATTTCTTTAGGTAGTAGAGCTTTGCGGAGAGGGTCAAGAGGGAAGGCATGGTTTCTTTCTAAAGCTACCCAGAGTTTGTTAGCAACATTAGTATGCCAATCAGGAATAGAAGCGATAAGAGCTGCCGAATAATATTGTCTCAAGTTGGGAAGACTTAGACCTCCCCTCCGCAGGTTACGGTGTAGGATGCGCAGCTGGAGTCTAGGGCGTCCTCCCTCCTATATAAAGGAAGAGAGGAGTTTAGATACATCGGACCAGAAAGAGGGAGGAATTTTAATCGGCAAGGTTTGGAATAGATAAAGAAATTGCGGAAGTATACACATCTTGATCACGTTAATACAACCTATCCAGGAGATTTAAAGAGATTTCCAATGGTATAAATCAGACTTAATGGATCACAGTAGTTTAGGATAATTTGAGGAGAATATATGGTGAAGGGAGGGGGCAAGAATTGTCCCCAAATAATCGATGGACTTGGTGGACCATTGTAGGGGATAAGTTCTCCTAAGCGCCTCTATATGCGAGTTAGAAAGTTTCAAAGCCAGAGCATGAGATTTGGATGTATTCATTTTGAAGTTAGAATCTTCCAAAAAGGCTTCCAGTTCAGCTAGGAACTCCGACAAGGCAATATCTGGGTCAATAGTGGATAATAAAATATCGTCAGCAAACATAGAAAGTTTCACCGGACTTAGTACAGCGGGAAACGTAATGCCCAGTATTCGTAGATTACGACGAATATGTTGAGCAAGAGCTTCCATCATCAGGGTGAAAAGAAGGGGCGAAAGCGGGCATCCCTGTCACGTACCATTTAGTATAGGAGAAGCTTCTGGAAGTAAGCCATTGACCTTAACTTTAGCTGTCAGGTTAGTGTACAAAGCCTGAACATAAGATTGAAATTTTGACCCAAATCCAAAATGATGTAGAGTTCTTTTCAGAAAGCACTAATCAACACGATCAAATGCCTTCTCGGCATCAACTGTCACTAAAAGGGCTGGCAGTTTTTTAGATTCTACATGATGTAGTATATTTAGTAGTTTCCGCGTGTTATCTCGCGCTTCCCATTTTGGGTGAATCCTGCCTGATCTAGATGAATTAGAGGTGTCAACAGGGTCTTCAATCTGTTAGCTAGAATCTTTGCACATATCTTCAGATCCAGGTTCAAAAGAGAAATAGGACGATAGTTCTGGCATAACTGCAGATCTTTTCCTGACTTGGGTATAACCGTAATATGAGCCTCAGCCATGTATGGATAAGTAGAGATAGACTCCGTTAAGGATGAAAGGGCATTAGTGAGAAGAGGGGAAAGAATTGTATCCAAAGTTTTATAGTAGGCTTGCGAGAAGCCATCAGGTCCAGGACTCTTACCAGGAGGGAGTGTCCTGATTGTTTCCAATACTTCTCGATGAGTAATAGGAGACTCTAGAGATGCAGCCTCATCTTCAGTTAAAGAAGGGAGATGAGCCTCCTCCAGATATTTATCTATTAGTTGTAGTCGATTCAGGGGGCTCATCGAGGTGCGTGTAATACTGTACAGAGATGAATAGAAAGATCGAAATGTGGATGCAATATCCGACGATGAGTGAACGATTACGGAATTAATAGATTTGACCGAAGGGATATAGTGAGATTCAAGCTGACGACGAAGTAGACGTGCCAAATGTCTCCCAGGTTTGTTACTTTGTTCAAAGAATGTTTGGCAAACCTTGAAGAAGGACCGCTCTACTTTATAGAGAATATTCAGTCTGGAACATAGAGTGAGTAGAGTGGACAGCAAGGATTTTACCTGGGAAGTCTTATGGACAGATTCCAGAGACTGAATTTCAGTCAGTAAAGACTCAATTTCTCTGTGTTAAGCCTTTTTGCGTCTCGATGCCAATTTAATGAGTTCACCCCTCATAACACTTTTATGTGCTTCCCATATGGAGAGAGGAGAAATATCATCCATGGAATTTTCTGCTATGTAGTTTTTAAGAGCTGTAGTTAGGGTGTCCACAGAATCAGAGTGTTGTAACAGAAATTCATCCAACCGCCACATAGGCAAGGGTCGAAACGAGGAGTGCCTGTGTAATGAGATTAGCACCGAAGCATGGTCTGACCATGTGATGTTGCCCATTCGAGCGTCTACTAGAGACTGGATAGATGAGTGGTCAATGAAAATATAGTCTATTCTGGTATAGTGGGAACGTGGATATGAATAGAACGAATAGTCTTGTGCAGTGGGATTGAGAAAACGCCACGTATCTACAAGCCTAAAGGAGTGGATAGCCTTAGCAAAATGTCGAAGGCGGGATTGTTTACATGAGGATGAACCAGAAGAGCAGTCCAAAGCAGGAACTGTGGGTAAACTAAAGTCACCCCCAAGTACCAGGGTGCCTTCCTGAAACTGTGATAGAGATTCAAGGGCATGAAGGATAAAAGAAATGTGTTGTGTGTTGGGAGCATAAATAGATGCAAATGTGTATGGACATCCATCTATGGAGCCCTTAACAAACAGCAAACGGCTCTCTTTGGCAATAAAGGTGGCATTGTGCTGAAAGATAACATTTTTATGAAATAAGATCGCTATACCATTCTTTTTGACCGGGCCGGAACTCATGAAAGATGTGGGGTAATATTTGTGCATAGAGTACGAGAGAAGGCTCTCTTAAAATACGTCTCCTGCAGCAAAGCTACATCGCTTTTCATCCTATTCAGTTCCCTCAGCACTAAATACCATTTACATGGTGAATTGAGACCCTTCACATTTTGTGTAATATGTGCAGAGTATGGGTACTATTAGAAGCCATCAAAAGTGTGGAGAAATAGACTCACGGTAAAACCCCATTACAATAAACAGAATAAAATGAATAGACTGGCCCTTAGCTTCACGAGAGGTCTCAGTTAGAGCCCAGATCCATGTCAATAACATACAAGGGTGAGAAATAGCAGCCGGTGGAGAGGAGGAGGGAAAGAGAGCAGAGAGAATAGGGAGAAGACAGAAAAAGAGAGAGAATATAAAAAGAAATCCCGAGTCCGGGAGAGTTGAAGGCAACAGCCTTTTCCCAAGACATATATGTACACAGGAGAGAGGCAGAGGTTCTAGCCCCCCTATCTCATCCACTGGCACCGGAGAGAATGGTGTCATAGGATAGAAATGCAGGCCAGAGAGAGAACCTCCGTCCCCAAGGATCATTGCTAATTATTAATAGAACAAACAGTAGGTCTAAAACCAACCAAAAAAAATGTAGATAGTATAAAACTTATTAATGTTTATTGTAAAAGTAGCAAACATCTTCCTAGCCGAGTAGAATGGAACATGCATCTCAACATATTTAAGCCAAATACGAATTAACACAGTGTAAATAACCAGTGTTATATTAATATAGGATATTACCAGAGTAGTAACAATCAAAGGAATGGAGAACCTGATAAAAGAATTGTCCCAGTAACCCAGATTTGGTCCGCTCATATATCTCTATATTAAAGGTGTAATACAATTGGACTGCACCCATGTTTGCAATACAAAGTGGAAAGAAAGAACGAAGTGGACACCCATGTAAGTCTGAGAATGGAAAAAATGAAAACCCATTACGCACGATAATAGGCATAAATACATACATAAATACATATATATACACACACATATACACATAGTTTTTTTGTGTTTTTTTTTATTTAATATCTCACTTTCACCTATGGACTCACATGGGTGGCCACTTCCAGCCTCACAGTGAAACAGACTTCTAAGCCCCTCCATCAATAAAAATAAGAGGTGAGGGAATTTGAGAAGTCTGGCAGGGTAGTACTGAGGAAAACCCAGGGAAAGTATTAAACACATCTAAAAAGTTCTCGCACCCTGGGAAAAATAGACTTATTCAAGCCATAAAAATTAGGTATGGGCCTAAAATATTTCAATACAGTGCAGTAAATCCGGGTCAAAAGAAAAGTATCAGAGACTAATGGGAGAGTCCAAAGCATCCCCTATTGAGGTAAAGTAATGCACTATAGCAAGTAAACTGTATAGAAATGTGTGTGAGAGAACATGAAGTCCATCCGTAAACCAGAGGTATTCACATTGAGAAGTAAAAGTATAAACAAAGGTCATTAAATCCCAGCATCTTATGGTACAATATGGGATATATAAATAACAAATATTGGGAAATAGAATCCGCTTCAAGGAAGCTCAGGAAAATCTAGGAGAAACCAGCAGCTTCAATATCAGCATCTCAACAGGTGAACGGCCAACAATATAGAAGATCTGAATAGAGCAAAACCATATGGCTCTAGGAATGAGACTAGGCATACTGTTGAGATGTAATAAGCCATTCAACTTGTACATTCAAAGAATATAACAGTATACCAGTGACAGTAGATTCAGGAACCGACTAATAGCTCATAAAACAGTCAGTCTGGTGTTTGGCGAGCTTGCTTGGCAACACTGGAAGGTGTAGATGGAGAGCTTGGAACTCTTCGTTTTTTCCGAATGGAGAGCCAGGGGGACGAAATCCCCATTTGTTCTCCCCATGTAGGTGAACTTCGCGGTTGGGAAGCAGGCAAGTCCACATCAGGGACCTTAACTTGTAGAGCTGACAGGAATGGTCGACAATCCTCAAAATACAGCAGGGAATGGGTATGTCCATCTCTGTGCACGATCAGGGTTAAAGGGAATCCCCACCTATATTTAAGTTGTTGATTTCGCAGAGCTGAAGTGATGGGTCTCAAATCCCGTCGCCAGTGTAAGGTCGTAGGAGAGAGGTCACTGAACATGACTATCTGGTTCCCTTTGTATAGCATGGGAGATTTGTTTTTGGTTGCTTGGTAAATGGTGTCCTTATCTTTGTAGCTTAGAAATTTAACGATCACATCCCTTGGTGCGTCAGTCGGGGCACCCTTAGCTTTCAGGGAGCGGTGTGCTCTCTCAAGGGGGAAGGAGGAAGAGGTAGCATCTGGTAAAAGAGATCTGAAGAAATCTTGCAGATATAATTCCAAATCATCCTGTTTTACCTCTTCAGGTATACCCCTGAAATGCAAATTTTGCCTCTGATTCCTGTTCTCAATGTCATCCAGCTTAATCACCATTTCCTGGTGAGCGTGTCGAAGGTCAGATAGATGAGAGATAGTTTGATCTTTGAAAGAACACCAGGCCTCTTGGTCCGATTCCAACGTGTTTACTCTGTCTCCGAAACGGCTCAAATCCTGCTTTACTTCTGCAAGTTCATCCCTGATGAATATCTTTAGATCCGCCAGAAGATTTTGAATATCTCTCTGTGTGGAGGGGGAATCACCCCTATCGTTCGGACAGTCATCATCCGATCCACTGTCAGAACTAATAGGGGAGCGAACATCTCTCTCCCCTGAGAGCAGGAGGTCCGAAGCATCCGCCATCTTGGATGGAGCCTTCTCCTTAGAACGGTTGCTAGAAGCCTTGAAAGAGGATTGAACATCTCTGTCCTTTCTCTTTTGCTGGCAATTAGGCATGTCTGTCAGCTTTGCCACAGCTTTTAAGGCCAAAATAGGCTGCGTAGGAGTTGCTTGGTTGGGTAATAGTTGATCCTCGAGGTCGGAGCTCTCAAGTTATGCGTCCATTCAGCTAAGCAGCCAAACCACGCCCCCTCTTCTAGTATATTTCTGCCTGAGTCACAGATTGTGTCAGGGTCCTGTCTCTGTCACCTATCAGTCAAATTATTTTTATATTTTTTCATTTATACATTTTTTTTAGGTTTTTTTTTTTATTAACTGTCCCAATCAATGTTGAAAAAAAAAACACTCCCCGAACAACTGCCTTCTTCTGCTCCAGACTTCCCTGACACAGATAACAGCCAGCTCAGGAAGGAACTTGGATCACCTGCCTGTCTAGTCACACAAGATTTTGGGGTATTTTTGGTAAATCTTCTTTCTCCCTTCACACTCCCCCAGAGTCACTTAGACTCCCCTAATACAGAGAACAAACTGCCTTCCCCCAAGATCTAAATTGTACTCCAACTTCACTTTATTTGTCTATACTAATATCACGGTTTGTTTTGACTCACAGACACAGAGTTAAGATAAAAACACAACTTTATTGAAAAGCTTAATAAGAACCTTCACCGGTCCTGAACAGATATATATGTTACAGACACACGACAGATTCAAGGAGCATAGAATGCAATGATACAATAAATATATAGGCTCTGCCGGCCTTGCCAATATACAGGCTAAGGCAGCCTGGGGACTGGCACAACGAGATGAAGGAGGCACTACCGGCCTTACCAAAATACTGGGCAAGGCAGCCTAGAAGCAGCACAAGAGGACTGAGGAGGCTCTACCGGCCTTGCCAATATACTAGGCAAGGCAGCCTGGAAACTGGCATAACGAGATGAAGGAGGCTGTACCGGCTTTGCCAATATACCGGGCAAGGCAGCCTAGAAATAGCACTGAGGATAGAGGAGGCTTTACCGGCCCTACCAATATACCGGGTAAGGCAGCCTATGATAATAGTGACACCGAGTATTGACAGCCCCACCGGTGCAATAAGGGATGTAGCAACAGCAATCGGTGATAGAGTGGAGCGAACCAGTACGCGTACTGGACAACAAGGAAGCCCTACCGGTACTATAACGGAGGCAACAAGTAACCGGTGTTGAATGGAGCAAACCAGTACCATGTACTGGACCAACACGGAGGCCCTACCCGTGCCTTAATGGTGGTAAAACAAGCAACCGGTGTAGAGTGGAGCAAACCAGTACTGCGTACTGGACAACACGGAGGCCCTACCAGTGCTATACAGAGGCAACAAGCAACCGGTGTAAAGAGTGGAGCAAACCAGTACCGTGTACTGGATAACACAGAGGCCTGACGCCTGGAATCAGCGGTACCACCGTAGGAAGAACCTAGCGGTCAGAATGTCACCGAGGCCACTGGAGTCTTGCAGAATACATCCAAAACAGGATCCAGGAACAGGAGCAACAGCCAGGCCGGGACAGGATGATGGAGCAGCAACGACAGCCAAACCGGGTCAGGAAAGGAAGAAGGAACGTCAACCAAACCGGATCAGGAACGGAAGCAGGAACGTCAGCCAAACTGGATCAGCACACAGGAACAACTCTGGAGTGTATACTGATTCTCTGGGTAGGTACACCGACGCTGGACAGTAGAGAATACAAGCAAGCCCCAGTGACACAGAAATCCATCTGCAGGCTATCACTGACATAGAGACACCACGAAAGGCCGTGAAGGGTGCAGGAACCCAGTCTATATAGGCAGTACTGGGCGGACTAATCACAGGCAACCAGTGGAGCGCCCCCACAGCTAACTGACAGAAAAAGCCAGCAATCACGGGCACCGTGATAACTAATTAGCTAAAATATGATTTTTCTCTACCTCAAACAAAGAATATGAAAATTGGCTGGAACCTGACACCCCTTTATATTATCCCTGAGGTAAAAGAGTGGAAACTTGCCAAGTGGGGCTGGAAATTCAGTTTTACCATTGATTTCAATGCAAAAAGGGCAGGAAAAAGTAGAAAATAGTCACTTACCATGAAAATTTTCCACTCAACATGAAGTGCCATTTTTTACTTGTTTTGTTTTCAGGTAAAAAATGTTGTGCATCCCTAGTCCCCAATTAAATACTTACTTACTTAAAACAGGCCTTCGGGGCTTAAATTGAGCTTTCCATTGGAAAAAATTCTAAAGTTAGAAACTGACCACCAAAATCATGTTGTGCTTAGCAGAAAGCTTTGTGCCTCTGTTCAGTTTTGGCAACAGTAAATAGGGAAAAAAGAAAAATGCCAGCTACCACACTTTCCTCCCCCCTTGAAATGCCCATTTTATGGACATAGATCCATATTTTAATGAAACTGAAAAGGTTTCTAATAATAACAATACGAAACCTATTTGGTTGGTTACCATTTTATGTAATTAAAAGGGTATGTAAATTTAAGAGAATTAATAAAAGTTATATTTTAAGATTGACTCTAATATCAACGTGTGGGCTTTGAGTGCAGAACTGGTCTTCTTTTCCAGCATTCAAAGGGTCCGGTTCATACAAATAAGGACCTATTTTTGATAGCTGGCATTTTTCTTTTTTCTGTGTTTGAGGTACATTAAGACTTGCTGCACTATATAGATAATTTTACATCATCTTTGATCTAGAACAGTAAATAGGAGCAACCCTAGCCAGCACTGCTCCACTCAAGTTAGCACACCAGTGTCTTCTCTTCAGCAAACACACTTTTAAAGAATGATCGCTATTGTGCATACTAGCGGAAACACTCTGACATCATTAACACTTTAATGCTGCCATACAGCATGCACAGGAAAATTACGTAAAGCTACACCATTTCCTCTGTGCCTTGTTCAACCCTTTGAATGCTACAGAGGCTGCAACTCATTTCTTTGTTACATCTCACCACTCAAGCATTCGTATTAATACATGGCTATAAACAAGTTGTAGAGAAAGAGAATGGCCAAAAACGGCTATGGACCTACGCATTATCCTCTTCTTGGCCCAAGCTGCATTAATAAGAGAATTTTTGGCATAAGAAGTATAGTAATTGGAGAGTCATGTATAGGGTTTGAAAAAAGCAGCTGCATTTACACAGAATAATATTCATAAATTACTCCAGTAAGAGGAGCTTATTCCTATGGGTTTGTTTCCCTTTAAATAATTTAATAAATAACTTATACATGTGAATATTGGATGTCATATTCTGTTACATTATTTCATTTTAATAAGTAATACATTTATTAATACAATACCATGCTTAAACACTGTTCAGCTACTTTCTCTGGAAAGGTAAATGAAAAATGTATAATGATTATCTTAAGTTAAACATAATTTTAAATTCTAATACCTATCCTACTCCTAGAGCTGATGATATGAGAGATAATTCAGTTAGCTTGTTGAATGCTTGTGCCAATTTTTTCTAAATGTCTCAGGCATCCACATGGTTAATATATTGTATCACTCAATGTCAGAGATAGTAATAGTAAAGTAACAGTAAAGTCAACAACACTCTCTATTACTCACTAGTTTCAGGGTTTTTTAGGCTTTTATGATCTCCTCCCCTTTCCCTGATACCAGCCTTTTCTGGTACTTAGTGGTCTTAAAAAATACATCACACAGTTGCCATGGGAACCTGCCCAGTAATACACTCACGCAGAGACCATATGCAATTACTCTTTTGTGTAGACTGCACTAAATGGTCTTTTGGCAGTGCTCATAGTACATTTGAACTAGTCACTCAAAGACAAATATCTCTGAGTGAGCGAACAATGTCATGTTGTCATGGCAACTGGACAGCTGATCATGCAGTTCTCGGGAAAACTGGCTCACAAGGGAAAGGGGTAGGCTTGGTGGGGAATAGTAAAAGCTAAATAAATAATTGATTGAGTATTAAAATGTGTCACTGACATTTGTAACTGTGTGACTGACAGTTGTCATTTTTTTAATGTATTTCAGAGCATTACAATGATGTAAAAATAAATAATACTATCTCTTTAAAGCTTCCCTATGCCTTTAAGATCAATTTAGTTCATTTCAAAGGTAAATTATATTCTATATACATTGTACTCCATTTTTTGTCATATAATATTTTTTTTAGAAATTAACACACACACTGGGTTCATTTCTAATAGCACAGCAAGCAACGTTAAGCCTTGAAGATAATTAATTAGCTTACAGTTCAGGGAATTAGCATAAAATACCACACTGTGCTATGAAAACATAAATGATAATCTTTCAAAAATTATGATACAGGTAAATATCCTGTACAAAATATATGCAGATTTTATTTATCTGTAAAACAAACTTAACAGAATTCAGGCTATGTTCACACTGTTCATATTAGTACAGCACTGTTATCCATATGGTAAATGCACCCCTGCAGAGTTAAGACATTCCCACATGAGTTCTGACTTTCCTTTGTGGCAGCTCCGACATTCTTGTAATGAGATCAGGATACACATGTCATCAGGCATACACACACACACACACACACATCCATGTACCCATATGTATTCATGCCATCCTGCAGAGTGGAAAAACTGGCAGAAGGGGCCTTCCCATGGGAATGCCCACAGAAGGAAGAACGCACTGTTTTCCACCTCTTTTCCCTCTGTGGGAAATTGTACATATCCCTAGTTATTAAAATTCACACTGTGGCAAAGTGGTAGAGCTTGTCATACCTCCGTCGGGTACCCGCTTCTTCCGGGTCTCTGCGGCTCATGCGGCGCTTTGTGATGCGCGCCGTCCTCTCTGCCCGAGCTTCTCTCTTTCCCTGGCTAGGGCGCATGCGCGCCTCTTGTTTTGCCTGCCCTTCCAGCCCTGCCCTTTCCGGTCCTTCTTCCTCTTATTGGGGTGAGTTCAGCACTGGGACGCGTTTGTATAGCGTCTCAGTGCTGTTGCTAGTGCTCTGCTCTGCTCAGCTCAGCTCAGCTCAGCTTTGTACTAGCCAGTCTGTCCATTGCTCTATGTGTCCCTGGTTCTGTGTATGACTCAGACTGGTCCATCTGTCTCCTGCCTGTTTCTTGCTTCTAGTGCCCTCCAGATCTCCTGTGTATGACCCGGCTAGTTCCAGACTCCTCTTTTGCCTGCCGTTCCTGTCTGTGTTCCTGTCTGCACCGTGTATGACCCGGCTTGGATTCTGACTTCTCTCCTGCCTGCTCCATGGTCCTGGGACCCCTGTGATTTCTTGGCTGGCCTGTCTACGTTCCAGTTCCTCGTAGCTCTCTTCACCTTCCACCTTACTACCTGAGTGAGTACTGGTTCCTGCTGGAGTGTTAGTGTTTCTCCCTGGGGATAGGGTAGTATAGTTTGTCTACGGGAGGTTATCGAGGGTCCCCTTTGGCTCAACTGAGGGGGGGCTAGCATCTCTATTCAGCCTCGGCTGCAGCGCAACTCCCTCTAGGCAACCACCGCCTGCTAGCATCGCGCCCCAGCTTCGCTCCCCAGCCTCTGGCTATCTTATCCCTTGTTGGAGGAGGTTGACCTTCTACTCCTCAGGGTGGTAGGGGGGTTCTTGGTGGAGTCCCCTCCTGGGAGGCTTGTGCGGGGTAGGCATTACATTACAGAGCTGTTGCTTTCCATATTATGTGGAGCAGCACAGACGAAGAGTCAGCTCTCCCACAAAGAGCAATTGGAAATCTGTATGGGCACCAGGTGACACTGTTTCAAACAGTTTAATATAAAATAACTATTTGAGCTGTAATAACGTAAGAATGAAGGAAAAGAGCTACAATGTGTGTTTCTTTTGTATTATTGTCACTTGTGTCTGTGTATTATTAGTTTTGATAGTTGCATATATTTCAGTAGTAGTACAAACAATAAAAATATATTTTACTTTGAATTGCTATAGAATTGCTATAGACTATTTGGGTTGTATAGTCAGTGGCTGTATTTTTTTTACAAAATAAAGCAATAGCATATTAACAGTAAGATAGACAGTAGGCAACTGCCTAGTGCATGGGAAGCCAATTCTGGTCCTCAAAAGCTACCAGCAGAGTGTGTTTGAGATATCCCTGAATGAGCATAGGTAGATAATAAGTCCATATGTGAACTAGCTGGGATATCCTGAAAACATGCACTGTTGGTAGCTCTTAAGGACTAGAATTGGATTCCCCTGGCCTAGAGCAATCTCAATATCCATGCACCAGTTTGTACCCCTTTTACAGGCTATTCATATTTTTGGTAATAGTCTTTTATATTCATGATATACTCAATACAGACAAGCTGAAACTCATTACATACTACTTATAAGTAGCAGAATGACCACCTGAACAGATACATGTGTATGTTGTATAGCATATGATTTTAAATATAAACCTGTACAACAAAGCCACAGCCCACAAAACTACTACCCAGCTCATTTCTACATATGAAACCCCAAACTCACTTAATATCCTAAACCCCACTTCTGGCAAAACCCTCAAAATGCCTGACAGCCATGATATTACATGGAAATAGTCAGTAGAGAGTGCAAAGTAATTCTATGTTGCCCAAATTGTCCAAGACTTGCTCTTTTTAATACATAGTATGTCTCCATCACAAGTCTAGAGAAAGCTGATTGGGTCAATTTATATGCTCAAGTGATTATAACCCCCTATGCCTGTGATCATAAACCTTCCTATAATGCCACTACCTTCCTAGCCATCACCAATAACTCAAAGATCAATTTTTAGTAGGATAGGGGATTAGATCATCTGGAAGATTAAGCAATAATTTCACTTTAGGGGACAAAGGAAATGATCTATTCAGCACCATAATATTGTACCGAAAACCTTTGACCAGAAGTCAGTGACTCCTGAACATTCCAACACCATGTGACACTGCTCTGTGTTTCATGATAAACAGCCTTTCCGGTGTATAATACCCCTTATTAACCCTTTGAGTGCCAGAGTGGTACGGAATGCACTCTGTGTACTTGATTTGCTCATTAAACACTTATGATTAACATAACATAAGGTGATACAGAAAAACCTTTCAAATGAATTTAAATTGTTATAAGATGTTAGTTCCACTTTAAGAAGACGCAGAGTAATTCTGGGGCAAACAACTGTACTATATGGAACACATAAAAATCCTGCAAATTCACATTTGGTTAACTGGTGCTTTAATCCCTTCGAAAGCCAGAGAGGCCTATAATGCATTGTGAGATAATATGCTCTAGACCTCTCTAGCATTCAAGGGGTTAAAAGCCCCATTTAAATCAATATGAATTTTAATTTGTCACCTATGGTGCAATTGGTTTGCCCCAGAATTGCTTCATTTCTTCTTAGCACAACAACCTAAGGAACTGTAAAATTCCTATACCTTTTATTGTTTCTCTTTGCCCTTGTGTATAATAATACTGCAGTAAAGACATTCCAATCTAATCTAGCTGGAAGGCAGGTTTTACTATATTTGTTCTGTTTTGTATTCTGTGCATTAAAATTAGAAAAAAACTAATGACCTTGAATTATGCTATGAGGAATAAAGTTTATTCTTTGTAACGCTGAGCGAGAAGCCCAGAGGGTTGCTAGTGAAAGTACGATTATGTAAACTGAAGTATGACACACGAACATTTTCTGTTTGACATTAACATGCAATGGTTTATTTAAAATACTAAGAAAAAAAATTCTTTACAGCAAACGAACATGACATTTAAACAGTGTTGGGTACCATTCTGTCTTTTTCCATAAAGGTTCCAGCAGCTTAATTTTTGCACAAGAAGTCTGATTTTCAGCACTGTCACCTAAATGTAATACAAGCAGGCTTTCAGACAACTGGAAGCTCCATAATTAGAAATATCATATTCTCATAATATGTATGATCCATCTGAGCCTCAGTAAGGATATTATAATTCATAAATATGCTGATTGCCTCATATACTTATTCATTTCATTTTGAATGTATATTATTAAACTTTCACATTTATTCTGAGAATCTTTTAGGAGCTGTTTATGAACATTTTGTATATACAGAGCTAAAGTAATATGAAATCACCATCAAATTCATCCAATAAAGAATATTTTAGCTCTGATTTCTTATAGGTTACACTGCCTGCAGCATAATGCATGTATTTAATAATGAATCAAACTCTTACGTACAGTATCAAACGAAACAGCTTCAGTAAAAATACATTCAGTGCAATGTCTTTATTCTGCTGAGGTGATTGGACAATTACTTGTACTCAGAATTGTGTCCTTGCAATTTAGATATGTAACACCCTTTCAGGCTGATGCACTAAGGTGAACTGGAGTAATTCTGGAGAAAACCAACTGCTACATACAGGAAAAATAAGCATCACTATTAAAGAAGGATTTTAACCCTGTGATGGGGGTACAGGACTTACTGATTGGTAGACCGAGGGTTAAGTGATTTATCCAGCCAGACAAAAAGATAACAAATTGCATTTATTAGAGAGGTCACGGCACATAGGACAACAATTACAGGCAAACAAACAGGGGTAAAACATAAAAACGAAAGACTTCTGCGGTTCTCACAGATTGCCAGGGGTTACATATAATACTCACAGTCCATTTTAGCTTAGTGCTGGCGCTTACACATAGTCCCACTAGAGGCAAGAGTGGGCACCCTGCCCACTACATGTGCTGCTGGATTACATGAAGGTTCTTTGTATCTTTTAGTTCTGACAGAGGAGTTGGGGAAGTCATCCTAAGATCCTTGTGGTGGGTACATCAGAGTACTCTCTCTGTGGCTGAAGCCACCTTGACTTACAGCCCATAACTGAAAAGGGCACCTGGCCCTACAGTGCCCGCTCACTCTAACTCTTCCGGTGAGGGCACTCACCAGTCCCAGTTTCTGCAGTACTCCTTTAGAATGCCCATGGACCCTAGGCCTCCCACCATTATGGAGAGGCCTACCTCTTGTTCCCAAAACATCAGCCGAGACTTGATGAAGGGAAGAACTCCTTTAGAATGTCCATGGACCCTAGGCCTCCCACCATTATGGAGAGGCCTACTCTCCTCTTCCTACATTTTGCAACTCTCTCCCTCTCACTCTTCTCTCTCTCTCTCCTCTTAGGCTTTTTTCTACTCACCCCCTACAGGATGTGATGTCACAGTTCCCATCTACCAGGTCTGTTCTGCTTGGCCTGATGTGAGGGGGAAGATACACACATTCCACACACAGATTTGCCCTACCGCCCTCTATCTGACCAACACTGGCTATCTCATAACACAATCTCTGGGTTTAGCTAGACTGGATGGCACCATCCCTCTGTACATCATACACACTAACCAACCCATTCAATGCTGGTAAATGGCTAACACTCTCTAATGCATACACACACAGGGGACATTAATGTTTCAAGAATGGGAACACATGTTAAGACAATGGCGATCACTGAAAACAGATCCATTTCATTCTCTGACAACCATTCTGTCACAAACCCCTTTAATACAAGAGAGGTATCTGGCACTGAAAGGGTTATAACATAAAGAATCCACTGTCCCACTTCACAGATTATTCATATACACAGAGAACCCACAGATAAACAGTTACATGTAAATCTGCTGGTTTCTGTCTTTACTTGAACCAGCTGATCAACGGGCTGTCCACTAATCAGGATATTAATGTAAACAGAAGATTTTGTTACACTCCCAAAGCAAATGGAGTGCCTTGCAGAGTGTAGCAGAATGTTCTGTTTTGAGAGTGTTCTGTTCTGAATTTAAGAGTGTTCTTCAAGAGATTAACCCCTTAAGGACTACGTGACATACTATGACCATCATGGTCCTTAAATACTTTAGAACCGATGAAGGTCATAGCATGTCACGTACTTTTTACTTACGGCGCTCCACCGGGAGAGCTGTAAGTAAAAATGGGGCCTAAAATTGACCGCTACAAGACTGGAGCGATCTCTTTCAGGCCCCAAAGCGGTGCGCCGATACACGCAACAGGTCACTTGTACTGACACGTTGGCAAAGATCAAAGCGGTCTTTATGGGACGGAAACAACCCAGGACCGCTGGTCCTTAAGTGGTTAAAAGCTTTAAATCAATGGGAACTTTATTTTGTACACTATGGTGCAGTTGTTTTGTTCCAAAAATGTTCCTGTTCTTCTTAGTATGTCAGTAGCAATGACTGGTTTCGTTAATATAACAATACGACCAATAGTTGTTTGTGATATTTCTTTCAAAATCACCTATCGTAAAATCTCAGGTATAATACGCACCTGTGTATAATACGCAGGTGCATATTATACCAAAGATTTGGGGGAAAACAAGAGTGCCTATGTATAATACGCACCCTTGTTTTCCACCCTTGCTAAAAAATTATAAAGGCTGGCCGATCCCTTCCCTCTCCCGGGTCAAACCCACTCTCAAAACAAGCCTTACTAGCTTGAAGTTAAACTTGAAGTCCGCATCTTCTTCTGTGGATAAGGCAAAATAAAGCATTATGCACAGCTTCCCTGCAGGCGGCACTCTTCCCTTTGCCGCCCGCTTCCATCAATGGGCTTGCAGGACCTTCCGCCTACAGCCAATGATAATGCCCTGATACACAGAAGAAGATGCGAACTTCAAGCTAGTAAGGCTTGTTTTTAGAGCGGGTTTGACCCGGGGGAGGGAGGGAAGGGATCGGCCAACCCTATTTTTTTATTTTTTAAACTCTCGTGTATAATACGCACCCCCCCACTTCACATAAGGTGAAGTGGGGTAAAATTGTGCGTACTATACCCGAGATTTTACGGTATATATTACAAAATGGCAGTTCTACATTCTTGCTTGAGAGGCCTCTAATGCTTTGTGAAGCTATGCAGTAGAGAGATCTCTTGTATTCAGTGGGAATTTTCAATTGTTTACAATGGCTTAGATGTTTTGCTTCAGAAATGCTCCTCTTTAGCATTGGCTCAAAGACAGAAAATAAATTCTTCATTGTTACCTAATCACACGATTAACCACAGTAATACATATGGGTATATATATGCTTCAGTACAATGTTCACTAAGAAGCCTATGCATAATGCAAAAGACGATCAAACCAGCCACCCTGTATGGAAGAAATGAAAATGTCAGTTCACTTAAGGTGGATATGTCACCTTAAAGGGATAGTAATACTTCATTTTATCTTTATTTTATTTTGTAGGCATTAAAAAAACATGAAGAACGATATAAGTCTTATCTCTCAAACCTTTATGGTTTAAAAGATATCCACAAGCAAAGTACCCCCCCCCCTGTTCAGCCAGATCAGAAGGGAGGTGCCCAGGTAGACTGCAGAGAGGGACAATCTTCAATTAAGATAAGGGAAAAAGCTGAAAAACGTGTCAAGGGGGAAGGGCTTTCATTGTTTTCATACAAAGAAGATTGTCCCCTGCTGTTATCTGTCTGGTCTTACAACCAGATTCACATCTGAGAAGAGATAGCTTACACTAGGAAAAAGGGGTGGGGAGGGGAAACTTGGCTTGTGAATATCTCTTTAACCATAAAGGTTTGAGAGATAAGACTTATATAATTCTTCATGTTTTTTTAATGCCTACAAAATAAAAAGAAGATAAAACGAAGTATTACTATCCCTTTAGTTTACTATCCCGTTTAGTTTACTTTGTTTTATAGATAAATAAACTTATACTGTATATTGAGTCATCTATTTTACTGTAAAGTAAGACATTTTGAGAAATTAACCTTTATGTTTTGAAGGCCCGGTGTGGCATGTTATGTAAATTTCTTACTCAATATGCTAATTAGTTATGTTCTATGACAAACATATCTCTCCCTAAGCTATTAGACATGGCCAAGTGTGTTCATTAACAATTGTGCAAACTAATTGTGCAAACTAATTTACATAAAGTGCCACAATGTGTCAATCGCAGATAAAGGTTAACACTTTGAGTGCCAGAGGGGTATGCCACATCTGGCTTTGCCAAACCCCCTGGCATTCACAGGGTTTTTCTCAAATACCAATTCAATTACAAAGCTGCTAGCACAACATATCGGGAATGTTTAGTCTCTTTAAAGTTAAATAAATCTTAAGGTGATGGGCCTGCTTTATTTAATTGGGCCTTCACAACTCTTTGATTAACTCTCTAGTATCCAAGGAGTGCAAAGTCACATCCTAAATTATAATTCACTAAGGATGTTTGTCAGAAGCCATCATGTGCAGTAGAGACAGATGCGCATGCTGCATGGTGCCCAGAAAGGACTACGGTCTGAATTTGGAGCACCTCGCTCCATATCAGCCTCAGTGCTGTACCGTGTATGACTGCAGTACCGCCAGTGTTTGCCTGTGTACACAGTGTCACGGATTCAATAATGAGAATGGACCAGTACTTAGGTAACGCAATCTTTATTTAACGATAAGACAGGACAATGAAATCAGCACAGCATACAGGTCAAGAGAGGACTTCAGGATGGATCAAACAGGTCCTATGGTACTGATGGAATTCAGCAGCAGAGGAAGGGCGACTCAGGTCCGCACCTGAGGCCACACTACAGGTACGCACCTGTACAGACAACAGATTCAGCAACCCAATGCACACAGAGGATAAGCAGGTTCGCACCTGGACAGACCATGTACCAGTAAAACCAGCTGCGCCACAGGTTTGCACCTGGAGGCCGCAGAGGTTCAACGGCTAGAGGAAGTACGTCAAGCCACCAAAGACAATCCTAGGTTATCCCCTGGAGCGTTTGTATGCTGGTTGCGCAGTTGACAATCCCAGGCTATGTCAAGGTGGTCAGACACAAGGAGCAAATACGGAAGGCTTGGTCAACTAGAGCCACAGGTTCGCACCAGATTGGATGTCAGACAGGCCAAGGGGTCATACACAGAGCGGGTAGTCGGACAGAGCCACAGGTCAACACCAGAACAGATAGTCAGCCAAACCTAATCGCACACAGAGCCCAAGTAGCAACTGCACTGGAACACCACGAACAGGCAACTGAAGTGGTGTCCAGGCAGTTTTTAATCATATTGCTCCAACCGTAGAGATGGAGCATAATGTGTGCTTGTCCCTTTAAGAACCAGTTTGCGACGTCATCAGGGATTCCCTGAGACACGCATCTGGTTCAGATGGGGCAGGAGCCGCCAGAGGGCGCAACAAGGAGGATGGTCGCCTGGATGGACGCCAGAGTGCACCGGTCCTCTTTCCCCGCGAGCCACACAACCCGGCAGCTACACGAGCGTCGGAAGGTAAGCGCCGCTTACACACAGGCTTTAAAACTAGTTTAAAAAGTTATTGAATTTAGAGAGTTCTTATGTGTGCCCTATGGTGAAATTGGTTTCACCCAGAATTGCTTCTCTTCCTTTTTTGCATAAGGACCAAAGATTATGTCATTGTTAGAAGCAAGTATTATGGCTCTGGCAAGAAAAGATCAATGACTGATTAGAATCAGAAGCTGCACAAGCCATTACAGAGCGTTGATGTCTAATCAGTTAAGTCAAAAACACTGTGATTTCCCCAGTTCTGGAAACACACATGCATCTGGGCATGTCAGACATATCTGAATGCATTATCAGACAATATAAAATGTATTTATAGCATCAATAAAGTGATAGGCATCATTATTTAATGAGAAGAAGCATTATAACGGCTTAGTCCCAAGTAATCCTTTATAATATAATAGAATGCTATATATTTAACAGTTGTTTTTAATCTAACTGTCTATTCCAAATCAATGTAAACATAACAAGTGTTTTCTCTTGCAATTCCTCCTGCTAAATAATGCATTGAATGGATGTACAGTTTGAATATATACGTAATTAATGATGTAAATGGATAAAATGAATTTGTTTAACAAGTATATTTTTGGCAAAATGTTTTAATTTGCTATGTAAACTCAGGGGCTGTATTGAGGAACAAATTCAGGAGCAAACCAATATCTTCATAGAGGACAAATGGCTGGTAAAAAGAAGGATTAATGAGTCCCAGGATGTGTCTGAAGATTGTGCTTTAATTCAGGAGCTTGTAATAAAAATCATAAAAACTGGGAAAAAAAAATCATGGTACTAGACTGGTTGGTCTTCACTCATAGAGTTAAGATTGGTACCAAAAACTAGGGAGACACACTGGATACTCTTCATCCAGGGTCATATGGGGGCATTAAGCATAATTATATTTTATATCCACCTACTTTTATTTTATACTTAAAGGGGAAGTAATGCCTCATAATAATAGCCCACCACTACTATTACTATGGCAAAAACAATTCTAATGTTTTTTTGAATCTTGCCCTCTTTAGTCAGTACTAAATGTAATATCCATAGATACATACATGATAGTTGCTGACAGGTTTTTAAAACTGAAGCAGAAAAGTATATAACCCTACGTAAGAGTACCATGTGCATTGAGCACAGTTTGTGGACTTTCGTGAATTAGAATTAGGATTTTCTGGACATAATAAGGTATTTGGGAGTTATTATTAGGATGCGTTACTTTCTATATAATAGCTTTAAAGGAGGCAGTAAAAGGCCATTTCAAGGTCTAGTGAGATGGATGTACTATGTGCTGAAACGTTGCACATTTATTTTGTAATTCTTTAGCTTCGGCTTAGTGTGTTTTATCCTTCTCCCTTCTGAAGACTTATAACACGATGTGATAAATGAGCTGGACCATCCCCGTAGCCAAAACTCACAGCGTCCCACACCGGGGCAGCCACACCGAGGTTAGTGCCATAGTGCTGTGTGATGCGAAGCTCGTGACAGCAGAACTTGTAGAGGCTTTCCTCAGTGTAAGTGTCAGAAAAGAGAAAGCCCAGGTCCTGCACTAACACCTCTCTCAGGCCATACTCCTCTTCCTTTTCCTTCTCTGGGTGCATAGTTCAACCAGCGGCTAGATCACACTGTGTTGCTCCAGTCTCTCTCTCACTTACCAGTGCTCTCTTCTCTGTCTCCATGCAACTTCCTGCCCATACAACCTGATGAGCCTGCTGCCCTGGTGTAAAAGCCCTTGTACACAGGCCTCCCAGCACCTGCGTTCAGGCAGCCTCTACTGTGCATGACTGCATCGGACGTTCAGGCAGTCTCTACTGCACATGACTGCATCAGACGTTCAGGCAGTCTCTACTGCACATGAATGCATCGGACGTTCAGGCAGTCTCTACTGCACATGACTGCATCGGACGTTCAGGCAGTCTCTACTGCACATGACTGCATCGGACAAACATACATCTGGCCTTTTATATTATAGGATGTCTGATCTTAGACTAAAACGGCTGTATGTGTTAAAGCTAGGCAGATCAATTGTGGGGTAAAATAACTGCATTGTATAGGACAAGTTCATTCCCATTGATTTAAGTAAGATTTTTAACCATTGAATGCTAGGGAGGTGACCAGCTTACTATTTACAAATGCACTGAAGACCTCTCTAGCATTCAAAGGGTTAAAAGCCCAATTTACGTACCTGGGAACTTCCTACCCTTGAGCCCCCAGGGAGGGCTCATGTGCTGCCAACCAGGGGGTGTAAATGACACAATTCGCCATCATAAAGTGGGTGGTGCCTAAATAGGTCAGTGGGGATTACTGTCCTTATGTCATAAAGTGGGCAGGAAGTGGATAGAAAGTGGGCAGAACAGGGGAGAAGTGGGCAGGAAGTAGGCGGAACGGGGTGGGTAGGACAGGAAGTGGGCAGGAAGTAGGAGGAACAGGGTGGGCAGGAGGGGAAGTGGGCAGAGTTTCATAAGAACCCACCACCGGAGAATCAGCCTCTGTCATAAAGACCCATTATTAATAGTAAAAATCGGAGTCTCTGGTGCAGATCCGGAAAGTTCCCAGGTAGGCCTATTTGAGTCAATGGAAATTTTTATTTCTCCACCTGTCGGGAAGTTGCTTTGCTCCAGAATTGCACTATCCAAATCCTAATTCCTCTTACAGTAATTTGGGATTTTAACTCCTTAAATGCCGGAGCAAAACAATGCACGGGAGAAGTCTGTTGCATTCAAGTGGTTTGAAAGCTCTATTCAAGTGCATGTGAATTTCAGAATTTTTATTTGCACCTATATTATATTGCTATATTATGCACTGTCACAAAAACGATGTACACTTTGCATTTGCAGTTCAGTGTTACTGAACATATCAACATCTCATGGATGAAAAACTGGAACCAAAAATTGGACAAAATTGAACTTTAAGTTAAAAGGGGATAATTTTGGAACAAACCAACTTCACTATGGACAACCAATATGAATCTCTCAATTCCCCATTGATTTAAATTGAGCTTTTAACCCATCAAATTTTACAGAGATTGCTAACAATTTTGAGGTGTCCTTTTTATATGTCGCCCACTGTTGGTCAACCAACCAAATGCCGCATTTAAGATTACACCGGCATGAAAAGAGTGACATAAGAATCTCGTCCATATCAAAAGGATGAGATTCTGATGTTGCGTACTGAAACTTCACACATTTATATTGTAATTCTTTAGCTTCAGTTTAGTGTGTTTTATCCTTCTCCCTTCTGAAGACTTATAATAGTGCTGTGCGATGCGCAGCTCGTGACCGCAGAACTCGTAGAGACTTTCCTCAGTCAGAAAAGCGGGAACCCAGGTCCTGCGCTAGCACCTCTCTCAGGTCACACTCCTATTCCTTTTCCTCCTCTGGGTGCATAGTTCAGCCAGAGGGTAGATCACAATGTGTTGCTCCAGTCTCTCACTTACCAGCACTCTCTTCTTGGTCTTCATGCAACTTCCTACCCATGCAACCTGATGAGCCTGCTGCCCTGGTGTGGGACGCTATGAGTATTAGCTCATTTATGACGTTGTATTGTAAGTCTTCAGACGGGAGAAGGATAAAACACACTAAGCTGAAGCTAAAGAATTACAATACAAACATGCAACGTTTCAGCACACGACATCAGAATATCGTCCTTTTGATGCAGACGAGATTCTCATGTCGTTCTTTTCATGCCTGCGGCATGTTTAATGCAGCATTTGGTTGTTCACCCAATAGTGGGTGACAGTTTGAAAGTGAACCCAATTTTGAAACAATATATTGGAGACCTCTCGAGCATTGAAGGGGTTAAACCTTTTGTGCACCAGAGGGGTGCGCCACTAATTGCTTTGCAATGCGTTGCATAACCCTCTGTCACTCAAAGGCTTAAAAGTCCCATTTAAATCACTGAGATATTTAATTTCTGATCTTTGATGAAGTTGGTGTACTCCAGAATTTCACCCCTAGTTTCTTGAATACAATTCTGTATTTAGGAGAATAGTCCATAAAAATCCATAAAAATGACAAGAAGATTCATTTATAATATTTGCATAATACAATAAAGCTCAGTGACTCTAATTCTTGCAGGTGGGAGTCTGTGTCTCATTCTGAGTCATAATATTTGCAGTGCATAGCACTACATCTTGTATCTGACCCGTTCTCAATGTTGTCTGTCTCACCATTAACAAACAGAATGCAGGGAATTCTCCAGATGTTTCCTTCATAGCAGGCAAAAAAACTGAACAAGGATGAGTAAAACATTTCATTAGTTATAATTAATTAAAGCAGAACGAACACTTTATAATGAATTATTTGATTGTTATTAGCTTTTTCAAAATCACAAATATTTATATAGCCATTCTTATTTAAAACTTCAGTTTAAGGAAAATGTATCTTAATTCATTTGCCAGTTAATTAAATTAGGCAATACTGACTGCAATATCCTTCTTAACCCAATGCTAACAATCTACTCTCCCTCGCAACTGTCACTTCCTACTAGGAGTCACAGACTAATTTGCATAAACTGACATATAAATAGAACAAAATCTCTCATAAACTATAGTTTTAAATAAGGAATGGCTAACAAAAATATTCATGATTTTGAAAGCCCTTTACGTGAGTTCTTTAATTCAAATCATAAGATTTCAATTATAATTTTTCTTCCACATATGGTTACAAAAGCATAGGGGAGAGTTTGTTTTTAACTTTTTGTGGTCATCAATTAATCTAAATCTACTTAAAGGGTGAGTAAACTTATTTTTTGACCTTATATATTCTGCAAGTACAAAATTATTTTAATATATTTATTTTTTAACGTTCATCTATTTCTTATAACATGACAGTGGAAGACAGTGAAAGGAGGCATGGTAATATGATGTAACACTTCTCCCGCAGCAAAAAAGACTGGAAGGAGGGTGCTGAGTGTTTCGTATGCGGAAAATAGCTACCTCACTCCCGCCACTCTTTTATATGCTACAGGGATAGGATTGCATTGTTGCACTATCCTTGCTTTAACAGTCTCTGTCAGACAGCTATCTTGAAAGAGAGTGATCCAGGGAGCTTACTGTCACAAACACAGAAGTTGTAAAAAATAGGTTAAAATGAAAATAAATAAGAAGAATAGGCAATTTAAATTTACAGATTCTGCATTTGCAGACATTGTAAAGTCAAAAAGTAAATTTACTCACTTAATGTGTACTTTAATCTGACACAATTATTTTTCTTAGACAGGATTGCAATCTTCAGCATCTTCTTTGAAAAGTAACCAACAAATAAATAAATAAATAAAAGTAATGAAAGTGTTCATCTGCATTCCAAGCCATATTGTGGCATTTTAATTACTTCATTAATCATGTTGTTTCTCTACTAAAGTGTTATATAACCAGGGAAATTTTATTATTTCTTTTATGTTGGACTTATGATCCACTTAGAAGCTGTTTAATAAGGAGAATTAAATAGCAGTAAACAAAACAGTATTCTGCTGAAAGAAAAATGGATTAATTCAACTCATTTCTTATGCTTTATTTTATTATTTATTTTGTATTTGAGCCATAGAGCGTGTTATTTCAGTACTGTCAGAGTTGTGGTTCAAGAGTGATTGAATGATAAAGTTTCCACCTCCCTCCCCTTTTACCTAATGTAAGCCACCTTCCCTTCTTACTATGAGAACAATGAAAGTCCTGGCCCCACTGACAGGTTTTTCAGGTTTTTCCCTTATCTTAATTGAAGATTGTCTCTCTCTGCAATCCACTTGGACACCACCCTGCTGCTCTTAGCTGAGCAGTGTTACATCAGTAAAAGGGACGGGAGGGGCATACTTTATAATTCAATTACTCTTGAACTACAACTCTAACAGTACTGAACCAACACTCTCCATGACCCAAATACTATGAAGATTAATTGGAGCTGCTTTTATTATGAAACATTACTATCCCTTTAAGGATTACTTCATGCCATAAAGTTTGCGTCAAATTTCATGTTTCTTGCTTTGGTTTTGCGTAACCAGGTTTCACTATTTTATGATTATTGCACCCATACAAACTACAAATTGATTTTCTCGGGATAAAATAAGGTTACATATGGTAACATATGGAAATAAATCACCCTTATTTTAAATAGATAACATATATAAATATGCATAAAATATACAATTTCTTTCATTATTCCATCCACATTATTTGCACATGGTACAATATTCCTAAATAAATGTTATTAATTCTCCCATATACAAAATCACCCTATAGGAATAGGTTTCTGGAGCAGACTCTCAGTTCTACTGTTAAAAGAACATGGTGTATTATGTTCCTTTTAGTTGGATAACTCATATGGAGTCGGAAGGCTCACTCTCACAAATTTTCACAGGCACACTCGAGTATCCACCTACACACTAGTATCCCACCCTTCCTTTCCTTTTCTCCTAGCACCTCCTTTTCCTTCCTTTCTATTTCTACATCCCCTCCCACCTTTTCTTCTCTGTCCTTTCTTTTCTTGTCCTTTTCCTTCGTGGGTCCCTCTTTGGACCTTGATCCTTCTACACCTTTTCATATATACTTTGGCAGTCCCATAGTACTTTATGTGTACCGCTGACTTTGTATTCTTATTGTCTAGTGCTTGTTATGTTAACATGTGAGTAATACCTGTTTGAGTCTGACTTCTGTATGTTGCTTTTATAAATCAATAAAGATCTAATAATTAAAAAAGTACATGGTGCATGCACATACTGTTTTACAAATTTAATTACGTTGTATTTATTTTCTTTGTAACTCTTTACACATAATTTTTATGAGAGGTACATTAGTCCCTTGAATAGGAACCCTGTGAATGCTAGTCATATGGTTCATATACAGCCTGGCTTTCCCTGGGAGCACACAAAGAGGCAAGCATGGGAGCATGCAGAGTGCTTCCTATGTATTTCTCATCACAATTCAAAGGAATTCGATGGGTTCATTTTATAGTGGCCACTAAAAGTCTGATGCTAGACAGGGAGCGTTTTCACAATTGACTGCGCTCCCTGTTTAGAAAGTTGGGGCCCTTATATATAAAGGTCTTTGTGTTTAGGACCAGTTTAAAAGCCTGTAAATATATTGCCCAGTCCAAAAGTGCTTATCAAAATTATATTAATAATAATTATTATTATAACAAGCAACAGAGCAGACATCAATTTTAACAACTAAGGAACTGTACAAAGATATAAAAGGAAATCAGTGCCCTACTCATAAGAGTTTACAATCTAAGGGGATTCAAATGCTTTGTGATCAGGTTTAGCAGCATTACTGGTTCTGCTGAAAAGTTCTGTATAGGCAAGCCTCTCAATTGCATATCAAACTGCTGAAGTCCTGGGCAAGAACTGGCTGACTTTGAGTACAAATTAATTTGTTTCAGGAGGTTGTGAAAGTGGCAAAAGCATAGTGCCCCTTCTTGGATTGTAGTAGATGTGATGAAGTCTTTAATGAGCAGTAAGTGTTATGAGGAATAGATTCCCTATGTGAGATGAGTAGGTCTTTCATTTTTATGTGGAAAATGGTAAGCCTCCTTGAAGTGGTGTGTTTTAAGGAAGTGTTTATACATTTGGAGACCGGGGGAGAGTTTTACAGAGATATGCAATAAAAATCCTATAGATCAGTGTCAAGAGAGAGGAGGAACCGTTTGGGTCTATTTATAGTAAGTTATATTTTTTAATTAAAAGTTTGATGTGAGAGTGAACCAGTAAAGGGAACAACAAAGTAGGCAACATTTAAATAGTGATTTATGAGGAAGACAAGTTTAGCAACAGTTTTAATAAGGAGACAGGTAGGCTAGTGAGGAGGAAGTTATAGAAGTCAAGGTGGGTCAGTATGAGTGTATGAATTAGGATATTAGCTATGTCTGTGTTTCATGAAAATGTGAAAGTGAAGGTGGCAGGAGTTCGAAAGTGGTTGACTGCCGGAAAATAACACTCAAATATATCTTTCCTCCCCTGACCTCTCCCCTTCCCTCCTGTCCCGAGTATCCAACTGTCTGTCTGCTGTGTCTTTCTGGATGTCCTCCCATCCACTCAAACTTAACCTCAGCAAAGCTGAACTAATTATCTTCCCTCCCTCTATAACCAGCCTTACCCCAGAAAATACCCTCACCATTAACAACGCTACCATTACACCAACCCCTACAGCTCATTACCTGGGGGTCACATATGCCTCTGCCCTATCCTTCATTCCTCACATCCAGTCAATCTCCAAATCATGCTTCCTCCACCTCCACAACATCTCTAGATGGCTTAATGGCTGTAGAGATTCTCTCTATCACTCAGGGGCGGGCTGTTTTATAGCTTCCCGTTGCAATGATTCCTACCATGGGATATTAGTGCTGAAGGCCATGGATCGCCTCTCCAACAAATGACTAGACCTCGGGCTCTATTAGTCCTAGCTTTGGGCTCATTGTATGAGCGGGAATCAATGAGCACTTATGGTCTGGTATACTCACACGCTTCAACATTATATATTAATTTGTGTATTATTCCTACATCAGTATTATTCTTGTGATTTGATGGATGGTGGAGCGTTTGGGTAGTTCTCTCCCTGCTGACTCTGTAGCTTCTCTTTATTACTTGGAGATGGACTGCAGTAGCTTCCCTCGACATTGCCTCTTGCCCAGAGATGTTCAGGTCCGAGGCCATGGATCCTCTATTTGGCAGATGGCTAGGCCTCAGGCTCTGTTGGCCCTGGTTTTGTGCTCATTGTGTTTGTGGGGATTGATGAGCCTTTACTGTGGTCCTGGTTGCCCATGCGCTTCACCATTTGCACTGTGTTTTGCTCTTATATAACTATTTTGTATTCTCTCTTTTGTGTGGTGCTATGCTATACAGTCCTAGGTTCATCTCTACCTCTGCTCTACGTCTCTTATCACTTCCTCTTTCCATAATATCTGGGTCCTGACAAGCTGTTGTCCCTTATACCTCCACTTTATTCACAGTTAGGGCCAGCCCGTAGGCATCGTTATGTCCTTTCGACTGCCTTGCCTTTCCTTTAATGGTCAGAATCACACTTGCCATTACCCTTTGTCCATTTGGACTCCATAGCTCCTTTTTTCCCTTACTACTTACCCTCCGTGCCTCTATGCTTTCCCTGTGCTAGGTATACCCAAATTCTTGATTGCACAGTCTACTTCAAGGTCCTGTTTCCCTGTAGTGGTGTGTGACTTTGACTTATTACTGTCCCTCCAGGTATTGCAAAGTTTTTACTTCCTCCACCCCCTGTGACTTAGGGCTCACTTCCGTGCTTTTTCTTTACAAATCTCTTAGTCTTTACTTGTATTGACTCAGACACGGTTTCTCTAGTTTGCTCACTATCTTTGATCCTTTTCACTATTCCTTTCTATTCCTACTTTCTTATTCTTCTCTACTCTTTTCCCTAGTGCTTCCCCTCCTGCTCCCTTCCCCTTCCCTTTATCATGGTGCCCGTGATTGCTTCCAGTGTTACTTTACTGTAACAGCAACCTTGCTACTTCCTGGCTGTCTCTCAGTGCAAGTCTCTGTTCTTATAGGTCACTGGTAATTGTTGTCATGTCTCCGCCCACCTACTAGGCCTTCTAGGCCTCAGCATTTCCAATACCCAGTGCCCTTTCATGGTGCACCTGAGCCTTGTGCTGTGTTGGTCCATTTACTGATTCCTGTTTATTATTGCTGGCTTCGTCTGACTACCCGACCCAGCTCTGACTCCTGGCTTCGTCTGACTACTCGATCCGGCTCTGACTCATGAATTCGTCTGACTACTCGATCCGGCTCTTACTCCTGGCTTCTTTTGACTACCCGATCCGGCTCTGACTCCTGGCTTCGTTTGACTACCCGATCCAGCTCTGAACCCTGGCTTCGTCTGACTACCCGATCCAGCTCTGACTCCTGGCTTCATCTGACTACCTCCTCTGTTGCGCTCCCAGCTTTGTGACAGTGACAGTCCATGTCACTGACCTTCTGCGGCCTATAGTCCAGGTGGCTTGTTGCCTCGCCTAGCTTTCTAGGTGCAGCTTACCTTTGCCTCTTGGTATACCCTCGCAGTGAGGTATAGTTGCGCTATTGTTAATCTGCCTAGAGAAGGGCTGAGGAAGTGCCGTGCACTGTCCTCATACCTGGTCACGTGAAGGTTGCGGAGGAGGGCTAGTACATATACGCTACTATTTACACCTGCCCAGTGAAAGGTTGAGGAAGTGCCATGCACTGTCCTCACACCTGCAGTCATGAAGATAGTGGCGGTATAGTCGCTACTTGGTGGTGCTCCAGCATTCTGGAGTTTCTCGCGCCTGTTGCCTTTGGGTTTACCCTAGCGTTAGGGTACAGATGTGGTACCATCTCACACCCGCCTAATGAAGGGTGAAGGAAGTGTCGTGCACTGTCCTTACCTTGTCCTTAAGGTTGTGGAGGGCTAGTATGTATACTCTACTACTTACACCTGCCTAGTGAAAGGTTGAGGTGCACTGACCTCATACCCGGTCTTGTGAAGGTTGTTAAGGGCCCGTATGTCTACGCTACAAGTTTACACCTGCCTAGTGAAAGGCTGAGAAAGTGCTGTGCATTGTCCTCACACCTGGACTCGTGAAGGTGGTGGAGTTATAGTTGCTACTTGGTGGTGCTCCAGCGTTCTGGAGTTTCTCACTCCTGTTGCCGGCTCCAGCTTTCTGGAGCTTCTCGTTCCTGTTGCTTTGGGTTTACCCTAGTGTTAGGGTACCATCTCACACCCGCCTAGTGAAGGGTGAAGGAAGTGCTGTGCACTGTCCTTACCTAGTCTCGTGAAAGTGGAGAGGTACATTGCTGCTACTATTATATTTTCATAAAATCTATTTTATTTTATCTGTACTTGTCAGTGTCTTTATTTCTCAAGTCACTCGATAACACCCTTGCTCCCGTCTCTCCCTCTCCCCCTTAACCCTCCCTAGACATGATGAATCTCAGGCTTCATAGACCTCACTCACTGGGATCCCTTATCGAAGGAATTTCTGTTGACCCCTGCTCTTTGTTACTCTCATCTTGGGCAAGGTCTTACCTGTCTTCACCTGGACATATATGGACTAGGGCTTCATCGTCCACTTCACCCCCCCCCCTTTCTCCCATCTTTTCTTCCTCCCCTTCTCACCCCCTGCCTTACCTCCGTTTTTCTCTTCTTGTCTTTTCTGCTTTCGTTCTCTCTTACTATCTCCTGTCTCTCTAATGTCCTTTCTTCCCTTATATGCTAATTACTATACAAACTGGGTTGTTTCCCAGTATATTGCTCATGTCACTCAAAGCTTTTGATGTTTTGGCTTTTGGATTAATGTTGTTATGGATTTCATGTGAATCTGATAATATCTGGCTGTCATATACTAGTAACCTTTTGTCTGACAGATTGTTAGCTTTTGCTGCAAATGATAATAATTTATACAATGATATATGCATTTTTTGTATGTAAATGTTTTTGTAACATATTTATTTTCCAATAAAGTTTTTGAAGAAAAAAATGTATTTTTGAGTCATTTGGTATTCACTTATTCATACCTTTCTGATTACATGTATAGTATATTTTTACTTAAATAATATATATTTTTGCAGAAATATGTGTAATTGATTATTTTAATCAGTTCTGTACTGTGAAGTAGCGTGTCAATCCCTAGTTTGTGTAAAGTTCTGAAAGTAATTTAATTACCCATTTTTTATCTATTTATGTGAGGAAAACTAACATAATTGGGTTTCATGTTAACTCTTTCCTGTATATCCTCAACATAAATTTGGAGGCATTGCTGAGATCTAAACACAAAGTTGCCACATTTGTCAAATCATTTTTGCAGATATATTACACTGTAACATATTTCTGCATAACATATCTCAATCAGATTCTTCCATGGCTGCTCAAGTCGATCAGATCACAGAAGAAGACATGATGTGGGGATTAGAAGCCAGGCTAATCAGTGCAATCCATTCTTGCCTAAAACTTAAAGGGATAGTAATACTTCGTTTTATCTTTATTTTATTTTGTAGGCATTAAAAAAACATGAAGAATGATATAAGTCTTATCTCTCAAACCTTTATGGTTTAAGAGATATTCACAAGCAAAGTCCCCCCCCCCCCGTTCAGCAAGATCAGAAGGGAGGTGCCCAGGTAGACTGCAGAGAGGGACAATCTTCAATTAAGATAAGGGAAAAAGCTGAAAAACTTGTCAAGGGGTGAAGGGCTTTCATTGTTTACATACAAAGAAGATTGTCCCCTGCTGTTATCTGTCTGGTCTTACAACTAGATTCACATCTGAGAAGAGATGGCTTACACTAGGAAAAAGGGGCGGGGAGGGGAAACTTTGCTTGTGAATATCTCTTAAACCATAAAGGTTTGAGAGATAAGACTTATATCGTTCTTCATGTTTTTTTAATGCCTACAAAATAAAATAAAGTTAAAACTAAGTATTACTATCCCTTTAAAAGTGATGTGCAACAATGGAATAATGATATTGAGTTAAGGATAGAGACCCAATTTGCCCAGATTTGGAAACCCCATAGCTTTTATTATAAAGCTTTAACTAACTGTGTAGAAAAAACCTCTCTAAAGGAGTTGGGTGCACAAATAGTGTTGCTAGTACCAGAGCTACTAGCTTGTTATAAGAACAGACTAGATGATAGGCAGAAAGAGGCAGAACCAGTAAAACAGGCTCTTAAAGCTAAGACAGAGAAAGTCTCTGTGAGCCGGCTGCTCAATCACACCTACACTGCACTCAACAGGAACAGCTAAAGCATAAAACACACAAACCAAACAAAAAAAGAGTGGCCTAGTAACAGCATATAAATGACAATGATAAACTTGTGGAAAACAATACTCACAAAATTGTTCAAAAACTGGCCTTTGATGGTATGTACCAGTTTAATTGCTAGCAGGGAATGTTGATGCCAGTTCCTCCCCAAAGGAACCATATTGGTGTGCATCTTTTGATGAATAACAGAGCCTTCTCAGTGGAAATATACAACAGAACAAAAAGTAAAAAAACAAGCATTTATTTGTATGACTAAAAAGACCTCAACATGTTTTGTGGTCTTACTGACCACTTCTTCAGGAAAAAAACTAAAAACACAATAACTGGTCTGCCTAAACATATACATTTATATAGGTTGGCATGGTCATTGTTGTAACATTTCGAATGGCAACATAAAATATGAATTGACCAATCACAAGACTGTTAATTAGGTAATGAAAAGGAACAACAAGCTTAGACCAACACCATGAATAAATAATATCAACAAATAAAAACAAATGGATTTAAATTACTCCTATATACACAAGGGCAGTGTACTACATTCATATAAATATCGACTAAATGAAAAAAGTGAATGGTCTTCAGTACAGATTTAACAGGGTTCAAACTGAATAATCATATAAATACTGACTGAGGAGCACCCTTTGCTGACAATGGCAAAGTGGAACATGTCTATATCTATGCATCCTGAATTTGAAAGTGTATTGAGCAGTGTATTGCACATGATTGAATTCATAACACATACAATATGTGAAAAGAATCTCGAAAAGAATGCCTGGTGAAACCAAAATTGGAGAGAATTGTGACCCTAAACCAATATATATCTGACAGACAAATAATGTTTCAAAAAGCAGGTCACAACACTTCAGATACAGAAGAGAAAAATATGTCTCCTTACCCAAACTATCTAAGTAAAATCCTAAACTTAACCTGATCCAAGAAAAGACAAGGAGAAACCATAGGAACTCCCATACCCCAGTCATGAAGCAATTATTCACAAAATGTTGTCAACCCAGACAAAATTCCATCTTACCTAGTTCTCCCCTTGCAACAAAAAGCAATGAGTAATTGTACTGGGAAATAAGGTAGATGATCTCATCCAAGCATCTGTGTCCTGCAAAAATTATGTTCAAGGTCTATGATTCCAACTAATTTATATAACAAACGAGTTAGAAGACTCAGAAAATGTGTAATTAACAGAACACTCAAATCAGGGGTCTGCCTTTGAACTACAATGATTTAGCCATCCTGACATTTATGACTGTAGACTGGAGTTCAAGGGGACAGTATACCACTGCAGCATATATGAAGTCAGATTGTCTATACTTTTTATCATTTTTTAACTACTTTTATGTCCTTGAAAGTGAGCTTCCTAGATCTATGTTTCCATAGTGCAAAAGAAATTATCAAAAGTTTAGGCAATTTGACTACATAATATGCACTTGCAGAATATGTAAAGTCAAAAAAGGAGTTTACTGTCACTTTAATTGAGCCCACATATTGTTATGCACTAAAAGGGTATCTGATTCTCCAAGAGATATTATAGTGAGCTTGCATCACCCATAAAACGCAGGAGCCTATAATAATCATTACAAGAATGTCAAATGAACTCAGCTTTGCAGGCCAAGTATTTGCAGAATTCATCCACTACAATTGTCACAGTAGAATACAGTCTTGAATTCCTAATTGATGAAGCATTCATAAAGGTTATCCTACCTGTATGACTTCTTTGTTGGTAATCAAACCCACAGGGACACCTGTGGGATCATTTTATCATAATTTGTTTCATTTTCCGTTGTGCTTTTCATGGAAAACACTCACTGAGTCTCTTTGGAGATGGTTGTGGATAAAAGCTTCAAACATCTCATCATACCTACTGTCCCTAGAGGCTGCATCTACCCTGAACTTCAAAAGATGTGTAATGCCTGGAACAATACATATGCCCCATATGTTTCACTTAACAAGCTCTGTTGAAATAACAAATCCTCCTTATTCCCTCTCCCATGTTTTGTATAGTTGATACGGGCATGTTCTCCTTGAAACAGAAGAAAAAAAGGGCGCTCCTAGTGTAATATATACCAATATAGAACCTCCACCAATACACCACTTCACTTACAATATAAATGACCACTAGAAGTGATCAGCATGCGTCTATGGGGGATTTTAACTGCCCTCACTCAGTTCAAAGTGCGATGGATGCTGCGTCTTGAGGACTCCCACAATCCTTCAGGATCCTTGGAACAAAAGAGAAAAGACGAACAGAAAGAGCGCAAACCACCACACTAATAGACCTGGACTCTGATGACAACAATACTCACACAAGAGAGATGTGGTAGCTGGGTGAAATATCCAGCTAGAACGAACGGGGATACATAGACCGCCCCGTAACGGTCGCCTTGGTGTACCGATTGAATCCACAAATCCTTATCTTCGTTAAAAACACAATTTATTTAGAATTTCAAAAAAGCATATTGCTATTTGTATGCCCAATAACGCGTTTCGAGATATCAATCTCTTTTTCAAATTTATAGGCAAAGAACAATATAATAAAAAGCAATTTGCTCAGAAAAATAAACAACTCTTACCTCCATGTGTGATGCCTCTTTTATGACCCATCATCCCAATTCAAATCGTAAGCCATAACGAGGCGTCATGACGGAACATCATCACGGCATGACAAAGCGTCAGTACGCGAAAGCAAGGAGCCCAACATCATTGGGCAACAAAACCCCGCGAGACGAATCACCAGCCGCCATGACGAAATTTCATCACGACATGACAGAGCGTCACCACGCGAGAGCAAGGAGCCCAACATCATTGGACAACAAACTCTCGCGAGACGAATCACCAGCCGCCATCCGTACAAAGGACATGCCTCAATCAGAATTCTACTACTGATATGTGGAACGCACCAAATACGTACAAAATACGCAAGTTGTACAAGATCCACTATCACGTGATTATTCACGAGATATAACCCGTGACCAACCATTAGCACACAAAAATGCTCAAAAAACAAAATAAAACTATTCCTATATCCCTAAATGAAAAAGGGAAAAAGTAAAAACATATTAATAAATAAAATATATACCCTAATTGAGAATTGAATAGTGAAGATAGTACACTGACCAGAGGCATCCCACATGGATAACAATATATAAAATATGGAAAGATCTAAATACACCAAGTATAAATATAAATAACATCCGTATACATAACATAACAAAAGACAAAAATAAATAGCACGAAATATAATGAAAAATGAAATAAAATGATAATGAAAATAAAATAAAATGATAATAAAAATTAAGAAAAAATAAAGAAAAAATAAAGATAAAAAATAATAAAAAATAAATAGTATATATAAAAAATATATATATAAAAAAGAAAATAATGATGAAAATAATGAAAAAATAATAATAAAAAAAAAAAAAAAAAAATTTTTAATAAATAAATAATAAATAAACTGGAAAAATATCCAGTATGGGTAATAAAAAATTGGAAAAATGTGACACTAATAAATACCAAAACAAATACACAGTGATATATCTCAAAATCCATACCATCAATATATATTTTCTATAGATTCATTTAACCCATTAGGTACCATTGTCTGCAAAACAAACATCCAGTACGCTTCCCTATGATTCAACGCATTGGTGCCCTTGACAGCTACAACACGTTCAATAGGGGTAATTTTAATACAAGACGGATCCTTATTGTGCAACAATGCACAATGTCGCGAAACACTATGCTCCTGGAAACCACATTCAATATTTCGGCGATGTTCTCCAAAACGTTCACGTATAGTCCTCGTTGTCCTCCCTATGTACTGTAGGCCACATACGCAGTCTAATAAATAGACCGCATTTGTGGTACCACAGTTCATAAAAGTTTTTATATCAAACACATCACCAGTGATAGAAGATTTAAATCTTGACACTTTATGGGATATATAGGAACATGTTATACATCTAGACCGTCCACACTTATAGCTCCCAGAATAACTTAAAAAGTGTGGGGCAAGACTCATTCCATTTGTTCTCTCTGGAATTTTACTAGGAGCTAATTTATTTTTTAAAGTTCTAGCCCTTCTATATGTAAAAGATGGAGTCTTACCCACTACTTCTTTTAAGGCTGGATCCAATGTGAGAACATTCCAATGCTTCCTAAAAACATTCTCAACTGTTTTATGTTCCGAATTGTATCTTGTAATAAAACTCAACTTTTTAATTTTCTCTTTACCTGTATCCATCTCTTTGTTCTTTAGTGTTTCAGATCTCAATGTCCGTCTAGCCCTCAAATAATCTCGTTCAATCAGTCTAGAAGGATAATTTTTATCAGCAAATCTCTTAGATAAAATAAGAGACTGCTGATCGTATTCCATGATATCACTACAATTCCTCCTAATCCTTCGAAACTGGCTGAAAGGGACATTATCCATCCATAAGCGATGATGATTGCTTTTATAATCAAGATAACTATTGCAATCCACCTGTTTAAAAAAAGTGCGTGACCCTATCTTGCCTTCCTGATCCTTGAACAATTGAATGTCCAAGAATTCAATCATGTCCCTATGTTGATTACATGTGAATTGAATGCCCATCTTGTTATCATTATCTAAGAGATTTGCTGATAAAAATTATCCTTCTAGACTGATTGAACGAGATTATTTGAGGGCTAGACGGACATTGAGATCTGAAACACTAAAGAACAAAGAGATGGATACAGGTAAAGAGAAAATTAAAAAGTTGAGTTTTATTACAAGATACAATTCGGAACATAAAACAGTTGAGAATGTTTTTAGGAAGCATTGGAATGTTCTCACATTGGATCCAGCCTTAAAAGAAGTAGTGGGTAAGACTCCATCTTTTACATATAGAAGGGCTAGAACTTTAAAAAATAAATTAGCTCCTAGTAAAATTCCAGAGAGAACAAATGGAATGAGTCTTGCCCCACACTTTTTAAGTTATTCTGGGAGCTATAAGTGTGGACGGTCTAGATGTATAACATGTTCCTATATATCCCATAAAGTGTCAAGATTTAAATCTTCTATCACTGGTGATGTGTTTGATATAAAAACTTTTATGAACTGTGGTACCACAAATGCGGTCTATTTATTAGACTGCGTATGTGGCCTACAGTACATAGGGAGGACAACGAGGACTATACGTGAACGTTTTGGAGAACATCGCCGAAATATTGAATGTGGTTTCCAGGAGCATAGTGTTTCGCGACATTGTGCATTGTTGCACAATAAGGATCCGTCTTGTATTAAAATTACCCCTATTGAACGTGTTGTAGCTGTCAAGGGCACCAATGCGTTGAATCATAGGGAAGCGTACTGGATGTTTGTTTTGCAGACAATGGTACCTAATGGGTTAAATGAATCTATAGAAAATATATATTGATGGTATGGATTTTGAGATATATCACTGTGTATTTGTTTTGGTATTTATTAGTGTCACATTTTTCCAATTTTTTATTACCCATACTGGATATTTTTCCAGTTTATTTATTATTTATTTATTAAAATTTTTTTTTTTTTTTTTTTTTTTATTATTATTTTTTCATTATTTTCATCATTATTTTCTTTTTTATATATATATTTTTTATATATACTATTTATTTTTTATTATTTTTTATCTTTATTTTTTCTTTATTTTTTCTTAATTTTTATTATCATTTTATTTTATTTTCATTATCATTTTATTTCATTTTTCATTATATTTCGTGCTATTTATTTTTGTCTTTTGTTATGTTATGTATACGGATGTTATTTATATTTATACTTGGTGTATTTAGATCTTTCCATATTTTATATATTGTTATCCATGTGGGATGCCTCTGGTCAGTGTACTATCTTCACTATTCAATTCTCAATTAGGGTATATATTTTATTTATTAATATGTTTTTACTTTTTCCCTTTTTCATTTAGGGATATAGGAATAGTTTTATTTTGTTTTTTGAGCATTTTTGTGTGCTAATGGTTGGTCACGGGTTATATCTCGTGAATAATCACGTGATAGTGGATCTTGTACAACTTGCGTATTTTGTACGTATTTGGTGCGTTCCACATATCAGTAGTAGAATTCTGATTGAGGCATGTCCTTTGTACGGATGGCGGCTGGTGATTCGTCTCGCGAGAGTTTGTTGTCCAATGATGTTGGGCTCCTTGCTCTCGCGTGGTGACGCTCTGTCATGTCGTGATGAAATTTCGTCATGGCGGCTGGTGATTCGTCTCGCGGGGTTTTGTTGCCCAATGATGTTGGGCTCCTTGCTTTCGCGTACTGACGCTTTGTCATGCCGTGATGATGTTCCGTCATGACGCCTCGTTATGGCTTACGATTTGAATTGGGATGATGGGTCATAAAAGAGGCATCACACATGGAGGTAAGAGTTGTTTATTTTTCTGAGCAAATTGCTTTTTATTATATTGTTCTTTGCCTATAAATTTGAAAAAGAGATTGATATCTCGAAACGCGTTATTGGGCATACAAATAGCAATATGCTTTTTTGAAATTCTAAATAAATTGTGTTTTTAACGAAGATAAGGATTTGTGGATTCAATCGGTACACCAAGGCGACCGTTACGGGGCGGTCTATGTATCCCCGTTCGTTCTAGCTGGATATTTCACCCAGCTACCACATCTCTCTTGTGTGAGTATTGTTGTCATCAGAGTCCAGGTCTATTAGTGTGGTGGTTTGCGCTCTTTCTGTTCATGTTCTCCTTGATACAGTGTGAATGTAGAGGCACTGTGTGTTGTAATACATAATAAAAATATGTTATTGGGGATTTGCTACAAGTCACCTAATAATGGGGAGTTTGAATAAGCCCAATTGTTACTATAACTGAAAGGTTTATTGGTCAGGAAATGTAATCATAATAGATTTCAACTATCCTAAAATTGACTGGAGAAATATGACTTCCAGCACAACAAGGGCAATACTTTTTAAGTATGGTTAATGACAATGTAATTTCCCAGCTAGGAGAGATGCCAACCATATAAGAGGTATTGCTAGAGCTAGTGCTCTCAAACAATTCTAACATGGTAAACAGTATACATGTAAGGGAACATTTAAGCAGCAGTGATCACAATATGGTATCTTTTGAAATTTGTTATGAGAAACCCAATAGCAAGGGTTTAACCAAAATATTACTTTTTAAAAATTTTAATTTTACAATGCTAAAATCAATATTAAATAATATTCAGTGGGATATAATCCTAAAAGATAAAAATGCACAAGAAAGCTGGCATTTGTTTCAAACTGTCTTAGATAAATATGTGTCAATATATACATTGGGGAATAAGTACAAGAGAAACTGTCACGGTTTGTTTTGACTCTCAGACACAGAGTAAGATAAAAATCAAACTTTATTGAAAAGTTTAATGGGAACCCTCACAGGTCCTAGTCATACACGTAAATAACATATACACAATGGGTACAAACAGTAGTTATTGCAAGATACACAAGGGAGGCTCTACCGGCCTTGCCAATATACCGGGCAAGGTAGCCTAAAGGGTTGCAAGACAATCTGAATGTGGCTCTACTGGCCTTGCCAATATACAGGGCAAGGCAGCCTGGAGGGTTTACACGACAAGCTGGTTGTGGCTCTACCGCCCTTGCCAATATACCGGGTAAGGTAGCCTGGAGGTTACACGCCAATCTGAATGTGGCTCTACCGGCCTCACCAAATTACCGGGCAAGGCAGCCAGGAGGACAGAGGAACAGCTCCACTAATGCTGCATAGATGGAGCAACAGCATAAGATGGAACAGTGGAGCAAACCAGTCTCTCAACCAGGGAGACCAAACCGGTGTAGCAACGGAGACAGCAACAACCGGTGACTGTGGAGTAACCCAGTACCATGTATGGAACAACAGTATAGCCCAACCGGTTCTACACAACAGGATTAGCAACCGGTGGATGTGGAGTAAACCAGTACCGCGTACTGGATAACAAAGTGCTCAATTGGCTCTATACTAGCGGAATCAGCAGCCGGTGTATCGTGGAGTAAACCAGTACCGTGAACTGGACAACCATAGCGCTCACACGGCTCAAAACTAGCGGAACCAGCAGCCGGTGGATGGTGGAGTAAACCAGTACCGTGTACTGGACAACAATAGCGCTTATCCAGCTCTATACAAGTGGGAACAGCAGCCGGTGACAGTGGAGTGAACCAGTACCTCGTACTGGATTATCGTAACGTCCAACCGGGACTTTACAAGCAGAATCAGCTACCGGTGACTCTGGAGTAAACCAGTACAGCGTATAAATGTATGTCCAACCGGTTCTATACAAGCGGAATCAGCAACCGGTGAAATGGTAGGAAACCAGTACCGCATACTGGATAAGCGTATTGCCCAACAGGTTCAGTACAAGCGGAAACAGCAACCGGTGAAACTGGAGTAAACCAGTACCGCGTACTGGATAAACATATTGCCCAACCGGTTCTATACAAGTGAATCAGCAACCGGTGATCGTGGAATAAACCAGTACCACGTACTGGACAAACGATACGTCCAACCAGTTCTATACAAGCGGGATTAGCAACAGGTGAACATGGAATGCACAGTGATCAGAATGTCGCCATAGCGACACAGCAGCCTGACGGATGACAAGCAGCAGCGACAGCAGACAAGCCAGGACCACCACAGGAACGATATCACCGCCAACCAGGTCAGGAATGGAGCAGGAACACAGCAGCACAGGATCAGGAACGGAAGCAGGAACGACCGCACCACCAACCAGGTCAGGAACGGAGCAGGAACAACAGCACCACAAGATCAGGAACGGAAGTAGGAACCACACAGGAGAGGCACTGTCTACTGGAGCAACGCTGATACTGGTAGCAGAGCGAAACAAGCCCTGGGAATAGGCAGGTGACTGCTGACATAGAGACACCACGAAAGGGTCGCCAAAGGGTGCCTCAGCCCAGTCTATAAAGGCAATACTGGGCGGGCCAAAGACAGGTGGCCAATGGAGAGTACACACACCTGACTGACAGCAGAAGTCAGCAATCACGGGCACCGTGATAGAAACAAATTAAGACCAGTGTGGCTTAAAGATGTTTGCAGGTAACAAGAAGCAGGTTTTTAAAGTGTTTAAGCCTGAAGAATCAGATCCATCATTTACAAAATAAAAAAAAAGTAATAAAGTCTGCAAACAAACAATTAGGCTAGTTAAAATTCAAAATGAGTACTGCAAAGAGAGCAAAACAAATCCTAAACAATTATACAAATATATAAATAATAAAACGATTAAGGTTGATATTGGTCCTCTTAAGGCTGAGACAAGTGAATTGATATGTGAGGATTAGGCTATGCCTGAAACCTTAAACACATTATTTTCTTCTATAGAAATATACAGCAGAAGTAACAATAGCAGACAATGAGCAAACAGACAAAATCATAGAATTTATTCCAAAAGAGACTGGAAAAGGTTAAGGTGAATAAAGCACCTGGGCCTGATGGCATTAACCCAAGGGTATTTAAAGAACTTAGGTTAGAAATAGAAAGACAAGTATACTTAATATTTATTAATTGTTTTATCAGACATAGTGCCCTGTGATTGGAGGGAAGCTGATATAGTACCATTGTTCTAAAACCATTATTTCCAAACCTAGAAATTATGGACCTTTGGGTTTGACTTCCATAGTGGGTAAGATATTAGAAGGGATTCTAAATGACAGTATTCAGAACTATATGAAGATCAGCAATATTAATAGCAGGAGCAACCATGGTTTAATGAAGATAGGTCATGTCATACTAATTTACTTAGACAATTAATTGCTGTTGATGTAGCAAAAGCAAAATCCAAGTATGCTGTGCCTCTAAATAAGTTACTGCATACATTAAAAGTCTTTGGTTTGGGAGCTGATATATGTGCATGGATAGAGAACTGGTTAAATGATAGATGGCAGAGAGTTATTGCACATGGAACCTTATCAAGTTGGTCTAAAGTTGTAAGTGGGGTGCCACAGGTTTCAGTCCTGGGCCCAATGCTTTTTAGTTTGTTTATTAATGATCTGGAAGTGTAAATTAAAAGTCATATCTCAATATTTGCTGATGACCTTATTAGCTGTGTAACAAAATGCATGCAGAGCAGGATGTTTTTTTTTCTCTGCAGAAAAATGTAGATAAGCTGAGTGAATGGGCAGTAAAAGGGGCAGATGAGGTTTAATGTAGATAAATGTAAGGTTATGCATTTGGCCTGTAGAAATAAATATGAGTAAAACAAAGACAGGGATTTTTTTACAAGGGCTGTAAAGTTATGGAATTATTTGGCATTGATGCTGTGCTTGCAGATGCTGCAATTGTTTTAAAAAAGTAATGGATATCTAACACAGAACAGTATTGAAAATGATTACATTTGGCTTCAAAGCAGATAGGATGCTGATCCAGGGAAATATCTGACTGTCATTTGGAGTCTGGAAGGATTTTTTACCCACTTGAGGTTTAATTGGCTTAAATTGCTTCAATGGGGTTTGTATGCCTTCCTCTGTATCAACAGGGGTGCCATGGCATGGGCTGTACTTCTTGGAAGCATGTCTTTTTTCAGCCTCATCAACTACGGTACTGTGTTACTATTTAAAATGCATTTAGTTATATTTCGGTTGCCTGGACATGTAGTTTGTAAAAATGGGGGGTTTGATTTGTAAAGGATATGGGAGCAATAAGCCACTACATTCCTGATATGCACTGGCCAGGGACCATTCCTTCTTCCAGGACAAATATGGAGATTGTGGGATATTTCCAGACAGGAGGATATATATTTTCTGCACAAATCTAGAGTATTTTACACACTTTGAGGAGGACAGTGAAGATCATTCTGTGCATAGCCATCTTTTCCAGCCCACCTCCAGAGTGATATGTTCTGTCTTTAGGTTCTAATTGAACTCAACTTCTGACAGGAGCAGACCTGTTCAGTGTTATATGTCCTAAACACCAAGCAGCAGTGCTTAATACTTAACTGTAATAATTGAAAGTACAAACCATCCATGCACAGAAGTTTGATATTTGGTGTATTTAACCCTTCAAGTGCCAGAGAGGTATCCAACACATTGGATTAAAAGAGGCAGCAGAGATTCATATATAACCCTCTGATACTATACTAAAAACAAAACAAGTATATCTGGGGTTGTGTTGTTAAACTATTTATTTAAATTAGTTAGCAGTTGACCAAGGTGATTCTTAATCCACCATTATGTTACCAGTGATATTAGTTTACTTGCAATTTCCTAAATATAAATAACAAGTGATTATTTAAAGAACTACCACTTTAAAATTATCATCATTAGGACAGTACTTGAGATAGACTAGAGAAAATGTAAATCCCTAGAGTTCCTTCAGTAAATAAGAGTAATAAGTCCCTAAGTAAACATCACAGGAGATAAAGCAATATTGATGCTGTCTTCATATTGTAATTTAACCTATTGTGGTATGTATTTATAAGCCCCATATTTCTGCACTTCCAATACTGATGCCGTCTTTATGCTGTAATTTAACCCATTGTGGTATATCCTAATCAGCCCTGCATTTCTGCACTTCCAATACTGATGCTGTCTTCATGCTGTAATTTAACCCATTGTGGTATGTACTTATCAGACCTGCATTTATGCACTTCCAACACTGATGCCGACTCCCTATTGTCTGCCTCTTCCACTCCCCTCATATATCCCCATGTGTCTGATTCTGTTTCTTATGAGCTGCTTCAAGGGTGTCACACCTGATTGCACTCAGGGCACTCCGAATGCAAAATGATTTGTAATAGGGATTACACAGTCAGTCTTAACAGGGACACCTAACTAGTTTAATTTAAGGCACAGATAGGGGGAATCCAAGGGTGTGAATTTCAAGGAGGGTGAATCAACATCTTTATTCAAAGTGTACCTTCTTCTAAGTGCTTTCAGAGTTGAACAGGAAAGGAAGACAATTACTGCAGCACAACCACTTAAAGACAATAGACAAGTAAACAAAAAGGCTACAGAAGAATTGGAGGAAATCTTAGTTAAATGTTATATTTCACCTGTTTTCTGACTCCTATTTCTACTCCCACCTGCTATCTTTGTGACATGCATACCGGAATGAATATATTATTATTATCTGCTCTAGCCATTCCACTTTTAAAACAGATCTCCTCTTAACCCCGCAACCATGCTCCTCACTTGTACCATAACATAGTAATCCACCATGGACTTCTGCATCCATGTGCACTACCCTCTTATGCTGGTAGAGAGTAATAAAAACAAGCTCACCCAAACAAAACTAGCTAAAGCCCAATATTTTACTGAGAACTTGAACTGTAACCTATCAAAAATGTACATTGGTCACTGCCCATCCTATTGAATCCCTAATTAATGCCTCCTTGTCTTCCGGGTATATGTCCAAAGCCTGGAAAGTGGCTGGAATTGTGCCTGTCCACAAAAGTGGGGATAGAAAGATAGTATCAGATTATAGACCAATATTCCTACTCCCCACATTATCTAAAATCCTAGAGAAATGTGTCCAATTGCAACTAGATAATTATTACCAACAGATTAGTTTTTTCACCCCACTTCAATCAGGCTTTTGTCCAAATCACTCAACAGTCACTGCCCTCCTAAAATTATGCATCCAGCCTGCCCCCAGAACCAGCACTGTAGGGGTTAATACCCCAAATTATTGACAGATTTTATTTGACTATGTGTTTGCTCTCTGCTTCTCTCTCCCTTACTTTAATAGTGAGGAAGAGAGAGTCAGAGAGCAGTCACAAAGACAATGTGTCAAGCCTTTTTGAATGAAAATGCCAGTACATGTGATTGCTCCTGGAGAGATCACATATACCGGCAGAAGCACTGAAACAGAGAACTCAGGTCCTGGAGTGCTCAGTTTCAACTTGTACACCATTATAGTAGCATGCAATGGTGCTAGTCATAGCCTATAGGGAGGTAGTATGTGCTCCTGCAGGACAAATCCATTTTAGTAAACTTGATACTCTGTACAACTCATTATGCAGCTTTCCAATATAATTACATTACCCATCACTATGATATGCTTAAAGAACTAAATTGGTTAACACTCAAATCTAGACGTGCCCTTCACCTAACTTGCTTAATATACAACCACTTCTCTAGAGAGCTACCAGACTACCTGAGCAGTATGCTTACTATAATGCTCCATAATGCCTATAACTTCCGGTCCACTACTAACAACTCACTGAGTATACCATACTACAAGAAAGAAGTCAGATGATCTGTCTTCTCCTTCAGAGCTCCAAAAGCCTGGAATAACCTGCCCAAAAAATCAGATCTTCTCCCATCTGAAATCCTTACAAATAACTGCTTCTTTATCTCTAAAAACAATATGTAACTGTATATATTTTTTTAGTGTTTATGTATGCCTGTATATATAATGTTTTTTCTGTCTTTGTGAATAAGTAACCCTTTACTGTAAACACTCCTGGACATACTTGAAAAAAAATATTTTTTATTTATTTTTTTAATGGAGCGGTATGACCGGCAGCTCAGTGGGTAGGAGACACTTACACCCCATAGCACTTACACCTTTTGTGTCCAACCTACCTTCCTCTAGACTGTAAGCTCTCACGAGCAGGGCCCTCTGATCCTTCTGTTCTCCACAAATGATTTACTGTTTAATATCCCTGTATGTCTATTCCCCATTGTACAGTGCTGCGGATTAAGTTGGCGCTATATAAATAAAGAATAATAATAATAAAGAATAATAATAATCCTTTTATTTTGACTTTACATATTTGGTAAGGGCATTAATATGTAATGGCAAATTGCATTTCCTTTTTTTTTTTTTTATCGTCACCAGTTTTGTTACTCGTTTATATCCCTGACCATTAGTAATTGCATTTCTGAATCCAGAGGGTTTATTTGTCTTTGGCAGAGGAAGTAAAAAAAATTCTAAATAAATACATAGAATAAATATAGTAGGAAGATCTTACTTATTTTAAGCGGTACCTAAATATTTCTTTAACTCCTTAACGACCGGCCGCACAGGCACGCGGCAGTCACTAAAGGACCACGGAGCATTTTTTTTCTTTTTTTTACGATCGGACTCAGGGCTCCCCAAACGGCGTGCAGCCACGTGGGGAGCCCTGAAATGCATGATGGTCATAGTACATTAGGGGTTGTTCAGGCACTTTTTACCCATGAGGTACCATGACCATCAAGGGTCGTTAAGGGATTAAAGAGATAGTAATGTCTACAATAAAGTTTATCTCAGAGTCTTCTCTATTGTTTGTATAACACTTTGCTCTATGTTTAATAACTTACAGTTCTGTAGTTCAAGAGATATTCAATGTAAAAGGATACCCCTCCTGCCCCTTCTAGCCTCCTCCCCTTAGAGCTGCAATCTGGTCGTGGGACCGGACTGATGCATTGAGGGACAGACTTCAGTCAGTAACTATAAGTAAAACCCTGCCTCCCTTGATGAAGGTGGGCAGGATTTTCCTTTGCTTACTGAAGATTGTACCTTGCTGCTCTCTATCCAGACCACACTTAGATACAGAGTGATATGGCCAGGAGGGGTGGGAGGGGGATCCTTTTACATTGAATGTCTTTTGAACTACAGAACAGAAAGTTATAAAACATAGAGCAAAGTGTTATACAAACAATAAAGATTCATAGACAACTTTATTGTCGACATTTTAAATTGGTGGCATTCTAACAGGCCACGTGTTCAGATCAAACACAGATTTAACAGTTTTCAAATAATCCCAAAACGTTTCACAGTGCTCTCTCAATGGTGTTATGGGATGTCCACCTTTACCAGCTTTTTAAACCCCATTTTCTGGGTGTGTTAGTTTAGCTATGTCAAATGACAGAGCAGAATTGTGTCATTCAATGTAGTAAAGGGCGGGATATAAAATACTATCCCCACCTTCCCAGATATCGGCAATGGTTATGTCAGATCCAAATCCTATTAGTTTGCTATTATTAACAATCTTAGCTAAACAAATCAACTATGAGAAAGGCCACAAAAAGGAAAAAAGGGAAAAGGGTGGATGGGAGACATAATACTACTGATGGTGTTTCATGCAGGAAGCTGTTTCATGTACTGTAAGTGTCCTGTATTAAAATGGAGATTGGGTCACATTAGTTTTATCTACAAATATCCGCATGGGTTCAATAGGAATCTGTAAGATAAAATAAGTGTTATATTTATCACGTACAATGTCACTTAGACCATCATTTGTGCCGCTTATGGATTTTTTGTGTATGAATGGACATGTTTATTTTTTCAGGTTGTGTAGTATGTATAAATGTTTTTTGTGATTTACTATTGTATTCAATAATCTAAAGAGTAGCATTTCGTGAGCAAATCAAATGCACTCAAGGGACAAATAGAACATTCCTAGATTTCCATTTATATAAATAGGGCATTTTACCCCTTGAAAGCTAGAAAAGTCTCTAGTGAATTGCTCCACAATTTTCTGAATTTTCATTTTTCTCCTCTGGTGCAGATTGTTCGCTCCAGAATTGCACCTCTGTAGCTTACCTTCTCTTCAATATAGGATGCTTATGGACGACACATTGTAGGGTTGTTTAGCCCTATTAAAATACATTTCATTAGTATCCTGCATCAAAAGGACATTAGCACAAAAAAAAAATTAAAAGGACTCAACAGGGACATGCACAGACATTTCGAGGGGCAGGGGTTCAAATGAAAAAAGGGCACTTCTTATAATTATTTATTCAAAATATATATTTTTAAAAAACAAAAAGAATGTAATTCTCAGGAGCCTGTAGGAACAGAAATCTGAGGTGCCCCCCCATTGGCCATCTCCACAAAGCTCCTAATCTCCACATTGCCCCCCATCATCTCCATATTGCCCTTACATTGTCCCCTGTCAGCTCCATATTGTCCCCATCAGCTCCACATTGCCCCCATCATCTCTATATTGCCTCATCACCTCCATATTGCCCCATCAGCTCAAACATACCCTCACATTGCCCCCATCAATTCCATATTGCCCCATCAACTTCATATTGCCCCATCAGCTCCAACTTATCCTCATATTGCCCCCATCAGCTCCATATTGTCCTATCAGCTCCAACTTACCCTCATATTGCCCCTTTCATCTCCATATTGCCCCCATCAGCTCCATATTGCCATCAGCTCCAACTTACCCTCAAATACATTGCCCCATCATCTCTACATTGCCATCATCTCCATCTTGCCCCCATCAGATCCATATTGCCCCATCATTTCCACATTGCCCCCCAGTGTCCATTTCCTACCTTTTCCCTGGTGGTCCAGGCGACTTTTTTTGTTAAAAGGGCTCAAGGACACCTTGGTGTTGATGTGTGCACGTGCCTGGGACTCAAATACTTTAAAGTGATAGTAATACTTAAAATGTAAAAAAAAATATGTTGTAGGGTTTATCCCCCTGAGTAAAACAAGAGTACTCCCACCGCTGAAAGGTGTTTCATTCAAAAGTTATTAATTTTCAAAGTTGAATTTTTAGGTGCAATATCACAGTGGCCTGAAATTGTACAGTGGCACTGTTGCTATACCATCCTATGGAGATTTATGGTCCCGGGACCAGAGCTGTCCATAGGATCGTGTAGCAACAGCGCCACTGTACAATTTCAGACCACTGTGATATTGCACCTAAAAAATTCAACTTTGAAAATTAATAACTTTTGAATGAAACACCCTTCAGCAGTGGGAGTACCCTTGTTTTACTCAGGGGGATAAAGCCTACAACATATTTTTTTTTACATTTTAAGTATTACTATCCCTTAAAATATTATATACTCAACTAATAAAATATTGTGTACTTAAATCAAAACAAAAAGTGGATAGTTTCATAAAAAAATGCAGCTCCGATTAATCTTCACAGTATTTGGGTCATGGAGAGTGTTATTTCAATACTGTCAGAATATCCCCCTCCCGCCCCTTTTACTGATATAATACTGCTCACCTCAGAGAAGCAAGACTGTCCAGATGGATCGCAGAGAGGGACAATCTTCAGTGAGCATAAGGAAAAACCTGTCAATGGGTGCAGGGATTTTATTGTTCTTACAGTAAGAAGATTGTCTCTTGCTGTGAGCTATCTAGTCCCAGGACCAGATTTCACATATGAGGGGAGGTGTCTTACACTAGGTAAAAGGGGCGGGAGGAGGATACTTTATCATTCAATTACTCTTGAGCTACAACTCTGACAGCATTGAAATAACAGTCTCCATGGCCCAAATACTATGAAGATTAATTGAAGTTGCTTTTATTTTGAAACATTACTATCCCTAAAAAAAAAAAACTGATAAAACCATAAACAATTTTGGGATTAGAACCCAGTCAGTACCAGAAAGGTATCCAATGCATTTCTACCTCTCTGGCACTCAGAGACTTAAAAGTAGCAAGCTTCCTATATTTATTATTTGGAAAGAATGAACATTCACAAAATGTATCGTTATGAACAAAAATATTTGCTAAAATATAAACAAATGTTTGCACTTTTATTACATGTCTCTACAGACTTGTTACAGTATTACTCATTTATAGAATACCTTTCTTTGTTCTGCATATTTCATTTGTGTTTTATTTTATTTTTAAAGTTCTCTGAAATTAAATGAAATGAAAAAACATGTAAAAATACAACTGGATTAGGAAAATTTTAACATGAAAAAAGCCTTTCATTTATAGGTAAAATCTATTCTAAGGAAATGTTCCCTGTGATTGCATAGTAAATGATTGATCAAACAGCAGTTCAGTTCAGGACTGCAGAGCACATTATTGCTGATAAGGGTAGGTAGAGGGGTTAAATAAATTATATATATACTAAAAAGAATCACTTAAAAAACGAATTACAGATGAGAACTAAACCATAATATTCTAAATGGCTGATATACAAAGGTGCAGAGGCAGCATGGTGAAATCTAAAGAAAATGATATACATGGTAATGATGAATGATGTATTGCACTTAACAGTTTTCAAGAAAGCAATTTAATGTCATTAACCTTTTGTAAAGTATGCAGTTGTATGTAAAAGTTTGAGGGCACCCCAGGCCAAATTACATGTTTTGTTGATTTTCTAGGTGAAAAGAAGTTAAAACAACCTCTGCAGAGAACAAATGTAAATTTGACATATTTCTGCAAATTATAATGTTCACTTCCTATTCATTTGCTAAATTGTACAGATTGAAAAAAGAAACAAAAAGTGGCATGTGCAAAACGTTTGGGCACCTTATCAGTCAGTATCTAGTAACACCCCATTTGGCAGAAATTACAGCCTCCAAATATTTCTTATAAACAGCTAACAGCCTTTCTGTTTTTGCTTTAGGAGTTTTTTCCCACTCTTTATTGTAGATTGCTTCTAGTTCAGAAATATATTTAGGTCATCTAGAATGCCCTGCATGCTTGAGATCTACCCGCATATTTTCTGTAATATTCTAGTCTGGGCACTGTGAAGGACATTCCAAAACATTAAGCTTTTGTTTCTTGAATGTAAGCACCTGTGTAGGAAGAACTAAAGCTAGGGGGGAACTATCTAAAGGACAAAGGAAACTCACTAAAGTAAACTAATGAATGGTACCAGAGAATGAGGTTCCTGGACAGGATGCAATGGCTGAAGATCCAGAGGCGCAGGGTGGCTAGCAAATGTGGCTCAGGCTGTTTGGAAGAAGAGTAGTCCAGGGTCCAGATCCAAGGATCAGGATAGGCTGAGATCAGGAGAATGGTCAGGTACAACGCTGGAGGTCAGGGCTGGCTGAGGTCAAGAGAATTGTTATGTTCAAATGCTGGAGGTCAGGGCAGGCTGAGATTAGGAGAATGGTCATGAGGAATGTCAAGGTTCAAATCCAGAATATAAGATGATCAGGCAAGATACTGGAACTCGATTTAGCTTGAGAGTTAAAATAACTGAGCCCCGCCTCAGTGATTGGGCTCTTCTATTTATATCAGCTGTGACGTTATCTTCAGGAACCGACGCTGACACACGCTTATAGCAAGCTGGATTCGTCATTCCTGTATCAGTGTCTGTGCAGAGAGGTGCCCTCAGGAATCCGGAAGCTGGGGAACATCAGAGTGTACATGGGAGGAGATGGGAGAATATCGCATTCTCTCCTTGCCTCGGATCAGACTCGGGAAGCCCCTACGAATGCCCAGTAGGTACTCACATTGAAGTAGTTCATGGCTGATTTTGAGGTATATGTTTTCGATCATTGTCAGTGTCTTCACTTGACTGTGGGACATTAGCTTTCAGGATTTGTTGATACTTAGTACATTCTTCCCTCCACCTGCACAATATTTCCTGTGCCACTGACTGCCACACATCCCAAGGGATAATAGATCCACTCCCACTGCTTAAAGGGATAGTAATACTTCGTTTTATCTTTATTTTATTTTGTAGGCATTATAAAACATGAAGAACGATATAAGTCTTATCTCTCAAACCTTTATGGTTTAAGAAATATTCACAAGCAAAGTATCCCCCTCCCCCCGTTCAGCCAGATCAGAATGGAGGTGCCCAGGTAGACTGCAGAGAGGGACAATCTTCAATTAAGATAAGGGAAAATGCTGAAAAACTTGTCAAGGGGGACAGGGCTTTCATTGTTTTCATACAAAGAAGATTGTCCCCTGCTTTTATCTGTCTGGTCTTACAGCCAGATTCACATCTGAGAAGAGATGGCTTACACTAGGAAGAAGGGGCGGGAGGGGGAAACTTTGCTTGTGAATATCTCTTAAACCATAAAGGTTTGAGAGAGAAGACTTATATCATTCTTCATGTTTTTTTAATGCCTACAAAATAAAATAAAGTTAAAATGAAGTATTACTATGCCTTTAAGAGTTGGCAAACTGTTCCTTTCTTCAAATGCTTCTCCTTTTTATCTCCAAAAGTAGCTTTGGTAATTGTAGCCAAAGAATGACATTTAACTTCATCAGACCATGGCACTTGGTTCCAAAATACCTCTGGTTTATCTAAGTGTTATGTTGCATACTTCAGACATTTCCTTTGTAATGAGATTGCAAATAAGATTTACTTCTGATGACTCTTCTATGCAGCTCAAGTTAGTATGAGCAACAATGCACCCGTGCCAGCAAAACATTCCTGTAGGTCCTTTGCAGTGATATAGGGATTTTGCTTTGCATTCCTGAGCAGCCTATGAGCAGTTCTACTGAAAAATATTCTTGGTCTTCCAGATCTAGGGCTCAATACTATTAGTGCTGTTAAATCCATCGTTAGGGGCACAAGGAGTTCCGGGCAGTACGCACAAAGTTGTACCATCAGAATTCTGTTACTTGACCAGCATCCACCACAACAAGCGGTGGTCGCAAAAACCCATGTTGCTGCCTAACACTTGCTGCAGCTTGTTTCCAAAACTCACACTAAATAGCGTGAATAATGGGAACATCAAAGGAAACCAGCTAACTCTCAATGTTTGACACAATGTCATCCTCCCCCCACCCTCCTAAACACTAACAGTCCACCCCCTGGCCCTATGCTACACCTAACATTAACAATAAAGTTAAAAAATTCTAGCCCTAACACTATCTCCTGACCATACCCCATAGCTGTAACACTTACCAGGAAGTCTGAGATCCTGCAGGGTCTTCTGAACCCTGGCCTTCATCTTTGAGTCTTCTTCTCTAAGCTTCTTTCTTCTTTCTTATTCTGTAAAGTTGCTTTTCTCTCTATAAAACAAGAAACATACATGACATCCAATGCCGCCATAAACTGTCACCTTCTCCGTCACCACCAACAGGATAAAAAACAAAAATATACATGTACATTTCGGTACATGTACAAACTGGGGGAAATTTGAACAGAGACTTGCTTTTATATGACCAGTCTGTGTTCAAAAGTGTTCCCACTCTCCCAGTGGCTGGGATGCGGGGTTACACAGGGCACGAAAAGCACCATGCTGTAACCACACCTCAAAACCAATCGGCTTCTAGCTGGAGGAGTCATGAATGTATGTTTCTTCATCCTTCCAGCTAGCCAATCACTGAATAGCTCCAATATGTGTTTGTCTAAATGACGGCTCACACCTAAAATTGTTGATAGCTAACGTGGCTTAAAGGAGAACTAACATCACCTAATAATAACATCCTTCTCCACTTACCTTACTATGAACAGAAGATCATAATGGCCTCTATGTTTTTTCCTTGCTCTTTCTTTGAAGAGATAATTTGAGAGAAATGAAGGACACTTCTGCTGCTGTGTTCTCCATTTCTTATAATACCACACCTTGGAGCAGCGCCACATGTTCTGTCTTTACATATACTTTCAGGTTGCAGTGCATATCCTGACTGGTGCATAGTTACATGCATTTTTATACTTTTAATCATATCTGCCACTTTCTACATGCTGCTATTTGAATTTGCATCAATATATGGACCAGCTTACAAAATTCAACCATTTTGAACTATGTGTTAAATTTCAAAACAATTTAACAAAAGAATGAAATATGTGTGGAAATATCCACTTTAGTAAATATAACTTATAGCCTGAAGAGAAGACACGCTTTAACGCACCAACAGGTTGAGACATTTCCAGGGCTTTTCTAGTGCCAGGAGTTTGAATTGCAGAAGCCTTGGTAAACAGGCCTACAAATCACAGTAAGGGGCATTAAGCACTTGACATATCTTCATTCCTGTAATGGAGGAGTCATGATATTGCAAGGTAGATGACTGCCCTGTGACTTGCCAAGATTCCATTTCTCAATTCACTTTTGATATGTTGCATGCATAAGAGCGAATGACATGAAGGCTCATTAATTAGGTTGCTGGCTTTAAAAGCGCCATATCAGAATCTCACCCGATCAAATGGGCGAGATTCTCATGGTGCCTCGTAAAACGTTGCCTCCATCCACTACCTTAATTAATTAATGTGCTTGCATAAGATGCCAGAGATATGGAATGTAATGCATACAGAAGCTAAGATAACTGCATGGAGGAGACTCGGGTAACGGAATACATAGAGAAACTGATAGATGAACGTTAGAAACTCCAGGAGGAGTGGTATCACATCACAGTGTGTTCCGTTACCTGACTTTCCTCCATGCAGTTATCTTAGATACATTAAGGTATTGGATGGAGGCAATGTTTTATGAGGTGCCTTAAGAATCTCACCCTTTTGATCAGGTGATATTCTGATATGGTGCTTTTAAAGCCGGCGACCTAGTTAATGTGCCGTCATGTTGCATGCTCTTATGCGTACGACATATCAAAAGGATACCAATTTCTCAACCTTTAAGGACCAGAGGGAAGCAATAAGCTGAACACTCCTCTAATCCATAAGGGGTTAAAGGAGCACTAACACCTACAAACGAAATAGGGGAAGATGCATAAATGTTTAATGAAATGGTAAAGTGTGTCTGGAGATGTGTGGACATCTCTTCAAAATGGAGAATATGACATACTTGACCATATGCACTAAGATTTATCTATGCAAGGGGAGGAGAAGAGACATTGCTCATTAGCATATAGGGTTGGTATAATGCTGGCGAATGGTGAAGCTGAGAGTATGCACTCAAACTTCAGCACCAAGAACACCATTAGCCCTCCTTTATAACATACAGATTATTCAAATACAAATAGAACCATCAGAGCAGCTGTTATATGTAACAGTTGCTCTGTTTTAACCTGAACCGAATGATCAGCTGTTTCACGTCCACAGTGGACTATCTTACAGTCAGCTGATTCATGTAAACAGAATACTCCATATGGAAAATGGAGAATAACTTTAGCTAAGATGCTCTGTGTTCACAACAGAATTTTTAATGTATTATAAATTACAAAATATAATTACCTCCCAAATACTTTGATTGATTGGTTAACACAAAACATTGACTTAAGAAGAATGGGAGCAAATATGGGGCAAACCAACTGTACCACACAGTACAAAAAATAACCCCTTTGATTGAAATTGACACGTAATCCCATGAATGCTAGAAAGGTCTTCATTGTTGGACACCTCTCCAGCATTCAGTGGGTTAAAGTCCCCATATAAAACCATGGGAATTGTGGGAATGTTTATTTATCCCCTACTGTGGAGCAATTTTGCTCCAGTTCTTCTTAGTATATCAGCTACAAAGACTTACCTGTTGGATTTGATTTTATGGTTAAATGTCCAGTATTGAAAGAGTCTTCAAAGAGGCTATGACATACCATTTTACATGATATCAGTAATCTCTGCTTTGACATGGATTATATCTACATATTAAAATAAAAAAATATGTATCCTTTCCAGAAATGTTGTCTATTCAATGATACAAAATTATTAACCCTTTGAGTTCTAGAACTGTACGCAAACGCATTGCTTTGAAATGGTCTGTGTACCCCTTGGGCACTAAATGTGTTAAAGAGACAGTAATGCTTAATAAGGGAAATTATATACCGCAGGGCTTATCTTGCTGAGTAAAACAATGGCACTTCCACCAGTGGAGATATTTTATTAAACCGTTATTCTAGTATTTTCATGGACTGAAACTTTTACAGTGTTGCTATTGCTACAGCAGCCTAAGGAAGGTTACTGTTAATTGGCCATAGATAACAACAGATTGACGTTACCATAGTGCCACCACAAACTTTCAGGCTATGGTAGAACTACACCCATAAAATGACCTCCAATAATTTTTTTTCTCAGTGGTGGAAGAACCCTTGTTTTAATCAGCAGGATATCCCTGCAATATATATTGTTTCGATATTCCTATCCCTTTTAGTTACTATTCCTTTAAAGGTTTATAGTTTAAATGCATTCCCATGTAGTAGAGTACATACTGCCAGTAAGTCAATGAAACTGCAGAAAGTAGACTGTTACCATATGCTCACTGATTAGCATTTCTCCAATACAAAAAAAAGGAATTGAATTGGGAGAAACATGGAAACAGTTGCCGGATGCAGAGCAGCACCATTCCCACGTTGTTTAAAGTCAATATTTGCAATATTGATTGTCTGACATTTTCACAAATCCTGTTATTGTGATTCACAGTTAAACTGTCAGACGTGAAAATTCTGGACGTCTAAGGCTGTTGTTAAGAAAACTATTGAATCAGCTAGTTAGCAGACAAACCAAAGTATATATATATATATATATATATATTTTTTTTTTTTGTGTGTGAAAATATTTTACCAGGAAGACTACATTGAGATTATCTCTCATTTTCAAGTACGTTCTAGACTCATTTTATGTACCTCAGAAGGGTGAAAGGCTGAGCTGACCTTGCCGGGACTAGAAACTGCGACCTTGAACAGATTCTACAGCTGGAGCGTTAACCAACTGAGACATTATATATCTTGTAGTTCCAAATACTCACTGTAGAACGACTCTGAGATATATAAGAATTCAATTAGCTGTAATTTTTTTAGGAGAACATGATTGTTACAAGATTTTTCCTGTGGAATAAAATGCAATGTTCTGGTCACCTGGTGGCACTGTTCTTACAACTTATTAAGGAGTCTGATGCTCTCCCATATGCTTTTTGAACACTAAGTTTGTGTTAGAAAAGTAAGTTGGGGCTTTTAATAACTGTAAAGGGAACCAGGTGATGCAGTCAATCACTGGCCATCTTTGCTGGGTAGCTGAATCCAGTCAGAGGGGACTCTTTAGACCATTGCTAGAATAACACACTCCAGACAGGATGAACAGGGATCCAACAACTTTATTTAGGAACCATGGGAACATTCCTAACATAAGAAAAACTACAGTTTAATCTTGCAGTGCTGATCTCCAGCAATGGGGATCAAAGCGGCAAGGAGTACACAAGCAGTGAACAGTCAGAAGGCTGCCTACATTTTGAACCTGGGAAGCAGGAGGGTTGGAAGGGTAACAAAGAATAGTTTAATCTTGCGCGCCAATCTCCAGCCAATAGGGATCGGAGTAACAAGAGTGGACAAGTGGTGACCAATCAGCAGACCGCCTACTTATCGAACAAACCCAGCCAATACAGATACAAGGAATGACAAGTGGTGACCAATCCAAGAGCCACCTACGTTTTGAACAAACCAAGGCAGAGACCAATAAATGAGCTGCCAACATTTTTAAACTGGGGCTGAGAGGTTTGGAGGGATAGGGAACCTGGGGACGACAGAGGGCATGTAAGATGTTGGGGTATTATGGTATACATATATGTTATGGTGAAATACATATAACACTGTGGTAGCACACACATATATACAAATGAATCTATACATAATACTGTGTGGTGCATATGCACAAATCCATGATGGACTGCAGGTCCTTTATATCAACTTTTGAAATAAAAATCTTGCAGCAGTGGCATATGTTTTTCATCAAAAAAGTTTACAAAATTAAATTTTCTGTAAGTGTATTGTCCTTTTCTTGTGCTACATTGAAAAGATCTGAAATATATAATGGTAATAGCAATAAATACATTTTAGTACCAGGTTTAAAGTAGAGGAGATCCGTCTTTTAAGGTCCTCCATTGACCAGGAAGTCCATGGCATTTATTCCTCTGCTCCCTTGAATACTAGCTATAACCCCCCTTTTTTTTTAGATACACCAAGGGTCTTTTATCCCATTGTTATACTAATAACAGCATCATTTCTGATAGACCCAGATAGGCCAAATAACTCCAGCTAACCATCCAGCAATAGCTTATAGCAGCTGAGGCAATCTGCAGGATTCCAGCTGTTTTTGTTACAAATCCCTTCATCCTCAGGTGTCAGTTGTATGGATACCAGTGCTTCAAATCTTATTCTTTCAGCTGCTGGAAACCAATGGTTGCATATCAACTGTGTCGTAAAGTAGGTGAAGCCATGGTCCTGGTAGCACACCCCTTGCCATTGCCTATGTACAAACATATTACACGTTTCATAAAAAGAACTATTGTCCAGCTTCCCATTAATGGATACCTCCACAAGTGATGTTTAACCCTCTGAGTGCCAGAGATGTGCCCAACACATTGTGAAGCAACGCATTGGTCGTCCACTGGCACCCAACGGATGAGTGAGAGATTTTAGAGATTTTGTACTAATTAAGTAATTAATTTACAGGTGCTGTCTGGAATGTGCTGCAATATTTCATTGTTTAAAATATATACATTGTGATGCTATTCCTAATGCGTTAAACAATGGTACCCTGACCAAAGGGATGTATATCATTCAAATGTTATTAGAGCTCAAACTTAAGCTTTACAGCAATTTCCTGGTGTGGTCACAAGGTGGTGCTATCACTTACTGTGAACAGGTGCAGTCAGCCTCCCTAAAAGAAAATAGTTATCTGGACATTGGTTTGGGCTGTTGCAATCAGTTTGCATAAAATTAAGGGAAATAATTGAACCTTAATAACTTTTGTCAGTGGGAATATCCTTGTTCTATACTCAAAGGAAAAAAGCCATATAGCATATTATTTTATGATACAACTTCTCTTTTAAAGGCATATAACTACTTTTCATTTTTAGGAATTAGTATGAATTTAATTTATTTGTCAGATATGTCCAAAATTTGTATATTCCGACTCCCCTCAAACTATAAATAAGTTCCATTAGTGGTGTTGTTTATATATCCGCTTTCACTTGCTCTATGAACACAACTTACACTGAGATGTTGTGACAGTCTCTTGAAGTGACTCATATATTCAATATTTATGCTTTGCAGATTTAACACTTCACATGGACTATAAAACATTTCAGTGCATGTACAGCTAGCACGCTATATCAAGGGAACTTTGGCCCATATTCACCCTTTCAGTGCCAAAGGAGTATGCAACTCATTGCTTTGCAATGCGTTGCGTACCACTCTGGCACTGAAAGGGTTAATAAATGCAAACAAAAATCCTTGTTCAATTATATTTGGCTTTTAATCCACAATGAAATTGAGACCTCTCTAGCACTGAAATGGTTAAAAAGCTCTATTCAGGTGCAGGAAATTTATGTATTATGAATTATAAATATTTATAAATATGGGCCTTTGTTTCCAGTGGGGATTACGTTAAAGGGATAGTAATGTTCACAAAAACAGCAGCTCCGATTAATCTTCATAGTATCTGGGCCATGGGCCATGGAGAGTGTTATTTCAATACTGTCAGAGTTGTAGTTCAACAGCAATTGAATGATAAAGTTTCCCCCTCCAGCCCCTTTTACCTAGTGTAAGCCACCTCCCCACAGATGTGGAATCTGGTCCTGGAAACAGACAGCGCACAACAAGGGACAATCTTCTTACTATGAACATAAGGAAAACCCTGCCCCCTTCACAGGTTTTTAAGGTTTTTTCTTATGCTCACTGAAGATTGTCCCTCTCTGCGATCCATCCGGACAGTCTTGATGCTCTGAAGTGAGCAGTGTTACATCAGTAAAAGGGGTGGGAGGGGGGTATTTTATCATTCACTTAATGTTGAACTACACCTCTGACAGTTTTGAAATAATGTTCTAAACAGGCCAAATACTATGAAGATTAATAGGAGATGCTTTTTTGTGAAACATTACTATTCCTTCAACTAGAGAATTGTATTCAAAGTATTCAATTAAGAAAGTAAAGAACAAGTTTTCCAAAGGTACAGTGAAGAGCTACAAAATATCCTTTAATATTAATGCATGTTTACTGCCTTGAAATATATATTTATTAACTCTTCTTTTTTAACATTGAATACAATCCTAACCTAAATCTTAGAGCTCTTTGCAGTATTAACCCCTTGAGGACCAGAGGCGTGTGCAAAGCAGTGCTTCATAATGCATTAGGTACCCATCTCCTCTACAAGCGTAAATTGGAAGATACTGTAATAGGGTAATATGGATGTAGTCTCCAACACATAGATGTCCAACAGTTGACCACCCCAGAACTAATGCATTGGAAAGTAAGTGCACCATGGGGTGTCAATATTTGGACAGCTACCCCATGACCAGGCAGTGAACTCAGTGAGAAATGGCAACCAATCAGAGCTGTGCCTAACTGGACCATTCTGTTCTGTGGAGAATTCTCAGCCAACCCCTCACCCAATCATTACTAGCACTCTGATGCCTACAAGGTCTGATAAGACCTGTGTGATGCACAAACAGATCTGGTGTACCTTTGTGTTCCAATCAGTCCCATGCAATGTAAATCATTGTCATCAGCATTGTGCATATCAGTCGTTCTATAGCCTAAATGTACCTTGATCAGCCATCAAAGCCATGTTTATGTTTTCTCTATACCTCAGGGACAACCCTGTGTACATGTTACATTTGATAGGGCACCTGAAATGAGAGAGAAGCTAGGTTATCCCTCTGAGTTGCCAGATTAGCAGTCAACAATCTGAGTTTCATTGTCGAATGTGCAATCTGTAGACATAGGGCAAAGGCGTTTGTGACCTTCAGTCCTCATGTACCCCTAAACATTCAAGAAGAGACAACCTGAAACATATTATAAGCTCGTTCAGGAAGCCTGATCTTTTCAACTTCAGCCATATAGCTTTCAATCTGTAGATGAATTGGTCCACATGTATAGCAATCTACAAAAGACCTGGCCAACAGAGCTCGGACCACAAAGCAATCTGATAAATGCATAGTATGAACCTCAGAGATGAAAAACTATGCCGAAATTGTTCCATCATTTAATGCCTTCTCAAAACACCCTGAACCTGGGTTAATGACAGTTAGTCAACATGTTCATAATTAGGTCAAAATGCATTAATAGTTCGCCATGTTAAAGGGATAGTAATGTTTCATATTAAAAACAGCTCTAATTAATCATCATAGTATTTGGACTTTGGAGAGTGTTATTTCAATTCTGGCAGAGTTGTAGTTCCAGAGTAATTCAATGACAAAGTGCCCCCCTCCTGCCTCTTTTACTGATGTCACACTGCTCAGCTTGAGCAGAAGGGAGGTGCCCAGGTAGACTGCAGAGAGGGACAATCTTCAATTAAGATAAGGGAAAAACCTGAAAAGCTTGTCAAGGAGGGCAGGGATTTCATTGTTCTCATAGGAATAAGAGTGTCCCCTTCTGTTATCTGTCCGGTCTATGGACTGCATTCCACATCTGAGAAGAGATTGTTTACAGTAGGTAAAAGGGGCGGGAGGGGGAAACTTTGCTTGTGAATATCTCATAAACCATAAAGGTTTGAGAGATAAGACTTATATCGTTCTTCATGTTTTTTTAATGCCTACAAAATAAAATAAAGTTAAAACGAAGTATTACTATCCCTTTAAGTACAATGAAGCATGGGCAAAACAAGTCATTGGTAAAATGCTGAATTGCGCTGAATCAATCTAAGAAATAGTTTGACAAATTAAACATATTCCTGAAGCAGGAGAACAAGGATTATCTGAAATGTTTTAATCAATCAATTAAAACATTAATCAATCCAATAAAGCTTTCAATTAAAACTTTAATCAATAAGCTTTAATCGATCAAATCGATTATTTTTTATTTATCATGCACTCAATGAAAAGGAGCCATAGTTAATCTTTCAATACCCCAAGCTTTTTGGGGGCACTGATAGCTATCTCTCAAGATAACACACAAGAAGTATGAGCCACAAGTTAGATACCAGACTTGCATTGTTCAAAGGAATCAGGAACTGGTTATAGAAAGTATCTCGTCCTCTTGAGCACATGGAGGTCAGTCCTCAGGTCCTCAGGTGTGCAGGGAAACTCAAGTAATTACTGTATCATGTGAGGAAGGGACTTCTGTAGGGTTGGCTGGCAAGGCTGGGCTGCTTACAAATGTAATGTGAGGAGAGGGCAATGTCACTCTGTCTGGTGTTTACAGGAGAAGTGGTTGGCTGATCTGCTGTTGTAATCTGATGTATATAAATAATTTGACAACTGTGCTATCTGTGGCTCTTATAATAATGAGCCCTGCAGCAGCTCAAATCAGTTGAAATTGCACTGGTTCTGTGGGGGAATTCTTCTCTGTTCTCTCCCCTTCTCAGTCCAGGCCACCACTGGTAGTGCCCAATCAGGAGCTTTAATTCCAGCATTTGGGCTTTAAATGAATAGTAATGTTTTAATTCTTATTTTAGAAGAAATATATTGATACATTCTACCTGCTAGCTTCCTTTTTCTTAAAAATTATATCAGCTATACTTGTTCTTCCCTTTCTTCCACTTTCAGTGATGGGAGAACCTCTAGCTGCAGTCTGTGAGAAGAGGATTTGACTTATTTGTATCTACAAAACAGCATAAGAACTGTGTGTGATCTACAATGATCATATGAAGAGTGAGGTAGACACACAGACACAAACATAGGTCTTATGATCCTTTGCAGATGCATAAGTTACAGACTGTCTTTACAGACTGTGGGTAGCGAGCACCCATGTGAATGAAAAGTGAGAGAAGAAGGGGCTGAAATAATTGATACAAGTTATATATTAATTTACAAAAAAAACAAAGCCAGCATGTAACATATAGTAGTATAAACTACTAAAATAAAAACCTTAAAAACATTACTAATCCTTTAACCTAAATTTCTGAGAATACATTCTCATTCCAATAAGGTTAAATATATTATACATTTATTGATGCATGATTAATCACAAAGGGTTCTTGTTATTGATCTGCTCAAGCTTTGCCTATTGACGTTAGGTGACACATAACCAATAACATAAGAAATTACAGCCTGCTAAGTTGTTCCTAAATCTGGGAGTCTATAGGGGAGACAGTAAAGTTTAAGTTCACTGAAAAATAAAAGATTAATTAAGCAAATAGTACATTCATACCGCCTGGTGAATTTCTTATTTTTATGAAAATATTTTTCCTTTATTTAATTATTGCCAATAAGTTCAACTATTTGCACAGTCAGTGTATGCCATTAGAGAGGTACCAAAGCACTGCAAAAGCGGGGCTGCGCATTTTTTAGGAAAAGTTGGATGGGCAAAGGGGAAGAAAAAAGGGGAACAACAGTTTAAGGAGCAGGAAAGAATTATGCATTTTTTATGTAAGAGAAAGGGAAGGTTAGGTTAAGGGTTGGTTAGGGTAGGAAGTAAGGGGTATAAATGGATATAAAAATGGTATAAGTATAATAAGCTAAGACCAAATATTTTTCTCATAATATCCTGGTTAGGTAGATATAGGTAGAGTATGAAATTAGGCTAAATGATGTGCTGGAATCAGGAACATGTCCAAAATGGATAAAGAGTAATTGGGGGGGCATACATTGGAAGACAATGGGATTATTACCAAGTAGTTAATTGCCAAGAGATTGGTGCCTTAGTTATAAACATATAAACTGCTCTTTGCATATGAAGTTAGCTTTTATCTCAAGGGAGGGAGGGGGAGAGGATAATTCATGACCTCGGACCCCTAAACTGGCCAGACTGTCAGAGATCAAAGTAAAAGCTTCAATACTGCATGTCAGCCCAAGATGGATCTGATGTATTAAGGAACTTTAGCCAAAGCTTGTCCTGTATTTTCTGCTAAAATTCAAATTACAGCAGCAAATTTCAGAAATAGCTGTCACATGATATCCCAATGTAAAAAGAACAGGTTCACACATATTCAACACCATATAAAAAGGTTCCGGTCTGAATAAATATTCCTCTGATCCATGTAAGAGATGTCTGAATAGCTATACCTCTGACCCATGTAAGAGATGTCTGAATAGCTATACCTCTGACCCATGTAAGAGATGTCTGAATAGCTATACCTCTGACACATGTAAGAGAACTGCTTGAGCAGTTTCTGTTTCAGGAGGAGCTTGGGAACCCCCCCCCCCCAACTCTCCAATATCTTGTTCCTGTCCAATGTTGGGGTACTATATTCCCTCTCTGTGCCCTATCTCTCGTGATACCACTGCCCCCCTGTTCCTCCACACTCTTACTTACCAGTTTGTTCCTGTCTTTGCTCTCTAATGCCTGTATCCTGTACTACTACCTTCTATAGCTTGCCTACATTCTCTAGCACCTTAAGTTACCAATTCCTCATGACCTCACTGCTTTCTTCTTTCTGAACAACTGGCCCAACTAGGAGTGCTTGTTCTGGCAAAGCTGATTGCTATTGTTTAGGGCTCAACTGGCAGCAGTTAATTTCTACCAAGAACTAGAGGTGGTGGTTTTCCTATTATCACTTATTATCGAGTGAATTAGTCCCACAAAGAGTAGAATTGTGTACTGCTTTTTGGACACCAGTTTGCACTGTCGATAAGAGTTTGGTTAAAAAAATATTTCCCTGAGCCCAAGGCATCAAAATGTAGATTGTAAGCTCTAAAGGGCACAGGTTTACTGTGCATGAATACTCTGTGTACAGAGCTACACAGTGTGCAAATTATTGGAGTTATTTAAAACTAATTATTATTATTGTTATTATTATGTTTTTTTCATTATTATTATTATTGTGTTCCTTTAGTGGGGCTTGGCTTATGCATCTATATTGTGAGGCCAGCAAGTGGGATATTTACTGTATCATATAGAAGGGGGGCTGTTAGTTTGTTTTTGTTTATTCTTATTTAAAATGTTTTAACTGTAGCTTTTCTCTCTCTCCTTTCTTCTTGTTCTTTTCTAGTATTGTGTTTTTTGTACTTCTGTCAGGATTCTCCAGTCTGGTTAGAAAATGACGTCTGCACTGGGACTCAGAGACCAAGGAAAGCCTTTGTGTTTGGTGAACCAGATATTTTTTTAGTTCAGAACAAAATAGAGAATTATGACTACTGGTTACAATGCAGAAGATAGGATGTGGATCCAGCGAAATATACTTTTGCCTTTCAGAGTCAGGGACTCATTTTTTAACCACTTGGAGCATAAGTAGAAAATACTTCAGTGGGTTATTTTGTCTTTTATTTTTGGGGGGGTTGTTTGTTTGTTTGTTATATATATATATATACTAGTTGAACAGCCCATTACACGGGCCACAATGCCACTGCCACCCGGTCGCGAGGCAGTCATGGGCAGTAGAGACTGCCCGCACCGCGGCTGATACAGAGCTGGGCGCTGTCGCGGCGTCACAAACGATTTAGCGAATTATTATATAGGATATATATATATATTTTTATTTTTTTTTTGCTTTCCAGTAATTCCTACCTTTGTGTAATGGCTTCATACCGATAGCTAGGAAAATAAGTGCTATTTCTAATGGCCCTGAGATCCTTGGGGAAATGCTATAGATATACTGCATAATGCCACACTGGTATCCTCCTAACAGTCATTAAACCACCTCTCTCCTCAATAGAGAGTAAAGTACACACATACACATGATTTCAGATAGATAAAACAAAGGACACATTTTATTAGCTTCATCTTAAGTGAAGTTTTAAACTAGTAATTTGTTTTCCTTGAGATATTAGTTATTTTTTCAGGTGCATTTGCAGCAAAATGTCTGAGCTGCTTCAAAGCCAAGAATGTGGCTGCTTTTCCACAGAAATCTGCCTAGTAACTAGTGATACACACTCACATTATAAATGCATACATATCCATATACAGAGAAAAACCTATACACTGGTTGGAAAAAGGTATAGCTGTTAAACTCAGTACCCCCAAAAGTATAGAAGTCTTTATTCCATTAAAGATAGTTGCATAGATCCAGCAATGCACCTCTAAATACTGAACCCAGAATTATTTAAAATACAGGTATTCACTAAACACCATACCTCGCTAAATAGTGATTTCTATATTTTATCTTCAGTGGTTATGCCACCAATCCCATGCCCTAAACAATCTTATGTATATATTGCAGAACTCATACAATATTTCTTGAAGACTCACACATGTTCTACTCACTAACATGCTCTCCTTGACATACAGGTGTTCTCATACACCTCATCCCAGCCAGTCTGGACTCCAGTTAGATAATCTCTACTGTAATGGCTGCTGTCCTTGGAATAGCAGATCTCTCCTTCCAAACAACTCAGAGATCAAATGATAGATATGGAACTCACAGGGCTGTTTACTCTTTTCTTATCAACAAGCCCAGGAAAGAGTAACATTTCTGGAAGGATTACACCCCTCTTTATTTACCTTTCACTGCAATGTCATCAGTCTTTGCCTACCTAGGACACCATAGGAAGTATAGTTTTCCCTTTCCATATAAAGAAAGCCAAATCCTTTGAGAGGCAGAGAGGTATCCAACGCATTGCAAAGTGAGAGGCAGACCTGAGAGGATACTGAGAGCCAGACAGAGGTGAAAGCGCAAGATAAGCAGACCACTCAAAGGGCTGACACTTAGGTATTTCTATGTTCTATTTCACTGTTGTATCTCTTTTGTTCCCATTGCAAATTGTTTGTATAACCGTTTGAGTGCCAGAGGGGTACACGTACTCCTCTGGCACTCAAAACGTTAAAATCTGATATATTGTGTCCTTTACCATCCATTCATATCTATGGAAGACCAATGTTGGCTTTGAGTGGGGTATGACCTAGAGGCAAACTTAACATATAGTGAAACATACAGGAAACTCCAGATATAGAATATAAACATATAAATAGATACGTGGCATCTACACGTGTAATTCAACCCAGTTTGAGATAATTATTTTGTTTGTGAAACGGGAGCTACGGAAGCTACTATAGAGGCCATGCATATAGTTAAGGCTCGGATGTTGGCAACACTTAAAGTGACAGCAATACTTCTTAACATTCAATAGATTTAATTCTGTAGATACTTAAAAAATAAATTAATTGTGCCATTTTCGATCTCCCAAACCTTTATGGTTTGGGAGATATCAGTCTGCAAAGTTCCCCCTTCCCTCCCCTTGTGCTGACGTCAGGTTTCAAAGTTACAGACGGAGAACGCAGTCCATAGACTGTCCTGCGGCTCTTCAGCAGAGCCGTGATCGCGGTAGTTACAAAGAAATACTTCATATGAACGGTCTACAAGCTGATGTCAGCACAAGGGGAGGGAGTCAGGAACTTTGCAGACTGATATCTCCCAAACCATAAAGGTTTGGGAGACCAGAAACAGTACAATTAATTCATTTTTTAAGTATCTACAGAACTAAATGTATTGAATGTTAAGTATTACCATCAATTTAAGCCTGCGACATCGCCCATTTGATCTGGGCAACATTCTGATATCGCCCTTTTCATTAAGGCAACATTTTAAATGTGCCATTTTGTTGGTTGCCAAATAGTGGGTGACATTTCAATAGGATACAGGACACAGATTCCCCAGCCTTGGCATAGTAGGAACATTGGCTCTGAATGGGTCATACAAGTAGAGTCATGTCTTTGGGGCCTACCCCCTTTCACTTCCTGTTTTGGAACTTCAAAAGCATTACTCTGATCAAATTTATTCTGCAACAGATCCTAAAGTAAAGTCATTTACAATCATTTCATTTTATTTATGTTTTAGCTGCCAGATGATACCCATTTTGAGCCTGCTTTGGATTCACATTCATTGATGATTCCATCTGGCCTGTTTTCAGTATTGCTAGTGAAAAAAGGAGTGAATCATTATTGTAGACCTAATAAAAACTTTCTTAAAATTACACTCAATTATTAAAACTTTCTTCTTCAAGCACTGAGATTAATTTACTATGTGTATTATGTAGTTAAAATCCATATGTGGGCTGTATGACATGAAAACAGCAGTTTTAATTGAGGCTGGCACTAGCTCCTATTGATTTATGTAAATACCAGGTGGTTTTATTTCAATTGGCAATTACAAAATATTCATGTATACAGCAACACTGGTACATTCTGAACTGAAATTAGAGTTTAATTAGTTGCTTTGGTGCAAATCTTCCATTATGATATATTACACATTTGGGCTATTCAGTGGCTATAACTCCACAATAGTACACACTGATAGATTGTTCCACACCATTCCCAGAACCAAGTATTATTAATGTAACAATGTTTTCCTGAATTATATTAATTTGTCTTTCTCTTATGTCCTTTTTTAAACTCTACCAGTATTTAGCATTAAAAGCAAATTCATTTATATGTTTTAAATGCAAGTAAACTACTGCATTAGATCTAACATGTTTAATATAAGGAACAGCAACAGGATACATCAATTAAATTACAAAAGAAAGGTAATTAAAGAGCACTTTGCATCCTCTGGAGCACACAGGGAAGAGACCAAGACAATTTAATGTGTTGCAGCTAAGTGCAGATGGTACCTTAATGTACTGTGTACTAATATACTACAAAGTGACACCGTTTTTACATTCCAACATCTCCTGAGACACTTTCAATTTAATAGTATCAATATTTGAGAACATGAAAGATTTTATTTTTTTAACTTCTTCAGTTTTTAATTTCTTTAGTGACCAAGGCACCAGAAATTAATTGCAGTAAGTAAATGTTACAAAACGTTTGCTTCTTCTGTGCACATAATAACTGTTTCTAAATATGTTGGAGCTTTGTAGTTGGTAAAGGACTATAATAATATACCTCCCAACATTTCAAATGGCCAAGAAGGAACACTTATGTTTTAGGGGGTGTTGCTGGGGTCGTGGCTGGTGAGCAGGACATTACCAAGCATTTTTAGGTTATCTCATGACCTACTAACACCTATTTGTGTAACTGAATAAAGCAAGACCTAAGTGTTTTATTTATATAGACTAATTCAGTGGTTCTCAATCTTTTTTTGTTCGGGGCACCCCTAACACGTAATCTAGAACATTTGGGGCACCCTTGACATATTTAATGTACTTTATCAAGGGTATGAAAAGGGTACAATACATAAATATACAGTTATTATCAGATCTTATAATCATAATAACAAAACTAAACATATTGTTCATATCATATTCTATAAATCTTTATTTAAAAGTCCATTATTGTTAGTCTTCATAGAAAACATGGGGCACCCTAAGTTGATGTCCAGGGCACACCAAAGTGCCACGGCACCCTGTTTGAGAATCACTGGACTAATTTATAGACACATACACTGAAATTTACACAAACATTAATGTGAGTTTTATTGCAGTGGAGCAGAATGATACACAAATATAAACACCAACAAGACTGACCTCCTAAAACAAACAACAAAAGGGAAAGAAAGCATGACAGAGGGATTGGGTCTCAAAGAAGGACTGTCCCTCCAAAAGAGAGACAATTGGAAGCATTTAATGAAAAAAAAATTATGGTAGACAGTTCTAGAGCAAACCAACTGCAACACAATAAATAAAAATTGTTATTGACTTGAATTGAGATTTTAACACCTTGACTGCTAGAGATTAAGTCAACGAATTAAAGAGCCATTTCAAGGCCCTGGTGCAAACATTGTTTTGGGCCATACAGCACAAAAATATTCGTCTTGGGGCATAGCTAGAACCAACAAGGCCTTAGAGCTGATGGGCCCTTTTGAATGCAGGACCTGTTAACAACTGCATCCTCTGCACCTTCTGTAGTTATTCCACTAGCTACAGCTAATTTATTTGCATTTTTAAACATTGACACTGAAACAATCAAAACAATAGCCACCATCTGGTCCACAACCTGAATTATATGCCTTATAAGTTAGAAATAATTATTTTGCCAACTTTAACAGACCCATCTTCACCACTCTAATTCCTTTAAAATGAGGACAACCTATTTCCTAAAAAGGTGTAGATTATTAGCTTCCTCAGTGTCCCAGCCAGAGACAGAAGGAAATTGAGGTGCAAAAATCCCTATATGCTCTCTGACAAGGACTCTATTAAATCTGACGTAATGTTTTCTATAATATAGCTGAGACATTCAACACCTCCCTGCCAGTCTCCTTAGTGCATGCCAAGTGAGGTCCACTTTCAAGAACTGTGATATTACTATGGAGGAAGCATATACAAAATAGGACTGTAGTACTTTTCAGACATGCATTGAAATCTTTAGGAACATAGCACACTCTGTCTGAAAGATGCCACATTGTTAATATTATATTGTATTAGGTTATCCAGAAAGAAAAAAAGAAACCTTGTGCACACTATAGTGTAATCTTTGACATGGGAACATTTAGGTGAGAGATGGGTGCTCACAGGGTAAATACCAATTGGAAACTATATAAAGAAAAAAGAAACCCTGCAGTTCTAAGCACACCTTCTCTAATCCACCCCTATTTGCTTCCCAGTCAAGATAATGGAACAAAGGGGACAAGGGAAAAAAAAAAAAATTAAAACTTAACGTTTATTATATACAATTTAAAATTGCCCCAAAAAGTATGGGTAATATTGCGGTCAAATGATGCAATGAAATCCTCAATTAGAACTTTAGATTTTCTTAAATCATCACAACTTACACTTTAATAAATTCAACCTAAGTTAATATTACTTCAAAAAGATCCTAGGATTGCATTACAAATTTATTCACCAGCAATCATAGGGTTAAATGAGACATCTTTGTCTCAATTAAAAAGAGAATCAACCTATATTCAGTATCAAACAACGTTGAATAAAGATTCAATAGTATCAAAAGTCTAATCTTGAGGCAAAAGATATAATATATTAGTTGCTCTATAGTATCTAATTGAAAAACAAAGCGTTACATATTTGTTCATCTATCCCCACTCGCTAAGACGCCCTTAACCACTGAGAGCCGATATTTAGTTATATGTCAAGTATTGCATCTATCAGCTTTGTATCAATGCATGTACGAGTCTGTACCCTCTCTCATTTGTTACCGGGGCTATTTCCGGATTGCCAACCTTCTATCTACAGTTTTTTTTTATCACAAAAAAGAACCTCTGCCATCGGTCTATCAGTGCTGGAATTGATTAATCAAGCTGTCTCCATATCTCAGTAGCGGAGTGAGGAGAAATAAAAAAATACAAAATACTTCGAGTAAATTCTCTAGCAACTAAATTGCATCCAGGACCCACAATGATATCATTCTTTAAAAATACATGTAGACGCCAGACAACAGTGCCGACATCAAAGTCAGCCTTTAAAACAAGATTAAACTGACGCGCGTTTCGCACATTAGCTTGTTCACAGTTAGTATGTCCGAAGGATGCCGATTCAAGCGCTCTTTTTAAAGGTCAATCTTAACAATGATTGGCTGAATAGAGTTACTATCCACAACCAATCCAATGTATCAGTATCATTAACCCGATCCTATCCTAATATATTTAGAGGTATCGGTATCCATGTACATATTTTACAGAGTCTTTTAAAGGGAATTTAAATAAATATATATTTGAATATTGAATATCAAAGTGAAAACTGGAATTAATACCCCACTCACTGAATTATAACACATACAATTAACTAATTATTATTTTTATGGCATTTATATAATGTACACATTTATTTACCCCATTTTATAAAGAGTATTATATACCTCCAAGTGATTAATATAGATACTTTTATGTCTCATTCAGTATCAAGAATAACTATTGAAATTTAACCCTCTATTATACTTTACCAAGATATATAGTTAGAAAAATAAATATATACTTATACATATACACATTTCTTCTTGTTCATATGTGTACATTTAACTGCATTTCTTCGTTGAGGCCCATCGGGGCCATAGTGCCCAGTAAAAATATAAATTTATTCTCCCTTTTTAATAATTCTCTGTCCAGGTCGCCCCCACGTATACCTAAATGTACCCTTTGTAGACCCCATGCTTTCAACTGTTTGGGGTCAGCTTGATGTTTTTCTAAAAAATGTTTTGCAACAGAAGTTATTACTTTTTTACCTTCATATAAGTCTTTTTGCGCATATGTGATACTTCGAGCATGTTCTCTGATTCTTATCTTCATTTGACGTTTTGTTTTACCAACATATCGGAGCTTACAGGGGCATTCCAGACAATAAATCACAGCTGTACTTTGACAGTTTATAAAGTCCATAATCAAATGTCTATGGCCAAATCTGTCAAGGTACTCTTTTCTAGTCAACATATGTTGACAATTTATACAATTCCTGCATGGGAATGAACCTATCACTGTTGGTTTAAAGTTCTTTTGTTTACAGAAATGGCTAGGGACCAGGAGATCTCTCAAATTAGGCGAACGCCTATAAGTAATATCAATCTTATCTCCCAACATTTCTTTTAATTGTTCATCTGTTTGAAGTAGAAATAGATTGTTATTCAAAATCTCTCTAATTTTTTGCCAATGGAAATTATATGTAGTAATAAATCTAGGTGAAACTTGATCGGCAGAAACTGATTTATGTTGGTTATATAATAGATAAGGTCTTGAAGTATACAGTGCACGTTTGTATGCTTTCCTAACACTATTTTTACTATACCCTCGATTATAAAATCTATTAGACAGCTCCTTAGCTCTCAACTTGAAAGTTTCCACATCGGAACAATTACGTCGAATACGCAGAAATTCCCCAATGGGTATATTCTTTTTCATAGTCGTGGGATGACTACTTGAAAAATGTAACAAACTATTAGTCGCTGTAGTTTTGCGATATAGATCACTTGATAACTTGTTATCCTTGTCCCAGAAACAATGTGCATAGTGGTTCTCTTTGCTTTAACCTACTAAAGGAAGATGAAACCAGTGGAAAACTAGCCTTCCTGGTCGCCTCCCTAAATTGTGACTCCATGCACTCAAACACCCTCTCACCACATACCACTATCTCCCATTAACCCCTAGATTGCCTTGCAATTTTAAAATGGTACATCAGTTTCATAAACAGTCATTTTAACACTTTCAGTGCTGGGTTGCTTATCTTTGGTCACCTTAGAGGGAATGGCCACATCTTCCACTCAAGGAAGTTTTCCCCCACAGCAGAGGTAAGATAGAAGCGGTTTGCTTTTCATTGAACTACATTAAAAAACATTTTTTTCTACTTTGGATTTAAGGCAAATGGGGGCTCGTGCAATCTGAGATGTTGGGGAGTAAGCTTCATTTGCTTTTGTCCACGTTTGCATCTAAACTTCACTTTCACTTATTATAAATATTAAAGTTTTTTATCAGTAATGGCCAGGATGAGGGACTTCACCTTTAGTTCACATTTAGAAGATCTAGCGTAATAGTGTTCCTGAAGCTCTTCGACCTACACATATGTGTGCATCATGTATGTGAGTATGAGGATTATTGGACTTTTAGAAATTATGTAGGTTGCCCAGCCCTAGTGTAGACATATCAACAGTAGCAAACAAATCTCATCATTGGGTTGCTAAAGATGCTATCTCATAGGATCAAAAGAGTGCAATGTGGGTTTCTGGGAAACCCTTTCAAAGTTTGCCCTTGGAGAAGAAAAGAGCAACCTGAGGTCCTCAAGCTGGGGAGGACAGCAACTCCCATCATCCTCAGTCAGGATTTGCCTGGCTGGGGAAAATGGGAGTTGCATTCCTTCACAGCTGGAGGGCCGCAGGTTGCCAATCCCTGCTTTGGAGAGTTAGTCTCACAGGTACTGATTGATTTACTTGTGTACATGGAAGATATTCTTACAAATATCACTTTTCAACTACAGCAATTGTAAAATAATTTTGAAAAACATTTCAAGCTGAGCAATTTTCTGCACTTCAGTTGTGTGTACATAAAAGTAAAATCTCTTCCCTGGTTATTTCCAAGTTAATGCACACACCCATTAGCTTTTTGGCCTGACACTTCATTGGCATTAGCTCACTGGTGACTGAAGCTGTAATATTTGCCTCGAGCCTGCTAAACTTTGGAAAACTCCATCTAATACAAATATCTATGAGAGTAACTCAAAATCCCTAAAGTGGAATACAGAGAACATTTTATGTTATTTGCAGAAGGTTTTATTTTCTTTCCTTCAGCATTTTCTGATTTAACAAAAGTTTATGGTATATGCAATGCTATCCTGATGATACTTCTGGTGGACAGCCATGATGACCAACACACTGGTATCCAAAGTGGCAATCTGTTCACGTCATTCAGTGGAATGATGATGAGTTTAATACCATATTAACCATCTGTTCAAGTGGATAAACTAGTTCAAATAGCTACAACATTTCTAAAGGAGAGAAAACAGTATTCATTTGTAATTATGCCTCAACCTAATAATTATAGTTCATCAGAAGTAAGTTGTTATAAAACTGATGAATAGTTTTAACCCTTTGTGTTTTGGGGGAATGTGCACAAAACATTGCAAACCAATGCATTCCATACCCCTCTGGCACTCAAAGGGTTAATAGGAACACCTGTCCAATGAAATTAACAGTGGGCAGGCAGAGACCGGCCAGATTGTATTAACTATTAGATTTGCTTCTAACTGAGAAACCTAGAAAACAGTCCAACATTGTCAATTATATAAATGGGGTTTTATACCATCGAATGCTAGAGATGATGACAAAATCGGAGCACTACCAGCAGAGGATGCTGTCTTTGTAGCACCCAAGGCCTTCCTTGCTTACGTTAAATTAATGGGAGTCATAGTCAAAAAACAGCTGGGAGGTCACTTTATACTGATCCATGCTGTAGTTGCTGCCTTGGTATTACTGTTGTTTTACTTACTTTCTCCATCAGTTTCTGTCTTAGAGCCTTATGTATAATGAAAAACAAACAATTCTGGAGCATTCCAAGCATACCTTTGATTTAAATGGGGTTTTACCCTCATGAATGCTAGAGAGGTTTCTAAAACATTTTGAAGCAGTTGGTTGGAGACCTTTCTGGTCTTGAAGGAGTTAAAATCTCCATTCAAATAAATGGGGATTTGGGGAATTTTTATTTCTCTCCTATGGTGCAATTGGGAACGTCCAGTATTCACAAAGATATATTTCAGTGGCTCCAAGGAATAGGTGATAGTTAAAGGAAAAGTGATACATTTAGGCAGTAAATAATATTGTATGTATTAAGTAAATAAACAAAAGCATCTATGTATTTTTTTCTGTAACTTTGCAGCGTTTAGGAGCAACTGCTTTCTAAAGTTTACCCCTCCCACCTGTTTTATGCATGTCACCGGTCTACCTGTCAGGCTTGGATTCTGGTCTGCGGACCAGATGGAGCATCTGGAGAGCCGAAATAGGAGTATATACTAAGAAATCTTCATGACAATGGTCTACTCCCTCAAACCATGTTCACTTTGTAGACCGTTGTCATGAAGATTCCCTTGGTATCCTCTCCTATTTAGGCACTCCAGACGCTCCATCCGGCCCGCAGAGCAAATCCAAATCTGACAGCTAGAGCGGTGACGTGCATGAAAGGGGCGGGAGGGGTAAACTTTAGAAAGCAATTGCTCTTAACCCCTTAAGGACCGGAGGTTATGGGACATTTCCGTCCCATAACGACTGCATAGGGGCACTTTGACGCGCCGGTACACGTGACCTGTCACGTGTATCGGCGCGTCACTATGGGGCTTGAAAGAGATCGCTCCGATCTTGGAGCGGTCTATTTCATGCCCTATTTTTACTTACAGCGCTCCCGGTAGAGCGCTGTAAGTAAAAAGTACGTGACGTACCATGACCGTCATTGGTCCTTGAGTAGTTCAAGGACCGTGACGGTCCTGGTACGTCAAGGGTCCCTAAGGGATTAAGCACTGCAAGTTACAGAAAAAATACATAGATGTTTTTGTTTATTTCTTTAATCCATACAATATTATTTACTAAATAATAAAGCCCCTATAAGAGGCACGCATGTGGAATTATACAGATGTACAAGTCTCAAGGCTACCCCACATGCAAAATTACATGCAAAACAGAAACGTAGAAGAGCTGCACAATCATAGAAAAGTTCCATAAGCAACAAAATAAAACTTGTAAAAATGTAATATAAAATCAAAAATAAAGTATATGAGACATAAGATAAAGGCTCACGGTTCCCAGATCCATCAGTGCATTGTACCTCTCCTTCTCTATGTCTTAATTATGATAATAAATATATGCCTTATATACTTTATTTTGGTTTTATATTTTGCATCAATACATTTTGACACATTTTATTCATTTGCCTGTGGAATTCTTCCATGATTGTGCAGCTCTTCTACGTTTCTATTTTGCATGCAACTATGTCCCAGAATTGCTCATATTTTGCTTTCTATGTAAGACCTAAACTAATGGTGTAAGTAAGTACAATACCAAGGGTAACAACGATACCAAGGGTAAGGCTACAGCATGGATTGGTAAAGTGATCTTGCAGCTGTTGTCAGACTATGATTCCAACCATCCTAATGCATGGAATGCCTGATCTGCCAGCGACTCTCCAAGCCACTGAAATTGTATGTATGATCAGAAGATGGAATTCAGGCACTCCCTATATTTATCTGCAAAAGAAGCTTACCTTTTATTTGAGGGGACAGTTATCTCAGCACACAATTTCAAGTCTTAGGCCTTCATCAGGTACTATAACAAATCACCATATAAGCCAGGTATCCATAGCAACTTCATCCAATCAGCTGTTCCAAACCACCTAGCTGCATCCATCCATGCCCCCAAGAGCCTGTCAGTAAAACTGAAAATTACACCTAAGTAGTTATTACCCAAACATACTTTGGTATGTGATACTAAATCCAATAAAATTACACTGTATCCATTGTATTCAGAAACCAAAAGCATGTTTATCAAACATCATAAACAGCGTTTTGCCAAATATCAAAACAGGCATATAATTATCACAACACAAGTCCCACAAACGATATTGTGACAAAGGATACAAAGTCAAAACAGAGACATGATCTCATCACTTCAGTCATTATTTCATATGGAATAAATCCAAGAAACACGGTTAGTCACACAAAAAGCAAAGTAATTTAAACTCTTCATTACCGTCTTTTGCATAAATAGTGAGACTGATGTACTAAAACGTGGATCAATTCTGGGACAATACGACAGCACCATAGGGAACAAAGACAAATTCTCTTTGGTTCAAGTTGGGTGCTTAACTTCTTAATGGATTAACCCATTGAGTGCCCTCTGGAACTCAAAGGGTTAAATCATTGGGATCAAGAGGAACATTTATTTATTTATTTATTTATTATAGTGCACTTGGTTTGCACCAGAATTGCACTCCTTCACATCACAGCATTACATTTTGCCTGTCGTGGTGGCAGGCTCATGTCTTCAGCAACTGCCATCTTTATTAAAATACCGCGGGCCTCATAAAATATAGAAGCAAGGTAGAACAATTCTGGGGTAACTGCATTACAGTGCAACCATGAACCATAAAACCTCCCATTAACATAAAGAGAGGTTTAACCCTTTGAGTGCCAGAGGGATACGTAATGAATTGCTTTGAATTGCCCCTCTGGCACTCAAAGGTTTTACCTCTTGAATGCTAGCGTAGTCTCCAATGAACTGTGAAGCAACGCTTTGGGGACCTCTATAGCATTCAAGTGGTTAAATGTCCCATTTAAATCAAGGGAACTGATCTTTTTTTTTTTTTTTTATTTGTTACCTGTTGTCAGTTGGTTTGCCCCAGAAATTCCCCTCTTTGTCATTATACATGTGATGGCATGTTTGTCAGATGTAGTAAAGTTTTGAATGCTTACCATGTGTTTTTGTATTCATTTCTTTACTTTTCACAATGCTTGACCCATATAACCAATACCGAATGCTGACAAATCTGTTAAATATTTAGGGTTGTATGCACTAAAGAAAAATGGAACAATTCTGGATCAAACTAAATGCACCATAGGAGACAAATGGATATTCCCAAAATTCACACTGATTTAAATTGGGCTTTTAACTCCTGACATGCTAGAGAGGTCTCAGAAGTATTGAAAAGCAATGTGTTGGAGACATTTCTAGCATTCCAGGGGTTAAAAGACCCATTTAAATCAGTGTGAATTTTAATGTGTCCCCAGGGTATAGTTGGATTGCTTCAGAATTGCTACCTTAATCTGTGGCGAAGCCTGTCCTGGAGGCCATTTTATTACCTTTTGCAGGGGTATGCTAGTGTTACCTCTAATGAGAGAAAAACAGCAACTGCAATTGTTGCAAGGGTATGTTCCTTTAGTCCTTTAAGTGCCAGAGGGGAAAGCAATGTATTGCAGAGGAATAAGTTGTGCTGTGCAACCCCCTGTCTTTCAAAGGGTTGAGGGACTGACTCAAAAGCACACTGATTTATTTTTACTGTTGTCAGGTGTGACTGTGTTCTGACAGTGATTATCACCCCTATATACACATATATACCACCCATATATATATATATATATATATATATATATATATATATATACACATATATATAGAGAGAGAGAGTGTGAGAGAGTGCTTGTTCCCTAAATATTTTCCATATTTAGGATAATATTTCAATACAGACTAATATTTGTAAATTAACTCCTTAATCTCCCGGGTTCTTATTATAAGTGAAGCCAAATGGAATCTAGTCCAGTGTCAGAGATTTAGTACTTTTGGTCACAGCATGTGCATCATTTACACATTACATTTTTTGGGGGGTGGTCAAAAGGTCTTGATCAGATCCTCAGCTTTATCTTGTCTGAGGCAGCTACACATATATATATATCAGCAGCAATGGTAGCGGTAGATCCACTTCAGGATGAAGGCCTCCTCAGCAAATCTCCAATATGTGTATATATATATATATATATATATATATATATATATATATATATATAGATATAGATAGAGAGAGAGAGAGAGAGAAATATAGTGTAGATGCTATCTTTTTGGCTTATAGAAATGGTCCTTTATGTATTCCTTTAACTGGATTATAAGGGGATGTTAACCTATCACCATACCTGGGAACTTTTGAAACAGGGCTACCCGGAGGGTAACCCTGTTAGTGCCCAGGGGGAGGAAAATGATACAAATTGCATCATAAAAGGGGCGGGGCTTAGTCACGGGGGGGGCGGGACAAAAAAAAAACACAAAACCCCTTGCAAAATGGATATAAGAGGGTGGGGAGTGGGAGGAACCGGGCGGGATGGAGCACAAATGGGCAGAGTTTCTACTTAAACTCTGCTCACCCTGTGATTCCCACATTGCCCCGGAGACCCAGTAATTCACTTTGAAATACGGAGTTTCTGGGGCAAAACAGGAGAGTTCCCAGGTATGCCTATCACTTGTCATGAATTATTAACTGGTGGTAGTTTTTTCATAGCACATGTAGTAAGATACCACACTGAGATTTCAAATTAGCAATGCTATTGTTATGGTCCTAACTGCCCTAGTAGTACCAAGCCCCAGGCTGGCTCAATATCATAATGAGAAATTCCAAGAATTTAAATGTTATAAATGTACATTAATTGGTAGGACTCTCTATACCTGTGTTTCTCAAACCGTGCCCTCAGTGGCTACTAACAGGCCAGGATTTGAGAATTTCCTTTTAAGAGCACAGGTGAGTTAATCAATATGACTGAACCTCTGATCAACACATTTGTGTTCTAGCAGGGAAATTCCTAAGTCCTGGCCTGTTAGTGGCCACCGGGGGCATGGGTTGAGAACCTCTGCTCTATACCAAAAGGTCTCAAAGCCAGGGCTCAAGAACCACCAGCAGAAAATGTACAAAAGAGGGTCACACATAAGCTTTATATAACTTCCTTGGTTGGCCAGTCCTGAAGACAGACTTTAAAACCCAATATCATACAGTACTTTTAGTCCAACAGCTGGACAACAGCTGGCCAATGGCTGAGGATGATGGTAAATGTCCTCCACCAGCAGCTGGAGGGCTTCAGTTCTGCGGGTGGAGATGCAGCTTTCAAATACACCTGTAAATGAAAGAAAACCTTTTTATACACAGGAGCAATTGTGACTTTTTATTATATGGGTTGTATCCACCTCCCCATCTACCACAATTTTGGTGGAAGAGGAGTGTTGCAGAACATTCTTATTGTGCCTAAATATTTTGTGTAACTATGCTAAAAATGGGGGTTTCCCAACCCTTAGTTCATTAGTATGTAGAGATGAAACATGTCCCAATATGATGCTTTTTGTTCCCAGTGCTCTGCATTTAATAATGCATTGTGCAAAAAGTACCATAGCTCTAAAGGAAACACTGACAGTTGTATGTGACTGATGTATAACAACAAAAATCAATAAGGCCCGATCCCAGGTGTATCACTGTGATTACTGACTGTGTCCATTAGAGCAGTGTCCTGCCTTACTATCTATGCAGGCTTCCATCCTCCTGTGTTCAAAGCACTCCCTTGCTTGTGGAAACTCAAATTCCATGTAATGGTTGCTCACTAGGAATAGGTTAGCACATCACTAATGTAGAATAAAATACATTTACATATTCATTGAAAATAGTTTTCTTCTTAAAAAAATGTGTAAATAATAGAAGTATTACAAATTAAACATAGTCTAAATCATTTTTTCATATGTAATGCCTTCATTCACTACACATGGGTTTTAAGAAGAAGAACGCTATTTTAAATAAAGATATATTTGTTGTTGGTGATGTGCCAGACATTTCCTGTCTGATATATGCCCACCAAAAGATGAAATATAAGAAACCTATTGATATTAAAAGAAAGATAATTTAATGAAGATATTTTGTATTTTATGTTTTCTTGGCTTAAGTAACATCAGTATCTGTAAATTTTGAAATCTTTTTCAATGTATTTGCCATTTTTCCTACAAAGGTTTTGCATCTGATATGAGAACAGTTCCATCTAACTCCTACCAGTGGTGTAACTAGTCATCGGAGGGCCCGGTGAAAACATTTTTGGTATAATTAGAACTTACCAAAGTCAGATGGGCCTCCTTGGATGTTGGGACCTCACACATCCGCATCCTCTGTATTCTCTGTAGTTACAACCCTGTTTTCTACGTCTGGATATATTTAACTGAACGCAATTCCCATATGATTCATGATCCATGAAATAAATTGCATGTTTAACTCTGCCCCAAACATAAGTCAGCATGTGCTAAAGAGGCATAGTTCTGGAGCTTTTAAATGCATTGGAGACCTCTTGAGCATTCAAGGGGTTAAAATGCTCATTCAAATTATAGGAGATTTCATTTCCCCCCTATGGTACTGTTGGTTTGCTCCAGAATTGCACCTTTTTATTTTATAGGGTATGGTCCATAATCCCATCCTCTCAACATTGCACCTTCCTGTAATGTAAGAAAAGAAAATTTAATATACAATTGGATGATTTTATTGAAAAAAAATGTGCATCCATTGAATATGTATTAACAAATACTCATGAATAAGTTGATTTCTCAGGCAACAGAGAAGGCAGTTTATCTCTGCTGCTACTCCAATGTAATCAAGGATAAAAAAAAAACAATCTTCTAGTGTCTTCCAGTGATAAAGATTATGTCTCACCTTAGCATAAGCCAAGAAGGAATAAGCACTGAAAAATCAGAAAAAGTAGAATTTATCATACATATTCATACACTCTTTTTTGTTGCATATGCATACATGGGAACGTTTTAATGCAGGTCTCCCAGAGAAACACACAGTGCTCAGGATAGGTGTGTCCACATGACGCTATTTACGTCAATGAAGGTGAGGCTTAATCGGTGTGACAAGGTGAATACACAGAGCAGGGGATAGAAGTGTCCCAATGATTCTATCATGTCATAATATAGGTGGGGCTTAACAGAGCTGGATGGCTGAGGGGCGGAGTTAGTATTTAAATGGACAGGGATAAGGGAGGAAGAGGTTGAGAGTGGAAGGAAAGGGTGGGACAGTGCATTACTGAATGAATTAATGAATATGTTTATTTATATAGCACCGCAAGTGTACGCAGCACTTTACAATTTAAGGTTTTAAACAATACAGGGTTACAGGTGCTCTGTAGAGTGAAACATTGGGTGGGAGGTCCCTTCCTGAAAGCTTACAAATTAAAATGGTAATGAGACACATACAGAGTACATAAGGGTCAAGTGCTGAATACAGTGCTAGTTCTGATGATGATAGAGGACATCAGTAAAGTAAATAATTTATAAGAGCGTTCATTGTACAACATCAGTGCCTTCTAACGTGTTGAGATTTTATCCATGAGGTGCATTTTTAAGTGAGATTTGAAGGTTATCAGAGAGGTGCAGTGGGGCAGGTTGGATGGTAGAGCATTCCATAGATACAGAGCAATAAGAGAAAAAGGTGTGAAATGTCAATGCTGAAGCTGAAATCAAAGCTGAACTTCTGTCCCCAGACACCCTGTAATTTATTCTGAGTACCTGAGTCTCTGGGGCAGATCCAGAGACTTCCCAGTTATGTGCAGATGTTCAGTTTCATAGATTAACAAAAAAACATCCCTGCCATAACTTGGCATGTACCGTATAAACTGTACATTTCCATATTCTTATTTTTTGATAAAGGAGTGACTTTAATTCATTCCACATTTAGGGACCTATATATGAAAGAAAAGTAGAGTAATTTTCAGAAAAGCCAACTGCCCCAAAGTGGACAAACTGCCCAAATTCTTATTGAAATAAATTAGGCTTTTAACCCATTGAATGCCAGACAGGTCTCCGGAGCATTGCAAAAGCATTTCATTGGAGACCTTTGTAGCATTCAACAAGTTAAAAGGCCCAAATTAATTAATGCAGATTTTGGTTTGTTCCTTATGGTAAAGTTTTTTTTATACAGAATTAAAAGAGGAAATGAGGTGCACCACTTAAAGGGATAGTAACAGAACATTACCAAGGGAGCTCAGCTTGTTCATCATAAGCAATAATACTGCCGGCTGCTGTGCTTATTGTCCAAAACTGTACAATTACAATGTTATTTTATGCAGTAGTTTACCTCTCTCACCCCTTTTCCAGTTCTAATGCCACCTGCCCTTACATCTGAGGCCGATTGACCGGATAAATCACAACATGGGAAATCTTCCCTCAGTCAGGATAAGGAAAACCCTGTCTTCCTTGTTGAAGGAGGGCAGGTTTTTCCTAATACTAACTGAAGATTGTCCCTTGTGATCCCCCGTCGGATCTCAGAGTAAACTGCTGCCATTGGGAAAAGGGAAGAGAGGGGTAAACTTCTGCATAAAATCACATTGTAATTGTACAATTTTGGACAATAAGAGCAGCAGACAGCAGTATTATTGCTTATGATGAACAAACTGAGCTGCTTTGCAAGCTTTCTATTACTAACCCTTTAAGAGATATTGAGGGTGTTACATGTCAACAAATAGAATGTACTAGTCTGTACATGCAATGCACTGGATACCACTCTTGCACTCAGAGGGTTAAGCACCAAGCCTATTGGTCTGTTTTCTTTCTTTGTTGATAAAGAATCACTCCAGTTTTCCTTAGAACGTAGGACCCATAGAAAATATGTGAATCAATTAATCCATTATTTGCTTTGCCATTTACACCTTGCTAAATAAACATCTACAGTCTGTGATAAAAGTTATTATGATTGGATACAGACAGGAATGTGGTAAGAAAAACACAGAGGGGAGCAGCAGGTAGAAAAAGACAGCTGCACTAAAATGGGTGCAAATGATTGCTTTAGTAATATAGTAACATAGTAATTTAGGTTGAAAAAAGACTTGCGTCCATCTAGTTCAACCCTTTTCCTATTCCTGTTTACCATTGTTGATCCAAAAGAAGGCAAAAAAACCCCATCAATATAGCAATTTCAAATTCTGCCTTGAATGGGGGGGTAGAATTCCTCCTTGATTCCAAATGGCAATCAGATTTCTCCCTGGATCAACAAGCCCCAACTAAATATTAATCCCAATACTAACGTACATAGCCTTCTATGTTCTGCTCTTTTAAATAAGTATCCAGGCCCTTTTTAATGGCATCTGAAGTATTCAATAGCACTGCCTCCTCAGGCAGTGAATTCCATACCTTTATTGTCCTTACTGTAAAGAAACCCTTCCACTGTTGTAGATTAAATCTCCTTTCCTCAAGTCTAAGCGTGTGGCCCCTTGTCCTGTGTATTGTTCTGTTAATGAACAGGTCTTTGGAGAGCCCTTTGTATGGGCCCTGAACATATTTATATAGTGTTATCATATCCCCTCTAAGATGCCGTTTTTCTAGTGTGTACAAGTTTAACTTTTCTAGCCTTTCTTCATAACTAAAACTTTCAATTCCCCTTACTAGTTTTGTAGCCCTCCTCTGCACTTTCTCTAGTTCCATAATGTCCTTTTTCAGAAAGGGCACCCAGAATTGAACAGCATATTCTAGGTGGGGTCTTACCATGGACCTGTAAAGAGGCATAATTATATCTTCCTCCCTTGAGTCAATACCCCTTTTAATACATGCCAATATCTTATTGGCCTTTGCAGCTGCCAGCTGGCACTGCATGCTACTGCTAAGTCTATTGTCTACCATTACTCCCAAATCCTTTTCATTTGTAGATTTCCCCAGAGAAACACCGTTTAAACTATATATTGCATTTTTATTATTATACCCAAAATGCATAACTTTATACTTGTCTATATTGAATCTCATTTGCCATTTGCCTGCCCAGTTACTCAATTTGTCCAAATACTCTTGTAATGAAGACACATCCAGTTCAGACTTTATTACCTTACTTAACTTTGTTTCATCGGCAAACACTGATACATGTCTCCCTATGCCCTCTGGGAGGTCAATAATAAACAAATTAAAAAGAAGAAGACCCAGGACAGATCCTTGAGGTAGTCCACTTATCATGTTTATCCAACTGGAGAACTTACCACTTACTACCACTCTTTGCATTCTATCTTTCAGCCAATTTCCAATCCACACACAAACATTTTCCCCTAGGCCAATTTCATTCAATTTGTACAGTAACCTTGTCACGGTTTGTTAAGACTCTCAGACGCAAATTTAGGTAAAAACACAACTTTATTGAAAAGTTTAAGACAACCCCATAGGGTATCATACATATATCTTTATTGATGGGAAAAGCAATAATAACAATAGCGATACAGGCTCTACCGGCCCTGCCAATATACCGTGCAAGGCAGCCAGGAAGTTGGTACAAGGAATAGATAGGCTCTACCGGCCCTGCCAATATACCAGGCAAGGCAGCCTGGAGACTAGTACATGGAGGAATAGTTGGCTCTACCGGCCTTGCCAATATACCGGGCAAGGCAGCCAGGACTGGTATTCTAGGATAGAGGCTCTACCATCCCTGCCAATATACCGTTCAAGGCAGCCAATAGACAGACAGCGATATACAGGCTCTACCGGCCTTGCCAATACCGGGTAAGGCAACCCAAGATGGACAATAGAATTAGGTTCTACCAGCCTTACCAAAATACCGGGCAAGGCAGCCTAATAAGGAGAGAATGGCAGCCACTGAAGCCTCAGTGACTGTATAGGTGGCAACAGCAGTCACAAGGATGACATAAGAGGCTAAGCCAGCATAAGTGGCAAGCCAAGGAATGCCAGAGGACCACCCTTACCCGCGTACTGGAAACACAGTAATGCACAATTTGGTAATAGACTCAAGGGTGGTGGAGCAAACCAGTACCTAGTACTGGGAGCAAGTCTACAAGGTGCAACTGCAGCCGGGGGGCTAAGGAGCGAACCAGTACCCGCATACTGGGAAACCTGAACACATGAGTTGCAATAACAGCCGGGAGGCTGTGGAGCGAACCAGTACCTTGTACTAAGAGTGCTATTAGTATCTTGTAATAACAGCCGGATGGCTAAGGAGTGAGCCAGTGTCCACACACTGGGAACGCTAATCGTATCTAGCAGTAACAGCCGGATGGCTGTGGAGCGAACCAGTACCCACACACTGGGAACGCTATTCGTATCGTGCAATAACAGCCGGCTGGCTATGAAGCGAACCAGTACCCACACACTGGGAATGCTATACGTATCGTGCAATAACAGCCGGATGGCTATGAAGCGAACCAGTACCCACACACTGGGAATGCTATACGTATCGTGCAATAACAGCCGGATGGCTATGAAGCGAACCAGTACCCACACATTGGGAACGCTGTTAGTATCGTGCAATTACAGCTGGATGGCTATGGAGCGAACCAGTGCCCACACACTGGGAATGATAACGTATTGTGCAATAACAGCCTGGTGGCTGTGGAGCGAACCAGTACCCTGTACTGGGAACACTAATCGTATTCTGCAATAACAGCCGGGTGGCTATGGAGCGAACCAGTACCCTGTACTGGGAACGCTAATTGTATCCTGCAATAACAGCCGGGTGGCTGTGGAGCGAACCAGTACCCACTACTGGGAACGCTTAATCGATCCTGCAATGACAGCCGGGTGGCTATGGAGTGAACCAGTACCCTGTACTGGGAATGCAATCGTATCCTGCAATAACAGCCGGGCGGCTGTGGCGCGAACCAGTACCCGAGTACTGGATAAACCGGCAGAGAGTAGAAATGTCGCCAAGGCGACCTGGGAACATCAGCTGACTACAGGCGAACTGGATAGGAACCAGCAGGTGGAAACAGGAACCAGCACTCAGACGATCAACCGGATCAGGAACGGCAGTGGGGACTGGCAGCAGGAAACGGTGACCAAACTGCAACTCCAACCGGATCAGGAACGGAAGCAGGAACCACTGGACAGGTAACTACAGGAACTAGACGATCTCTGGTAGCAGGAACACAGCAAAGGGCCCAGGAAGCTCAGGAACATAATGGAGATATGAGCAGCATAGAGACAACACGAAAGGGCAACCAAAGGGTGCCCAGGCTCAGTCTAAATAGGCAATGCAGGGCAGGCTGAAAGCAGACAGCCAATGGAGAGCCCCCTATAGGTAACTGACACATAAAGGTAGCAATCACAGGCACCGCGATAAACCTTTTGTGTGGAACTGTATCAAATGCCTTGGCAAAGTCTAAATACATTACATCAACTGCCGCTCCCGCATCTATATTATTACTCATTTTTTCATAAAATGCGATCAAGTTAGTTTGACAAGACCTGTCTTTCACAAAGCCATGTTGGCTATTGCTAATGATATTCCTGTTCCAGCAGAATTCTTGAATATATTCCTTTAGCAACCTTTCAAACAGCTTCCCTACCACAGATGTCAAGCTTACAGGTCTGTTATTTCCAGGCTGTGACTTTGATCCCTTTTTAAATATGGGCACCACATCTGCTTTACGCCAATCCATGGGCACCATACCTGAAATAAAAGAATCCCTGAAAATCAAATATAACGGTCTGGCCAGGGTCTGGCTTAGCTCTTTAAGTACCTGTGGGTGTATACCATCTGGCCCCGGAGCTTTGACTACCTTAACACCATTCAATTGTTTTAACTCTTTTTCTTGTGTTAGCCAGTCCCATGCTTGCTGTGACTGTTCTGTAAAAGTAGTTTGCAGATTCTTGTCCATTGGGTCTTCCATGGTAAAAACAGAAGAAAAGAAATTATTTAAAATATCTGCCTTCTCTCTGTCCCCCTTGACCATCTCACCCGTTTCAGATAACAAGGACCCAACATTATCAGACTTTAATTTTTTGCCATTAATGTATTTAAAGAATTTTTTTGGGTTGCTCTTGCTCTCCTTCGCAATATTTTTTTCATTCTCCAGTCTAGCTAATTTAATAGCCTTTTTACAGGTTTTGTTGACATTTTTGCATTCTGCAAATGCCTCTGCTGATCCCTCAGCTTTGTAATGTTTAAATGCTGCTTTCTTGTTATTTATTTCATGAATTACTTTACTGGTTAGCCACATTGGTTTTAATTTGCTTCTTTTGTATTTGTTTCCAACAAGGATAAATTTATAAGTGTATTTTTGCAATGTTATTTTGAAGGCATTCCACTTACCTTCTGTGTTTTTTCCTGAAAATATTTTATCCTAGTCAACGAGATCAAGGGATGAATTAAACCTGCTAAAGTTGGCCTTTTTAAAATTCAGTGTTTTGGTGGAACCCATACCAAATTGCTTTTTTGAATTAATCTCAAACGATACCATGTTATGGTCACTATTCCCCAAGTGCTCCCTAACTTGGTGTCACAGTTTAAGACTCTCAGAAGCAAGGTTAGGTAAAAACACAACTTTATTGAAAAGATGAAGATAATCCCATAGGATTTTAAACACATACGTACAATACATAGGATAACAGATATAAGGACTATAGTAATACAGACTCTACCGGTCTTGCCAATATACCGGGCAAGACAGCCTGAGTGAATAAGGAATAAAAGGCTCTACCGGCCTTGCCAATATACCAGGCAAGGCAGCCTAATGGAAACCCAAGTAGTAGGCTCTACCGGCCCTGCCAATATACCGGGCAAGGCAGCCTAACGAAGTATTAGGCTCTACCGGCCTTGCCAATACCAGGTAAGGAAGCCTCAGGATGGAATAATGTAAAAGGTTCTACCTGCCTTACCAATATATCTAGCAAGGCAGCCAAAAGAATACCTATAGGCTCTACCGGCCTTGCCAATACCGGGTAAGGCAACCTCAGGATGGAATATGTAAGGTTCTACCGGCCTTACCAATATACCAGGCAAGGCAGCCCAAAGGCGCAGGTATCAACCACAGTGATCTAAATAACTGTCAGATGGCAATGACAGTCTAGTAGAAATTGATAGCCTGCATGATCCAGTGGTATCACCTTGTAGTCTGTATACTGCAGCACCCGAGTACAGCAGGAATACTAGCTGTCTAGGACTGTACAGCGCACAGTGAATAATCAGACTACCTGTGTAAAGAGACAAGGAAGTAAACCAGCACCCTCACTTTGGGAACTAACAAGCAGGACATAGATTAATCCACAGGTCATGGAACGAGCCAACGCCCGCGTGTTGGTATCCTACAAGCTATAGTGGTAACTTTGAGAGGTGGAGTGAACCAGCGTCCGCATGCTGGGAGCCAACAGACTGTATAGTATAGCTGCAAAGCTTGTGGAGCGAACCAGCGTCCGCACGCTGGGAGACAACAGACAGTATAGTAAAGCCGCAAGGCTTGTGGAGCGAATCAGCGTCCGCACGCTGAGACCAACAGACAGTATAGTATAGCCGCAAGGCTTGTGGAGCGAACCAGCGTCCGCACGCTGGGACCAACAGACAGCATAGTGTAACCGCAAGGATTGTGGAGCGAACCAGCGTCCGCACGCTGGGACCAACAGACAGCATAGTGTAACCGCAAGGCTTGTGGAGCGAACCAGCGTCCGCACGCTGGGACCAACAGACAACATAGTGTAACCGCAAGGCTTGTGGAGCCAACCAGCGTCCGCATGCTGGAGACCAACAGACAATATAGTAATGCCACAAGGCTTGTGGAGCAAATCAGTGTCCGCACGCTGAGACCAACAAACAGTATAGTATAGCCGCAAGGCTTGTGGAGCGAACCAGTGTCCGCACGCTGGGACCAACAGACATAATAGTATAGCCGCAAGGCTTGTGGAGTGAACCAGCGGCCGCACGCTGTGACCAACAGACAGAATAGTATAGCCGCAAGCTTTGTGAAGCGAACCAGCGTCCGCACGCTGGAACCAGTAGAGAATGTCGCCAAAGCGACCGAAGCAGAAAGTCGCCACAGACGCAGGAACCGGGCCCAGGAGACGAACATGAACCAGCAAGGACGATAAACCAGATCAGAAACGGCAACGAAGACTGGCAGGAGGAACAGCAACCTCTGAAGACTCAACCGGAACAGGCACTGGAACCAACACTGCAGACAGGAGGCTCAGGAACAGGATGAAGTCAGGAACTCAGAAACACAACAACAAGGCCCAATAAGCTTCTGTAACATAGTGGAAGTGGATGCAATCAGAGACACCACGAAAGGGCAACCAAAGGGTGCCCAGACACAGTTTAAATAGGCAATGTGAGGCGGGCTAAAGGCAGACAGCCAATGGGAGCCCCCTACCGGTAACAGACATAGAAATGCAGCAATCACGGGCACCGTGATAGTTGGATGTTAGAGATAAGTTCTTCATTTGTCAGTTCTTTATCTACCTAAAAGATATGCAGTAAAATTTTTAAATAGTTGCTTTGCACCTCTTGAGCTCAGAGGAGGGTTTGGTAGTAGTGTATTTCAGGTGTTTCATTACTCTGCTCCCTGCTTAACATAAAAAAGAAGTACGGCAAATTATATTATTATAGGGGTCACATTAAGGGGCTTGTTCACATTGAAGTTGTATTGTGGTGCAGTTGTATGGTCTAGTATGTGGTAAAGGGGTCTCTGTATCAGCAAGTTTCATAATCCAACTTGTACTGGATAATATGTACATTCACATTAAAGAGGCTGATGTTTGAAGTAAGTGGTACAAGTGTGAAGCAATACAATACATTGGCAATCTAGCATTAAGTGCAATGTATTGTACACTGCCTTTGTATGACAAATGATTAAAAGCCCCATTTAAATGAATGACAAGATTACTTTCTTCCATATAGTGTAATTGGTTAGCACCAGAACTGAACATTTTCTAATGTGTGCATGTTGTCAGCAAGACGTTGATAGAAAGGCACAACATACTGCATCACATAAGACAGCCAATTATCCAAAACAGAGAGAGGTTTTGCAACACAATGATTTAAAAATAACAAGATGCTGGATATTGATTAAGTGTATAGAAATGAGTCACTTTCATGATATACAAGTTATTATAAACACGCAGGGATACAACCATATCATAGTTTTCTATTATTTTTCTAGTCAATCTGTCAGGCTAGAAAAACCTTATTAGTGCCATGGGATTTTTCTTACATATTCCCAAAAATGTTCACAATGTTGCAAAGCTTAAATTATTAAATTCTGTGTTTTACTTCTGTTGTACCCAGACATAAAAATGATTGGATTTCAAAAATTAAATTATAGTCTACTGAGACATTTGGAGACAAACCAGTGAAAGCTTTTCTACAGGTAACATAATGCAGTCCCATGGTTAAAAACAGTAAATCCTTACACTAACAGCAGCCAATTAGACTGTAGATACTCGGAGGAAAGCAGCCAACCCACCTACTCTGAAAATATCTCAGTATGAATTTCAAGGCCTATATTCATAGGCTGCAGTGCATTATGGACCTGAGTTAAATATCACCATTTACTAAGTCTGCTCCTATGGGGCAGAGCTGTGCAATCATACAACAACTCTTGTCTGCAATTTGGGCTGGCAGCCAGCCAACAGACTGTGCCTCACAGCCACAAAGTACACTGATTGCATGTAGCCACATACATTGCTAGGGTCTGATTAGCAAATACATCTCTAGTAGTCTATGAGAACTGCAGTCACACACCTTGTGACTGAACTACAAGACTGGAAATCTCTCACTGTTTATCAGTCTATCAGCAAGAAAGCATGGAGGGGTTACTTTTGTGGGTCAAGGTCAGCTTTCCCATTCATCTACTAGAGCTTGAATTGCAGTCCATCTTAGCAAGTCTGCTCCCAGAGATGAGAATCTACAGAGAGTGCACTGGCACCATAAGAGTTTCCATGTATAACTGCTATTTGTGAAGTAAAAATAATATACCACTCTCAGTTAGGTACCTACACTAAGAACAACAGTATGGGGACATGTGTAAAAATAAACATAGAACAATGTTGGTGTGAAACTATGTGCAATAAGTAACAAATCAAAATTGCCATTGGCTCATATGGGACATTTAACCCCCTCTGTGCTACTGAGGTCTGTAATACAATGCATCTCTAGCACCTCAACAATGAATTTTATAAATACGGTGCAGTTGTTTGTCCCAGATTTGCACCACTTTTAACTTTATACTCATGGCCTTATGTATACACTGGTACAACAAATAATTGGGTATATCTGGATCAATACATTAGCCATACATTGCACGACACCCACCAGAAAAGACAAGTTTACTAAGCACATATGTTCCTTGGGTATTGGCTGTATAACACTCTAGCCATGCTACATAATATAATAAAATACTCTAGAAAAGAGGTGTTTATGTGTCATTATAATTACAATGTAAAAATATATACAGGGACAATAAAAATGTCTCTCTGGGGACCCTTTCAACATCAGAGATATTCATATTATAAGAAGTCACTCACTCACTGAGATCAGTGGAAAGGAGATTTAAACATCTGCTGAGGATGGAAAGGGTTCTTTACTGTTCAAGCAGTAAAATATGGAATTTACTACCCAGAGGTGGTGCTGAAGGATACAAAGAAAATATTAAATAAAAGACTGGTGTCCTTTTTCGCTAATCAAGATATATAGGGTTATAAGATTTTAGGTGATTAGGAATTGGCAAAATGTTTCACAACAAAAGAGATAAGTACAAAAAAAGGCAATTTTAGCCTTCAGCAGAAATTCTTGTGAAAACCGAAGTCCTAGAATGGCCCGTACCATCAGATAAGAAAACCGTCCAACGCTTCATCGGTTTCTCCATCTGCTACAGGAGGTTTATATGGAACTTCTCCCGTCTGATAGCCCCTCTTACCAAACTTACGAGGAAAGAGAAGCAGTTCCGTTGGTCCAAGGAGGCAGAGCAGGCATTCAACAAGTTAAAGGCAGCCTTCACTCAAGCACCAATTCTCCATCACCTGGATACCTCATTAACCTTCTTTCTGGAGGTTGATGTCTCCAATATCACGCACGGGCTCTGATGGGGTGCTTCACCTGGTGGCTTATTTCTCCAACCCTGCCAGAACTAAATTATGATGTGTCAAAGAATTGCTGGCTATAAAACAAGCGTTGGAGGAATGGCATCATCTCCTGGAAGGAGCAGAGAACCCAGTCATGGAATACATGGACCACCGTAATTTAGAATGCCTACTTACAGCCCACAGACTGCATCCTAGACAGGCGCAGGCACTCTTCTTTTCTCGATTCCCACTCCTCATCACGTACAGACCGGGAACATAGAATGGAAAGGCGGATGTATCTCCCTCTGGACTCCACCCCAGTTCCTCCAGATACTATACTACAACCCCATCACTTCCTTGCCATCACCAGCGGCCTAGTCGACAGACTACACCAGGTGACCAAGCCTTTACCTCTCCTAGTCCAATGTCATGCCCTTACTTATACCAATGGACTGCTTTTTCATCAAGGCCTTGTCTTTGTACCAGACTCTCTACGTCCTGATGTACTCCATCATTTTCATGACCTCCCTACAGCAGGTTATGGGGGTATCACTAAGATCCTGGAATATATACAAAGACACTTTTCGTGGCCTACCGTAAGAGCTGACATAGAGCGTTATGTGCTTTCTTGTGATATCTGCCACAGAGCTAAGAGCCGACACACAAGACCCTCTGGTCTCCTCCAACCATTACCAACTCCTTCTGGGCCATGGAAAGAGGTAACTATGGACTTCATTGTCGACATTCCACCTTCCAATAAGCATAACACCATCATGGTCGTGGTAGACTGCTTTACCGAGATGGCTCATTTCGTGCCCTTGATTGGCTTGCCAACAGCAAAACACACAGTAGAGGCATTTCTCCACAACATATTCTGCTTACATGGTCTACCAGATACAGTTGTCTCAGACTGCGGAACCCAGTTCACATACGAATTTTGGAGGGTACTGTGCGCTAATATACAGATCAAGAGCAATCTCTCCTCAAACCAATGGACAAACTGAGAGGACTAACCATACCCTGGAACAATATCTAAGGTGTTTCTCCTCTCACCTCCAAGATGACTGGTACCGGTTGTTGTCACTAGCTGAATTCACATACAACAATCAGTACCACAGTACCATTAAAATGTCCCCTTTCTATACTGCTACTGTGGTGCATCCAAACACCCTACTGGACTTACCTCCCTCTCCCACTGTGCCTGACGCCAATCAACATGTTTTAGAATTGCAACAGTTGCATTCTGAGTTGAAAGAGTCTCTATCGCACACACAGGAGTCCTACAAGAGTCAAGAAGACAAACATTGCTCACCCAGTCCCTTGTAACAAGTGGGGGATAAGGTCTGGATATCATATGCACACATATGTACCTCCTATCCAACCAGAAGCTAGGGCCTCGTTTTCTGGGTCCTTTTTCAATCTCTAAGGTCATCAGTGTGACAGCCTACCGGCTGGACCTACCACTTTCCTTCAAGGCACACCCCACTTTTCACATCTCCCAGCTAAAGCCTTGGACTCCTAGCCAGTACCCGGACCGTCAGTCTTCCTGCCCTCCTCCCGTGGTAGTGGACACCTCCGTGGAATACGAAGTCCAGCACGTCTTGGATACGCCGGAGTACCTGATCCATTGGAAGGGTTACGGGCCAGAGGAATACTCCAACATACATGCTCCAACATACATGCTCCCCAGTGTTTACTAGAGTTCCATGTGGCGTACCCTGATAGCCCGTCATCTGCATTCGGCCGGAGGGGGGTATCTGTCACATCTGTGGCCCTTACCTGGCGGCCGGCAGCTCGCACAGATGCACATCGCTTTCCACAACAGCTTCTGGGTTTTCGTGACGTCATGCGCAATGACATTGGATGCACGCGAGGCCCATAAGACACTCATCCATCTGGGCCTCGGTGCTCAGTTATTGAGTATATCGTAGCGTTTCTCTTGCAGAGCTCTTTCTCAGCTTATTTATTTCTTTCCATAGCTTTTCTTGTGTACCAGTCCTCGGCTTGTTTTTGACCCTCGCTCATGTTTCTGCAAGCCCTGACCTCGACTAGTCTTCCGTTTATGATCCTGTGCTGCTGGCCCCTGACCTACAGGCTTGTCCTTGACTCCTCTCTATCTTCAGCCCTTTGTTACTGCACTTTTCGTTTTTTGGGGAGTGTTTTCTTCCAGCAGTACCTCCTCCATTTTGCTGGTTCTTTTTCCTCTTCTACTATTATATTCACTATTTAGCAACCTGCTAAGCTCTGTACTCCTCCTTTGTACAGAGTAGTTTTCAGGGTGCTTACACTCTCCTGACACAACCATGAGGTTTGAACAGACCATAATCAGGGAATTTACCACTAAGCTATCTCACAGTCTTGGGCACAAGTTAGAAAAAACACATTGTTGAACTAGAAAATTGCAGAGAAGTGCAACAAAACAGATAAAGTGATTGGACGATATGAGTTAAAAAGAGAAACTAGCCAAATTGGGTATGTTTACATTAGAGAAGAAATGTCTAAGGGGTGATATGATTACCATTTACGAATATATTCAAGGTCAATACAAAGAACTATCCAATGAATTATTTAAGCAAAGAGCTGAGCTAAGAAAGAGAGGTCATCCATTAAGACTAGAGGAAATGCAATTTTGAATAAAACAAAGGCAGGATTTTTTTTACAGTAAGGGAGGTAAAGCTATGGAATTCTTTGCCTCAGGATGTTGTACTTGCAGATAATGTAACTGCTTTCAAAAAGCAATGGATGCAAATCTAGCAAAGAACAATACTGAAAATTAGGAGAGGTGGCTTCAATGCAGTTATGTTGTTGATCCAGGGAACTGACTGCCATTTGAAGTCAGGAAAGAATGTTTTTACCCACTTGGGGTTAAACTGGAAATGGCTTCAGAGTTTGTTGTTTTTTTTTTTTTTGCCTTCCTCCGGATCAACAGGGGTGTTTTGGCAAGGGCTGGACTTGATGGATGCATGTCATTTTTCAGCTTCTTCAACTATGTTACTATGTTATTATGGAGTTGTTGTCTCTCATTGCTCCTCATCCCATCCTTGTCCATCCTTGCCACAGAACCAAACACTGACCTCACAAGAATCTCAGCCTTGTGTAACTGCACTGGTAGCAATACACTGAGTCTGAATAGCTGGGGAATTCTTGGAACTAGGATGAAAATGGCAAAGTTCTTGTGGGAAATGTAGTGGGGTTAGCAACAAAAAAAAAAAGTCTGTCAGTATTAAATTGTCCTACCAGCTAAAAGCACAACGGACAATAGGCCACAGAAAAGGTCTTGTGGCCATACATCTGTTTTGTTGTTAAGTTCCCAAAACTCAGCTAAATAGCGGCAGTATTGGGAACTTCACAGTAAAAAAAGCTAACTCTCGGTGCCTGACATACTGCCAAGCACCGATCGTTAACTTATATGTGTTAAACTTACCTGTAATCCACTGTCCTTCTCCTGTCTTCATTCTGTATTCTCTTCTTTCTTCTCTCTTGTATCTTCTTTCTTCTCTTTTTTCTTTGAGCTGTAAAGAAAAAATAAGTGTTAATACAAGTTTTGCTGATATATACTGAACACTAATACATAGTTTAACCCATTGAGTGCCAGAGGGGTACGCAACACATTGCAATGCGTTGCGTACCTCTCTGGGGCTCAGTGCATTAAACCATATATTACTGTCCAGTTCAACATAAATATGCCTCCAATTATTGAAATGCGATAATAAAATACTTAGCTTTGTATCTGTCTCTGCGGATGTATACAGCTGCAGAGGACGCAGTGGAGACAGTAATATGTGGCACTGTCCCCCAATCCTATCCCTCTAAGGCTAATGCCTGTTCCACACTGAGGGAATTTGAACAGAGACTGCCTTTATATATGGGCAGTCTCTGTTCAAATTCCTTCACAGCGATTGGCTGGAATGTGCTTACGAACACCGCAACCAATCAGCTTTGATCAGCTGTGCTTTAAAATGATTGGCTGTTCAAATTCCCTCAGAGTTTAACAGGCATTGACCTGTGAGGGAAAGGACGGGGGGCTGTGCTACATATTACTGTCTCCGCCGCTGCCTCTGCAGCCGCATACAGCGGCGGAGGCAGACACAAAAGCTAAGTATTTTATTATGGCATTTCAGAATATTTATTTTGACCAAGTTGGACACATTGTAATAACTGGAGGCATATATATATTTAACCGGACAAGAATATATGGTTTAACACTTTGAGCTCCAAAGAGGAAAGCAATGCGTTGCATACCCCTCTGACACTCAAGGAGTTAAACTATGTATTAGTGTGCGGGATATTTCAGCAAAACTTGTATTTATACTCTTATTTTTTCTTTAAGCTAGAAGAAAGAAGAGAAGACAGATGAGAAGATACAAGACAGAGGAAAGAAAGAGAAGAAAGAAGACGGACAGTAGATGCCCAGGATGCTGAGGATTCCGCTGAACATCAGGATTAATGGAAAGTGTTACTTTTAACGGGATGATGCTTTGAAACGGAATCGGGTTAACCCTATGGCGACATCGGGGTAATTATACCCCACTGGCACTCATAGGGTTGATCCTACTAACTCTGCACACATTTTAGGTACTTTGGATGTATTGATATGAGGCTTAGGACCCCTTATCAATACATCCACTTGGGACTTAGTTTTTTTTACTTTCAGTAGCTGCACTGGCTGACTAAAGATCCGATAAGGGACTTTATTCAGAAAAATATTAGGTCTTAAATTGAAGCACTAAAGTGAGTCCCATATCAGATCTTAACAGTGATTGTTTCATTTGTCTATGGGCCAAAATGCCTCTGACTTTAGGATTTTTTGCCTGCATTTTTCATAGCATTGTTAACTGAATAGCTTACAGTGCTTGAAAAAAATGACGTTGGAGGTTTTTCTGGACTAATGAATCGAGTCCTCAATGCACAGTAAATTTCATGGGAAAATTCATATTTTTCACCCATCTCTAACTGAGATGGGTGATTGCATTTGTACCATGGAAAGGCTATACATATTAATGCCTGGAGAAGATAAGTACATTAAAGAGATAGTAATGTTTCATAATAAAAGCAGCTCTAATTAATCTTCATAGTATTTGGGCCTTGGAGAGTGTTATTTCAATTCTCTCAGAGTTGTAGTTCAAGAGTAATTGAATGATAAAGTATCTCCCTCCCACCCCTTCTACTAATGTAACACTGCTCAGCTTAGAGCAGCAGGGAGTATCCAGGTAGATTGCAGAGAGGGACAATCTTCAATTAAGATAAGGGAAAAAGCTGAAAAACCTGTCAAGGGGGCAGGGATTTCATTATTCTCACAGTAAGAATTTTGACCCTTGATGTGAGCTGTCTGGTCTATGGACTGTATTCCACATCTGAGGAGTGGGGGCTTAAACTAAGTAAAAGGGGCGGGAGGGGGAAACTTTATCATTCAATTACTCTTGAACTACAACACTTACAGTAATGAAATAACACTCTCTATGGCTCAAATACTATGAAGATTAATTGGGGCTGCTGTTTTTGTGAAACATTACTTTTAGGGCAAGGATCATATTTATGTTTAAAACTGTCTCTCCTCTAGGCTTGAACCACTAACATCTAACATTCTCCACAGTAATGAATTGATATAAACCTAAACTCTTACCTTACTACACGGTCTGCACTGCATTGCAGCAGCAAATGATTTCAGTATTTAGCAAGTCATATATATATTTCTGAGTGGGCATATATCTAAAAAAAGACTTAAAGGGATACTAATACTTCGTTTTATCTTTATTTTATTTTGTAGGCATTAAAAAACCATGAAGAACGATATAAGTCTTATCTCTCAAACCTTTATGGTTTAAGAGATATTCACAAGCAGTTTCCCCCTCCCGCCCCTTTTTCCTAGTGTAAGCCATCTCTTCTCAGATGTGAATCTGGTTGTAAGACCAGACAGATAACAGCAGGGGACAATCTTCTTTGTATAAAAACAATGAAAACCCTTCCCCTCTTGACAAGTTTTTCAGCTTTTTCCCTTATCTTAATTGAAGATTGTCCCTCTCTGCAGTCTACCTGGGCACCTCCCTTCTGATCTGGCTGAACAGGGCGGGGGATACTTTGCTTGTGAATATCTCTTAAACCATAAAGGTTTGAGAGATAAGACTTATATCGTCCTTCATGTTTTTTTAATGCCTACAAAATAAAATAAAGATAAAATGAAGTATTACTATCCCTTTAAGGTCTTCTATATCCTAAAAAAATAATTGTCTTGTACCTTTAGTACGCTTTTAAATGTCCCCACAGTAGAGATGAGGGTTGCTCAGGTCCAGAGGAGTCCAGCAACCACAGCTAACCAATCTATATAGCTATTTCTGATGAGAAATTAGACATATACAGATAATGGTCACTTGAACTGAATTCACTTAGCAGTCTCTGAGAGGATAATGGAAAACACTGAAGGATTCAATTGACAGTAAGAGTACAGAAAGAACACACAATTAATCTGCCTGTGAGAAACAATTAGCAATATTATAGTCCTTAAAGGGAAAATACTGTATATCTGGGATTTTTTTTTTCAAAGTATGCATGACCTTCTTATAAGATTATTAGAAAATAAGGATTTTCCTTTAAATCCTAAGGATGATAGAGAAGTCTCTGATATAATGTTACAGCATCCAAGTGGGTTAAGAACATTTCTAATAAAAGCTCACTTTCTCACATCCTTTTTAAGATAACAGTAGTGATGAGCGAGCACCCCAATGCTCGGGTGTTCGGGTGCTCTGACCGAGCACCCCCTGAGGCTCGAGTGCTCGGCCGAGCACCCGAGCCCCATTGAAGTCAATGGGAGGACTCGAGCATTACACCAGGCACCCCCTGCTCTGATGAGGGGAGGGTGCCTGGTCCATAGGAAAAGGGCAGAAAAGGATGGAAACACCACAGAAATGGTTCAGGGACAGCATAGGGAGGATGTCTGGATGCATCTTGGACTCCAACATCGCTGCTGGGAACGATCTTTCGCCCGTAGTACGCCATTTTTACAGACTGATCGTAAAACACACAAAAAGGAAAATAAAAACGACTTTAGGCGAAAAATTGTTACCAAACAATATTTGCTGTATATTTACTTGTATATCATCTGCAAATTCTCCCAAAAATTTCCTTGATTTTCAGAACTGAGGCCATGATTAAGAGGGAAACGTGCGCAGAGGCAAATTCTCCCAAAAATGTCCTTGATTTTCAGAACTGAGGCCATGATTAAGAGGGAAACGTGCGCAGAGGCAAATTCTCCCAAAAATTTCCTTGATTTTCAGAACTGAGGCCATGATTAAGAGGGAAACGTGCGCAGAGGCAAATTCTCCCAAAAATTTCCTTGATTTTCAGAACTGAGGCCATGATTAAGAGGGAAACGTGCGCTGAGCTGACCATCTAAAACATTATGGGTGAGGGTCTGCTGCAGAGCTGACCATCCTAAACATTATATGCGAAGGCCCGCTAGTGAGCTGACGCTATAAAACATTATATGAGAGGGCCCGCTAGAGAGCTGACCCAATAAAACATTATATGCGAAGGCCCGCTAGTGAGCTGACGCTATAAAACATTATATGAGAGGGCCCGCTAGAGAGCTGACCCAATAAAACATTATATGAGAAGGCCCGCTGGTGAGCTGACCTATATAAAAATTGTCAAACAGGGCCCGCTGGTGAGCTGGCCCTATATAAAAATTATATCACAGGGCCCGCTGGTGAGCTGGCCCTATATAAAAATTATAGCACAGGGCATATGGAAGAGGAGGAGGAGGATGAGAAGATTAAGAGTCAACCATATACCCGTTTTTTGGGTGGAAGGGGTGAATGGGAATACAGAGTATTCACATCATTGTAAATAACATATATAAAGTGAGTTTATGTTCCCCCGGGGCTTTCCTCCAGTGGAGTGGAGAAGTCAGGGGAAATCCAGGCCTTGTTCATTTTTATAAGTGTCAACCTATCAGCATTGTCGGTGGAAAGGCGGATACGCTTATCTGTTATGATGCCACCAGCAGCACTAAATACCCGCTCAGACAGAACGCTGGCGGCAGGGCAGGCCAGCACCTCCAAGGCGTAGAGTGCCAGTTCATACCACGTGTCCAGCTTGGACACCCAGTAGTTGTAAGGCACAGAGGGATCATTGAGGACGCTGACACGGTCTGCTACGTACTCCTTCACCATCTTCCAAAACTTTTCCCTCCTTGTGACACTAGGCTGCGCATCAGGGTGAGGGTGCTGGCGGGGTGCCATGAAGGTGTCCCACGCCTTGGAGAGTGTTGCCCTGCCTTTCTCGGAACTGCTGTGTGCTCCCCTTTTCTCCCCTTCTCTGTTGGCCAAGGTAGCACGTACTCTGCCGCCAGCGTTGTCAGATGGAAAATTTTGGAGCAATTTTTCAACAAGAACCTTCTGGTATTGCACCATTTTGCTTGTCCTCTCCACCGGAGGAATGAGAGATGAGAAATTCTCTTTGTAGCGGGGGTCCAGAAGGGTGAACACCCAGTAATCCGTGTTGTTTAAAATGCGTATAACGCGTGGGTCACGGGAAAGGCAGCCTAACATAAAGTCAGCCATGTGTGCCAGAGTACCAACAGTCAAGATTTCGCTGTCCTCACCAGGAGGATGACTCTCAATATCCTCATCCTCTTCCTCCTCTTCTGCCCACCCACGCTGAAGAGATGGAACTAAAGTTCCATGGCTACCCTCTGTAGCGGAGGCAACCGTGTCTTCCTCCTCCTCCTCCTCCTCCTCCTCCTCCGCCTCCTCCAATTGTCGCTGAGAAGACGAAGTGAGGGTGCTCTGGCTATCACCTTGTGTAAGCTCTTCCTCCCGCATTTCCACCTCTTCCACATGCAAAGCGTCGGTTTTAATTGTGAGCAGCGAGCGTTTCAGTAGACACAGAAGTGGGATGGTTACACTGATAATAGCGTTATCGCCGCTCACCATCTGTGTCGATTCCTCAAAATTGCGTAAAACCTCGCAGAGGTCTGACATCCATTCCCACTCCTCACTTCTGATTACAGGAAGTTGAACGGAGAGGCGACGACCGTGTAACAGCTGGTACTCCACTACTGCCCTCTGCTGCTCACAAAGCCGGGCCAACATGTGGAAGGTGGAGTTCCAGCGCGTGCTCACGTCACACAGCAGCCGGTGAGCTGGCAATTGTAAGCGCTGCTGCAGCTTCAACAGGCCGGCCGAAGCTGTAGATGACTTACGGAAATGTGCACACACGCGGCGCACCTTGGTCAAGAGATCATGCACATTGGGGTAGGTTTTTAGAAATCGCTGAACCACTAAATTAAATACATGCGCTAGGCATGGTACGTGTGTGAGCTTGCCGAGCTCCAAAGCCGCCACCAAGTTACGCCCATTATCACACACAACCATGCCTGGTTGCAGGTTGAGTGGCGAGAGCCACTGCTCGGTCTGGTGACTAATCCCCTGCAACAGCTCTGAGGCCGTGTGCTGTTTGTCCCCAAGGCAGATCAGCTTCAGCACGGCCTGTTGACGCTTCCCCACTGCAGTGCTACACTGCTTCCAGCTACCGGCTGATGGGGGAGTGGCGCTGCATTTAGAGAATTCGGAGGTGGAAACGGAGGAGGAGGAGCCAATAACGTAGGTGCTGGCGGAAACCCTGATGGAGGTAGGGCCCGCAATCCTCGGCGTGGGTAGCACCCGTGCCTTCCCAGGGTCCGAGTCGCTCCCAGCCTCCACGACATTCACCCAGTGTGCCGTCAGGGAAATGTAGCGTCCCTGGCCACAAGCACTTGTCCATGTGTCAGTCGTTAAGTGGACCTTCCCAGTAACTGCGTTGGTCAGGGCACGGGTGATGTTACGGGACACATGGTGGTGTAATGCGGGGATGGCACACCGGGAAAAGTAGTGGCGGCTGGGGACCGCGTACCGAGGGACAGCTGCTGCCATCAGGCTGCGGAAGGACTCAGTGTCCACAAGCCTAAATGGCAGCATTTCGATGGCCAGTAATTTTGAAAGGTGTGAGGTTAGTGCTATGGCCTGTGGGTGGGTGGCTGGGTACTTTCTCTTGCGCTCAAATGCCTGGGGTAACGACATTTGGACGCTGTGCTGGGACAGGGAAGTGGATGTGGTCGCTGATGGTGCTTCAGATGGTACAGGTGCAGGGCGGGAGGTATGCGGGCCTGCGCCTTCGACAGGCGATTGGCCGGCACTGAAAACAGGGGAAGAGGAGGCAGTGGTGTGGCCTGCAGACACAGATGGGCGATCCAGGCGTTCCTCCCACTTACTACGGTGCTTGGATGCCATGTGTCGGATCATGCTGGTGGTGGTGAGGTTTCTAGTGTTCATGCCTCGGCTCATTCTGGTGTGGCACAGGTTGCAAACTACAATTCTTTTGTCGTCCGCACTTTCCTTAAAATAACGCCATACCGCGGAACACCTACCCTTTGGCAAGGTAGATTTACGCAAGGGGGTGCTCCGTGGAACATTTGCGGGCCGGTTTGGTGCGGTCCGCCTTCTTTCTGCAGCCACACCACTGCCTCTTCCAGCCTGTTGCGGTGCTGCAGATGGCTCACCCTCAGGACTGCTGTCATCGCTCGGCTCTACACCTTCCCAGGTGGGGTCAGTCACCTCATCGTCCACCAAGTCCTCCTCCACTTCCTCACTCTGATCATCCTCCTCAAGTCTTGATCCCACCACATACTCAGTCATTGACAACTGTATAACATTCTCCTCAACAAGGTCTTGAGACGGAAATAGTGGTTGATTTAATGGCAACTGTGTCTCATCATCATCATCATCATCCACTACTTCCTTTGACCTTAAATGCCGTTCACATCTGTCATCTTCTTGTGATTGGGTAGCCTCTAGAGGTTGTGAATCAGGGCACAAGATGTCATGTTCCTCTGCAAGCGTGCTTGGAGAGAGGGTCAAATGAAGGATTGGTGATGAGACGAGCTCCTTACTATATCCCAGTGTGGGATCACTTCTTTGACCAGACCGTGTATGGTGGGAGGAAGGATGATCAGAGTGAGGATTATTTTGACCAGACTCTTGGCTACTGAGAGTGGACTTGGTGGAAGACAGGGTGGTGCTTAACCGACTGGAAGCAGTATCAGCTGTCATCCAACCGACCACCTGTTCGCAGTGGTCGGACCTCGAGAGTGATGTCCTGCGACGCCCTGTAAAATTACACATGAAGCTAGGTATGGTGGATGTCTTTCTTTCTTGTGCTCTGGCACCAGGCACAGTTTCTCCGCGTCCTGACCCGCGCCCTGAACTTTCAGGATCACGTCCACTTCCCCGTCCCTTTTTACCCGCCTTCTTCATCTTACACAGAATATGTGACTTTAATATTTGAGTTTGAAAACATAAAGGGATAGTATTACTTAAAAATTACTATCCTTCATATTGTAGCCCTTAATAAACTGAGTTAAATGACACCAGCGGCATCTCTCAGACCTTTATGGTGTAAGAGATAGCCACTTTCAAAGTTTCCTCTCCCCTGACGTCAGCGTTCTGCTGCCAGCAGGAGAATCCAGTCTCTGAATCAAGAGGAGGCTCTTCAGCAGAGCTGATATCTCGTTATGGAAGGAAAAATGATTAATTGAAACAGTCTTCTACATGTTGTTGGTAACCAAGCACACGTAGAAGACTGTTTCAATGAATAATTTTTCCTTCTATAACGAGATATCGGCTCTGTTTAAGAGCCTCCGCCTGTCCCGGGACCGGATTCCCCTGCTGGCAGCAGAACGCTGACGTCAGGGGAGAGGAAACTTTGAAAGCAGCTCTCTCTTACACCATAAAGGTCTGAGAGATGCCTCTGGTGTCATTTAACTCAGTTTATTAAGGGCTACAATATGAGGGATAGTAATTTTGAAGTAATACTATCCCTTTAACACTATTTCTTACTATTCTGCAACTGTGCAGAGTACACAGAATAGGCTGCTAAACGGCGGTGATACACACTGAATGGAATATGTGACTTTAATATTTGAGTTTGAAAACTTAACAGTATTTCTTACTATTCTGCAACTCTGCAGAGTACACAGAATAGGCTGCTAAACGGCGGTGAAACACACTGAATGGAATATGTGACTTTAATATTTGAGTTTGAAAACTTAACAGTATTTCTTACTATTCTGCAACTCTGCAGAGTACACAGAATAGGCTGCTAAACGGCGGTGACACACACTGAATGGAATATGTGACTTTAATATTTGAGTTTGAAAACTTAACAGTATTTCTTACTATTCTGCAACTCTGCAGAGTACACAGAATAGGCTGCTAAACGGCGGTGACACACACTGAATGGAATATGTGACTTTAATATTTGAGTTTGAAAACTTAACACTATTTCTTACTATTCTGCAACTGTGCAGAGTACACAGAATAGGCTGCTAAACGGCGGTGATACACACTGAATGGAATATGTGACTTTAATATTTGAGTTTGAAAACTTAACACTATTTCTTACTATTCTGCAACTGTGCAGAGTACACAGAATAGGCTGCTAAACGGCGGTGATACACACTGAATGGAATATGTGACTTTAATATTTGAGTTTGAAAACTTAACACTATTTCTTACTATTCTGCAACTGTGCAGAGTACACAGAATAGGCTGCTAAACGGCGGTGATACACACTGAATGGAATATGTGACTTTAATATTTGAGTTTGAAAACTTAACACTATTTCTTACTATTCTGCAACTGTGCAGAGTACACAGAATAGGCTGCTAAACGGCGGTGATACACACTGAATGGAATATGTGACTTTAATATTTGAGTTTGAAAACTTAACAGTATTTCTTACTATTCTGCAACTGTGCAGAGTACACAGAATAGGCTGCTAAACGGCGGTGATACACACTGAATGGAATATGTGACTTTAATATTTGAGTTTGAAAACTTAACACTATTTCTTACTATTCTGCAACTGTGCAGAGTACACAGAATAGGCTGCTAAACGGCGGTGATACACACTGAATGGAATATGTGACTTTAATATTTGAGTTTGAAAACTTAACACTATTTCTTACTATTCTGCAACTGTGCAGAGTACACAGAATAGGCTGCTAAACGGCGGTGATACACACTGAATGGAATATGTGACTTTAATATTTGAGTTTGAAAACTTAACAGTATTTCTTACTATTCTGCAACTGTGCAGAGTACACAGAATAGGCTGCTAAACGGCGGTGATACACACTGAATGGAATATGTGACTTTAATATTTGAGTTTGAAAACTTAACACTATTTCTTACTATTCTGCAACTGTGCAGAGTACACAGAATAGGCTGCTAAACGGCGGTGAAACACACTGAATGGAATATGTGACTTTAATATTTGAGTTTGAAAACTTAACACTATTTCTTACTATTCTGCAACTGTGCAGAGTACACAGAATAGGCTGCTAAACGGCGGTGATACACACTGAATGGAATATGTGACTTTAATATTTGAGTTTGAAAACTTAACAGTATTTCTTACTATTCTGCAACTCTGCAGAGTACACAGAATAGGCTGCTAAACAGCGGTGAAACACACTGAATGGAATATGTGACTTTAATATTTGAGTTTGAAAACTTAACAGTATTTCTTACTATTCTGCAACTCTGCAGAGTACACAGAATAGGCTGCTAAACGGCGGTGACACACACTGAATGGAATATGTGACTTTAATATTTGAGTTTGAAAACTTAACAGTATTTCTTACTATTCTGCATCTCTGCAGAGTACACAGAATAGGCTGCTAAACGGCGGTGACACACACTGAATGGAATATGTGACTTTAATATTTGAGTTTGAAAACTTAACACTATTTCTTACTATTCTGCAACTGTGCAGAGTACACAGAATAGGCTGCTAAACGGCGGTGATACACACTGAATGGAATATGTGACTTTAATATTTGAGTTTGAAAACTTAACACTATTTCTTACTATTCTGCAACTGTGCAGAGTACACAGAATAGGCTGCTAAACGGCGGTGATACACACTGAATGGAATATGTGACTTTAATATTTGAGTTTGAAAACTTAACAGTATTTCTTACTATTCTGCAACTGTGCAGAGTACACAGAATAGGCTGCTAAACGGCGGTGATACACACTGAATGGAATATGTGACTTTAATATTTGAGTTTGAAAACTTAACAGTATTTCTTACTATTCTGCAACTCTGCAGAGTACACAGAATAGGCTGCTAAACGGCGGTGACACACACTGAATGGAATATGTGACTTTAATATTTGAGTTTGAAAACTTAACGGTATTTCTTACTATTCTGCAACTCTGCAGAGTACACAGAATAGGCTGCTAAACGGCGGTGACACACACTGAATGGAATATGTGACTTTAATATTTGAGTTTGAAAACTTAACAGTATTTCTTACTATTCTGCAACTGTGCAGAGTACACAGAATAGGCTGCTAAACGGCGGTGACACACACTGAATGGAATATGTGACTTTAATATTTGAGTTTGAAAACTTAACAGTATTTCTTACTATTCTGCAACTCTGCACACTACACAGAATGTGCTGCTAAACTGCGGCGAAGCACACTGAATGGAATATGTGACTTTGATATTTTAGTTTGAAGACTTAACAGTATTTCTTCCTATTCTGCAACTCTGCACAGTACACAGAATGTGCTGCTAAACTGCGGCGAAGCACACTGAATGGAATATGCGACTTTGATATTTTAGTTTGAAGACTTAACAGTATTTCTTCCTATTCTGCAACTCTGCACAGTACACAGAATGTGCTGCTAAACTGCGGCGAAGCACACTGAATGGAATATGTGACTTTGATATTTTAGTTTGAAGACTTAACAGTATTTCTTCCTATTCTGCAACTCTGCACAGTACACAGAATGTGCTGCTAAACTGCGGCGACGCACACTGAATGAAATATGTGACTTTGATATTTTAGTTTGAAGACTTAACAGAATGTGCTCTAATCTGCAACTTTGCACACTAAACAGAATGTGCTCTAATCTGCAACTTTGCACACTAAACAGAATGTGCTGTAATCTGCAACTGTGCACACTAAACAGAATGTGCTCTAATCTGCAACTTTGCACACTAAACAGAATATTTTTTTTTTTTTTTTTTTGTTTTTTTCCCCCCACACAAAATAACCTGCTGCCCCCACACACAGTAGTCCTAAAAAGGACTTTTGGTTCTTTTTTTTCACAAGTTTGGTTTTTTTCCTCCCTACACTGCCTTTCCCTTCCTATCCTCAGCTCTCCCTGGCTAAGACTGAGCCGAACTCGATGGTCAGGTGCTATACAGCACCTGACCACGGGTTCTGGCCAGCCAATCAGTGTAATGCCAGCAGCCAACATGGCTGCTGGCATTACACCGATGTCAGAGCCTCCCTGCACGTTTATTGGCTGCGCAGCAGCCGCAAAACGTGCGGGGAGGAGACCCGAACATGGCGGGCGAGCACATGCGGTACTCGTACGAGTACCGCCATGTGCCGAGCAGAGCGATGCTCGAGCCGATCCGAGCATCGGCCGAGCATGCTCGCTCAACACTAGATAACAGCTTACAACAAAGGGGCAGTACCTCATATACAAAGAACTTTTTTGCTTGCAAAATACAGCTTTGAGGGTCTTGTTCCTGATACTATTAAGTGGCCTAACATATCTAAAAAAGTAGTTTTATGTTTTCACCATGATTTTAATTTCTTAGTAGCCTCTAAATTATGCTGGTTTTCTGTCCCTCTTGCCTCTTTCTTCTATTAACCATCCATAGCACTGGATACTTTCCTGGCACTCAGAGGGTTAAATGTGGGAGTACCATTGAATTGCTCAGCAGGGAAATCCCTAAAATATATAGTCTTTCTTAAACAGTTTTCTGTTCCTTTAAATGAATTGCCACAAACAGAATTAACTCGTTGGGGGAGATGCACTAAGAGATGGTAAAGAGAAGGTAATGAGGAGATAACTTCTCCAGTGATATCACTTCTCCAGTTCCTATGTTATTCTATAGATCCAATGCACTAGGATCTTTCAAGTTGGGGAAGACTTCATAGGCTCCATAGAATAACATAGATATTTGAGAGGTGGGGGTTATGCACTAAGGTGTGATAAAGAGATAATAATGCAGAGATGACTTCTCCAGTGATATTGCTTCTTCAATTCCTATGTTATTCTATGGAGCCAATGCACTAAGATTTCTTGAACTTCGGAGATCTTAGTGCACAGGCTCTATAGAATAGCAATATCCTCCTCTTGCACACAGATACTCACACCAGAATCCTTCTGCACTTCCTTCACCACACCTTGTACCTGCACTTATAATACTCCTCCTACTGTCTCTGTTTGTCATCATGAATTCTAATTAGATTGTAAGCTCTTTGGGTCAGGGTCCCTTTCCTAGTCTATGATTCCCTTGCTGCACTTTCCCCCACAAATAATGCAATGATGGCACTTAGGCTTAATGCTCGTAACCCAGTTCTGTAGTTTTGTATTTTATTATTTAAATTTTTGTTAAGCGCTGTGTACATGTATGGCGCTATATAAATAAAGATACATACATAATATAGGAGCTGGAGTTCTGATTACACTGTATCACCTCCTTATCATTCCTTACTGCATAACCCCATGATATCACTTGAAAAGTCATCTGCACTCATCTCCCCATTGGATACTAATGTGCTGTAGACATCTTCAGCATCCAAGGGCTAGATGGAAAAAAAAAGCTTTGCATGCAATTACTTGTTTCACATTTTTCATTATGAGGAATATTATTTCAAATTATTTTTATTTTCATAGTTAACATTTGCATTTAAATGTAGATCAAGTCTTGTTAATTTCAGAATCAATATTCAGTTCCTGGTTCTGTACTATTTTAAGATGAATCAATATGCATGGGAGACAGTTGGGAAATAACAGTGCAGTACGGTTTATTCAAATTCTTTCATGTTCCCAATAAAGACAAAAATATAGATAGTGGAGTAATGAAGCAAAATTAATTAATGCAGTGGGAGGACAATAGATGGTATGATAGATGAGGAGAAACACAATTAAAACGCAACTGAATGCAAAGCAGAGCTCATCAGATTTATTTTTTGTTATATGTGGATGACAAAATAGAAAATTAATACCAGATTACAGATATCACATCATTAAAATCTTGAACTCATTTAAAACATGTCTTACATTTCTGATACATTGCACATAGCTCCAATGATTCATCTAGAATCCATTTAGCCATCAGTAGAAAAGTGCAGAGCTCTTGGGTGTGCAATACAGTATAGAACAAGGTTATCCAAGTTCAGTCCTTGAGGGCCACCAACAGGCCAGGATGTAAGGATTTCCCTGATTAAGCACAGGTGAGTCAGTCAGGAAAATCCTTACCTGGCCTGTTGGTGGCGCTTGAGGACTGAACTTGGACAGCTCTGGTATAGAATATTGTCACAACTGAGGGTCACTCTGATGGTGGCAATCCCTTACACCTATGGAAAGGTCATTCCCCTTAGTTAAGGGAGCAGTAAACTTTTATTATGAAAAACTATATATTATTAGTATTTTCCTTTTGAATAAAACAAGGGTTCTCCCACTACTAGGAGCTACTTCAAACAAAACCTGTTATATATCAATCCATTGTTGTGTTTTTATATTAACCTCATTATTGATATATTACAAAAACCCCTAGTGCTACATATTCAGTCTGTTGTTGCAGTTCAGTCTCCAGAGGGTGAAACTATAGGAAAGTAAGTGTATTTTATTTGTTTTCTTTTACATATTTTAATATGTGAAAGACATGTATATTGTTCATAAATAGGTAGACTTCTTCTTCCAATGCCCCACTGGTAATGAGAAACAGTAGGAGTGGAAGGAGAAGAAACTGCACCAACAACAATTTTTCTGTTTTCTTAACATTATTTGAAATAGGACATGCTGCACAAATGATTCTGGAATGTGAGATATAGAATTAGTTTAGTTTAGTTTCAAAGGAACTAAAATCTTTGAAAACTAAGAAATTTAAAGTTGTTTGTGGAAGCTTTCCCAGAAAAATAGTACCCCATCGACATGAGATAACATACCGAGCCCTGAAATGCACCTGTCATAATCTTTTGGTTTCATATTTTTTTAAAAGATACATGCATGAATGCAAAGGTTTACAATAACTGAAACTTGAAGAAACGGTAGTCAACACATGCCATGTTGGAAAGTAGAAACCAATCATATCAAATGAAAGATCATTTGCCTTTCTACCCCCTAGACTAGTGTGTTCACATTTTTACAGAATATGAAGAGAGATTAAAAAATATATACCTCTTTACATTTCCACCACTTGGGATCCCAAATAGGCATCCTTAAGGAGAGAGAGAGGAACTTTTTGTGAACTCCGACAGCATTGCCAGCCATCGGAGTTTAGTGAATAGCCACGTTAACATAAAACACAACGTTAGGAATAGGATTATGGCTCATTAACCCTATGAGTTCCAGGGGATATGCAAAGCATGGCTTTGCAATGCGTTGCATACCCCTCTAGCACTCAAAGGGTTAAGCTACATGTCTATGCAAATGAGCAATTGTCAAAACAGACACTGAAACATCATAAACTTGGTGAAGGCAAGGAGAAAGCATGGCAACATAAGCGCATTTGAGGGGATAAGATGGCAAAGACACATTAGTGCATATCATGGGATGGATTTGAGCCTAGTTCTTCACAAGTTGGACCCTTATTAAACCTTAATGCATCTTCACGTTCATGTTGTAAAGAGTCAAATGAACTGAAAATAGAGATTTAGCCTAAAGGGAAAAACAATTAACAAATATTAATAAACATATATTTGAGCCACTGTGCACAGTGTAAAACTGAGCCTCGGTTGTTTGTGAACAGTTGGTAATATCCTTTAGATCTTGTTTTACTTGAACTCATAATAAAGCTCATAGCTTTATATCACATGAGAAAAATGCATCATTTAAATGTCATTATATAAACAAGGTCTTTTTCCATGTTTTGCAACAGAAAATATAATTTAGATGAAACCAAAATTCTTCTAAGCGCTAACTGTGCAGTTGAGATCACAGACAAGAGCAAACATGATAACTGTGTTCTCAGTTCCTATATTGTATTCACAGTTCCAACACTTTCATTAAAACAATACAATATCTAATATACTGTCAAGAATTTGTTGAAAAACATTAAAACACCAATAATTTAAAAATCTAGAACATTATGTTTATTATCTTCAAATTTATCGCCAATATAGTTGTCATCCAATTTAAATTTATTTATATATTCCAATAAATGCCACAATTCCTCAATATCCCGCTCATATCGGTATACTCAGAGTCTCTCACACTAGGGCACGTATCTGCAATGAACAAGCACACGTCTATCAACAACTGAAAGTCCAATTGGATACCAACCAAACTGCTTTCATAGACAGTGATCTATGCGTGTAAATACCATATATGCATATGTCACGTGTCCCCACTTCAAAGAAAACCCGCGTACACCTTTGTGCCCTAATCAACCAAATGTGCACACGGGTTCCTCTTTGAAGTGGGGACACGTTATTGGAATATATAAATAAGTTTAAATTGGATGAGATGTGTTTGATCTGTGAAAACAGTATAGGAATTGAGAAGATAAGTTCTATTATCGATGTTTGCTCTTGTCTGTGATCTCAACTACACAGTTAGCGCTTTGAAGAATTTTGGTTTGAAATATTTTTCTTGGACTCTTGTGGTGGGAGTCTTTTTTCTGAGCAGCTTTTGTGGTGTAGGTTTTCCCTGACCATTTCCATTAAGGTGCACATCACCTTTACGAGAAAATATAATTTGTCACCATTACTCCTAAAATGTAACTTTTTCCTAGAAAACAACAACACATTTATTTTACTTGTAAAAATAAACATGAAAACTATGAAATATAGAACAATGTATATTTTATGAGCTTTCGATATTTTAAACATATCAGTGTTACATTAACCTACACTCTATTATATTCACTTTGAGAATCTCTAAAAAGATTTGGGGCAAAAGAAATGCAGACTCATTGTATCCCTAAAACTCTCAGTTCTCTGTGAGGGGAACCATATCATTTGTCATTGTTTAAATCCCCCTATGTCTACACTTTGAAATTCTGATCTGTGTTCCTCTTTGTCCCATTCCATTCGTTACTCTTTTGTTTCTTGCAATCTTTTCTAATGTGTACATTTTCTCCACAACAGATGTGTAAAGTGATCTAAGTATTTATATGTATTCATGAAAGCATCTTGTAATTTAGGAAGATTTTCCTTGGGTGTAAAACCCATTACCAATCTACAGGCATGTACCAATCTACCAATCTACAGGCATGTTCAAATAAAGGACAATAGAGCATCATAGACAGAACTTTTAAAGGGATAGTAATGTTTCATAATAAAAGCAGCTCTAATTAATCTTCATCGTATTTGGGCCTTGGAGAGTGTTATTTCAATTCTGTCAGAGTTGTAGTTCAAGAGTTATTGAATGATAAAGTATCTCCCTCCCACCCCTTTTACTGATGTAACACTACTCAGCTTAGAGAAGCAGGGAGTGTTCAGGTAGATTGCAGAGAGGGACCATCTTCAATTAAGATAAGGGAAAAAGCTGAAAAACCTGTCAAGGGGGGAATGGCTTTCATTGTTCTCACAGTAAGAATACTGACCCTTGAAGTGAGCTGTCTGGTCTATGGACTGGATTCCACATCTGAGGAGTGGGGGCTTACACTAGGTAAAAGGGACGGGAGGGGGAAACTTTATCATTCAATTACTCTTGAACTAATGCAATAACACTCTATATGTCTCAAATACTATGAAGATTAAATGGAGCTGCAGTTTTTGTGAAACATTACTATCACTTTAAATGTTCTTGAGCTGCTATCAGTTTTCAATTTATGCCAAAACTTGCAAACCTTCACAAGCAGTGTCCCAAATATCTGCAATCACCCTCTTTGGGGCCTTTAATGTCAGATAGTCTCTGAGTAAGATGTGCCGATAATCAGTTTCATCATCAAGCAGATCACAATGCTCTGCCAAGATTTCATAAACAGATACTGTATGTTGGTGAAAGTATCCTGCAGTGGATCATATGGATGGGAATTCCTTTTTATTGTAAGAAAAAATGTATTAACTAATGTAAAAGGTTTTGTACTAGGGTCCAGCATTCTGTGCGTTGGGGCAGTCTCTACTGCGCATTACTGGTCGGACAAAAATACATCCTGGCTTTTATACTTTATTATAGGATCTTTGAACTGTCTTCTCTTTGAGTCAGAACTAAAACAGTTGAAGGCATAATGGAAGGTTACTGAGTAGGGCGAGTTTGATTTAATGACTATTTCTATAAATTACAATTTTCAAGATGCTTTTCTAACTCCTTGCGTGTACTGAATTTCTCACAGAAACATCTGTAGCCCAGTACTTTATCTTCTCCCCCATATCACTTACAGAGAGTTTACTGTCTTCTTCCTGCTTTATTTTCATAATAGCAGAAATGCCACAGTTTTCAATTCTTCATTTTAGTTCTTAATGAGATTTACATTCTTCAATTTAGTTCTTAAAGATTAAAAAATAATCCCTCAGACTGGGATGGACATTCTCCTGGTAGGTATGAAGGATGGTGTTGAAAGGAGTCAAGTGACTCTTGGGCTTGGTCTCAAGAATTGTGCGTACAGCATCGACTTGCCACATTAGATGGTTGCATTGTCACTGCTTAAATAGTGTTTTAATTAATTTTGTATTATTATGGTTATGCTAATTAGATAATGTCTGATGTATTTCAAGCTCTAAAATGTTTAAAATGAAATTTATTTAAATAAGTTTTAATTGTTAATCAGTTTTAGTAAATGTTCATAACTATGTTTTACTAATGATATGATAAATATTGTGGCCTTTTCAGCCCATCCAATGGCTAAGAATGATTAAAGTTGGTTATGAAAAGGTAGGCGTGTTTTGGGGAGATTGATCTCCCATCAAGAAAAGTAGGTTAAACTACATACAAATATAGAGTGAGGATGCAACCATTATGCGTTGCACATTAGTAGTTATGTGTACGACACCACAGGGGACCATAGCAACAACAAGTTCTAATTAACACAACAAATGGGAAATCTCAGCAAGACAATATTCTGAACAGTTAGAATTATATCACTACAGGATTTGGCTATTTATGCAGAGAATGACACTGTAGTGCTAATTCATAACTCCTATGTGCAATATTCAGCTAAAGAGGTGCCATTCTGGGGTAAACCATGTGCACCATAGGGGTGAAATATTTTTTTTTTCTAAATTCCCTTTTATTTAAATCGGGCTTTTAGGGGGAGATTTCTAAAAAGTGTTCTTGTTGAAATAGACAAAAAGAGAATGCAAGAAGAACTGCAACTTTCAATTTTATTGATTGAAAAGTTTTAACTGGATTGTACTATTGGGGGCGCCTCCTTTGTTATCTTTTTTTTGTTTCATGTTGTGATTGCCTGTGGCACTGAGAAGAGCATTGGTGAAGGACAGCAGCCGAGAATTATTCTGCATATCATACTGTAGCTGGGTGCAGTGATTTATCCCAGAGGCTCCATCAGCTGTTTTTTGGTATATGACAAGATTCAGCAATTTATTTTGTGAGTAGGCATTTTAAGGGTATCAGTGGAGGTCTGAACTTTTGTCCTGTTGATTTGCACAGGGGCGCTCCCTGCCTTGTCTCCCCTTTTTTGACTCTACAGGGATCCTTAAAATGTCCTTATTCCTTATTATGCGTTTTGGCATTTCTAAAGTATTTTAAATACTTTTATAAATGTGGTGACAGTAAAGTATAAAAACAGGTCACATGTGGCCTTAAATATTTGGTGAAAAGTCTGTCACTAAATTATGGTAAATAGTTGCATTTCTTTATAAATACGGTGAGCCACTTTTTGCAAACATACTTACTCCATTTTATAAAAAAAAAGGTACTACACAGCATTATGTCCTCCTAAACTGTCCTTAATACTTTTATAGCTACCATCGACAATCTTACAGTCATTTTAACGCTTCTTTTCCTTAACTCCACTTTTATAAATCTCCCTCTTAATGCTTCGAAAACCAGAGAGATTTCCAATGCATTGCTTCACAAGGGGTAAATAATTTCATAAGTGTTTGATCAAAAACAAAAGTTTGATCAGTTAGAATAGAATTATTCCCTAATAATAATCCACAACTTTGCTTTCTATGGTGAGAAAATCCTAATGGCCCCTTTGAATTTTGGCCTTGTGTCATGTTCATGGAGGTAGACATGACCCTTCCAGCAGATATTTTTTCAAACTGAAGCAGGCGGAGTGCATGAGCTTATGTAAATCTTTAAAAATCATAGTGATGTGCAATGTTTTGTGAATAATAAAGGGTTATGGTTATCACCTGCTATAAGGAAAGTTAGGGAGTATTATTGGGAGGTATAAGCTATCATATAAAAAACCCACTCAGATCAGAAATCATAATGATAAATATTTTAATCTCACCTAGCTGCTATCTAGAAATATCTATAGCACTGGTGACACAGCTGAAAGTACAAAACATTTTGTCTTAATCTGAAAGGTTCTCTGCAGTAAAGGATTTCATCAGTATCAAACAGGTCGAGGGCCTTGTACTAGTGACAGTTCAAAGCAATCTATTATCTCAATTATTGCAGCAGCTTCATAATAGAGTTCTGGACTAAATAACACAGCAACAGAATAGGAGAATGTATATAAATACTACCTTTGTCTTGTTACACATTAGGTGGCAAATTGTACACTATGCAACTTACTCAAAAGCATGAAAAAGTGTACAGTTATAATTTGTACAGAAACAGACAAGACATAATGCATTGAAGTCTCAACTTGGAAAGCAAGATATTCTCAATAGAAAATGTGTAAAGTTATAATAAACAACAGCCTAGACCCAGAAAAGAGGTAGCGAATTATTGCAGTTGGGCTGCACTATAAGAAAATATATATTGACCCAATATTGTAAAAGCAGTAGTGTTTATTAGAATGTGATTAAAAACATTATACTAATTTGAAAACTCTCAATTAACTCACAACCTCAGAAGACCAGTGACACACTTCCAAACTCATCTACGCATTTCGCGTGAACCACGCTTAATCATGATGACAAATTTTCTTATGGTGCAGCCCAACTGCAATAATTCACCTGTATTTCTTGGACTTGGGGGCGTCCTCATTGGCTTAGCACATAAGTTCCATTTATTTATCCATGTTCATATACACTCCTGGACAATATTTAATAGCCATCTGGTCCTGGAGACAATAAACTTGTTTTTTGTAACCAGAAAAGAGGTAGATCACGACAGACACAGACATGCCCACTTTATGACCCACTCAGAGTCATCCATCTCTCTCTAATCCAGGGGTTGGAAACCTGTGGTTTCTGGCTGTTGTTGGACTACAATTTCCATCTCCTCAGCTGTATATTGGGATGATGGGATTTATAGTCCAACAACAGCTGGAGTGCTGCAGGTTGCCTATCCCTTCTTTAAAATGTTGCATAATTGTTAATAACATAGGTCTGGATTACATTACAGCTGAGTTGGGCTGACAAAGTGGCTATTTTTGATTCAAGAGAGATTCCTGAATGAAGCAATGATCTTACATTGGTGTGCACATCACAAGATGAAATCCAGAATAGGCCTTCACTCCTATTGGAATGCCCAGATGAGCATCAAAAGAGCAGATAAATGCTTCCAAACCATCCAGATGACCTTCCTGCAAATTTATTATGGTAACTTCTAAATGATTGAGGTATATCAGTAATGTGCTCTGTGGTGTAATGTTTGGATAGGGAAAATAAGCAGGATGTCAAATGGATGACAACATATAATGAAACTATTTATTACATGATTAATAGTGTCTATGCAACAGATTAGAATAGAAGGTGTCTGTAATACACATTTGCTTGTTAATTGATACCTACAGTGTTAAAGAGATATTTCATTTCTACAGTGCAATGGAGTCTTCTCTATACTTTTCTAGACTAATCTGTAGCTTTATAACCATGTATAAGTTTAATGTTTTAATTTTATTCTATAATAGGGTTTCCACATCCCGCCCCTTTTATTTACCTCAAGCAGCCTCAGCAAGCCAGTCCGGAAATATCGTGACGAGGGACAATCTTCTTCAGCATAATGAAAACCTGCCCTGCTTCATCAAGGGGACAGTGTTTTCTTTATACTGAAGGAAAGAAGATTGTCCCTAGCTGTGATCTGTATGGTCCTATGACTGGATTCCAGACCTGAAGGGAGGCAGCTTGAGGTATGTAAAAGGGGCCGGAGGGGGAAACTTTATTTTAGAATAAAAGCAAAACAAAAAACTTATACATGGTTACAAAGCTATAGACTGGTATAGAAGAGCATGTAGAAGACATTTCCAGAGTACTCTATCATATAAAATATTACACTGAAGGTGTTGCAAATTTTAAAAAATCAAGATTGTTCAATTTCAGAGCATTGTATCTTAATTTTCGTTAATTGAGAATTCCATTTTAGCTAGTTTATTCAATGCAGGCTTGAGTCCCAAGTCTTATTATTCAAGCCCAGTGTTTAGTTAACAGTTTACAGCATGTAATACTCCATTAAGTGGGGCCAAGATCCAGTTCATGTAAAAACCTAGTAACACGCTTGATTTAGAAATGTGCATTGTGAGATCATACCTGCAGAGATAAAGGCAACTTGAACAGAACAGAAAACCTATAGCATATCATTTTATGAGCTTTAAGGGTAATGGAAAATGTGTTAGGATTAAGTTGACATAAAACATCCAAGAATGTAAGTAAGCACTCGCAGGACTTCACAAAGGTGTAATACATCAAGTGTTTAATTCATACAACGTTTCGGCTGTAAAACGCACAGCCTTTGTCCTGACGAAGGCTGTGCGTTTTACAGCAGAAACGTTGTATGAATTAAACACTTGATGTATCACACGTTTGTGAAGTCCTGCGAGTGCTTACTTACATTCTTGGAAATACATGTCTAGCCAAAAGTGCAGCACCCAGGTTGCTGGCTACTTTAAACGTGAGTGCTTCCCTCTCTGGTGTCTATATATATATATATATATATATGTGTGTGTGTAACGGATACCCAAGACATGATGCTGTATTGGGCCATCGTGCCGGGTTTCTCTCTTCTGAGTGTGGCTACAAGGGGGTAGCCGTGCCAGTAACTCCGCAGAACTTCCTCCAACAATGGGGGTCAAAAGGATGCTCTTTAGACCATTCTGTACAAAAGGACAAGATGCCCTTCTAGTTCCAGAACAAAGTCAATTTTATTGGAACATACAGGATTATTTTATAATAAAACATCAAAGAATAGAACAATGGGGCAGGGGCATGAAAATAATGGTTGTGTAAACATGGTATGGGCACACAATGGGACAGGGACATTGGGACAATATTACCATAAACAGTGGAACAATGTGAACATAATTTAATCTTGCCGCTCCAATTCCTAGTCAATAGGAATTGGAGTGACAAGCAACAAACAACCAATTAGGACCCGGGTATCACGGTGCCCGTGATTTCTGTAACTGAGCGACATTGTTACTTCCGAGTTTACCCTGGCCTTATTCTTATTGGCTCTGTGTTGATGACTCCTCCCAGGGTTTGCCTTTATATACACCCTCCTGTCATTCTACCGGTGCCCTTTCGTGGTGTACCTGTATCTAGCGATTAGACTTACTTGTTCCTGTTTCCGTGTATGACCCGGTTCGCCTGACTACGTTTAGTTCCTGACGCTCCTGTGATCCGATTCCGTTGCTGACCTTGGACTGGCTGACTAACTCCTTGTGTACCGAACTGGCTTGGCTGAGTATCCGATTCCGTTACTGACTAAGGACTGGCTGACTGACTCCATGTGTACTGACCTGGCTTGGCTGAGTATCCGATTCCATTACCAACTAAGGACTGGCTGACTACTCTGTGTGTACCGACCTGGCTGGGCTGGTGTCTGGTTGTACCATCTAGACTGGCTGTATATTCCGTGTGTGTCGACCTGGTTGAGCTTCTGGTTCCGTTGCCAACGGGACTGGCTGACTACTTCCGTGTGTACAGATTAGGGCGACACCGGTTACTGATCGGTTACGTTATATACCTTGCGCTCTCCCACTCGCTATACTGCATTGCGTCTGTTAGGCCTACCCTCTCCAGTAGTCTCCTGGGGCTTGTGGGAGCGCTATCACTCACCAGTGTCTGTGTTGCCTCCGGTAACCCTAAAGTATTAGGGTCCAGTCTGAGCCAGACTTCTGCCCTTGTTGCCTATGCTAACCCTAGTGGTCTAGGTTCAGAATACTTCAAGTGTCTGGTGTGTGTTGCCTCCGTTAACCCTAGCATGCAAGGGCCAAGTCGCTGCCAGAGTCCTGTCCGTGTTACCTCCGTTAACCCTAGCGTTCTAGGGTCAAGTCACTGCCAGAGTCTTGTCTGTGTCACCTCCGTTAACCCTAGCGTTCTAGGGTCAAGTCACTGCCAGAGTATTGTCTGTGTTGCCTCTGTTAACCCTAGCGTTCTAGGGTCAAGTCACTGCCAGAAGCTTGTCCGTGTTGCCTCCGTTAACCCTAGCGTTCTAGGGTCAAGTCGCTGCCAGAGTCCTGTCAGTGTTGCCTCCGTTAACCCTAGAATACCATGGTCCAGTCATTGCAGAGTCCTGTCCGTGTTGCCACCGTTTAGCCTAGCCCCCTAGGGTCAGTTCTCTGCCAGAGTCTTGCATGTGTTGCCTCCATTAACCCTAGAATTGTAGGGTCAGGTGTCTACCTGAACACTGTCTGTGCTGCCTCCGATATCCCTAGTCTGCTAGGGGATTGCCCTGCAGTTACCCGTTGCTTTGTACCACCTATTTGTGATGTGGGGCTGTTGAGGATATTCTTGTTCCTGCACCAGTCTACGGATTCAGTCTGCAAGTCCAAGATCTTCAGATTTACCTCTTATTATTGCTACTGTGATAGTTCTACCCTGACCCAGATTTGGAAAGTACTTGGTACGGACCTCATCTGGACCTGAGTGGGGCGATTGTTATTTATTTTCAATAAAGCTTTTAACCTTACCTAACTGTCTGAGTGTTCTTACAAAACCGTGACACCGAGCCATTGTTCTCCATAGGAGATGGAATTGCCCGTGTCTGACAAATAACTCAGATAAGTAAATTATGTCACTCCGGCTCCACAACCAATAGGAACCAGAGCTACAGACTAGATGGAAAGGTGGAGACCAATCAGGAGGACGCTATCTGTCCAATGCATTCCCTATACACCATTTTAACATAGGAGGGTAGGCGACCAAGGAAGCCACCTACTTTTAGTCCACATCCTCTCAGCCAATCCAGGGGCTGCTGACCTTTTAAGCATATGGGGACAATCCTCCTTTGCCCGGCTGGCCCCGTGAATTCAGTCCTTTGGCCTTCCTTGATTTAGGCATTGAAAAATTCCATGTGTTGGTCCATGTTTCTCGATTAACGGGCCCAGTCCTGTTACAATATATATATTGTATGTTTGTTGTTTTTAATTGCACCACACTGGAATCCACAAAAATAATAGAGCATATTTAAAGGATCCCTCACTCACCTAAGAGTAGAATATGATACTTCCTCGGGGCTTTTTGATTTTAATTTTTTTAGATAGGGTTTTCAGGTTTATTAGAGTAGGACTTGCCGAAAGTGAAATACCTTGGCGTTGGTGGCAAGCTTATCCACAACTTGGCCAATCTGTGACATAAAATTTCACTCATTTCCTAAATTATTATATATGCCCATTACAGGGCACACATCAGTTTTTTTCTATAGAGTACCGCAGGATTGTATATATTTGAAAAATCATAAGAATTTTGAAATAGCACTGTATAATTGCTACGATCATAGACAGAGCCCATGCCTTTGCACCCACTGTAAAACAAGAAAAACCAACTCGAATACCAAAAGAAATAGTTGCCATGATGAAAAAGCAATGAGAAATGAAGCAAAACGGTAATATTATAAAAAGGGTAGAATATGTAGAAAAATTCCAAGACAATAATGAAGGGCATAAAATTTCAATGTTGAGCTCATCAAAAGGACACTAGAAGTAAATCAAGGGCTAAAGAAAGCAAAACAAAAGATGTCCATACGTAGGAGCCAAATGTTTACATAAAAGCTTGCAGGCGGTACAACAGCAAAAACTCAAGAAAAAATACAAAAATGAGTGGAGGAATTGTATTCAGATCTTTATAAGGATGAAGGACAACAACTGAATGCAGTGCTAGAGGCTGAAGCTGTGCCAGAAGTTTTGGTAGAAGTAGAATCTGCAATAAAATCAGTGAAAAATGGCAAAGCAGCTGGACCTGATAAAGTTACTACAGAAATGATAAAAGCTGGAGGTCAACCCTTATTCAAAACCCTAGCTAAACTATTTTCAAAATTCCTACTACTCTGCAAAGTGTCCGAAACATGATAAAATGCAGAAGTCATCCTATTGTACAAAAAATGTGCTAAGGCAGATCCAAAAAAACTACTGACCAATAAGCCTATGCCAGTGGACTGCAAGGTTTTCAGAAAGGTAGAAACATAGAAACATAGAATTTGACGGCAGATAAGAACCATTCGGCCCATCTAGTCTGCCCATTTTCCTACTGTAAAAAAAAAAAAAAAAAAACACAACCTCAAACCTTTTTTGGTCCTTGGTCTTTTCTTATCTTAAGGACTGCCTTATGGCTATCCCATGCATGCTTAAATTCTGTCACTGTATTAACTTCTACCACTTCTGCTGGTAGGCTATTCCACTTGTCTACTACCCTATTGCCTATTATCAAAACGAATGGAAGCAATACTTAAAGTGGCACAACCTAAAGAAGAAGCAAGCTTCAGGGCTGGTTTCAGTACAATGGACCATATCCAGACAGTGCAACAAGTTATAGAGCGACATAATGAATGTAATTTTCCATTATGCATAGCCTTCATTGACTATGAAAAGACATTTGAGTCAGTGAAACAGCAAGCAATATTCAATGCACTGATTAACCAAGGATTAGATACAGCATACATCAATATCCTCCAATCAATATATGAAAATGCAACTGCATCAATACAGGTCAAAAATGCTAAAGTCCAGATCAACATAGAAAAAGGGGTCTAACAAGAAGATGCATTCTCCCCAAAACTATTTTCTGCTTGTTTAGAAGCAATTTTTCGCAGACTGAATTGGGATAAAAAAAAGGACTTAAGATCAACGTAGGCTACCTACATCACTTACATTTTGCAGATGATATCGTACTCTTTGCCGGTAGTTCTGATGAGCTACAAGTACGCATTGAAGAGCTACAACAGGAAAACAGAAATTTAGTCCTGAAGATGAATATCAACAAAACACAAGTTATGTTTAACACATTTACCATACCACAGAAAATCACAGTAGATGAACAAGAACTAGAAAAAGTGGACAAGTATTTTTACCTTGGACAGGAAATGTCAACAGATGGAAACACTATGATGGAAATTGAGTGACAAATAAAATTGCGACAGCAAGCATTTGTAGTACCGTCTTTAAGACAAATTTACCACTCTGCCTCAAGCTAAAGGTTTCTGACCATTGTGTCCACCCAGTCCTTACTTATGGCTGTGGAACATGGACATCGAATGCCAAAGCCATACAAAAACTTAAGGTTACGCAGAGAAGTATGGAGTGGCAAATTCTAAACAAAACAAAAAGAGACAGAAAAACATGTGCATGGATTCATCAGCAAACCAAGGTCTATGACCTAATTGAAAGATTAGAGTGCCTGAAATGGAAATGGGCAGGCCACATAGCAAGATGACCTGATGGTAAATGGGCCAAACAAATTTTGGATTGGATTCCACTTGATACTTAATGTCCAAGAAGAAGACAAAGGCAAGATGCGTAGATGAAATTACCAAATTTATTGGTACATAGTGGCAACAAAAGGGACAATACCAAATTTATTGGCAGCTTGCTGAGTAGGCCTTCATCCTGCATATGATGATGATTATATATATATATATATATATATATATATATATATATATATATATATATATATATTTATATATCAAAGGAAGAAAAGAAACTCACAGCACCAACTCACCTTAACATATCCATACAATAACTATAGCTTTCAGAGACTTATAAAGATAGATATATAGAAAGCAGCATGGAATGAGGGGGTTCTCCAGCCCCCCAAACATTAGGCCAGAAACCCAAAGTGAAAAGACAGACAAGAAGACAATCCTGCGCTACTCTTTATAAAAAAAAAAAACTGGTGTGTGCCCTGTAATGGGCATTTATAATAATTCTTAGTAAATTAGTGAAATTTTCTGTCAAGGATTGGCCAAGTTCTGGGTAAGCTTGCCACCAACGTCTCATATAGATAGATAGATAGATAGATAGATAGATAGATAGATAGATAGATAAATAGATAGATAGATAAACCTTTTTACTACTTGTATGTCTGCTGTTTTTAGTTGAACTACACTGGGACCCACAAAAATAATAAAGAGCATATTTAAAGGGTCCCTCACTCGCCAACTCGTACATATTGATACTTCCTCAGGGCCTTTTGATTTAAAATTTTAGCTAGGGTTTTTAGATTTATTAGAGTAGGACTTGCCGAAAGTGAAATACCTTGACATTGGTGGCAAGCTTACCCACAACTTGGCCAATCCATGACACAAAATGTAATTAATTTACTAAGAATTATTATATATGCCCTTTACAGGGCACACATCAGTTTTTTTTTATTTAGAGTAGCGCAGGATTGTCTTTTTGTCTATCTTTTCACTTTGGGTTTCTGGCCTAATGTTTGGAGGACTGGAGAACCCCCTCATTCCATGCTGCTTTCTATATATCTATCTTTATAAGTCTTGTAAAGCTATATTTATTGTATGGATATGTTAAGGTGAGTTGGAGCTGTGAGTTCCTTTTCTTCCTTTGGTTGTGCACTTCTCCTTTTCTCACTATAGCAGCCTTTCATCTATCCTATAAAATTATTTAATCACTCATGTAAATTCACATTTATCATTCACCTTTATTTCATTTCATTTCTCATTCTAGCCCTTTAAGACTAGGCCTTAAGCCTGTCTTGGTGAGCATGCTCCCTGTCTGTTCGATATCAGCTACTCCTCACATGACTTGTGGGTAGTTGTATAATAGGTTATTTAACCCCTTCGTGTCCTGTGATGTACCTGGACCGTCACGCTGGTCCGGCACTTAAGGACCAGTGATGGTCCTGGTACGTCACATACTTTTACTCACTGCGCTCCTGCAGTAATACTGTGGACTGAAATTGATCGCTCCAAGACCGGAGCGATCTCTTTCAGTCCTCCTTTCAACGTGCCGCCCCACCTGATCAGTCACGTGGGACGGCACGTCGAAGTCATCTATCTGGTCCTTAAAGGACCAGACACTCTGGGATCGCTGGACCTTAAGGGGTTAAGGAGAGTTCTGTTGGATCCACAGTCCTCTTACTTCTACACAATGCAGGCCCCTTTTTGTGGCCTGGTGCACCAGGTAAGTCCCTTATATAAACCTTTTTACAACTTGTATGTCTGCTGTTTTTAATTGCACTACACTGGGACCCACTCAAATAATAAAGAGCATATTTAAAGGGTACCTTGTTCGCCAGCAAGTACTTAATGGTACTTCCTCAGGGATTTTCGATTTTAATTTTTAGATAGGGATTTTAGGTTTATTATAGTAAACCTTGGTGGTGGTGGCAAGCTTACCCACAACTTGGCCAAGCTGTGACACAAAATTTCACTCATTTACTTTATTATATATGACCATTATAGGGCACGCACCAGTTTTTATATAGAGTAGCGCAGGATTGTCTTCTTGTGTATATATATATATATATATATATATATATATATATATTTAGCCTAAAATTATAATAGTGAATATGACCTGTTTTCTTAGTAGGCATGCATTACTTTGATTTTGCTTTCATCACAGTATCCATGTTTGGCATCCATTTCATGACTGCAATGTTTCAACCAAGGTTGCTTTAAATGTGCCTATAATGTTAGAATTCCTTGTAGAGACTGAAAGGGATGATGTAGCATGTATAATTGGTTTCTGGGAAAAAATTCTAACCAGGACTGGTTGACAATATGAGTTTCCAGCCCTTTTAGACTCCTAAGAAGGGCAAACACCAAATAGGGAATCCACCAATATTTCGAGACAGTGCCTTCTGGGATGGAATTGATATAAGGAGAGCAGCATATTAAGTGGAGAAAAGAAATTATTTGTATCTTCACATCTCTCATTCTTTTAAAGATACTGAAAATATTTAACACATTTCTTATTTTGCAATTGCAACTGGAAAAATCTTTGCTCTCAATTTTCTTCTACTCCGGGGAGACCAGCTCTCTCAGTTCATGCTGTTACTTCAGATGTCCTTCAGTGGGATTGGCTTTTGAGCATCAGTGCATTGTACGCACCTCTGCCACTCATAGGTTTAGAATTTATCATAGCTCCAGTTTATTTTTGTTACATTAAACTGTAATTTTCTATTGTGCTTACCAGCTGGTGCCCTGTTTGTACTATGGAAATCAGTAGTGATGACTAAAGATCTCCCATAGACTGCATTATATAAAATAATTATCTTCCGGATACTAGTTGGTGCTGTTGCTACAGTGTGATTACAAATGCCCCTTATATTATATTCCCTTTCTTTCTTTACCTCTTTACCTGTCTACACTCCCTCTCCACCTGCTCTTTTTCTTTCTGATTCATCGTCCCTGCCTCTTCTCTGTTAAACCTTTACTTTTACAATCTTCTACCCCCTGCCACTCTCTGTATTGCATTCATTCCGTCTTGGCCTTTAATTCCTCCCAGTTTCACAACTCTCTGGCTTTCTATGTGCCTCCGCTCTGCCACACACACACACATTACTCTCTCCTTTAAACCTTTTTTATTGTTACATATGTGTTCTAATGCTATAAATCATTAAGCATTATTTGTTATGCATCATGTAGAACAGTGACCAAGATTTACTAAGGAGTGATATGTTTCTTATCAGTGAGTGATGCAATTCCCTGTCATTTCTTAAGTCTTGGAATTCACCAAAGTGTGCTAGTAGTAATGATACGTTGCTTACCTCTCTGGCACTCAAAGGGTTAAGTGTCAATAATTCCTAAAACCAAGTTTATATGCCAGTCCTCCGTAGCAGGAGATATATAAAGTGTGGTACATTGTTAGCCATAGAAAAAACAGGAAAGTACTACAAATGGGTATCATTTCGAAATGTCGCCCACTATTGGGCGATGTACAAAACGATGCATTAAACATGTCACCATGATGAAAATAACGATATCAGACTCTCCTCAGCAACAAAAGGACGAGATTCTGATATCGCCAGCTAAAGCGTTGCACGTTTTAATTGTAAGGATTTGTAAGGATAAACTTCCTACAGGGCATATTGCAAAAACTTAGTCCAGCCTTACCTCATCAGTCTCCCGGTGATAGTAAAGCTAGTTCCACTTCCTTCCACCTGTACGCTGCTGTTAACTCTTTGAGAGCAAGAGGGACACCACCAAAAAGGCACTTAAAAGGTTAACAGCAGTGTTCAGGTGTTAGCTAGTATCTGTACCATCCCCTGGAGACTGATTCCTTTTGGTAGAAAGATGAGGTAAGGCTGGACTAAGTATCTGCAATATGCCCTTTAGGAAGTTTATCCTTAAAAATCCTTTCTATTAAAACGTGTAATGCTTAAGCCCACGATATCAGAATCTCACCCTTTTGATATCGCTATTTTCATGCCGGCAGCTTGTTTAATGCGCTATTTTGTATGCTGCCCAATAGTGGCCAACGTTTTGCTAGTGAACCCTAGAAATGATACCTTTATTGGCTGAGTGGCTATAAGATGCAGTCCTAGAGCTCCTCGGTTAGCCAATAAAGGTATCATTTTTATTCTACTAGTCTCCTGCATTTTCTATGGCTAACACAGTACCATGCTTTACCCATATTACAGTGCACCTTAGGACCAAATTGTATTTATGATAGTGACATATTTATGTATATTATGTTATATTATGATTCAGGTAATTAACATTAATCTAATATAAATAAACATTAACCATTCTGTGCACTCAGTGGTCATGCATCCAATGAACTAAACCTTTGGATACTGTATAGGTCTTCAGTGCATTGCTTTGGGACACATTAGAGACCTCTTCAGTGTCCCAGGGATTATATATACCAGAGCATCCCTGCATGAGACCATAGAGATCACCCAGTAAATTAGAACAGCTGCTTTACAGAAAATATACCCTTTGATACAAGCCATATGTAATTTATTAAAGAAATGTAAAACAATTTGAAAAATGTGTATTTTAAAATTAAAGAGAGCATGGTAGCCCCCTCTCCTGCCCATGTTATCATCAAACACGGAGTTGGCCAATAAAAAGATGGGGTAAACTGCCATTTACACTTGTCCTGAGCCCCATGATTTCTGGTGGCAGCCTTGCACACTACTAATACATCTTACATGCCAATACATGTATAACCAGGAACAAGTGTACTTGGTAGCATGGGTGAACATTAAGGTTGTTGCCGTCTCCAAAGTAATTCCTGTTAAAACCCACCCAGTCTTAGCATTTTAACCCTTTAAGGTCCAGATGGGGTCTGTAATACAATGCTTTGCAATGCGCTGTTCAACCCTTTGGTCATTAAAGGTCTAAGTGTCCATAAGTTATTGTTATCTAATTCATTGTTCCACAATGTGGACACACTTCTGAACTTGAAAGGTTAATGGGCTTTCAGGTATAAATAGTGCCTTAGTAAGAATATTAAATCTGCAATAACAAATGGATTCTTTTAAATGTGAATATGGGAATATGGAATATGACCATCTTACAATTACAGCCTTAGGTTGCCTAGAACTTGTGCTAGCCCTGTGTACTATTCTCTTAAACTCATTTCAACCTCTAAAAACCTTGGTACTTAAAGGAGCAGTAAACATTTTTAATGAAAATCTATATGTTATAGGGGTTTTCCTGCTAAGTTAAACAGGAATACTCGCATAGCTATGAGTTTATTTTATTCAAAAGCTAAAACAGTTTAAATTGTCATAAAGTGTGGGACAATGTGATTACGCCCTAAAATTTCAACATTTCATACCAGCGCATGTACCCCACTGCTAGGACTTTACTGCAAGCACTCCCAGAATGCCTCCCCTTTCACATGCAAAGGAAAACTGAGTGAATATTCACTTTCCTATGCTCCTTGTTAGAACATGGTATTAAACAAAGAACAGAGGAGTGGAACATTCCAGAATGTCTATATGATTCCCTACTGCCCTCCTTTTGGTACAAGCATTGTACACGGAATAACTTTCAGCATAGATTGCCTAGTACATAGGTGACAGGTTGACTTCAGTGGTATAACTTCAGGGGATATAGTGGGTGAAGATATGCCAGGCCCAGCATGCAAGGCGATTCCATCCGCCTCAGGGTTCAATAGGCTCTAGTTATGCATCTGTGAAAATATTTTTGTGTTGGGGGCCGAAAAAAATGTTTGCACTGTGGCTTTCCAATGACTAATTATACCATTGACTGGTACAGTCCAACAAATCAATTCCATCACCTACGTCAATATAGAATCACAGTACTATGTCCCCATATTTCATATGCAGGCACTCAAATGGTTAACAGTAACTGAATGTCTGCTTGTAATCGTTGTTCCCTTTATTGTACAGCACTGCAGAATATGGTGGAGCTTAATAAGTAAACTATAAAAATAATAATAATAATAAAAGTGAAAGGAACGTTTCCATGGCAACCCAAAATAAGTATACTTTTAAGAGACGAAGCTGTCACAAAAATGTAAAAGTAGACAAGCACTTGGACACGTTATATCAAGCTCTGTGGGGATTTCATATTACAGCTAAGAGATGTTACAGGGATTTTGTGTTATATTTCACTTGAATATAAATATGAAAGAAAAGATCAAAGGACTGTAACCATCCATGAATATCTCACTTTCTATTTACACAGAGATTTCTGCAGCAGATGCATAGCAAACATGGTTCTGCTCAACTCTGATTTATCCGATAATACTTTGCATTGCTTATTTAGCATGACCTAGTAATTGTGCTGCCAGATACTTTGCATCCATGGGTGAACTTCTGTACATTTTGTGTTGAGAAGAATAACCTTTCCAGCAGTTACAGCAGGGAAGATAAGTACTAGGGCCTGACAAGCGTATCAAAGGTAAACAATAAATTGTCAGAAACAGAGGAAAGATTTCTGGAAAGTACACAGAAAGGTTTTCTGAGGATAGTAAGTAGGGATTTTTGCAGAGCCAATTTTCCCATAAGGCACAGCAGGTACATGCATAGGGAGCTGAATTGTAAGGTCTGCTACAGCTGTTATGGGGATGCCCTCTGTGATAAATTGCCTATGTAGCCAGCACAATCCCGACAGTATAAATACCCCTTTTTGCCATCTTATTTAACCCATTGGATGCTAGAGAAGTCTCCTCAATGTGTTTTTATTTTTATTATTAGGGGATTTGCAAGAATTAACTGGGCTGGAGTTGGGGTGATATGAGAAGTGTGGCTGTGGCCATGGAAGTAAGTTCGGACCTGGCCTTTTGAGCAAAAAATAAACGTCCACAAACGGAGTCCTAAAATACCCCCCTTTGTGATTTAACAGAGCCACTTGTGCAAATGATACAACCTTATGTGCCAATTTTAAGCATATTAGCAATTAAGGATTTTGGTTATACTATTTTGGCAATGAGCTGTGTGATAATTTTTTTTTTATCATCTACATTTGGATCCATTCTGACAGTTTTTTTTGTATATTTAACTTTGTCAATATGGCTACTGCATTATCTGCACTGACATTTTAAATCAAGGTGATTACATCATTGTTATGGAACAACACCAGTACTGACACCTTTTTCAACTGATTTGTCTGGTGTATCAGTATAAAGAAAGAGTTGTATACCCTGAAACATTTTTAGAGAATGCATTTGTAAATTGTCATCTGTAGCAGCTAAGACAAGAAACTTTCTAACCTGTTGCCTCTGAAAAGTAGATTTTATAGAGCAAAATAAGACAACTAGTCAAGTTCCACAATGTTTTCAAACATATTTGTACTTCCCTCACTGTGTTCTTTAAAATAAGAGCCACTTATGGTTAGGTGTTACTGCCCTTTTAAGCCTATGAGTGCCAGGACCACATAGGTTAAGATATTGACAATATGTCCCAGCAAAGCCAAGACTGTATACCATACTGTCTTGCAATTTGCGCACCTCCTTTGCTATATATTTTCATGTCAGTCCTCATTGGTGGATCATTGGTGGATTATCATGACCCTCCTGATGCCCCCCAGCTAGTGATCAACCCAGCGGCTAGCTCTGGGTGAACGATAATTGATGATGCATGTAATGACACACATGGCTATTTCAAACCTCCTATACACCAGTAAGGTTTGGATTGTAGAGAAAGGAAGCATTAAACACCAGTTGTTTTGGTCACCTTTTTTGAGCATTATTGATCAATATCAGGGAGCATCAGGCAACATCTGATTCGTCTCCACACGTTGACTTCTAATTGCCATCAAAGTGCTAAAGACATCAATGTCTTTAGCACTCTGAAACATGAAGTTTGTTTGCTTGCACTGCCTTATCTTTCTTATTTTTTGGGTCCATTGAGGTGATAATCTTGTGTGGTACCTGGTGGTCGATTAGAGCAGCTGAATAATTCTGGAGGAGTGGACCCAAGTGAAAGTGGGTCAGAAAATATCTTTCACCTGCCGGTTTGTCTGTTGAACATATATGTGTTTAGTAGACTATTGATCTGTGTGAGTACCCTTATATAGGGACTGGTTGACACAACCATATTACCCTATGAGGCACCCCTTTCTTCCCCTCTCCCTCTTCTGTACTTATTGCCACGGATGCCATAACATCAAACATCATGGCCCCTATGTTTGGTCAGGTTTCAACCTCTGAGAGATGAAAACGGGGAAAGTTGTGATCAGCTATTATTGAGATAACTGGTCACATTAATTCATGGTGAACAATGATCAAGGTCCAAGTAAACCCATCACAGATCCCAGTGAATGGAGGAACCCCCAGGAACTCCCTGGGGACACAATAGTAAAATAAATAAGTTCATAAACAAATAAAATAAAAATAATAATATTAACCCCTTCGCGTCCGATGATGTACCCGGACCATCACGCTTATTCGGCACTTAAGGACCAGTGACGGTCCTTCAGGAGTACGGTGAGTAATACCGGGGACTAAAGTTGATTGTTCCAAGACCAGAGCGATCTCTTTCAGTCACTCATTCGGCGTGCCAGCACACACGATTAGTCACGTGGGGCGGCACGTCGAACTTCCCTATCTGGTCCTTAAAGAACCACACACCTCGGGATTAAAATTAACTACAAATGCATAATAATAAAAACAAATACTAAAAAGTAATTATTTTCTGTGCGTGCCTTGCTGACACCATTCACATTGCTAGTGCTCCATGTAATGCAGACTATGTCAAGAGGCTGATGCAGACTATGTCCCATTTAACTATACATGCTCCTAGGACTTTCACAGCCATGTGTATTGTGGCTCAGTACTCATGACCCGCCGGTGGGGGCAACGGGAGGGCCAGGCCGGATATGTCCGCATCTTTGCAGAGCTGGGTGGCTTCGGAGCCTGCCATTGTGGAAGGTACAGAACTGTGGAATCCCACTAAGGATGACTATTGTTCATGGAGTGTATGCAAGCGGAGTTCAAAGTTACTTGTGTTGAGTTGGAATGAGAGGTACTGGAGTTGAACCCTTTGAGTGCCAAAGGCGTACGTAACACATTGCTTTGCAATGTGTTGTCTACCTCTATGTCACTCAAACAGTTAATATGCATTACCTCCACTTCCCCGCATTCCATCTCAATTCAAGTAACTTTCAACCCACTCCCTCATGCAGGTTTACCCCCATATTGTATTGGAAGGAAGAGTGTTTGTTAGTTTCCATTTAGCGGCAGCCACATCGCATTTCACACTGCATAGAGAGGATTCACTGTGAGATAAAGTGCTCAAAAAACCCATCACTATTCATCTTTCACATCCCTGCGCCCGCCTCGTTACAAGGCTCTGCCACATGTTTCAGCATTAACCCTTTGACTGCCAGTGCTACAAGGGTACGCAATGTATTGCAAACCAATGCTTTGCGTACCACTATAGCACTCAAAGGATTAAGTGATATGGAAATGAAGGAGCACGTTACACATACTCTTTGCACCCCTTTTCTGCTCTCAACATGGTTTCGCCTGAAGATTCATACACATGCCTTTATCACAGACCAACCTATGTCCACTGCACGTCCGAGGCCCCACGGGGGAATGGTGTGGAGAAGGGCCCAGAAACTGGTCAAAATTTGCTCCATCCAAACTCTCCTTTGCCCATAGGCAAACATACTTGTCTGTCTCTCTATCTCTCTCTCCCCTTTCTCCATCATATGCCTCTGTTTGTGTCTCTCTCTCCCCCTTCTACATCATATGCCTCTGTGTGTGTCTCTCTCTCCCCCTTCTACATCATATGCCTCTGTTTGTGTCTCTCTCTCCCCCTTCTACATCATATGCCTCTGTGTGTGTCTCCTCCCCCTTTCTCCATCATATGCCTCTGTGTGTGTGTGTCTCTCTCTCCCCCTTCTACATCATATGCCTCTGTGTGTGTCTCTCTCCCCCTTCTACATCATATGCCTCTGTGTGTGTGTGTCTCTCTCCCCCTTCTACATCATATGCCTCTGTGTGTGTGTCTGTCTCCCCCTTCTCCATCATATGCCTCTGTGTGTGTGTCTGTCTCCCCCTTCTCCATCATATGCCTCTGTGTGTGTGTCTGTCTCCCCCTTCTCCATCATATGCCTCTGTGTGTGTGTCTGTCTCCCCCTTCTCCATCATATGCCTCTGTGTGTGTGTCTGTCTCCCCCTTCTCCATCATATGCCTCTGTGTGTGTGTCTGTCTCCCCCTTCTCCATCATATGCCTCTGTGTGTGTGTCTGTCTCCCCCTTCTCCATCATATGCCTCTGTATGTGTGTCTGTCTCCCCCTTCTCCATCATATGCCTCTGTGTGTGTGTCTCTCTCCCCCTTCTACATCATATGCCTCTGTGTGTGTGTCTGTCTCCCCCTTCTCCATCATATGCCTCTGTGTGTGTGTGTCTGTCTCCCCCTTCTCCATCATATGCCTCTGTGTGTGTGTCTGTCTCCCCCTTCTCCATCATATGCCTCTGTGTGTGTCTCTCTCCCCCTTCTCCATCATATGACTCTGTGTGTGTCTCTCTCTCCCCCTTCACCGACATGTCTCTCCCTCTTCCCCCTTCTCCGACATGTCTCTCTCTGTTTCTCCCCCCCTTTGTCGACATGTTTCTCCCTCTCTCCCCCCCCCACCTTCGACATGTCTGTGTTCTTCTCCATCATGTTGCTCTCTCTCCCCCTTCTCCATTGTATGCCTCTGTGTGTGTGTCTGTCTCCCCCTTCTCCATCATATGCCTCTGTGTGTGTGTCTGTCTCCCCCTTCTCCATCATATGCCTCTGTATGTGTGTCTGTCTCCCCCTTCTCCATCATATGCCTCTGTGTGTGTGTCTCTCTCCCCCTTCTACATCATATGCCTCTGTGTGTGTGTCTGTCTCCCCCTTCTCCATCATATGCCTCTGTGTGTGTGTCTGTCTCCCCCTTCTCCATCATATGCCTCTGTGTGTGTGTCTGTCTCCCCCTTCTCCATCATATGCCTCTGTGTGTGTGTCTGTCTCCCCCTTCTCCATCATATGCCTCTGTGTGTGTGTCTGTCTCCCCCTTCTCCATCATATGCCTCTGTATGTGTGTCTGTCTCCCCCTTCTCCATCATATGCCTCTGTGTGTGTGTCTCTCTCCCCCTTCTACATCATATGCCTCTGTGTGTGTGTCTGTCTCCCCCTTCTCCATCATATGCCTCTGTGTGTGTGTGTCTGTCTCCCCCTTCTCCATCATATGCCTCTGTGTGTGTGTCTGTCTCCCCCTTCTCCATCATATGCCTCTGTGTGTGTCTCTCTCCCCCTTCTCCATCATATGACTCTGTGTGTGTCTCTCTCTCCCCCTTCACCGACATGTCTCTCCCTCTTCCCCCTTCTCCGACATGTCTCTCTCTGTTTCTCCCCCCCTTTGTCGACATGTTTCTCCCTCTCTCCCCCCCCCACCTTCGACATGTCTGTGTTCTTCTCCATCATGTTGCTCTCTCTCCCCCTTCTCCATTGTATGCCTCCCCTCCTTCTGCAAAACATGTCAAAGTTTAACCCTTTCACTGCTGCAAACATACCCAAACCCTGAATCACAAAAAGAACGTAATCCCCACAGGCAGCGCTGTGCCCCTTTTGCTAGTAAATATATATATATATATATATATATATATATATATATATATATATATATATATATATATATATATATAGTTTGTGTGAGACTTGCATTAAATTGTGGTTCTTCTGTACATTTCACAAATAGTTCTAAAACCCACATTTTTAACAATATTTCCTTGACCCTTTCTACTTTCAGTATATATATGCTTTTATATGGTTATTTAAATTTTTTGGGGTGGTATTCCCATACAACCAATGGATTCTGTGTTTTAAGTTGACACAGTTTGCACCCCTGTTAATTAGGTATCTGTGCAGGCCAGGGATGTAGGTAAAACTGTACATATTTGGTAATGGTATACTCAGTGGATGCATGAATTTTAAAAATACAAAGTTTTAGCCACAAAACCTAAATTTGTTTGTGAAATAGTGTATAATATTAAAACATATGTAATTTTCATTTTCATTTTGATGAAATCATATCTTGATGCATGAGATAAAGGCATCATTAAATACTAAACAATACATTGTATATATAACTAAAATCTCGCCATCAAGAACCAGATAGATAACAAAATAATGAAGATGTTACCAATGGTCTGAACCTCTGGAAATGAAAGTGGAGAAATTTGGGGGCAAACCAAGTGCATCATAGGGGATAAATAAAAATAATTATTAATTTTATATTCTAGGGAATACAGAGTTTTAATTTGCTAGAAGTACATTTTTCATAACATTAAAGCGGACCTTTCACGGTATTAAGATTGGCCCTGAATATCATACTAACTTAGCTACATGCAAAGGCATACTATCTTTAAGCTTGATAAATTCATGGTATTGCAGTAAAAACATATCTTTTGCAGGAACCATGTATCTCTGAGTCTGCTCTGTCTGTCCTGTTCTCTGCCAAATTTGGTGAGTGGCGTCCTTTGTGCCCGGAAGGGACTGACCACATAGGCACATAGAACTTCTCTTGTAACTCTGTGCAGCCCGATGCCTGTAGAAGATATGTTTTTACTGCAATACCACTAATTTATCAAGCTTAAAGATAGTATGCCTTTGCATATCTCTAAGTTAGTAATATATTCAAATATTACCATGAAAGTTCCACTTTAAGTGTTCACTAATTACCTGTTTTGTATTACTTTACTTGTGATCTTTTTAACTAACAGCAGACTAGACAAACTTTACAATTACTATTAATCCACGTCAAACTAACAATAATATGCTATGGTTTAGATTTTTGCATAGATGTTTTTAAATGTTTCTGTTATATTGATACAAACTTAAAGGGATAGTAATACTTCATTTTAACTTTATTTTATTTTGTAGGCATTAAAAAAACATGAAGAATGATATAAGTCTTATCTCTGAAACCTTTATGGTTTAAGAGATATTCACAAACAAAGTATCCCCCCCCTGTTCAGCCAGATAAGAAGGGAGATGCCCAGGTAGACTGCAGAGAGGGACAATCTTCAATTAAGATAATGGAAAAAGCTGAAAAACTTGTCAAGGGGGAAAGGGCTTTCATTGTTTTAATACAAAGAAGATTGTCCCCTTCTGTTATCTGTACTGTCATACAACCAGACTGACATCTGAGAAGAGATGGCTTACACTAGGAAAAAGGGGCGGGGAGGGGAACTTTGCTTATGTATATCTCATAAACCATAAAGGTTTGAGAGATAAGACTTATATCATTCTTCATGTTTTTTTAATGCCTACAAAATAAAATAAAGTTAAAACGAAGTGTTACTATCCCTTTAATTCTGTTAAAGTATATAACAAGGATTAGTATAAGGCCTCTTTTGAAATTTGGACATTACTATTTGAGCTTGAACCAAGAACCTGTATAATGACCTCAAACAGATGATGACTTTAATGATAGGCTGGCCTCTGAAACACTTTAAAAATATAGACAGATTTGCTGCCTAGAAGGGAGAATAAAATGGCTCAGAGTGCCTTTTAAACTAAATATGGTTTCTTAGCAACAGCAGAGAACCATTAAATGCCAGTTAATGTTGCAGCCTGTTGGCTGGTAGAAAAGTTATACTTACGATGTGTGATCCCGGCTAAATCACTTCATCGCTTTTGTGATGCTTGCCCTGCTGTTGTATGCACTGACAATAATGCCATTGTTTCTTTCTGATTTACGGGAGGGTAATGCAGAAAACAGAACTTTAGAACGAGCAGTGTGAAAGGGTGTCTACTTAAATACATCTGAAGTGTGACTTTACAAGGGTGCTATAGACTAACGCCCTGACTGAGTAAATGCCAGCCATAATATAAACTATGTGTGTGTTTGCATATATCGGTGTGTGTTTGGATCAGTATGTGTATTTTGTGTGTATCAGCCTGTGTTAGAATATGTGTGTGTGTGTGCGCACACGTGTATCTGTGTCTGTGGTTCACATAGTTATTGTACAGCCTCACCGCAAAGGTATGCATGTAGCATGTGTGTACGTTTGTGTGTGCATGTGTGAGGTGTGTGTGTGTGTGTGTGTGTGTGCATGTGTGAGGTGTGTGTGTGAGGTGTGTGTGTGTGATAATAACCCCCTAAAAGTAACTGCTTAAATATATAAGCAATGATAAATGCGTTAAATGTTACTTATATTGATCCTGTTATCACAAATAAAGTTTGCCTTCCCTAAATGAACATTAGAATCAGAATGGGTTCATTTTTAATTTACTTAGAAGATATTCTTGATGAAATATTACTGAATTTTCTGTCCCATCTGCAATAGGATGATCACATTTCCATTCTGTCATTCAGGGACACTGCGGAGACAAGAGCAGTAGAGTTCTTGGCCTCAGGTCTAGGGAGTGGTCACTATACATCACTGGACATAAGTGTGCAACCTGGGGGGAGATTCACTAAGCGGTGTTAAATTGGTGATAAAGTAGAGATTACTTCTCCAATTTTTCACTTCTTCAGTTCCTGTGTTATTCTATAGAACCTATGCCCTAAGATCTCTACAGCTGAAGAAATCTGAGTGCATAGGCTCCATAGAATAACATAGGAACTGAAGAAGTGATAACTGGAGAAGTCATCTTCACTTTATCACCTCTTTATCACTGCTTAGTGAATCTCCCCCAATATCTTTCTCCAGTGCACCACAGAGTTCTAAACAGTAGAGGGAAAACTACCCATTGACTGCTACAAGATAATGTACATCACACCTAAAGCCGTAGTCTAGTATTATACTACAAAAAAGTTGCACTGCAGTTTCTATTTGATGTCAGGATCAAGGCTCAGTTCTTTTTAGTGTTCGGAAGACATTTTCATATTGTCCAGCAGAGGCATCACTTTCTGACACAGTAGGCAATAGGCAGTTGTCCTTCTAGTGTGTAGAACTCTATGCTCTAGAGTCTTCATTCCGGAACTTTGTAATGTCCCAAAAGGAGGCTGCCTGGGACATGAGACACACATTAAAAATCCTGGACTGTATGGGCAATCCGGGACATGTGGTCAACCTAATCATCACTCAGATTTTGCGTCACATAGGCAATATTATACTCTGAAGAAATGGAGTAATTCTGCATTAAACTAACTCCACCATATGGGACAAAGAAACATTTGCAAAATTGTCATTGAATTAATGGATATAAAAATATATATAAATAAAAAAATAGCCGAATGCTCTCTTAAATCTAGATACGCAATTAGTAAATTAAACTGTGCAACTCTGGAGAAAATCAAATGCACCATAGGGTGAGATTCAAATTGTCAATGATTTAAATATTTTTTAACCCCTTAAATGTTAGCGAGGTAGCCAAAGCATTGTTTTGGCATTCAAGCATTAAAAGCCTAATTTATATGAGTGGGAATTTGGGGATTTTTTTTGTCCCCTGTGGTGCAGCTGGTTGGCTCCAGAATTGTACCCTTGAAGTTTATTGAATTACACTTTGGTCATTGTTTGAATTGACCTGGGAGACTTTGGTGTCCCTAAGTACTGTTGTTCAGGTACCTAGACAAGCCTGATTTCTATATTTGTCTTTTTTGATTAATTCAAACCTATTGGCTAAAAGAGCAATGGGGTAATATTTGATTTGGTATATCTCATTTCTTATACAAGTTTGCATTTTGGTGGCAAGCCGGAATACTGTCTGAAAACATTGTAGACACAGTACAGATGCCATTCTGCCTCTTATAAATTGTTTCCAGTATATACAATACATTGCCAGTTTTAATTGTTTATAAAAATTATGTTTTCAATTTAGATATTTGTCTCTATATTTCTGGAGACTGGGGTATATTCTCCCATTAATGTATATTGCTGCAAAGCTATCTTTTTTTCCTATTTTTTGATTATTCTTCTACCCTGTGAACACAGAGGAAACTATTTATTTTATCAAAGAAAAAACTATTTAGATGTTCAAGTGCATACAAGAAAGACCTCTTTCTTCAGCAAGCTCTGTTAAGGGAGATGGTACATAATCATGCCATTTCCCTTGTGACTTGATTAATACATGGTATATAACAAGGTGTAGATATGATGCTAAGAGCATGTAGAGTCACAAAACACAGGATATTAGAATTAAACAAGTAGCAGAGAATGCACATTATTATTTACCAGTGTTCATGACATGATGACTGACATATTAAACAGATTACACAATGACATATGCCACAATTTGATTTTACAGCACCATATAGCAGAACCAGTGAAGCCATGGCGGGACCATTAAAGGGATAGTAATACTTCATTTTATCTTTATATTATTTTGTAGGCATTAAAAAAACATGAAGAACGATATAAGTCTTATCTCTCAAGCCTTTATGGTTTGAGAGATATTCACAAGCAAAGTTTCCCCTCCCGCCCCTTTTACCTAGTGTAAGCCATCACTTCTCAGATGTGGAATGCAGTCCATAGACCAGACCGATAACAGCTGGGGACTATCTTCTTCCTATGAGAACAATGAAAGCCCTGCCGCCCTTGACAAGTTTTTCAGGTTTTTCCCTTATCTTAATTGAAGATTGTCCCTCTCTGCAGTCTACCTGGGCACCTCCCTTCTGATGTGGCTGAGTAGTGTTACATCAGTAAAAGGGGCAGGAGGGGGATACTTTGTCATTGAATTACTCTTGAACTACAACTCTGACAGAATTGAAATAATACTCTCCAAGGTCCAAATACTATGATGATTAATTGGAGCTGCTTTTATTATGAAACATTACTATCCCTTTAAGTACAATGGGCATATTCCCTCTGATAAAACTAATTGGATAAAAGGGGCCAACATTTAAGAGACTAGATTGTACGCATTGATGTGCAAAATAAGTAAAGAAACTACTCCATTTCAAACATCGGTTAACAATTATATCACAAAACATAGGAGAAAATATAAGCTGGGCTGATACCATTCATGCAGCTGTCTCATTGCGAGAGAACTCATGCAATCCACATAATGCCAAAGGGATATTTCTCAGATCCAGATATTGATGAAATTAAATTAAATTGCCCATGTGAGCTCATGTATGTTGGGAAGACTGAAATACCATTAAAAGAAAGCATTGCTAACCATCAAATTAAGGTTATAAAAAGGGTTTATTGGGAAGGTAAATCCCACCATACCAGTGGATGAAAATCAAACAGTGACCTATTTCTGTAGCCAGTTATCAGGATGAGTTAGAACTTGATACTTGATCCTTACATCTTTGCTTGTAGAGCTGCAGCAGGAAAATATACTACACAATCATAACTGTGTCTTCTCTCCTGTTAGCTACCTTATTGAACATCAGTGACATCTAGGATCACTAGGTATTGCTAATTGCTTTACAGTAATGTCCAAATGGAAATCTGTTTTTAAAAATATTTTATATGTCATCATCTACCCAGAAAAACCAGTGCAGTATTCCACACCAAGTGCCTTTCTCAGATAATGAAGGCACCAGCTAGGCTCATTGCCCTAGGAATATGGTAGGAGCAATGGTCTATGATATCCTTATTTGATTTATAGATGAGTGTGTGCGTGAGCACTTTCTTCAAGATTTGATTACATGACACAGAAAAGTGTGTTTATGGAGCCCATCTTCAACAGTCATGCCCTCTTTCTCATCCATTCAGAAGAAAGACCACTGAAAGCAGAATGGGGGATCCATGTTGTGTGCAGTAAAGTAATGAAACAAAGGATTTAGTAACTTGGGAGGTGCAGTTTCTGACAGCAAATTATGAGAAAACAAGACATGTCTGATAAAATAAAGTTAAGTAAATATGCTTCTTTTTAAGTGAGTATGACATTAAATATTTATGATTTCTTAGGAAATTGTAAAAAATATGTATAAATACATTTTATATAGAACTAATGTGTGTAAGTGTATAGTGATATAAGCAATATGACTATAGTATGAGATCCACTGACTGAGATTTAGAGTTAGTGGACAGCCCTTCCATAATAAATCATCATACAGCCGTTTTTGATAGGAGGAAGCGGTTACATAAAAGAGAACTATAACTATATGAGAAATGTGGTCCTTAGTCTATCAGAAATACTTAACTAAGTTAGTATGCCCCTGACAAAATCTGTATACCTTGAATATGGCTTGACATACATGAAGCACAAAACTGCACCTACTGCAGTCTAAAGCTTTTCTTCCATTTTTTTAAATTATGACAAGTTTGCATTAAAATGGTCATTACACCTCCAGAAATAAAGATTAGGCAGATACAGCTTACCATTTTGCAAATTAGACCATAGCCTCATAAACTAAGTGTCACGGTTGCCCAAGAATAATTCATGAGCCAGAACGGTATAGTGAAAGTAACAATTTATTAAATAAATACAATAAGAGTAATCACAGTAATAAGGAATAACAAACAGGCAATAATCACAGAGAAGCAGTAGAGGTCCCACTAGAGGTCAGCAACTCTATCAGGAATAGGAGTCTGCCTAAATGAGGGAGCCTCTACCAGAGACAGGCATGCACCCCTGTAGTCTCTGTATAAGGGAAGTAGGGACGCAGCAAGAGACCACCTGACTCACCCCTGCAGTCAGTGGGTAGGCCAAGGAAACTCCCAAAGGTGGTAGCTAATAAGGAGATAATATTGATGCAAGCCTGCCGTCAGTCCGAAGACGGAAAACTCCCCTAGGGAATGCAACAGGGAGAGAACCCAGTCTCAATCCGTGAAACCAAAATGTACATCTTAACCAGAGCCACAGGTCTGCACCAGATTGGGTGTCTATTATATACAGGGAGTAGGCAGCAGAATAGTCAGGCAGAGCACCAGATCAGCACCAGGATGGATGGTCAGACAAGCCGGGTCATAAACAATACAGGTAGTCAGCCAGAGCCACAAGTCTGCACCAGATTGGTGTCCGCTATACACAGGGGCTAGGCAGGAGAATAGTCAGACAGAGCCAAAGGTCAGTGCCAGAATGGGTGGTCAGACAAGCCAGGTCATACACAGAGCCCAAGGGAAAAGAACTGTGTTGAACAACAAAGCAAGGGCAACTGAGAACTGGCTCAGATCCACTTTAAAGCCCAGCCCAGGAAGTAGATGGGAGGAGATATCAGCTATTATGCATAAAACAAGGGCCTGTGTCATTCTGCTGCTTCGGGTCCGTGAATGACGCATCTCGCCACGATGTATCAAACTAGCAGCCTGCACCTGCATCAATTTGAGCGCCAAACCCAGCTGGCAAGAGGACATGGACGGCTAATAGCGCCGACAAACGCGCACAAGCCTGGCACCATCAGCAACGTCTGGGAGGAAGCAACAGTGACATATCGACGCCTCCTGTGTCATCATCGACAGCGGCACTGGAACTAGGTAACTGTAACACTAAAGTATCATCTGTATTTTGACCACTAGGCACAACTGTACTGAAATCTCCAGAAGCTGACTCTGTAGTAAATAAGAAGTGCTTCTAACACTACCAAACTATTGAACTATTTGCACTAAGGTGTTATAAAGCGTTTTGTAAAGGGGAGATAACTTCTCAAGTTATGTCACTTCTCCAGCTCCTATGTTATCCCATGGAGCTTGTGCACTAAGATCTCTTCTTAGTGCATTGGCTCCATAGAACAACATGGGAATTGGAGAAGTCATCTCCAGTTTGTCATCTCTTAGTGCATCTCCCCCAAGATGTCATGCCTTGTCTCATAGCTAAATGTCTCTACAGAAAAATTGTATCATATTGAAATGTTGATGAACCATAGGTGGTGTTACAGGTACAAACTTGTACTTTTAAAGTGGGCTTATCACCTTAAGATAAGATCAGTTAATTTTAAAGATAAAGACAAATAAACACAAACTGGCTATAACTTGTGCTAGCTATTAGTTTGAAATATAAATAGTGTTTGGGAAGTTAACCTTTATATGTTGGTGACAGTGTCAGACACTGTATGTTAATCAGTTTCTGTGCTGAGCCAACATTACCACAAACTGTCCTATGAATGAATCTAGTCAGAGATCACACACTGGGGTAATTTATAATAACAAGAAAGGAATAATGATGGCCTCAAATGTAATCAATCATACTGTGCAGATAATTAGCATAAAGTGCCCAACTGCGTTATCAAAACATAAAGGATAATTTCTCAAAAACAAATTTACATATTTACAGAAAATGGCTACTACAACATATAGGAAAATTGTAATTATATCTAAAACAATCTAATCGTGTCAATTATGACAGGTTAAAAAGAATGTAGATAGTTTTTATACAGACAACAAAACATGCTGTGTGTATATATACACACACATACATGTATATATATATATATATATCAATATATCAATAAAACAGAATGAAAATCACATCAATAGAGTCTGTAGAGTTTCTAATTCCATGCCTGCCACACCCCTGGGCTGGCAAGTGTCGGAGTAATGCATGCATTACTTTGCCCATTGGCATATATCTGCCCCCATGCCCCCTTGTCTATCCCACCACATCTTCCGCAACCCGCCATAACCATGCTACAAACAGCAACACACGCCTCCCTTAACCATCCATGTACTGCTCCAAACAACTCTCAACACCTTCTTCACCTGTTCTGTCCCCTCTCATCTCCAAACCTCTGAAAGCTTCCTTACTACTTCCCCTTCCCCGCTACCCCAAAAAATGTAATTCCAGCTTTGTTCCACTGTCCCACTGTATAGATTTACCCCTACAGTGTTGGCCACCTAAGCCTTGTTCCACTGGCCCACCTTTAGTCACAGAATACCCCTTAAATGACCTGTCCCTCTCTCTTTGTTCCCTTTCTGTCAGTGGGACAGTGGAACAAGGCTGGGGTGTCAGACAGTGTAGGTGGGAGTCTGTGACTAGCAGTGGGACAGTAGGAATGGATTCAGTGTACGTGTGGGTCAAAAATTGGGACAGTGAAAAAGACTATGGAGGGCTACAGCATATGTGTGGGTCTGTGACTACCACTGGGACAGTGGAACAAGCCTGAGGTGGAAAACAGTATATGTGCAGGTCTGTGACTACCACTGGTGCAGTGGAACGAGTTTGAGGTAGAAGACAGCGGATCAAGACTGCGGTCAGACAGTGTATATGTGGGTCTGTGACTAGCAGTGGAACAAGGTTGGGGTGTCAAATGGAAAATCATTTCCCTCCCCCTCCCTCTTCTCTCACTGGCAACTCTGTACATATTTTGCTAGTTTATCAATAAAAACACAATTTTAAGGTACAGTGATAAATTGGTCTGCTGCCAGACTTGACTGATTATCACTTTGTGCAATGTGACCGCAGGTCCCTCTATCTAAGCTAAAAGATAAATTGCTGGCAGCTTAAGGGTCAAAAATGACCTTTGCAAACCCAGTGACCAATTAATAAATATGGCCCATTGTCTTTAGTATTTTGGAACTTCTGTGTTGCTTCTGATTTATTATTATTAAATTGTGACTGTACTGCACTTCATCATCCTTTTAATTAAGCTTATAATCAGGAACTATTTTGTTTTAAGAGTGAGAGCATTGAGGGGATGAACATTCACTGTATATGGGGCTTTTAACCCCTTCAAGGCTAGAGAGGTCTCCAACGCAAGGATACTCTTGCTTCAAGTCAATGAGTGACAGCATATCTAAGACATACTTTCACTCGTACACCTGTACCATGCTATTGTATCACCTATGTGAGACTGTATTGCTTTCTGGGAACCATATCTGCCTACATTTGGAATACTGAAAGTAAGAGAAAACTAAAACCAACTTTACTTACGGCTTTCATATGGTCACCTAAGTAACTGCGGGATTATATTGGACATGCAATTGTTAGATTACAAGTTTAGATCCATTCAATATTTGAACATATATTGATTAAACATATAACTTAGATTGCATTTCTTCAGTATTACATACTCAGTCCTCCACACTTTAGGTATTCTCATTGTTTGATCTTTATTATATCTCACTGAGACTTACCAAGTGTGCTTGTGCTCCTGCTCCTCACTGATCAGACAACTCCAATGGGATGGAGCAACATTGATTATGCTGCTTCTCCTCTGACTGGTGATGATGTTGTCCAGTGAAACACTATGAGACCACACCAGTGGCAGTACAACATAAGCTTATCCTTGGAGTCATTCATCTCACCACTTCACTACAAAAGTAAATATGATTGCTGTTAAGATGCAACAAGCATCAAATGTTCGATGTTCTCTGGGATCCAGAGAATTTTAACCTGTACCCAGAGACTCTAGCCAAAATCTGGAAACTCCAGTGAAACCCAGCAAGCTTCCAGATATGTGTATTGCTTCTTTCAATATAGCAGAGTAAACAACTAGCATTTTCTAACTTGGGAATTATGATGATGTGTGTGATAGAAAATATCAGAATGGTTTTAGTGTTCTGGAGACATGAGGCTTCAAAAGTAAATAAGATAATATATACATCGATGTACAAAAAAAATAAAAAATGTATTTACATTTGCCTGAAAATGCCTCCCAGCTTACTTTAACACTTTAAAGCAGAACTTTCATCATCATTACATTTAGCCCCAAATCCTTAATATGTTAGCGATACACATAGAAATACTTGTCATTTACAGTCCAGCATAAGTAAGAGGTTGAACTTTTTCGGTAGGCAGCAGTGTGGAACAGTGCAGACATCTTGCAGAGACGTCATCTGAGTCTGCGTTGTTGGTCCCCTTCACCTTTACAATTGGCGAGTTGGAAGCCTTGTGCCTTAAGGCACCAGAATGGACTGACAGCACCTACAGCAAGATTCCAGCCAATGCCTGACTGCCGAAAACATTTTATCTCTTACTTATGCCAGACTTATACTGCAAATTACAAGAATTTATATGTATATCGCTAAGATTTTAAGGATTTGGGGCTAAATGTAATGTTGATGAAAGTTCCGTTTTAAGGGGTAGATTTAAAGGCAGCCATTAGCAAAAAAAAGCACTAACGGGTACATTAAAGTGTTGTAAGTCATTTAAAGGTCCATCTTAAGAACAGCTAATGACAGTTCACAAATCATTACGGACAATAGACTGACTTGCATTGAGAAGCATGGAACAAGATTCCCCAGAGCCATTTAAAGGAGTGCGGTACTGCTAATGGCTGAAAAAAAGAAACACTTAACGGGTAAAACTTAAGACCCAGTTTTGTTAGCCGTTAGACACATAACAGTAAAAAAAAAAACACCGTTAAAAACAATCCACATACCGCATGTAAATGGCAAAATTAACCCGTGCAATGCCAAAATAACACAAAAACATGGACAGACACCACAAATCACTGTCACACACAACAACAAGCAACACCACAGGGACATGGACCTCCAAAAAAAAAACACCAACACAACATGGCACGGAATAATGGGGGTTATCATACAACAAGGACACCTGCAAATACAAAATAAGCTCACCTGTGCAACATCATCACACGATCCAGACACAACCTGCACCCCACAACTTCACACCCACAACTGACAGAGACACAGCAATCAGAACACAACACATTTTAAAACACAGACACACCTGCAAACACGTACCTGGACAACAAATACCTTCCCATTGGTCATCACTCACCTCATCACCACACCTACACAACACCCTACCAGGTACTTAAAGGGACAGCCTGCCACTCTCACTTGTGGCTTGTTTTCCACTCAGGGAGAGAGAGAGAGAGAGAGAACAATAAGTACGTTGGGTTACTTATTGATGAAAAGACTGCGGAGAAGGCGTATAAAGGCGAGAGCTAGGGAACACCAGCAAGCCCCAGGCTGATCAACAGCCTTCACCTGTTGCGATTGAGGAGGCCCTAGCTCAACAGCCACACAGAAGCCCATCCCCACCTGGAGGGTAGCACCTGCCTGCAGATGCACAGCTGCAGCAACAGTATGCTCCCCAGATGCCACAGGGACCCCTGCAGCTGTGGAGGATGTATAGACAACCACCAAGGCCCCAAGGGTCTTTGAAATGACTGATGATGAGGTGATTGATCGCTACAGGTTGAGGCCACACATGTCTCAATATGGAAACACACTCAAGGCTAGAGTATCCCTCATACATGGGAAGGTATGACCCACATCACAGGAGTTCACTACTTCTTTGGCCATGAGTGGACTCTGTGATGTATTTATGCAAACAGATGATGGTAGTGATACACTAATGTGTGTTGTGAGTGACGATGAGGTGATACAGGGGACATACGTCCACAGTGATTTCATGTCCATGGTCTCTGTGTTGCTCAATATAATCAATGTCTTGAGATTGCTTTAGTTTGACATATCTCAGTACATGGGCTACATCAATAAACAACCAGACCAAGTGGACAAGTGTTACCACTGGTGAAGTATGTTACAACCTTAGTAAAACAAAAACACAACTTAATACATAACCCAGTACTCAGCCTAAGGTTTCAATCTGTGTTACACATTGAAATCTTAGGAAGATCATTGGGTTATCCAGTAAGTTATGCTGTGATTCAAACTCTTATTGTGAAACTGACTTGCTGGAGAAAACAATGCTCACCATAGGATTACAATGTGTAGCACACACATTGAAATCCTAGGGTGAACATTGGATTCCTCAGTAAGTCAGTTGCACAATAAGACTTTGAATCAAAGACTATTTTGCTGTATGTTCCATCTTTCCTGCTTGTTATTTCTCTGCTAAGTCACATAGCTGTTTGTTTGGTTATCCCCATAAACAAAACAACTGATGCAGATGAATGTTCAGTGTTGCACCAGTTGTTGTGCTAAGGGGTATGTTTTGTTCAAATTCAACCCACATCATGGCCATATAACACTATCGTGTTATATGGCTCAAGGGATGGATTGCCAGTTGAATTTGGACAACGGTGTATGTGTGTGTGTGTGAACCCATGTTGTAACATCCCACAAACATTTTACCTAGGCAGAAGTTGTGTTCACTGCATTGCTTGGCAATGCATTGAAGACAACTCTGCCACCCAATCTATAACTGAATACAAAGCAGATCAGACAGGATTCAAAAGCACAATGTTCTTTTATAAGGGGGAAGACAACAGGTTGGTCATTTTATTTCTTCTCTTTTGGGGGGGACTTTCGACTGGATGCCAGAGGTGGATGCCCTGGCTGATTGCCTGATCACTCTTTGCCCCCTAGTTGTGGCTTCAGGGGTCCCACTGGAGGGAGTGGTGGGTGCAGTGGACCCCTCTGTGGAGCACAGCTCCCTCTCTACACACAGGTTCTCCTGCAGTTCTGTTCTCTCCACTCTACCTGTGCAAACATGTCCATCATCCCCATGTGGTGCTGATGGAGTTGTGTGCTGAGCCTTATCACCTCTGACTCCAGGGCATGGATCCTTGCCTCTATCCTTTTCCTCCGGGATTCCCCCGGCTCCTTGATATATTCTCATCTGTACTGCAACTTGACAGGAGTAGTCACCTCTGTAGTGCCATGCACTCCGCCTCCATCTGCGTGGGGCATGCAGTGCTGGAGGTGGATGTGCCCGGTGACTGTGCTGCTGCTGTGTCCTGAGCTGCTGTGTCCTCAGCTGATGTCTCCTGAGATGCTGCTGTGTCCTGAGCTGCTGCTGTGTCTTCAGCTGATGCTGTGTCCTCAGCTGCTGCTGTGTCCTCAGCTGCTATGTGTGATGTGTTCTCTGCTATTGCTGAGTGTGCTGTGGCTGCTGCTGTGACAGCTGTTGGAGTGGCTGCTGCAGATGACGGGCATATGCCCACCACATCAGGCCCAGGGGTTGGCAGTCGAGTGGCCAAGGGTCATATCTTGGCCACTGGTATGTGCTTGGCCCCCACCTGGGATTTTACCTGCGGCCATGCTGGGAGCCATCCAGGAGGGTAGGCCCATCTGGGTGGAATAAGGCACATGTTGGGTGGTGGACACAGTCCCTGGCAGCCATTGCCTCCCTGGTGGTGCTGGTGGTGTTGCTGGAGGGTAGTAGCTCCTGGAGGTGGTGAGATGGATCCACCTCTCCTCCTGTTGCATCTATCCGCTGTACTGGGGTAGAGCAGCCAGTTGGGGATCAGCTAGCTGGGTAACAGCTGGTGGAGGTGCAGCCAGTTGGGTAACAGCTGGTGGGGGTGCAGCCAGTTGGGTAGCAGACAGCTGTTGAGGAGGTGTGGGCTGTGAGTATGGTGGCCAGCAGCTGGTCCCCTCCTCTGTATACTCCTCACTGGGTGGTGAGGTAGCCTCCTCCACGGGCTCCTACTGTTGTGGAGGCCCATAAGCTGTGTGGAGAAATGAGATTGTGTGATTAGTAAACGTAGCCATGATAGAATTAAAGTGACATACTTAAAATGTGAAAAGAAAAATATATGTTGTAGGGTTTATCCCCCTGAGTACAAAAAGGGTACTGCCACAGATGAAGGGTGTATCATTTAAAACTTTACACAGCTCAAAGTTGAATTCCTTTGGTGCAATATCCCACTGGCCTGAAATTGTACATTGGCGCTGTTGTTACATCATCCTATGGAGATTCATGGTCCCGGACCAGAGCTGTCTATTGGATGGTGTAGCAACAGTGCCACTGTACAATTTCAGGCCACTGGGATGTTGCCCCTGAAATATTCAAGCCGGAACTGTGAGACGTTTTGAATACAATGCCTTTCAGCAGTGGGGATACCGTTGTTTTACTCGGGGGATAAACCCTACAACATATATTTTTACTTTAACATTTTGAGTATTACTATCCCTTTAACAGGATGGCAATGGTTAATTTCACCTTGATGTAATATTGTAGGTATTGTAAAAAGATATGTATCAATGTTAGTCCTATCCCTCCTACCCTCATGGTTAGACAGATATTGCTCTATGTGACAGCTGGAGATATCAGTCATTTGACCACACGGAGGCTCTTCAGCAGAGCCAAAATTGACCCATTTAGAGATAAATACATCTTTGGAATGGTCTACAAAGTGTGCCTGGTTTGCAAGCACACTCTGTGGACAATTGCAATGAAGTATTCATCTCCAAATGGGTCAATTTTGGCTCTAGTGTTACATGAGTAAAAGGGGCTGGAGGGGCATACTTTGTCATTGAATTACTCTTGAACTACAACTCTGACAGAATTGAAATAACACTCTCTTAAGTCCAAATACTATGAAGATTAATTAGAGCTGCTTTTATTATGAACATTACTATCCCTTTAAAGTGATAAGGTAATTTGTGACTTTATATCATCAGTGATGTATGTCATTTACTATGTCATAATTGATTTCATTGATTTTGTCAGCTGTTCTGTCATGTATGTCATCAGCATAATACGGGGGGAGCAAATTTCCCTGCTTTTGCTTCTTTGGGTGAGAAATTTCATGCTGGCTTTTGTGAAAGTTTTTGTGTCTCAATATACAGTGTATTCTAGTAAGCAATGTAACATATGTAGGCATTTAGTGAAACCTTAATTTTGGCTTTAAAGGGGTAGTAATGTTTTAAGTTCAAGAATGCTGCAGTCCTTTCTTACACTGCATACAACCAATCCGTTACATTAATAATGGTGCATTCACTATATATTGTGAGAAATAATATTATGAATTCTCCTCCTCACACCACTTATACTCACGTCATACTTCGAGCCTCAGAGCTGCAAGCGGATGCAAATGTGGGACAATCTTCCTTCAGTATACAGAAAACCCTGACCTCCTTCGTCAAGGGGGGCAGGGTGTTTTTTGGATACTGAATGGAGGCAGTTTGTACCCCGTAGCTCTCTGTCCGGTCAAGCAACTGGACTTAGGATTTATGGGGAGGTGACCTGGATTTGTCAAAAGAGGGCTGAGGGGGATAATTCATAATATTATTTCTCAAGACATATAGTGAATACAGCATTACTAGAATAACGGATCAGTTGTATGCAGTATAAGAATGGATTGCAGCTTACTTGAAATTGAAACATTACTATCCCTTTAACAAATGTTTGTGGGTTTTTTTGCCTTACGCTCTCATCATCCTCGGAATGAGAGAAAGAAAGAGTGAAATAAACAAAGACACAGAAAGACAGTGACCGACAGAGAGATCAACACAGAAACAGACATACACAGAATGACAGACAGATAGAGAGAACGCAAAAGGTGATAGATCACAAAAGATACAAGAGTATGAAAGAGAGTGTGCTAATGCTTACATGGGAGAGAGAGTGTAAGAAATGGAAAGAGACAAACAGCAACAGAGAGGTAGTGAGAACGTGAGAGAGAAACTGGCAAAGTGAGACATACAATGAGCCAAACACTGTGGGCTACCTGTGACTAACCTTTTAAGTGCCAGAGGGCTATGGAACTCAAAGGGTGAATGGAATGTGTATTACACACTCTGAGCAATGCGGAGTAGTGTTCCTGTCCTATAACATTTTGTCATTAAAAAACATTTACTGCTCCTTTAATCCGTACTAAAATATGTTTCACTAGTGTAAAAGCCCATGTACACAGGCCAAGGTCCAGGTAATGTTAACCCTTTGAGTGCCAGAGGGGTACGCAACGCATTGCTTTGCAATGCATTGCTACCCCTCTGTCACTCAAAGGGTTAAGCAGCCGCTACCTCACTGCTCTACGCGTTGCAGTCTTGTGTCGCCTCACACGATGCAATCATGCGCAGCCTCTACTGCACATGACGGCTTCTGACAAACATCCTAGCAAATTATTATATAGGATGTTTGTAATGAAACATAAAGCAGCAACAAGTCAAGTTTTTCTTTCCTCATAGTGATGGCTCTCACATAATTAACACTGGACACCTTAGGTCTTTGTATCATGAGTAATGAATGTTAATTAATATTAATACTACATACAGTTATATGGTGATTAGGAATTTGTAAATCTATTATTTTTTATTTTTAAAAGATTGTTATAAAGATATCTGTACATGTATCCACCTGGAGGCACTTAGGTATCAGCTGTCAATTAATATTTTATCCTATACAATAATTCGCTAGGATGTTTGTCAGAAGCTGTCATGCACAGCACAGACTGCCTGAACGCACAGGATGCTGGGAGTTCTGTGCTGGGAACATTCTGTGCTTTCGGACAGCCTCTACAGTACGACTGCGTCAGCGGCAGGACGCAGAGCAGGACCTGCCTCTTAACATCACCCGGACCTTGGCCCATGTACACGGGCTTTTACACTTGTCTAGATTTATAACGAGAGTGTTGTGAGGAACATAGCCAAGTAATTTTTTCAAGGGCAGGAAATGCTTGCCCACATTCTGCTTTTTATCTATATCAGCTTGGACTGATGAGCCGAAAACCCATTTTCTTTCCAGGTGACACATTAAATATTTTTCAAGGACAGCAGCATCGTAAACCAAATTACCAAACCCTATTAATGTAATCCAATTAGTCATGACAAACATATGTTGTTAGAAGATTAAGCCATGCTGATCAATAGTCTGTTTATTTTCATCACGTATATCAATGGGACACTGTTCTGTTACCACAATAAGCTAAAGAGGTGAAATTCTGGAGAAAACCAACAACACAAAAAAAGGAAATAAAAATTCTCCTAAATGCTCATTGATTTTAATGGGGATTTTAACCCCTTCAAAGTGCTGGAGACCTCTAAAGAATTCATGGGATTAACATCATCAGTTAAATCAGTGGAAATATCCATAGTTCCCCAACAGGCAGAGCAGGCAACCGATCATGGTTTCAAACTGCTCAGCTTGCTGGCCGAACCCACCTTCTGAATTGTGGGTGTGGCCACAGCAATCAGTTTCCTACATCAGTTGTATACCGCTTTCAGGATATTATGTAAATCCTTGGATGCTAGAGCAATGCATTAGAAATTTCTCTAGTAACCAAGGGGTTAAAGCTTTTTTCATCCTTGCTTTTTAAAGTCCAAGGGTATTTTCTGTGCCAGGAAAAGGTGAATGGGACTGGGGGCAGGGTCATGTGAGAAGGAAGGTGTGGCCATGGGTGGAGCTAAGTGCACCTAGAGTGCTTTACTTAGGGACACTTGGGATATAAATCCAGCCCTGACTACAGTGCAGCTGGTTTGCCCTCATTTTCAGACTGATATACTAATCGTTAGAAGCATTTTATATTAGTACTATTGTAACAGCCTGTGTACAAAGGCCAAGGTCCAGGTAATGTTAACCCTCTGAGTGCCAGAGGGGTACGCAACACATTGCTTTGCACTCAAAGGGTTAACCCTTTGAGTGCCAGAGGGGTACGCAATGCATTGCAAATCAGTGCGTTCTGTACCCCTCTGGCACTCAAAGGGTTAAGAGGCCACTACCGCACTGCTCCACGCAATGCAATCATGCGCAGTAGAGACTGCCTGAACGCAGACAGTCTCTACTACTCATGACTGCATCGTGACAAACATCCTAGCGAATTATTATATAGGATGGCAATGAGGAAGAGTCCTTGTTTTCAATCCTCTTGTGATGGCAGCTGCATAAATCCCACCTCTCTGAATTCCTGCTGAGGTTTTGCGTTTGATGTCAGTGGGAGATTTAGAGGAAGACAGGGGCAGAAGACCATCTTAATTTATAGTATCCAGGCAAATTCAGAGAAAAAAAATTGAGGGGTCACTTGATACATATGTAAGATATATGATTCCCAATTTTGAATGTATCAAGAATAGTGATTTTTAGGATGCACTGTTCCTTTCAAATGAAAGCAATAAAATACAGCAGTTACATATTTTTTTATTTTGGACCAGAGCTTTGCTTTTTACAATACAATTTGCATTGCATACATACATTTGCATTAGTCCCATCTGCAGTCTGGCCAGACAGCACTTGCTTATTTTATCTAGGTTATAAATCATTATTGAATGCAAATTACTGATGTAGACTTTGACACCCTGTGCATGCTTATAACTTATTCAATAAACATACCTAGGAACTTTCAAAATGAGCTGACCTAAAGATCTTGGAAATATTAACCTTATGAATGCCAGAGAGGCGGTGAAATGCGTTGGATACCTCTCTGGCACTCAGAGGGTTATACCTCCTGCCCCCTTTACCTAGTGTAAGCCACCTCCCCTCAGACATGGAATCTGGTCCACAAAACAGACAGCTCACAGCAAGGGACAATCTTCTTACTGTGAGAACAATTAAAGCCCTGCCCCCCTTGACAGGTTTTTCAGGTTTTTCCCTTATGTTAATTGAAGATTGTCCCTCTCTGCAATCCACTTGGACACCGCCCTGCCGCTCTGAGCTGAGCAGTGTTATATCAGGGGGATACGTTACCATTCAATTACTCTTGAAGTACTCTTGACTGAACTACTCTTGACTGAAGACAGCTACAAAGGGAAGCGTGAACACTTTCCCTAGGGCAGCTGGGAGGGAGATGGGAATACCTGTGGAGGTGTGCCGCACATACTGTGTACCGCTCATTGCAGTAGAGCCAGATTTTAACACTGCATAACTTCAGTCCTAGGTCAGTAAGATTTAAAAAAAATCACCTACGCTATTCTAGTTTTACATATTAAAGAAAATGGGCACAAGTTTGACAGATGTGAATGTTCCCCATTAAATGCAAATTGTAACCCCTTGAATGCTAGATAGGTCTCCAATGCTTTGCAAAAAAACAGCTCATTTAAAAGAAGGTCCTAAATTTGCTTTGTCTACTGGAGTTCCGGGATTATCGACAGAATTGGAAAAGTAAGGAACTGTCTGGGAGTAAGCACCATTAAAGTACTCCAAAATGGCACCCAGGAGGGTCCAGCATGCAGCTAGAGTCTCCTCAGACAACAGAGGGCTGTATGATGGGACACACTGCACGAGGGGAAAATTGTGTGTGTGTGTGGGGGGAGGAGTCTAAAGGATTACGGAAATGAGAGGCCTTTATAAGGAGAGCAAAACAGGCTGGTTTCAGAACATTTTTGTTTAGGTCTGACAATCCTGCAACACAAGAGAATCTGATCCTATTCTGAAGGAGGCAGAGAAGACCGAAGTGGTGATGCACCCTGTGAGTAAGATTAAACTACCTAGGAGATATTGCTAAGTGACATGTAAGGTGGCTCTGGCTCCCAGACTGTAGTGCAAGCAAGTTTCCCATGTCTGCCCCAAATTTGATTTTTCTGATGATTGTCCTCCAGTTACTCCTTTGGCTTCCCTTGCTAAAATCTCTCTCTTCTTGTCTTTCTCTGATAATAACTCTTTCCCTGCATGTGTTTGCCAGACCTCGGCCTCTTCATCTCTTCATGCCTGCACCCACCGATTCATCCTTGCTAGTCCCCGTCCATGTATCCCTCTGACTCCCATAACATCTCTCCTGCACTGATTTCCCCTTTGATGGTTTACCTCCCTGCATGTGCTCCCTCTGAGCAACCTGCTTCTATTTCTGATGCTCCCCAGGCTATTGTTTCCCTCTCCATATCATCCACTGCTGTGTTCTTCCTCCCTGCATTAGATCCCAGTGCCCCGACTCACCCTGACTGGCAGTCCTCTGTTCCACCTGTTATGCCCCACTGAGCTGGACTGTGCAGCCCTGTAGTCTTGTCTCAAGAGAGAGATGGGTCCTCCTGTCCTTCTCTGCTGATGGCACATCATCTGGAGCTTCCAGCAATGGTAATGTCACTTACTGTCTGGTTAGATGAGTACTTGAACTGAATCACTCCAGTGAGAGCAACAATTTCAGCAGTGTCAGGCTTTAGTAACACACACCCATGAAGTTAACCACTCTTATGTGCACTAGATTAATGTTCCCCACAGGAAGGTCCCTCCATACCCCTTCAATTAAGTTTGGGTATGCTGTTGCAAGAATCTGCTCCAGAAAGTTCCTCATTTCTCCCCTATTATTGCAGACTTTGCAGGCTTTTTGTACCGTTATTTTATTGTGCATTGGAGGAATAAGGCTATAAAAGAAAGGAAAACCTCAAAAGGAAATGAGAACACAGTGGATGCTGCTTATAGTATGACAGCTATTATGTTCAAATCATGCCAGTACAGAGACAATGAAGAAATGAAATGTTCATATTCACAACTGGATGTCAGCCAAACTATGTGGCACACTGTATGACAAGGCTTGCGGGGCAAAAAAAAAAAAAGCAGTGTGCAAAAATATAATAAAAAACTAGATCTTCACATTTCATGGTCTATTTCAGGGTTGTCCAAGTTCGATCCTCCAGGGCCACCAACAGGCCAGGATGTAAGGATTTCCCTGATTACGCACAAGTGAGTTAATCAGTGGTTCATTAATTTTGACTGACTCACCAGTGCTTAATCAAGGAAATCTTTTCATCCTGGCCTGTGTGAGGACTGAACTTGGATAGCCCTGGTCTATTTCATCAGAAACAAGCATTAAAACGGAACTTTCACTAAGTATAAAGTTGCCCTCCAATAATTAAACTTTTGGCGACTAGCTTCATAATACTTCTATTACCTCTCAGAAGTGCCACATTCTAAAGTAATCCTTAATCTTGCATGTCACCTTAAGGTAAGGTAATCTGGCACTTCTGAGAGGTAATAGAACTATTATGATGCTAGCTGCCATATGTTTAATTATTAGAGGGGGCTTTATACTAAGTGAAAGTTCTGCTTTAAAGGGATAGTAATGTTTCACAAAAACAGCAGCTCCAATTAATCGTCATAGTATTTGAGCCATAGAGAGTGTTATTTCAATACTGTCAGAGTTGTAGTTCAAGAGTAATTGAATGATAAAGTATCCCCCTCCCGACCCTTTTACCTAGTGTAAGCCTCCTCCCCTCAGATGTGGAATCTGGTCCACAGACCAGACAGCTACAGCAAGGGACAACCTTCTTACTGTGAGAACAATGAAAGCCTTGCCCCCATTGACAGGCTTTTCCCTTGTATTAATTGAAGATTATCCCCCTCTGCAATCCACTTAGACACCACCCCGATGCTCTGAGCTGAGCAGTGTTACATCAGTAAAAGGGGCGGGAGGGGGATACTTTATTACTCAATTACTCTTGAACTACAACTCTGACAGTACTGAAATAACACTCTCCATGGCCCAAATACTATGAAGATTAATTGAAGCTGCTTTGTTATGAAACATTACTATCCCTTTAACAACATATTAAAATTCTTGCTACTGGTGCAATAGCCAGTCCGTGAGTTTTTTTATTTGATTAACCCCTTAATGACCACCCGATCTGGTGGGGGGTGGCTGTTAAGGACTACAATGCTTTTTCTTTTTGTTGCAATGAATTCTGGGGATGGCAGAGCAGACGGGCAGACACGCTTTCATCCCAGTATTCCATGACCTGCCAGAACCATCACGGTCCTTAACACAAATCCACAGGTGACTTCAAATGACATTGTTTTATTATTGTTGTTGGTTTTAAAGAACATTACATCAGCAGACACTACCACCCATATGGGATTGGCTTTGTTTTACCCACAAGCTTCATTGCCATGCTTTGTGTCACACGGTCCAGTTGTTGTCCAATTGTGACCATGAACACTTTCCCATTGTTTCTATTTGGTATGATGGAAACATAATAGCTATGAGCAGGACCATGTCTTCGTATTCTTTTGAGATTTTATATTTGTTTTACTAGTGGTGTCTTTGACACCTTGGAACTATAGTGATGTTCTTTAGCACAACTGGGTGAAGACTGACCAGGATTTAATCCACTTGCTTGTTAAACGCTATTTTGTAGTGCAATAAGCATGGAGTGACATTGCTCGTTTATTGCCACTTGTGTCTACCCCGACCTCTCATCCCTGGATACTGTCTCAATGCCCCATTCTCTTCCATTAGGTCATACCCCACAAACCACCTCGCTGCACACAATGGCAGTGAAGGAAAGAGTTCTTGTTCCTTCTTCATTCTTGTCATCCTTGTAACTGATAATGGAAGTCACATCACCATGGACTCCCAGTGCTGGAAAGACAGGGGGATGCTTCTAGTAGTAATTGCAGTGACCTGATTCCCGCTGTTAGATTACAGGAGGATCAGACATAATCGCACTCCACTACACAAACACAGCCTAAACACACACAAACGCACACTCTGTCAGTAGTCCCAAATAAAGACTCAACATTCTTTCCCCCCTAAAGCTCCAATTGGGAACCTCTGATCAGACACTGCTATAGAGCCTCCTTATCCCCCAATTCTTTCAGCCTGCAGGTTGTTCTGCCTCTATGCAGTTATCTGCATTTATACAGCACCCCCAACTTGTCCAATTTGCATGGCCATGGCACATACTCTGGGCCCCAGTGCAGCATTCCAGGCCCCCTAGGGTGGCCATGTAATTACAGAAGCCTTCAGCCTTTCCCAGTGTCCCCTTTTTCCAGCACTGTTGCCTGGTCCTAACTACATGGCCTATCCCTATCCCTACTCCCAACTTGATAGGGGTCACAGGGGCCCTGGCCTTTCAAAGTGGGCAGGACACACCTGATGGGTATCTGGGGGGTGCAGGGAGTTGCCATCCTATGGGAGACTATGGATCAGAGTGCTGCTTAACAACACTCTTTACCATCAACAAAGTAATAAGGATCGGACATGCATAGATAAGGTGGGCGATACTTCTCATCCTCTCTTGCTTGGGACAGGTGCAGAGAGAGCTTCATCTGAAGGCAGATAAGAGGATGTATTGTAAGGAGCAGAGAGCCTGCAGTCAAGATGGGAGCAGTGGACAGGGGGGGCAAAAGATAATCCAGAAAGAAACCCAGAAGACAGGAAGCCGGCAACAGGGGAATCCATTCTAAAGGATGGGAATGTTGCAAATGCATCTTCATCATCTGGGGAGTGTAACACATCTGTCTCTTCAGTTTTGAATCGATTTCATATGGGACTACAGTCACAGAGGGGGGAATGAAACAAGGTAAAAATAGGTATGAAAGGGTGAAGTTGAGCGGGGGCTGAGGATACACATGCCTTGTACCATATTGCCTTTTCATGCTCATGTCAGGGAGAAAGTGAAGAGGGGGATTAGGGTGAATAAGCATGTCAATATATTTGAGTTGACTAAGAAAGTAGTCAAGGCAAAGAACATAAGGAGGAAGATGGGGAAGATGATGAGATTTATCGAGATTTTGAAGTGGGACAGAAAGTTTAATGTATACATGTATAGTTTGAGGCCAGGTCAGAGGAATGACTGAATCTGGTAAAGTTTGCAGATTTCATTGTGGATTTGTACATGTGCCACTGTGGCTTGCTTTTGGAAGATTTTGATAGGGGATTCAGGAAGAAGAAGGCAGTCTCCAATGTTTTGAAGTTTGGCCAGAAATATATAGATTTAAGGACAAATCTGATGACCCATAGGAAGGGTCTGGCAACAGTGTTTGCTTATAATATTAAAAAGATGTGGAAAAATGTTTATGCAATGTTTTGTGGGGTGGTCACATTGGAATGGATTGTATGAAAAAACAGAACAAGTCTTAGTTAAAGGGTTCCTTTTCGTGCCCATGGTAGGAAAGACAAAATCATCCAGGTCATTAAGTAAGTTGCAGTATTGGTTGGAGATTTATCATGACAAGAAAAAGGAACCAGTTGCTGTAGGAAGGGTTTGGGTTTTTGATACGAGTTAAATAAACAGTGATACCTAGGGCTGTAGTTAATAACTAAGTTAGCACATGTGCATCCAGAGGTGGTGAAGTATAAACTGGAGAAGGAAATCAGGTCGGGTAGGATAGCAGAACCGTTTGAGGAGCCCCCATTTGAAGACTTGTGTATTTCCTTAGTAAGGGTAATCCTTAAGAAAGAAGAAGGAAAGTTCAGGATAATCCAGCACCTGTCTTACCCTGAAGGGGTTTCAGTTAATAACTCCATTGTCTAAGGCAGATATAGAGTCATCTTTTAAGCTGTTGCTAATGCATTCTGGGGCATTTTGTGCTTGCTGGCATCACACATATTAGTTTTAAGGCAAAGCATGTGCAGGGGTGCAGAATGAAGTGGCTAATACTTTACGTGTGTCTGTGTGTGTGTGTGGAGGGGGGTGCAGGTTCTTTGAGCTAGCACCAGAGGCTTGTAATCAGGGTCTTTATTTTCTAACACACCTTTTGGCAGTTGGGGACAAGTGTTTATACCGGTTCATTTAGGGTTCCTAAGCTCACAAATACTGGCAATGCTATACAAGGGAATGGAACAGGTGGGTAACATCTGACAATGCATCCCAGGAATATAAAAGGTACATGCTTGGCAGATTGTTGAGGTATAAGTCACATATGCATGAAGAGTGGAAGTCAATGGCCATGACTGAGATAGTGCTAGCCAACATTTCATTTTTTAGCAGGCTGCAGTGTGTGGTATACCACACCAAGAGGTTAATAGGTGCTGGGATAATTAATGGTCAAGGGTGAACAAAGTGAGGAGTGCATCACAGGAGACAGCCTGTAAACGAAGACAGATTGTCAATCATGATAGTCGTGCTGGTAAGGAGTGTACAGATGATTATGAGTGTCCTCTGTTTTGAGCAGCTTTGATCCTGGATTTTGGATTTTGGAGGGCATTTAGGGTAAGTGAACTGGTGGCCCCTTATAGCAGGTCATGTGGGAATGGCCTTTTACACCAATATGTGATGCCATCAAATAGCGGGGTTGTGTGTTGTATTCATAAGTCAAAAACTGACGGTTAGGGCAAGGAAGGTGGGTTACCTTGGCAGCCACTGGTAGTGTAACATGCTCCTTGAAGACAGTAAAAACATACATGGGTTTATGGCCAAAGGGTGGGAAGTTATTCCTAATACATAAGAATAGGAGGTCCCTGACAGTGATGTGTAAAAGTCTAGTAAGCTCTGCTGTAGATCACTCAGAATTTGGAAACTGTTCCGTTGAGACAGGTGCAACTACATCTGTGGCCATGGCCGGTAGATCACAGGAATACCATAAGAAGTTGAGGAGATGGATATGTGGAGTTTTTAAAAGGTACATAAGGTCTGGTTTATGATGTTTGGAGAAATGCTTAATATTTATTTCTGTCTTGCAGTGCATTCAGATCACAGGCAGGGCTGGATTTCTAATAAGGCAGAGTAGGCATCTGCCTGCAGGAGCACCCCACAGAGGGGCCCTTTCATTGGGACCCATTTTTTTTTTTAATTAGCCTTGCCGCGGGCACTAACCCCCTACCCGGTCAGGTCTGTGCCTCCTTCAGCACAGATCTGTAGCTGCTGAGCTCCCTTGTGAGCTCTTTAGTAATGCAGAGTACTGGGAGATGACATAATCTCCCAGCACTCTGCATTACTGAACAGAAGACCGTGCGGGAGCCTCAGCAGCTACAGGTCTGTCCAGAAGGAGGCACAGACCTGTCCTGCCAGGCAGCTGGACCACCATGGAGGAGGTAGGAAATGGACATGGGGGTGTGGGGGGCTCAGTGTGAAGCTAATATGGAGTTGATGGGGGGCAGTGTGAGGGCAAAGTGGAGATGATGGGGGCAATGTGAGGGCAATATGGAGCTGATGGGGGCAATGTGAGGGCAATATGGAGATGGGAGCAATGCGGAGATGATGGGGCAATGTGAGGGCAATATGGAGCTGATGGGGGCAATATGGAGCTAATGGGGGCAATATAAGGGCAATATGGAGATGATGGGGCAATATGGAGCTGATGGGGGGCAATGTAAGGGCAATATGGAGCTGATGGGGGGCAACGTGAGGGCAATATGGAGATGATGGGGGCAAGGTGAGGGCAATATGGAGATGATGGGGGAAAGGTGGAGCTGATGGGGGCAATGTGGAGATGATGGGGGCAATGTGAGGGCAATTTAGAGCGATGGGGGGCAAGTTGGAGCTGATGGGGGCAATGTGAGGGCAATATAGAGCTGATGGGGGCAAGTTGGAGCTGATGGAGGGCAATGTGAGGGTAATATGGAGATGATGGGGGGCAGTGTGGAGATTAGGAGCACTGTAGAGGTGTCCAGTGGAGATGGCCAGTGGGGGGGGGGGGCGCTTCAGATTTCTGTGCTTACAGGCTCCTGAGATGTAAATCCGGCCCTGATCACAGGGCACTAATTTGTCTACTCTAAGGAGGAGGTCAGATCAAATGTGAAGCAACAGTGATTTAGCCCTTTGTGATATGTGCTCATTGCACTCCAATCTGCACTTGCAACCCTGCTCTGCCTCCACCCTGTGATTTAACCCTTTGTGGTATGTACTCATTACACTCCATTCTGCACTTGTAACCCTGCTCTGTCTCCATCCTGTCATTTAACCCTTGGTATATGCTCATTGCATTGCATTCTGCACTTGCAACCCTGTTCTGTCTCCATCCTGTGATTTAACCCTTTGTGGTATGTACTCATTACACTCCAGTCTGCACTTGCAACCCTGTTCTGTCTCCATCCTGTGATTTAACCCTTGGTATATGCTCATTGCATTCTGTACTTGCAACCTTGTTCTGTCTCCATCATGTGATTTAACCCTTTGTGGTATGTGCTCATTGCATTGCATTCTGCACTTGCAACCCTGTTCTGTCTCCATCCTGTGATTTAACCCTTGGTATATGCTCATTGCATTGCATTCTGCACTTGCAACCCTGTTCTGTCTCCACCCTGTGATTTAACCCTTTGTGGTATAAGCTCATTGCATTGCATTCTGCACTTGCAACCCTGTTCTGTCTCCATCCTGTGATTTAACCCTTTGTGGTATTTGCTAAAACTCCTCTTAACTCCCCGTCCCAGTCTCAGCATTGTCTGGCTCCTCCCACTCCCCTTATATACCGCTCTGTGTTTGTTACATATAATTTGTAATTTGGGATCACAGTCTTAGTAGGGACTTTTAACTAGTTTAAATTCAGACATAATAAAGGGAAAAATACTGGATTTCTTTTAGTGCTGGCATGTCTCAGCAACTGCCCTCTGGGTAACAGGAATGTTGCATTCCTTTTAGGGGGGTGATACATTGAATAAGAAATAAATTACTTCAGTTTTTGCCACATGTCCATTTGTTGATTGTTTTAATTAAAATTTAGATTGTAAGCTCTATGGGGCAGGGATCTCCTATCTTAATGTATGCTTACCTAGTGTTCCCCTTATGATTGTCTATATGACCACTTAATTACTGCATTTATTGTGCCTCCTTATACAAATTGTAAACTGTAAAGTGCTAAGTAAAAATTCACAGTGCTAACACACTATAAATATACAAATATGGTATCAAAAAAATTAAGATCCCAAGTGAATACAGTATGGAGAGCAGTAAGGAGCGAGGGGATTCTGCAAGTCCCCAAACTAGGAAAAGTCCTAAAACAAAAACAGGAGACAAAAACATTCCTGCACTAATCCATACAGATTACCCAAATTTATGAACCCTGTGTAAAATATATATTTTAAACAGCTAGTCAGAGATGCTCTCTGTGAAAGGCACTAGTGAGCTAAAAGAGATTGCACCCTGGGTAGGATACTTATCCTATAGAGCCTCATCATTTCGAGGGTAGGCTCGTTCCTAGTTGAGCGTCTCTGACTAGCTCTTTTGCATATGCAAATTGCCCTTGGGACTAGTCACCCTAAGGGTAACAGGGTAATCCAGACGTGGACCCCTTGCTCACAGTGCCTAGAGAGATCAGCTGCACCTCACTGACGAGGCCCAACAAGGCCGAAATGTACGTCTGGGGTTGGCTGCTTCTCTTGTTCAGAGAGGAATTGCCTGGCATTTCGTGGCTGGACTGCCTTTTGGTAGGATCAGTATGATGTGCTTCAGGATATTTCCTCTCTGTGAAAGGCACTAGTGAGCTAAAAGAGATTGCACCCTGGGTAGGATACTTATCCTATAGAGCCTCATCATTTCGAGGGTAGGCTCGTTCCTAGTTGAGCGTCTCTGACTAGCTCTTTTGCATATGCAAATTGCCCTTGGGACTAGTCACCCTAAGGGTAACAGGGTAATCCAGACGTGGACCCCTTGCTCACAGTGCCTAGAGAGATCAGCTGCACCTCACTGACGAGGCCCAACAAGGCCGAAACGTACGTCTGGGGTTGGCTGCTTCTCTTGTTCAGAGAGGAATTGCCTGGCATTTCGTGGCTGGACTGCCTTTTGGTAGGATCAGTATGATGTGCTTCAGGATATTTCCTCTCTGTGAAAGGCACTAGTGAGCTAAAAGAGATTGCACCCTGGGTAGGATACTTATCCTATAGAGCCTCATCATTTCGAGGGTAGGCTCGTTCCTAGTTGAGCGTCTCTGACTAGCTCTTTTGCATATGCAAATTGCCCTTGGGACTAGTCACCCTAAGGGTAACAGGGTAATCCAGACGTGGACCCCTTGCTCACAGTGCCTAGAGAGATCAGCTGCACCTCACTGACGAGGCCCAACAAGGCCGAAACGTACATCTGGGGTTGGCTGCTTCTCTTGTTCAGAGAGGAATTGCCTGGCATTTCGTGGCTGGACTGCCTTTTGGTAGGATCAGTATGATGTGCTTCAGGATATTTCCTCTCTGTGAAAGGCACTAGTGAGCTAAAAGAGATTGCACCCTGGGTAGGATACTTATCCTATAGAGCCTCATCATTTCGAGGGTAGGCTCGTTCCTAGTTGAGCGTCTCTGACTAGCTCTTTTGCATATGCAAATTGCCCTTGGGACTAGTCACCCTAAGGGTAACAGGGTAATCCAGACGTGGACCCCTTGCTCACAGTGCCTAGAGAGATCAGCTGCACCTCACTGACGAGGCCCAACAAGGCCGAAATGTACGTCTGGGGTTGGCTGCTTCTCTTGTTCAGAGAGGAATTGCCTGGCATTTCGTGGCTGGACTGCCTTTTGGTAGGATCAGTATGATGTGCTTCAGGATATTTCCTCTCTGTGAAAGGCACTAGTGAGCTAAAAGAGATTGCACCCTGGGTAGGATACTTATCCTATAGAGCCTCATCATTTCGAGGGTAGGCTCGTTCCTAGTTGAGCGTCTCTGACTAGCTCTTTTGTATATGCAAATTGCCCTTGGGACTAGTCACCCTAAGGGTAACAGGGTAATCCAGACGTGGACCCCTTGCTCACAGTGCCTAGAGAGATCAGCTGCACCTCACTGACGAGGCCCAACAAGGCCGAAACGTATGTCTGGGGTTGGCTGCTTCTCTTGTTCAGAGAGGAATTGCCTGGCATTTCGTGGCTGGACTGCCTTTTGGTAGGATCAGTATGATGTGCTTCAGGATATTTCCTCTCTGTGAAAGGCACTAGTGAGCTAAAAGAGATTGCACCCTGGGTAGGATACTTATCCTATAGAGCCTCATCATTTCGAGGGTAGGCTCGTTACTAGTTGAGCGTCTCTGACTAGCTCTTTTAAAATATATATTTTACCTATGTGTTAATAATATATTTCAAACAACTGAGGGATTTGTAGCATAATTTGGCCAAAGTATGTTTAAGATCGCCCACCCCGCCAAGGTAACCCATTTCAAGTGAGTCCTATCCAACATACATAAATATCATTACTATGAATATTAAAAATTGCTGCTGACTAAATTTTTTCATAGAAATGCATTGAACTATGCCTGGTTAAAAACCTAATCAAAAATCTAGGTAAAAACATCTAACCCACCACTAAAAGAAATCCAGTATTTTTCTGATAGGACTGGCAGTGGGTAGTGGGGACCGAAAGGAGCTGAACACTAAATAAGCCTCTTTATATAGGGTTATCCCATCCCAGGTGAGTGAAATGGCTTGGCTCGCTATCAGATGGGGAGTGGAAGGCTGGGAAACATTTCATACGTGCCGAATTTTCAAAGAAGTTGGTGAGATGAGGAAGGTTCCAGCCTGAAAAGGAGGCCAGATACATATAAGATCTAGGTGCAGTCGTGGGTCAGCAGTCACCCTCTGGGTGACGGGAATACCGCATTAGTTTGGGGTTGTTTCTCCTGTTGTCTACCACATAAAAAAAGGAAAAAAATTACTTCCATTTTTCCCACATGTCCTTGTGTTAAGTGTTTTATTTATTTTTTTTAGTTTAGAATTCACTTATTTCAGTTCTGTCACGGATTCCCAAGAATAATTGAGGAGTCAGAATGGTATAGTAAAAGTAACAATTTATTAAATAAATACAATAAGAATAATCACAGAAACAAGTAATAACAAATAGTCAATAATCATGGAGAAGAAGTAGAGGTCCAACTAGAGGTCAGCAACTGTGTCAGGAATAGGAGTCTGCCTAAATGAGGGAGCCTTTTCCAGAGACAGGCACCCGCCCCTGTAGACTCTGTATATGGGAGGGCAAGCAGGAACGCAGCAAGAGACAACCTCACTCAAGCCTGCAGTCAATGGGTAGGCCGAGGAATCTCCGAAGGTGGTAGCTAATAGGGAGATAATACTGACGCAAGCCTGATGTCAGTCCAAAGAAGGAAAACTCCCCTAGGGATCGCAATTGGGAGGAAACCCAGTCTCAGTCCGTGAAACCGAAATGTAAGTCTTAATCAGAGCCACACGTCTGCACCAGACTGGATGTCTACTATAAACAGTAAGGCAAGAGAATAGTCAGACAGAGCCATAGGTCAGCACCAGGATGGATGGTCAGACAAGCCGGGTCATACACAGTACAGGTAGTCAGCCAGAGCCACAGGTCTGCACCAGATTGGGTGTCCGCTATCCACAAGGAGTAGGCAGGAGAATAGTCAGACAGAGGCACAGGTCAGCACCAGGATGGATGGTCAGACAAGCCTGGTGTAAGCGCCGCTTACCTTCCGGCGCTCGTGCAGCCTGCCGGGGTGTGCAGATCACAGGGAGAGAGGACAGTGTGCTCTGGCGTCCATCCAGGTGACCGTCCTCCACCTTGCGCCCTCTGGCGGCTCCTGCACATCGGAACCAGGCGCGCGTCTCAGGGAATCCCTGATGACATCATGACCTGGTCCTTAAAGGGACAGCACACATCATGCTCCACCTCTAGGGGTGGAGCAATATGTTTAAAAACTGCCTGGACACCACTTCAGTTGCCCATTCGTGGTGTTCCAGTGCAGTTGCTTCTTGGGCCCTCTGTGTTATTTGGTTTGGCTGACTATCCGATCTGGTGTTGACCTGTGGCTCTGTGCGACTACCCTCTCTGTGTATGACCCTTTGGCCTGTCTGACATCCAATCTGGTGCAAACCTGCGGCTCTAGTTGGTGAACCCTATTGTATATGACCCCTGGCTTGGCTGACTATCCGTTCTGGTGTTGACTGGTGGCTCTGTCTGAGTGCCCGCTCTGTGTATGACCCCTTGGCCTGTCTGACGTCCAATCTGGTGCAAACCTGTGGCTCTAGTTGACCAAGCCTTCCGTATTGCTCCTTGTGTCTGACCACCTGGACATAGCCTGGGATTGTCAACTGCGCAACCAGCATACAAACGCTCCAGGGGACAACCTAGGATTGTCTTTGGTGGCTTCACGTTCTTCCCCTAGCCGTTGTACCTCTGCGTCCTCCAGGTGCGGACCTGTGGCGCAGCTGGTCTTTCTGGTACATGGTCTGTCCAGGTGCGAACCTGCTTATCCTCCATTGCATTGGATCTCTGGATCCGTTGTCTGTACAGGTGTGTACCTGTAGTGAGGCCTCAGGTGCGGACCTGAGTCGCCCTTCCTCTGCTGCTGTTTCCATCAGTACCATAGTACCTGTTGATCCATCCTGTAGTCCTCTCTTGACCTGTATGTTGTGCTGAATTCCTTGTCCTGTCTTATTGCTAATAAAGATTGTGTTACCTAAGTACTGGTCCATTCTCATTATTGAATCCGTGACACCGGGTCATACACAATACAGGTTGTCAGCCAGAGACACAGGTCTGCACCAGACTGGGTGTCCGCTATACATAAGGATTAGGCAGGAGACCAGTCAGACAGAGCCACAGGTCAGCACCAGGGTGGATGGTCAGACAAGCCAGGTCATAAGAGCCCAAGGGAAACAAACTGTGTTGAACAACAACGCAAGGGCAACTGAGAAATGGTTCAGTTCCCCTTTAAAGCCCAGCCCAGAAAGTAGATGAGAGGAGAATCAGCTGTACAGCATAAAATAAGGGCCTGCTTCATTCTGCCGCTTCATGCCCGTGAATGACGCATCTCACCGTGATGCGTCAAACCAGCGGCCTCCACTTGCATCAAATCAAGCGCTAAACCCGGCTGGCAAGAGGACACGGATGGCCAATAGCACCACCAAGCACACCCAAACCTGGAACCATCAGCGACGTCTGGTAGGAAAGTGGCAGCGACATATCGACACCTCCTGAGTCATCTTTAACAGCGGCGCTGGAACTAGGTGACTGTAACAAGTTAATTGAAGCTCTTATCACTTATTAACTTGTATATCTGACTCATGCCATACATTGTTCTTATCATCACTTGTATAATAAAGCAGGTCAAAGGGCCATACACAGCTGCTGCCAGGTGAATGGGATAAGCATGTTTATAATATATTTTGGGGGTTATGCACTTTATAAATAATTGTTACAAATGCTGGCTATGGGTACATCATATTTAAAAGGGTGTAAATGCCCTTTTTTTCTTCTTTATTAAAGTGGAACAGTACTTATAGTAATACGTTTCTCTTAATGGGTTTGACAGATACATTTACCAAGGTATGAGGCCTTCACTTGATAGTAAGGTATATCAACATGTATTTATATAAAAAGTGTTTTACCAAAAAAAGTACATTGAGATGTTTTCAAGTATTTACTGGAGATTATAGAGAGTGCCCCTCCTGCAGTTCTAATGGGACACAGTAATTATCTCAAAGTAGTAATACGTCTCTGCTCAGTTACAGACTACTGCGAATTCAAATACAAAAAAGTTAATATATTGTCCTTGACTGCTAAATGAAGGACAAATTCATAAACAAGTGCTTCTATTGAACAAATTAAGAGGCACTTATTTCAAGGGTAAATTTCCCTTTAAGGCTATGAAAGTGCCTTTCATATAGTCTGGAAACATCTCCTGATTGTTATATTACTGATTAATTCGTCTGTGTGCAAAAGGATTAACAATTCCCTCAAAGATTTAAACTGGAAATATTTTCAGTTGCAGATCTAGAAAATTTGTTTTGAAGTCTGCTAATCTATATAACACAAAAATAATTGTGTAAGGCCATATTATCAAATACACAGCAACTTTTTTATAGTGTATCTTGATATGAACATTGCAATCTACAGCTTTAACATCTGACCCAAAAGATCAAAACTGTCACATATGTGTATTATAATCTGTGATGCACACAGGTTTTTGGCTCTGCACATATGTTTTTATAGACAGGAACTAAATGAGTGCTTGCATCTTGGATTATGATTAGCATGTAGACATCTTTTTTATCCATGTATTTCAAAGCTAAAAGGTTCTTGTTATGTATTGAAAAAGACCTGGTCAGAGACGCTCAATTAAGAATGAGCCTGCCTTAGAATTGAGAAAGCCCTATAGGAATGCAGTCCAACCCAAAAAGAGGAACTATCCTAAAGAACATAATACTGATCCTGCCAAAATGGCGGGCCAGCCACAAGGTACAATGCATTTCCTCTGTAAACAAATTACTCTTGGGGTTGGTGACCCTAAAAGTAATTTGGAAATTTAGATGTGGATCTCTTGCTCTCAAGTGCTGATCCCTCCTGCATCTCACAGACGAGGCCGAATAAAGCCAAAATGTACATCAGAGGTTGGATTCTTCTCTCGTTCAGAGTAGAATTGTCTGACATTTTGTAGCGGGACTGTCATTTGGACAGGACCAGTATGATATGCTTCAGAATAGTACCCTGTGTATGGCTCTTGTGAGCTTAACCCTTTCGCGTCCGGCGATGTACCCGGACCGTCACGCTGGTCTGGCACTTAAGGACCAGTGACGGTCCTGGTACGTCACGTGCTTTTTACTCACCGTGCTCCTGCAGGAGCGCGGTAAGTAATACCGGGGACTGAAGTTGATCGCTCCAAGACTGGAGCGATCACTTTCAGTCCCTCATTCGGCGTGCCACCCCACATGATCATGGTCACGTGGGGCAGTACGCCGAAATTCCCTATCTGGTCCTTAAAGGACCACACACCCCGAGACCGCTGGTCCTTAAGGAATTAAAGAGATTGCACCCTCAGAATAGGGCACAATCCTAGTGTGCTTTTTGCATACCCTTGCAGTCTCATGAGCCTAGTTGAGCATCTGTGGCCTATACTTTTGTTATGTGTTGAGGAGATCTTTATCCACATTTTAGTTTCTTGCCAACCATCGGCTGGTGAAACACTTGTTCTTATTTCAGATAGTTCTGCAGGATAAGGAATCAAAACAAAACAAATTTTAACAGGGGGAAACTTTTGTAATAACTGATTGTATACAAATGATACTCATCAACATCATATAGGAATACGGTTCACTTTTAAAATGTTGCATTTAAAAGATCGTGCCGCATTAACCATGTCGCCCTTCTTTACTATCCAATCCACCCATGTTGGATCTAGTAAGTCAGCTATTTACCATATGTTATACAATTTCTATGTGTGATTCAACACATGATACATGACCTTGGTCCTGAATTTCACAAATTGCCTGTTTCTGCTTTCACTTAGTTTTGATTTAGGGTCTACTTTACAGTTTTTTAATTGTTTTTAACATTGTCTACAAATTGTTCATTGTTTTAACACTGATTTTACATAAATGTGCATTACTCTATTTTGCACATTTTACAGAAATATTTCTGACTGATGGCAGGCAGAATCACATGGTATTTTGTTTACTTAACATTTTATTGCTCCTCCATGGTAGTTATTTGACTGCAATGACAAATAGGTATAGTGCCAAAATAGCCATGTGAGAGGGTATTTCAAAGTATGCATTGTATAGCTGCCCCACAAAGGTCTGAGCATAGGCCAAAACACTGGAGTATCTACTGCACTTATCTATTGCAACAGATCGTCACTTTTTGCTTCCATATTCAGTTCTGTGCAATATCTTCTGTTTGAATACTACTACTCTAGTGTCTGCACCTTCTGTATATGAGTATTTCTATTTTTTTCTTTACCGAGTCTCCCCTGGGAAGTGACACATTGAGCTTATTAATCTAGTTATCACTTATGATCAAGCTGTGCCTGTTTCTATGTTGGATGTTCTAGGCAGGATCAACATGATATACTCAGGGTCATTTCTTCATTAATTATGGCACTTGGGTAGGATAAGGTCCTACAGAGCTTGCAATATACCCAGGTAAGCTCATTACTATTTGAGAGTCTCTGACCATTACTTTGTTTGATCATACATGTCTTTGTTAAGAGGTCTTTGTTAAGAGGTCAAAAATTACATTAAGCCAACATTAGAATTCTCACTCATTAGAAATAACGGTTAAAGTTACATAGTAACTTTCACTAAATTAACCCCCCATGCTTGGTTGGTTATTTAATATATTATCAATGACAGCAACCATGGTGGGGGGGTTGTTGAGTTAAAGTTGTTCTGTCCAAACTTTAACCATCATTTCCAATACCAGTACTTTTGATTGCATGATGAGAACCTTAACCTTTATCGCAAGGTTTTGGCCTTTTCATTTCCACTCTTTTTTTCTTAATTTTTTCTTTTTTTTCGATCACGAGAGATTCATATGCATGAGCCGCCATTTTTGTCATGTAAGCTTTCAATCAAGAATGCTTCTTGCGGTAGATCAACTTTTATTTTTTTTTAAGTTCAGTTTTTTGTTTGAGTGTGCTTTGTGCGCACTGCAGTCCGGTAATCTTTCGTTTGATCAAGTGCAGTTCAAGAACCCAACTGGCCTTTTATTGTGTTATATTTAGATTCACTATTTTGTTTCATCAAGCTTGCTTCCTGCAAAAGATCAACCTTTTTGTTTGTATACATTCAAATATTTGTTTGATTGAACATGAGCAAAATAAATGTTTTTTGCAAGGATGGCATTTTTAAAATAGAGCTTTTGTTTGCTGAATTATGGCTGGTATGCAATATTGGATTTTTTTGTCATATTTTGTTAGCTTGATTTTTTAGCATGTAATCTTCATAAGTAGGATAGATTAACTTATTTCTTGTTTTGTGGGTTCTACGGTTTGACCTTTTTCTTTCATCAATCTATAGTGCTTTATCAGTAAAAAACACTGTAAATGATTGTCACTCTGACTGACCAGACAAGGCACAGACCTGCAGTAGAGAGAAGGGAATCAGCTAACTGACCAGGGCAACAGGGATCAGTATGGCTGGCAGGTAGTTTTGCTGGAAGTAGCTTTTGCAAACAGGACTGTCACAGATAGAGTAACAGAACAGGATCTGGACTAGAGACACAAGGAGCCTTGGTTACTTGATCAGCTAGTATGAGCTAATATGAGCTGGTCCAGGACTGGAGAGTCATTCGCTGATTAGCCCACAGGTGAGAAGCTAGTTGTAATTGCTAGATGAGTCTGGGGAGCAGTGTCAGCCTCCAGTGATCAAATACCAGGCACTGGATGAGCCAGAACTGGACATATGACATACAGCGGTTGTAGGCAGTGACAATCAGAATACAGTAGTAAGTAAATAAGCTTGGGTTGATGTAGGCAGTAAACAGAAAAATGTTTTGTTTTTTGTTTTTTTGTTTTTTAATAAACTTTTTCATTGAAGTTTTTCAAAATACAAATACAAATATACTTGCAAGATGATGACATATGACAGTGTTAACCATGGATAACATAAACCCAACATCCAGCGTGTTAGGGACTTAGTTTGGGGTTTCTTCCCATAATAGAAAAATACGTCACACACTGACTAAATTAGTGAACCTGGAAAAAGAACTGGGAAGAGTATTGAGTGGGATGGAAAGATGAACAGTGTACTCAAAATGCTACGATTTTTAGGATACCCAGTGAAACCGTTTAGGCAGCAAATGTCTTATGTAAAAACTTCAAATTAATAAAAACAACATAAAACATAAAGACAAAAAATAAGAAATAGGAAACAGGTGCACGCCTCCAGTGGGGCCCAGCTACTCTCCCCCAGGTATGTAGGCAGGAAAGGAAGAGTAAGGAAGAATGGTCTTTTAACCCTTTGAGCGCCAGAGGGGTGCAGAACGCATTGCAAAGCAAAGAGTTCCGTACCCCTCTGGCATCCAAAGGGTTAACAGGATTGAGCTGAGAAAGGTGTCAAACAGAAGAAAAGTCATAGAACAGTAAAGGGTCACAACAGGAATAAGACGAGGCATAAACACAGCTTTGCAAATCTAACAGTGAGAAACTTATCCATGGGGGTCTCCAGTGCTGCTGCTTCAGATAGGGCTTAGACTCATAAGCATGTCCAGGAGAATTCACAGGAGAGCAGATAATTGCACAGGGTATGTCCAAGTGACTAGACAGGATCACAGATAACAGCTGGCTTAAACTGATTGGAATGGGCTGGGGGGCATGTCCAGGAATCAGTGCAGAACAGGACAGACTGGAGTGGGTTCTTACAACAAAATAACAAATCTCCACTGCATATATATAAACATGTCCTAAATTTCTTCTGTGTAAAACATTGTGAACCTATTCTTATTTCTTCATGACTGAAGATAGTGGGAAATTTGCTTCTTGTCCGTTGGAATGGACATAGGAATCAACCAGGTTTCCCTACTTTAGGCTAAATATTGGAATGTGAGTCATATATACAAAGAAATATGGAGCAATTCTGTGGAAATCCAACTAATAAGGAACAATTAAAAAGTACCAGAAAAGTGGCAGATGACATTTAACACAAATATAATTCTACCTTTAGATAAATCATTAAGGCCTCATCTAGAATGTGGAGTATAGCTTGGAAAAAGTGCAACATAACTGATAAAGGGATTGAGGATCTGACATATAAAGAGAGACTAGCCAAACTAGGTTTGTTTATATTAGAAGAGATACATATAATGGGTGTTATGATTACCATTTACAAATATATTCAAGGTCGATACAATCAACTCTCCAATGATTTATTTACTCAGAAAGCTGAGCTAAGAATGAGAGGTCATCCATTTAGACTAGAGGAAAGGTGCTTTTAACTAAAACAAAGGCAGGGATTTTTTACAGTAAGAGTGGTAAAGCTATGAAATTCTTTGCCTCAGGATGCTTTGCTTGCACATATTGTAACTGCTTTCAAAAAAGTAATGGATACCTATCTAGGTCAGAACAATATTGAGAATTATGATGGTTGCCTTCAACGCAGATAGGTTGTTAATCCAGGGAACTATCTGACTGCCATTTGGAGTCAGGAAGGATTTTTTTACCCACTTGCGGCTTAATTGTAAATGACTTCATTGGGTTTATTTTTGCCTTCCTCTGGATGAACAGGGATTATTTTGCATGGACTGGACTTGATGGACGCATGTCTTTTTCAGCCTCATGAACTATGTTACTATGTAAAATTCTCAATGATTTGAATTCACTTGAATTGGATATGTTGCAAGCATTCAAGGAGTTAAAAGTCTTATGTAAATCAACGGAATGTTTAATTCTTCTCTTTGGTGCACTAAGTTTACCATAGAATTACTTAGCTCTTTGTTTGTGTGTACAGCCCAGTGCAGTAGTCTATTGCTCTTTGAAACTATGTTGTTAACCCCTTGAGTGACAGATGGATGGGCAATGAATTTTTATTATCTTTTAATTCAAAACCATCTATATATTCTTTGGAGCTGAATAGAAGGTGGATTATTCTAACAAAACACAAACTAAAACAAGTGGAGTGAGGGCATTGCTCATGTGAGCTTGCACTGAGGAGCATTAGGGTTAATAACACAAACTCATTTACTTTTGCAGCTTTGAAATGCATTGGAGACATCCACAACATTCATTGGGTTAAAAACCCCAATCAACCACTTGTGTGACAGAGGGGTATGTAAAGTATTGCTTTTCAATGTGTTGCATACTCCTCTGGCACTCAAAGTGTTAAATCAATGGGAACTTTTATGTGTTCACTAAGTGTAGATGGTTTGTCTCCGAATTAATCCTATTATCTTTATACATATGCCCCTAAAATTCTTATACCCGAAGTGTGAATGTCATCAAAATTAATTAGCATTATTATTTTTGTATTTATTTCTTTTTTTCACCTGAGCCAAAAAGAAAGAGAGAGATTGGAGAAATCTCATAACATTAAGTTTATACTTTTTTTTTTTTTTTTTTTTTTAACCAAGCCTTTTGTTCTCGTAGGCGTTGGTGTGGCTGGATTTGTGCTAATCACCTAGGCTGACAGATTTAAATCTAGTAATCCATTTATATGAACTCCCAAAGTAGAATTCCTGATATAATGATATGAAAGATTCCAGCATTCACATCTCTGAAACAGTGAGAACACTGTGCACTGGGGAAAAAGTACCAAGTTATTTTATTAGTTGAGTCTTATAGAAATAGGGGCCTTAACAAAAGAGGTTCCATTCTGGAGCAACTCAACTGCATCATAACAATTTAAAATGAATTAAATGGAACTCTTAGTTGATTGAATGCTAGAGAGGTCATCAACCTGGGGTGTAACTAGAGGGGGTGAGGTTGTGACTGGGCCCAGCAACCAAGGGGGCAGTCAGCTCTGCATGATGTTTCCTTTCTTAGCTGGAGGCTGCTGACATCATCATGCCCAGCCACTGACAGCCAAATAACATAAGAATAGTGTTGGTGAGCCCTTTCTCTTTTCTTTAAAAACCCTTTGAGAGGAGATGACACTCTTCTGACACTAAAAGGAGTTAACTATCAGCATGCGTGTCATGAATCACGATGCAGCAGCCCCCTGGCTTTAAAAAATAATAACTTTTCCTCTCTCTTTTCCAGTCAGGCAAATACTTTCTCAGACCCTCCCATGGTGATCTGCACCTTAGGACTGAGTGGAGTGTGATTCAGACTTTCTCCAGAATTTGCAATAATGTTTGTATTGGTGCACATTATTCAAACTTGCACCAGTACCAGACCATGTGTGTGTGTATGGGGTGGGACAGCCTCTAATTAATTTTACCTCAGAGCCTAGGCTCTAGTAGGAAACAATGGGGGGTTATGCACTAAAGCATGATACAGTGGAGATAACTTCTCCAGTGGTATTACTTCTCCAGTTTCTATGTTATTCTATGGAGCTAATGCATTAAGATCTCTCCAGCTTTGGAGATGTTAGTATATAGGCTCTATAGAATAACATAGGAACAGGAGAAGTTATATCACTGGAGAAGTCTTATCACCTTTTATCATACCTTAGTGCATAACCCCCATTGTGTTGGACACCTCTCTAGCATTCAAGGGGTTAAAAGCAATATTTTAATCAATATAAATGTGGATAATTTTTATTTGTCCCCTATAGCATACATGGTATGCCGTTTTTTGTTGTACAAAGCCCTGTGGCCTTATTCGGGAAGGTAAAGAGGTACCGTTCTGTAAAAACGAAATGTACCACACAGAAAAAATAAAAATCCCTATTGTTTTAAATAGAAACTTTAAACAGGAATTTGGGGAGTTTTATCTGTTACCCAAGATGCAGAATGTTTGATTCCAAAATGTCAACTCTGTACCTAAACATGGTACTTATTGTACTGTGGATCTGGGGAGAGGGGGTGACATGCAGCTTAGTAAATGGACATAACATATTACAGAGATTTACGAGGCATGTTTTCAATCCATTGATTTTGGATATGACCTCTATGTATATCTATATATATCTATATATATATATATATATATATATATAAATAACGGCAACTGAAATTTTACATTTGCATTAAAAATATTTCAGTAGACTCATGCACACATTTTGATAAGAAGCATACAAACCTTACTCTATTACTGTGCCCATTCCTACTACTGCAGTCAGTTGAATGGCACTGAAAAGAAAAGGACAGAACAGAGCTTCCAATGCCTTCAATGGCCACAGATGAGGTACTTTGATGTACTGGGAGCTGGACTGGGAGGGAGATATTCAACCCTCATTATATAACTGAATAAATGATTTGGAGCAACAAAAAAGAATATTGTGGTGAGATTGCTCAGTTGGTTAATGCACCAGCTGAAGAATCTGTTTAAACCGGAAGGTCACAGGTTCTAGTCCCCAGGGTTCACTATCAAAATGTTGCCCTCGTTTTGGCAACCAACCCAGGGGAGCATTAAATATGATGCCATGTTGAAAATGCCAACATAAGAATCTTGCTCGCATGACAAGTGTGACATGGTTCCAAAAGAAAAAGTCTATCGAATGAGCTTTACATGAAGCAGAAGAAGAGGAGCAAGCGCGATGGGGCATCACAGTCACACTTGCTCCTCTCCTTCTGCTGCACGTAAAGCTCAACCGGTAGACTTTTTCTTTTTAGGCATGTCGCTCTTGTCATGCTGGCGAGATTCTTATGTTGCCATTTTCAGTGTGGTGACATATTTCAATTGCCCCAGGGATGTTCGCCAAATTTACATTTTTATAGGATACCATCCCAGCAGGGTCAACTCAGCCTTTCATTCGTCCAAGGTAGATAAAATGAGTACCATTAAATTGGGTATAATATAATATCTGTACCCTCAGAGCATACTTGAAAATGAGAGACAATCTCAATGTACCTTTACTGGTAAAATACTTTGATATTATTATTTTTATTTACACAGACAAATTTATAATCACACATATTGAAGTTTAAACAACCATTAATGTGTGTTTTATTGCTGTGGGTCAATGTGATACATTACACAATCTAATCTATTAATAAAGGGGGACACCAGGGTGGGAAAGAGGGATATAGAGATTTTTTTATCTCAGGACAGCTCCTCCCTAAAAAGGGACAACAAACTTTCATACCTTTTATCCAGTTAAAATGCACTAATTAAGCTCAAATCATAACAGAAAAACCTATGAAAGTATTATAGGCTTTTTTTTTCTTTTCACTTTTTACATTATTATTCCATTAAATAGAGGGTTATACATATAAATATGGTATCAGAAGAAAGCCCTACTTATGCTTAAAAAGGGTATATAATTTGTGTGGGTGGACTACATGAATTAGAGTGAAAATGCAGTTGAGCAAAGGCATACTAAGAGGGCTAAAATTACTCTAGTGTAAAAAATCCCTTGTCACTAAGGGGTAAGCAATACCTCTCCTACAGTAGAATAGAGCAGTGAAGGTGGGTAATTTACTCCAGCTCTTAGTTCTCAGTAGGACCACAGTCAGTTAATTTAGTTTTATGCAACTTGGGGACAAGGGCGTTTCTTTTAATATTTTTCATTTTTGTTTTCTGAACATTTTGGAGGCTGCCAGTGAGAGGGAAAAGGACCCATTAAATTTCTTATTATTCTGTTTCAATCCCCTGTAACTCCTTCATATTTAAATTTATAATATACCCAGGGACAGATTTGTAAATAGGTCAACTCGGCATTGGCCTAGGGCACCCAGTTTTCAGGGGGACCTGGTAAGGGCCCAGTTATGCCCACCAGCATACACACTTTAGATGCTCAATTGCAAATGGTAGAGTGCAGCATGCAGGTGTGCGCCTGAGAGTGCATTTGGTTTATAACTGCTGGTGTCTGCACTGCCCACGCTTGGGCCACCCCGTGACTCACACAATACCAATAACGCTTTGATCAGAGCTCCCCAGCCTCCTCTGATACGCTGGATTCAACCCTTTTTGTTGCAGCAGCGATATGACCATCATGCCATCATGTTGCATCATGAATTGTCATATGCAGCCATGCACTATACCTTTTACCACAGAGTAGCTTACGCAGTCTGCAGCCTGCATATACTGTAAATATATAAATATTGGTGGAAGGATGCACTCACGATGATTAGATGATTGCCTAGGTGCCGAATACATTGATGAATATTCAAGAGGAAATCAGCACTCTCAGGATACTTTTTCTTATTGTAAACGAAGTTTACTCAAAGATCAACATTTCGATCCCAGCAGGGATCTTTATCAAGATTATCAGAAACCAGCTAGGCACTTGGATTTTGCAGTGCATAGCTGGTGATCAAGTCACAATAATTGGTGTCCTATTAGATTTGTATATTCCCACTGGTATAAAAAACAGGTATCGCAAGTGTAAACACTGTCTACAGTATAGTGCAAAGTGCTAGACACAGACAAAATAAATAATTAGGCTACATAACAAAGTGTACAAACCTGTGCAAAATGATCACAAACTAACGAATCTACAAACAAGTATGTACACCTATCAGTAAATCAAAAATGAAAAAAGATGAAACCCAGTGTGAAAAGCCACAATAGGAATCACCCCTCAGACATCCCCTGACTAAGCCTCTCCAGTGAAACATGTTGGGATGAGCTGACTCCTATCGTGGCTTTTCCCACTGGGTTTCATCTTATTTAATTTCTGATTTACTGAGATGTATACATATTTGTTTGTATATTCATTAGATTGTGAACATTCTGCACAGGATTGTACCCTTTGTTATATGGCCTAGGTTTTGCGCTAATTTTCCTTGTCTAGCACTTTGTACTTTATTGTAGACAGTGTTTACACTTGCTATACCTGTTTTTTTTTTACCAGTGGGAATATACATTTTTTTTTAGGACACCAATTATTGTGACTTTATCATTAAATCTGTATCGATATTCCATTTTCTGGCCATGGTTGTCCCCTTATATTATATGTTTTTAATTGTGTTTTAAATTGAGTCACAGTATTTGTCTTTTGTATGAATACAATATTTTCTTTTGCTATTGACTAATTTAGGATGAGTGCCTCATTCATAGGGCTTTCTTGTTCTTGGGCTGCTTTTTCCTTATTGTATAGTCTTGTGATTCCTCCTTCAGTCATAATTTGACTGTCCTAATTTGGGTTGATCTTTGGTACCCGTAGCTTCTCATTATGTGGGTCATAAATACTGAGAAAGAAAGGGCAGGCTAACTAATAAAGGTAGTTTATGCTGTTTGTATATATGCTGTATATATACCCCACTCCTTATATAAAAAATTTTCCTCTACCTCTGGAAAATTGCCACAGTACTGTGAAGGATAAATCTAAAAATGGGTTTGGCCACAAGAGGGTGTGGTTAATGGAGGGGTGTGGCTAAGTGAGGGTGTGTTTAGAGGTGAGGCAAAGACAGGTCTAGGGGCTCTGGAGGGTGTTGTGCCTAGGGCTGTCTGAGATGTAAATACAGCCCTGAATATACCTGGAAATTGGACTGTGAGTGTGCGTCTGTTTTCATTCCATATTTACTGTAGCCTAGGAAGCATTCAGTTTTATTTTCCTTTTTTCACCCATGTTTCTGGTGGCAAGTGTCTTCTTTTCCCTGAAAAGTGACAGCTTCAAGCCTCAATTAACTCGCCTCCATTCCCTTATCACTAAGGTATCTGCATGTACCCCATATATGCTTCCAGCCATAGTGGAATGCAGGGTGATACTGACAGATGCATAAAATTCCCAACTTTGGTAGCTTATTAGTGTGAAGGACATGTGGGCATGCCCTTTGTTCCTACAGGAGGCACTAAAATTGTGTACCCTGCTGATATATTTAGGCAGAGTTCTCTCATAGTTTGTTTCCTGTAGAGGATTATATTGCAAATGGGTTTTGTGGGTCACTTAATATCCATCAAGGCATAACATACCTAGTTAATTTCTATGTGTATCTTCTTATATTTACAACGGGAGAGTATTTACGTTTTCTCAACCTTTGGGATTGTAGGATGAGATGAGAGTCATTATCCAGGTAGTATATATTGCTCATATAGCTATGTGTCTTGCTCCAGAGCTGTGAGCTTGAGTTTCTGTAAAGCTATTGCTATTATTTTACTGTAATACTAATTATGCATCTTTGTCATATACCTCCACTGAGCACACATTCAATTAATTTCATCTCTGCAACTTGGTATCAGGATTTAAAACTCAGACTGCTGACATATGGAGCAGCAGCTCTGCTCACTAGACTATGTTGGATGCTCAACAGCTCCTGTTTTCATTGTACTGTCACCTTGATTACTCATGAGATAACTTGCAGTACTCCATCTTTCAGAACCTGCTTTCTCCATTCCAACTTCCTTTTAAAGCCAGTTTTGAGTATGTTTAGTTTACACCAGTGAACTAGCATTTCTTGCTTTATGCTCCTGATTGCCTTCTATCTAATGCAACTTGATCCTGTCAATGCTGACGTCCCACTTCCTGCTAATAGGACCTCTGCCTTATTTGAATATGCCTTCTCTTTACTTCTGGTTATTACTCCTGCTCAGTCTAACTATGTCTAATCTCTGGTCCATCATTATTATTAATAATCTATATGCAGAAAATTGTAACACCAAATATCCATTACAGAATTTGGTGACTCTTTTCTGCTTTGCTTAAGGAAAGACTTCTACTATATCTGTTAGTACTGTTTGGGTTTTCTGTAAAATGGTATTGATAAAAGTTTCTTAACTCAAAAGTACTGCTTCCTGTCATTCTACCCTATTTACAGTGCTTGTGACTTCTTGGTAAACACAAGCCTTGACAAATTTGTTTTGCAGTACTTAAGACTTTTTAAACACAAGCCCTGAGAAAAAGGTTTGTAAAGCTTAGACTTGTTAAACACAAACATGATTTGTAGGCCCCAAGCTTGCCAAGAACAACCCTGAGACAAAAATTATGCAGTACTGGCCTAGTGGCAGAAGTTCATTATATGAAATATGCTGGCAAATGCCACTGGTGACTTTCCAACATTTCCTACTGATGTAATTGCTGCTGCTGCTGAATTGTCTAAGTAGGATGATTAGACAGCTCCATAGTACTAGGATGAACATCAATGATATGAGACAGGCGATGATAGTACTACTTGTCACTAGCTCCAGTGATGGACCTTAGGCAGTAGAAACACCACAAATAGCCACCACAACTTCAGGTGTATTTAGAGAAAAGAAGGTAACCAATAATTCTTCTCCTCCTGCATCTCCTCCAGAATCATGGGTGTGTTGCAATACTAATTTTTCCCTAGAGAGAATGAAGGAATTATGCCTTTCATCAGCAACTGCAATGTGCACAGTGTGTGTAAGGAAACATTGGGAACAATGGACTCATCTCCACTCATATGAAACAACTGGCACATCTACAACAAAACACCTGAACTCTTAGGTCCACAATGTCAAATCATAACCCCAGAAACCAAGTACTGCTGTCATTATGGCCTTTGTCCACCCTGATAAGAACATGTGACAAGAAAACAGTAATAAAAATGAATCCTCCCTGCCACCAGCATACCATATTCTGTTGGATGGAATGTCTGCTGATGCTCACTGATCCCCATGTGATCACCATGTGTCTGATACTCGCGAAGCAATAAAATTCTGACAGTAGAACTGTGTGTGTGCTGGTCGGAGCTCCTTTGGCCTCAATTATGCTTTTAGCACCGTTAATAGTATCAAGTCCCAGGTCTCTTGTTCAGACATAATAAGAATGAAGGCTGAATGCACAAACAATTACTTTAAAACTCATGCAAATAATTTTAACATCCAAACCCTTGACTGTCAGAGAGGAATCCACCACACTGAAACACAATGCACTGTATACCTCTGTGGCACCCTAAAGGGTCAATGTAGGAGACTAGTAAAGCAAAAATGATACATTTATTGACTGAGTGGCTTTGGATGCAACAATTCAAGACAACCAGGGGAGCAATACTATTACCAAAGTTAAAAAAAAAAAAAAAAGTGTCATTGGTAGTTTTAAGTCACAGTTTGGTATTCTATCACCTGTGCTGTGATAAACTACCAACGGGTAAAAATGCACAGTGGGTGATAAATCCGTTCCTCCTGTGAACAGTGAAAAAGCAGATGAATTTGATATTCAATTACACGTGTTGGCTTATAACACACGTTAATGGACTCTCTATTTTTGCTTTAAAATAACGCCTAGCAAAGTTTGGCGTTGAGTCCCTAATGTGAGTTAAAAACCACTGATGTGTACTTGAATAGTGATTTCTAACACATACACGCATGCGCAGCTAGTGATTCTTAAACTAGTGACCCGTGGATGTATGGGTATGGGGCCCTAAGCCCCATATCAACACATCCAAAGAACTAAAAATATAAGTGAAAAGAAAAATGAACCCTATGAGTGCCAGTGGGGTATGCAACACAATGCTGAGAACTGCATAACCCATTGGCACTCACTGGGTTAATACCCCTAAAGCTAACACCATCCCATTAAAATAATAGGATTTTAGTCTTACCTGTTAAATCCTTTTCACTTAGTCCATACAGGTTACTGGTACACTGGGAGGCGATCCGCCCCTTTAAGTAGGCAGGAACATTAATCTAAATGTATGCAGGGGGCGGAGCCTCCCCTCCCTCTTAGGCTGCACCTCAGTCAGAACAAGCCAGAATGATTTGAGACACTAACACTGACCAGAGATAAGAGAGAAGACCCCTGTGAGCATGCCCCAAGGACTCCCACAGCGTGCCACAGGAGAGCCAAGCATGGTCCCTTGACAGGGTGGGAGACCAGTAACCTGTATGGACTAAGTGAAAAGGATTTAACAGGTAAGACTAAAATCCTATTTTCACTGTCGTCCAATACAGGTTACTGGTACACTGCGATGTCCAAACATTGAGTTTTCCCAGAGGCGGGAAGGAGGCAAGGACCAGGCGCAAGGCCCCCAGAGTCACCAGAACCTCCATGAACCGACCGGTCAAAGATCCCAACTAGCACAAGTGTCAACGGACACCAACTAGGGGTAAGAACAAACACCAAGAACAAAACACAGCACACTGAACCGAGCCAACAGGGCTCAACAGTAAGGAAGCACTGAGAATCTCAGAAGAAGACCTCCAGGACCTTCCTCCCAAAGCTGGCATCAGCCGAGGCCAGCACATCCACACGGTAGTGCTTTGAGAACGTGTGCACAGAGGACCAAGTGGCCGCCCAGCACAGCTGATCAGCAGACGCTTGATTTTTATAGGCCCAAGAGGCCCCAATTGATCTGGTGGAATGAGCAGTGACATGTTTATTCCGCAATTCGTAAGCCTTACGAATAGTATATTTTATCCAAGATGCAATGGTCACCTTGGATGCCGGTCTCCCTGCCCTAGGCCCCTCAGGAATGACAAACAGAGCGCCAGACTTCCTGATAGACTCAGTGCGATGAACATAAAATTTGAGACAACGCACAACATCCAACAAATGAAGATCCCTCTCCTTGTCAGAGGAAGGGTTAGGGCAGAAAGAGGGCACCACAATCTCCTGATTGATGTGGAATTCTGAGACAACCTTAGGTAGAAATTCCTTGGAAGTGCAAAGCACAGCCTTATCCTTGTGTAACACCAGATAAGGAGGTTTACAAGACAAGGCTTGTAACTCTGCCACCCGACGAACTGATACAATAGCCAAGAGGAAGGCCATCTTCCAGGTCAAAAGGCGTAAAGGAATGGAAGCCAAGGACTCAAATGGGGGACGTTGGAGAACCCCCAAAACTAGATTGAGGTCCCACTGAGGAGCTGGACTCCTGAAGGCGGGCCGAACATGAGCCACACCCTGGAAGAAAACTTTGACATCAGGGAGGATGGCAATGCGCTCCTGGACAAAGACAGACAGAGCAGACGTCTGAACCTTGAGAGAACTTAGGCTGAGCCTTTTCTCAAACCCGTCCTGTAAAAAGGCCAGGACAGTAGAAAGATGGAAATCAAGCGATAGATCCCTATCAGCACACCATGCAACGAAGGTTGACCAGACTCGATGATAAATCTTGGAAGACACAGGCTTGCGAGCTTTAAGCATCGTAGACACCACAGAAAAGGAAAAACCCTTTTTCTTCAGAATTGAGGATTCAACCTCCAGGCCATCAAATGAAGACGATGAACATCCTCCTTCCACAGGTACCCTTGTAACAGCAGATCTGGACGAGCAGGAAGCGGAAAGGGTTCCGCTACAGACATTTCCATCAGATCCGGATTCCAGGACTGACGAGGCCAGTTCAGAGCGATTAGGATGACCGGACAACGCTCCACCTTCAGCTTCTGGATAACTCTGATCAACAGTGGAAGAGGAGGGAAGATGTAGGCTAGGGAGAAGTCCCAAAGTATGGACAAGGCGTCCACTGCCAGGGCTAGTGAATCCCTCCACCAGGAGCAGAACACTGACACCTTCCTGTTGTGCCTGGTTGCCATCAGATCCACTAAAGGAACCCCCCACATCTGGGTTAGAAGGTGAAACACCTCTTGATGAAGAGCCCACTCTCCGCTGTCGAGTGTGTGACGACTGAGGAAGTCTGCCATGATGTTGTCTACGCCTGGAATGTGTACCGCTGAAATGACGGGAACATGTGCCTCTGCCCAAGATAAAATGGCCTTGACCTCTAACCAAGTAGCGAGACTTCTTGTTCTGCCTTGTCTGTTGATGTAGGCCACTGCGGTGGCATTGTCGGACTCCATTCTGACTGGACAACCCTCCAGTTGAGACTCCCAATGTCTCAGGGCAAGGAAGATGGCACGTAGTTCCAGAACATTGATGGAGAGGAGAGATTCCTCCAATCCCCATTTCCCCTGAGCACTGAAACGACCCAACACTGCCCCCCATCCCAGGAGGCTGGCATCCGTTGTGACTGTGGTCCAATATGGAATCTGGAAGGATCTCCCTTTCAGGAGATGAGACAGGTCCAACCACCACTCCAAGCTCAACTCGACATGAGGAGGCAGAGAGACTGACAGGTGCAGATGGTCTGGATGATTCCTGCACGTCTGGATCACAACCCTCTGAAGTTCCCTGGTGTGTGCCATGGCAAATGGCACCGCCTCTATGGTGGAAATGAACTTCCCCACCAGAGAAGTTAACTTCGGAACTGGAATCCGCTCGAGAGCCAAAATCTTTGATACTCGGAGAGCAATTTGATGAGCCATCTCTTCTGGGAGAAACACCATGCACCTCTGAGTGTCGAACAGGAGACCCAGGAAGAGTATCTGCTGAGATGGGATCAAGTCTGACTTGTCCAGATTCACAATCCACCCGTGTCGAGTGAGTGTCTGAATGAAAGCCTGAACCTGCTGGTGAAGGATCTCCGCAGATGAAGCTATCAAGAGTAAATCGTCCATGTAGGGAGTCACCCTGATGCCATATCGATGGATCACCGCTATCAAAGCACCCAGGACTCTCTGAAAAACCTGCGGGCTGTAGTCAGTCCAAAGGGAAGAGCCGAAAATTGAAAGTGACCTTTGTGGCAGGCAAACCTGAGATACCGCCTGCTCTCTAGATGGATAGGGATGTGCAGATAAGCATCCTGAAGATCCAGGGAGGCAAGAAACTCCCCCGGAGAGATAGCAGCTATCACAGAGCACAGGGATTCCTGACGATAGTGGGTACTCACAACAAAGGAATTGAGATCTTTGAGGTCCAAAATAGGACGAGCGCCACCGTCCTTTTTGGCCACCACGAACAGGTTGGAATAGAATCCTGAACCTGTGTCCTCTGTAGAAACTGGTTCCAGGACTTCTTTGTCCAAAAGATCCTGAATAGTGTAGTCGAACAGACGCCGTTTTGTAGGTTCCTGAGAAGGACGAGTAAAATGGAACCGAAAAGGAGTTTATCCCGTTTTCCATTCTGAGCAATAGATATGATATTAAGGCAATAGCATTGTAGTGGCTAAAACATGTACAGAAGTAATATCAACAAGCTTTGCAGAGATATCAAGCCATGCAACAATATACAACATAGGCAAGGATATAAACAGTAATAATAAAGCATTACATAGCTGCCCATCATCCCCCCCATGCTTCCTTTTAAGTACCAGTGCTCAGTTTACCAGCTTCCTCATCTTGTGTTCTAACACTGGAATGCACGCGCCCGCACTTCAGGTTTTGGGACCGCAGGTAACACAGTCACAGCGGGGCACCTGTGATTACCTGGAAAGCACTGAATCAGGGGAAAGTTGGCTAGGAAAAAAGTTATTTCATTCAGCTTGGTGTTTGTTTGCATGTCAGCGGACCTTTGCAACCCCAGGAGCATAAGAGGTATCTGATCTCACTTGTATGCAAATTATGTGAACAGCGTTTATGGCAGACAACATAAATACACACACACAAAAAATTCTTGCAGAGAGGGAGAGAGAGAGAGAGAGAGAGAGAGAGTGAGGCTCAAGCCTCTATCCACCAGCTTGGTAGGACCAAAATAACTGGGCTGAGGAGGAGGAACTCGTGCTTTTATAATTTAATTGGTCCTACCAGCTGGGAGGCAAAGCCAGTATCCACAGTCTATTGCAGTTTTTTGGATTCACAGGAAAATGGTACTTCTCCCTGTCTAAAAAGAACATGTAGAACCTGTGCACACATATGTACGACACATTCCTTTGTATGTCTGTGAAGGACCAACTGTATTCATTGTATGGAGAATGTTGACCATGGGAGAGATCTCCAAAAACATTAAAAATTCTGTGGTTTTGCAAATAAAAGTTTAAAACACCCAGCTTAGCTGTAAGCATTTAGAATGAATACCTCTCAGATATGTTAAAGGTTACTTAAATGGATTGTAATGTTTCATAATAAAAGCAGCTCTAATTAATCATCATAGTATTTGGAGAGTGTTATTTTCAATTCTGTCAGAGTTGTAGTTTAGGAGTAATTCAATGACAAAGTGTCCCCCTCCCGCCCCTTTTACTGATATAACACTGCTCAGCCAGATCAGAAGGGAGGTGCCCAGGTAGACTGCAGAGAAGGACAATCTTCAATTAAGATAAGGGAAAAGCTTGTCAAGGGGGGCAGGGCTTTCATTGTCCTCATAGGAAGAAGATTGTCCCCTGCTTTTATCTGTCTGGTCTTACAACCAGATTCCCCATCTGAGAAGAGATAGCTTACACTAGGTAAAAGGGGCGAGAGGGGAAACTTTGCTTGTGAATATCTCTTAAACCATAAAGGTTTGAGAGATAAGACTTATATCGTTCTTCATGTTTTTTTAATGCCTACAAAATAAAGATAAAACAAAGTATTACTATCCCTTTAAGTACATATAAGTATGTAGGGGAGGAATACATCTAAGCAAGCTATTAAAAGAGTACACCAAGCTGATTTAACTCTGATGTAGTCATACTTCCTGTTACAGTTACACAAGCTGCCCCCTCGATACTCTGCAGTACCACTTGTTAGACAGTTATACACTCAGAAGTCTGTTTATTGTTGATTATGATTGTCACATATATTAACTACACCTTATGTGACCACCAGCACAGCCATACAGTTATAATGTGTATAAGCCATTACCTTATCCTCAATAATTAATTTACTTCCGTTTTAAGATGACTATATATATAATTTGCAATACATCTTTTTTTTTTTTTTTATTGGTCAATAAAAGTACAGAGTGACAGGTAAAGAAAGTCTCATCTGATGCAATACATTTCTTAACTTCAATGTTAGCTAGCCTAATTTCTTGTTTGCAGATTTTATTGCAATATATTTTTAAAAGATGCATGTGTCCTTTGTAAAATAGTAGTAAATTGGGTTAGAAAAAAAAAGACAAGTCCGTCAAGTTCAACCTTTGCCTCATAACCCAGAAAAATGAGAATTATATAAGCTTTCCTGACTTAAACAGTTTAACCCTTTGAGTGTCAGAGGGGTGCGCAACCCATTGCTTTGCAAGGTGTTGCATACCCCTCTGGCACTCAAAGGGTTGAAAAGCCTTCTTCTTAGTCCTTATTTCCTTGCAAACCTCTTTATTATTTAGACTGTATGCTCTGTGGGGAGAGGGACCTCCTATCCTACTGTGTCCATACCTAGCCTACCCCTTGTGATAATTGTCTGTATAACTACTGCACTTATTTTATCCCCACTATACTAAATGTAAACTGTAAAGCTCTAGGTATACCAGTTGGCACTATATAAATAAAAATATACATATTTTGTCACTTGGTCTTCATTTACTCCTCTTGTATTTATTGGCCAGTGGTATATATTGTTGTGTATACTTACCCAAAAGCATTCTGAACAAATTCCATCTTTCATGGGCATTTAACTTTGAATATTACATCCCATTGAATGTCATTTAATAAAGCTTTTAGCACTGTAAAATTAGCATTTTTAAAGTTGAAGGATTTGGTTAAACCCTTGTTAATGTGTTTCTCATAAGTTTAAAAAGATACAATACTGCGGTCACTGCTGTCCACATGTTCCCTTACCTGTAAACTGTTTATCAATTCAGAATTGTTTGAGACCACTTGGTCCAGCAATGCCTCTTTTCTAATTGGCTCCACTACTACCTGGGACATGACGTTGTAAAGATTATTTCCTTTAGTTATGGTGGAAGCTATTGTTCTCCAGTCAATTTCAGGGTAGCTGAAATCAACCATTATGATTACATTTCTTGACTGAAAAGCCATTTTCGTTTTCAATAACAGTTGGGCTTCTTTAAACTCACCAAAATTAGGTGACTTGTAGCAATTTTCCATTAACATATTTAGATATTATATATGTCACCAGTGTATTTCAGCCTACAGGACCTGAACTAGACCATCTGCACTTGATACCTCCATGCACCGTCTCTAATCCGATTTGCTCATCTATACAGTCTACTCCATCATAGGGGAAGTGCCACAAACCGAAAATATTGGTTTGAGAATTCAAAACCTGAGAAACTGCTGATATTGTATGCATATCGGTATGTGCATGCATCTCATATCCAGAGAGGAATTTGTCTGACTGCAAGGCAGATCTGATAGATTTAATCTTGGATTTGGGTACTTTTAAGAATTTGTTGAAGGCTTTTAAAACTAGAACTGGCCTGAATCCTTGTTCCTATGTGGTACAATAAAGAAACTGGAATATAATCCCTTGAATCGTTGACTTCTTGGAATAGAAATTATTGTAGTGGAAATAAGGGGTGGTAATTAATTTGATATAAAGCCCTCAATTTGTAATCCTCCTCTGGATTGAGAGACATAAAAACACTTCTTGGAAGCATAGTTTTAAAATGAAGTTGTTACCTGCATAATATTTAATGCACCCAGACATCTGATATTGAAGCCTTGCATTGCGTCTGAAAATGTGAAATCATACAAAAACTCAAATTGAGGCTCACACCACTAAATAAAAAATGTAACATTCCAATGGTGCATATGCACTTTGTTGATCCATTTTATAGCAGTTTACTTGGTTGAATCAATTTTGTAGCATTTGTTTACATGCAGAAGGATACCTATTTTTTTTACTTATTTTCCTGACCAGCACTTTAAAACATTATTATAGGTTTATTGATGTTTACATTATGTGTTTCAGGCAAGTTAAGGATGCATTATGTATGTCTCTGTGTTTTGTTTTTATCAAGAGAAAAGCTGTATTTTGTCTATATGTTTGACTAAAATGACATACTTTTGTCATAATCTTTCTATTGAGTGCCTCATTTAGTGGGTCTGCTTTCGGTCATTTACACACTCTCTGTGTTTTTGATCTATCTTATACGTTTGAAAATGTATGAGTGCCCCTCCCTATGGAGAGCTTAGAAGAAGTCCCATCATCATGAGGAAGATGTGTTTGAAGAAGGAGACATTTTGCTGACTCTTTCCTTGCTAGATAGGCTTTGAGTTGCTATTATATTTCAGTAGATAGCCCGAAAAGGTGACTGGTGAAGGCTTATCATCCTTATGCCAACACAAATTATGATTTTTCTCATTGAAGGTCAAAGACACATGACTTTATTTATAGGTATATAGTTGTGTACCCCCACCCCATAGACTGGCAAAACTTTCTTTCTCTACCAAACAGTAAATTACCTGAGAAGAGTATAAATAAGAGGGGGAAAGAAAACACACACAAGACATTAGCTGACCAGTTCTTCATCAACAGGGAGCTGCATACTGCAGCTGAAATAGTTGAACATCTAGCAGTCATTCTAGCAATTTACAGTGAAGCATCACTGAACAAAACAATACCTTTGTGAATCAGGGATCATATTTAATAGATCTTCTTTATGGCATGTTCCTGTAAGGCTTGTGTCAAATGTTATACCAAGAACTTGTTGCTCTATGTGCCCAGACCGATATCAAACCAGGTTTGAGGATCGTCTGAGTGCCTGCAAGATTCAATTCTTCTATCAGTCGTATCCTTTCATCTTGAACAGGAAGTGCTACCCATTTCAACAGTTTAGAGATAGGGGCATCCACAAACAAGTGTTCTGTCCATTTGTCTACATGATAGGGAACAAACACCTCAATTTAGCAATCCCCGATGTCCAAAGTTACTTATCGTACCATGGTATAAGGGGGAGATTAGCTTCCAGTTTGGAAACCCTGATGGATAGAGAAAGAAGCATCTGATCACCAGGCAGAGTATCCATATGAACTATCCCACAGCGGAGCATGTCCAGATAATTTACCTCTAAACTAAAATCTTCAAGAAAATTTCTCTTATCCTCTTCTGTGAAGACACTTAAAAAAATACTCCTAGAGGAAGGTGTAAAATAGGAAGATGATACAGAAAGTCACTTCTTTTTTTGGTGATGGGCATTTTACCTCATGGTCCTTGTCTCCCCTTTGGATACAAGGAAAATGAAAACAGCTATAACATAAGCAAAGCAGCATGTACAGAGCCCTAAAAAGTCTACAATCAAGACATGTCATCTCTCAAATAATGTAGTTTCAATGGTTTGCAGTACATCTCCTTAATGATTAACAAGTTGTAAAAATAGCAATATTTATTTTTACAGACTTTTTGGGGGATACAACCTCTACACCTGGGGGTCGCTAATGCTTATTTGACACTTTTTGCACAAGTGCAAAAAGATTGCCTGTTGAGCCACAAACATATAGCACAAGAAGTTTCATTATTTAAACAATTTGCTTTTACCTGAAGGGTGGGGTGTAAACAGGTGGAAAATTCCTCATGATTTGTAAAAGCCACGTGGACTTAGGTCCACTTCCTGGTACATATCCTGAACACACCACTTCCCAAGTCTAGGGTGTGGAGGTTAAAAGATAAAGAGATTAATGAAAGGGAAGGGCAGAAAAGAAAAAAAAAAGTAAAACATATATAAAACGATTTAATTTGGAAAAGAAGGAAAGCAAAACTAGATGAAAACTAGCTTAAGTTTCCTATTTTTCTTTTATCTGTAAACAAGGGAAATCCCAAAATGCATAGTTTGAAAAAGGAAAATAATATAATTGTATACACAAACAATAAAACCTGTACTGTTTTTTTTGTATTTCTGCACCCAAAAAACATTACAAATTCCAGTGCAAATATCAGAGGCAGACAACCTAGTAACCTCCAACAGTTGCTGGATGCAATTCACATTAACTTCGGTTGGCCAAAGTCTGGCTGCAGATGATTGAGTTTTCTGGGCAAATGTATACTTCCTTTAGGTTTACCTTAGAACTGTGTCCCGGGGGAGTTCCTAGGTACTGGATGAAGGGGCTAAAATCCTGCATCTTGTGTGTGAATCACAGGGTCCTATTTCCAGCTTGAGGCATGCAATGGTGCTAATCTCTCTAGTAATGGTGAATTTTGGCTGAACAATGCACTAGTGTTGCATTGTATTAACCCAAACCCAATATCTTCAGGCCAAGGACATCAAATAGGTCCTCAGTGTGTGGGTTTTCATATCTCCTCATATGAATACAGGTGAATCAATGAATATTTCAACCATCTGCTAAGTTAACATTAACTTGGGTTTATTTGAGGAGATCCTAATGACAGGTTTGTATTTGCTTGTGTAAATCTCACACACACACACACACACACACACACACACACACACACACCATCATCATCACACACCATCATCACACACACTTTTTAGAACTAGAACGGCTTGTCTGAATGTAAACGTATATGAACCTTTTCATAAAAAAAAATTAGGGGGAAAATCTAAAGTTGTGATGCGTGTGAACTGATAAAAGGAACTCTGAAATGGGTGAGAGAAAAAAACAGAAGAAACATAGAAAGTAATAAGTGCATTAGTGGACAGATATGACAGAGAAAACACACATGTGGAACATACATATGTGTGAGAGAGGCGTCCAGAAATGACAGAAGCCAGTCACACCTCATAACGACAACAGAAAAGTTTTATGTCTAGGAGAGGCGGGGTGAAGCAGGGGGCAGCAGCGGGACAAGAGAGGAGGAAAAGAGCCAGGGACAGTACAGGGAGGAGAAAGGAGCGGAGACGTGTGTGTGATAGAAGGAGGGAGCTCACACCTGTGTATGTGTGTAGGGGAAGTAGAGGACCCGATAGGGATTACATTTTGGTCAGTGTTAGCCAGGAGAGTGATTTTTTTAAGTTAAGGGCAGGAGCTTGCCGTGTGTGAAGGGTTTGTGTACGTTTAACGTATTGTCTCCCCGGATAATTTAACAGATAGTTGATTAGAGGTCGTGTCTGGTTTGTGTGTGCTTCTATGGAAAGACATTTAGTGTTGTGTCTGCGTGGTACACGGTGGTGGCATTAAGTATAGTTTGTGTCATTGTGTGTGCACTGTATAGATCTGCATATAGCAGGATCGCTGTGTTGTACATATATTACACAGCTGTATCATTACTGAACGATGTGTATAGTGTGCAGTGTATGACAGTAACCCTGAGTGCAGTGTATCCAGTTCATCTCAGCGAGGCTGCTGTGTATAGTGTTCACCCAGTAACAGCGTAAGCTGCACAGCCTCTCCTCGGAACAGAATGAGGCTGAAGCCCGGTTTCCTCCTCCGCAGCCTGCTAGTGCTGGGCACTTTCCTTGGGCTACTCATTCTCTGGTCCTCCTTATCCTCCGGGCGGACGGAGCCGCGCCTGCCACGGGTGAGTACACTGCCTAGCTCGATGTCTCTTGCATTGCTCTCACTGTATCCTTATGTTTACTGTTCTGCCCTGGGACACTGCTGCTGCATTTTATTGCTTGGATTATTCACACAGGATTTGTGTAAAATTAGTTATATATAGCTTGTATTTATAACCTCTGGGGCCTTTGCTACATTGCTAGGCCCCTCTATCTGCTGAGGTGGGGAGATAAATTAATTGTACTAATCACTCTAATTATATCTCGTGCTGAGACACCCCCTGCAGCACATTGCGCAGGAGCAGCATCATTATCATCACAGGGGCGGTAATAACAATTGTCCCCAATGCGGATCACGTGATTCGGAGGATGCTATATACGATTCCAGGAAGGAAGGGGTGCGTGGTATCTCTTTAGTTGGTTGCCCCGTTGGTTTCTGGGTAATTAGTTTCCCCAACGGACAGAATCTAGCGTTGGATCTGCTTTTGGTTTCAATGGACATGAAGGAAGGGGTGGAGCCGTTTTGGTTGTCATGGCTATTAAAAATACATACCTCCCTCTAGTGGTCTATATGATATCCCTCTTCTTCGAAATATTCATCCGCCCTGTGTGATCCAGTGGAGTGATTTGCCTTGTGAATATAATAGTATCCATGCGCCATGCTATAACTTTTGTGTTAACATTGCCAACTACTGGATTTTAGTGTCTTATATTCTGTCACGCTTGCTTTGGGTTGGAGGTGAAGCAAATAAGCATTGCAAGAACTGTGATTTAATGAATCCATGCAAATATTAACCAAAAAGAATACTCACTACTCAGTACCAAAGAGTGAACCTTAAGAGAAAAATAAATATTCCCAAAATGCCAGTTACTTTAAATGATTCTCTATAACCTCACGAATGCTAGAGGTCTACAGCAGTTCACCCCCAAAAGCTCCATATTGCTTTACACATAAGGCCCTTTATTATGTATATGTTGGAGTACTATATGAAAGGCTGCTAAAATGTGTATGAATAAATTCAAAAGCTGAGGCAATATAAAAGTGTTATTCAATACCTGCCAACTATTCCTGATCACTAGGTACAGTTTCAGGTTTTGGCTCCCTGTCAATGGACCTGCCTTTTTTTGTTTTTAAAACTGGATTCAATCCCCATTCTATGTTCTTGTTATTTAAATTGTAATATGCTATTAACATCCCATACTATAGTATTGCTTATTTATAAGACTTCATGTTGTATTTTGGCATGCTGATAGCTATTCTGCTGTAGATATGTAGTTCTAAGTCTGTTGTGGAAAGACCTCTGCTGGTGTAGTGCTGAGCATTACTTTGGATCACTTGTGGCTCTGTGATGTGACAGTCCAGGGGAAAAGTGACCCTGGAAATGTTTTTTTGAAATTTTAGCAAGAATACAATTTATGGGAAAAAAAATAAACCTAAAGGTGTCAGTCTTGACCCCTTAAAGGGATAGTAATACTTCATTTTAACTTTATTTTATTTTGTAGGCATTAAAAAAACATGAAGAATGATATGTCTTATCTCTGAAACCTTTATGGTTTAAGAGATATTCACAAACAAAGTATCCCCCCCCCTGTTCAGCCAGATAAGAAGGGAGATGCCCAGATAGACTGCAGAGAGGGACAATCTTCAATTAAGATAATGGAAAAAGCTGAAAAACTTGTCAAGGGGGGAAGGGCTTTCATTGTTTTCATACAAAGAAAATTGTCCCCTTCTGTTATCTGTACTGTCATACAACCAGACTCACATCTGAGAAGAGATGGCTTACACTAGGTAAAAGGGGCGGGGAGGGGAACTTTGCTTGTGAATATCTCATAAACCATAAAGGTTTGAGAGATAAGACTTATATCATTCTTCGTGTTTTTTTAATGTCTACAAAATAAAATAAAGTTAAAACGAAGTGTTACTATCCCTTTAAGCAGAAAAATACCATGTGTGTGTGTGGTGGTGGTGGGGTTTGAAGACACATAGTTCAGATAAAGTGTCCAATTCCTATATTATACTGTGGAGCATATCCATTAACAGATAGCCATCCCTGGTCCTCTGGTTCTTCTGACAGTGAATGGTTTTCAGGATATCACTGCTTGAATTCAAGCTGATAAATTGAAGTGACTGAGCTACAGATTGACTCGCTTGTACTGAAGCAGAGATCCTGAAAACATTAACTATTGGAAGCTCTTGGAGACAGGGCCGGATTTACATCTCAGGAGCCTGTAGGCACAGAAATCTGAAGCGCCCCCCCCCCCCCCCCCCCGTTGGCCATCTCCACAATGCTCCAAATCTCCACATTATCTCCCATCTCCATATTGCCCTCACATTGCTCCCTTCAGCTCCACATTGCCCTCTATCAGCTCCAACTTGCCCCCCATCCTCCCCATGTTGCCCTCACATTGCCCCCATCATTTCCACATTGAGCCTCGCATTGCCCTTTCACCTCCGTTTCCTCCCTCCCTGGTGGCCCAGCGGCAGGAGAGGTATGTGCTTCTGCACAGACCTGTAGCTGCTAAGCTTCCGCGCGGTCTTCTCTGTAGTAATGCAGAGCGCTGGAAGATGTTATCATCACCCAGCGCTCTGCATTACTAAAGAGCCGGGGAGCTCAGCAGCTACAGGTCTCTGAGGCACAGACCTTACCATGTGGCGGATGGCGTGGCACGCCACTTTAAAAAATAAATAAATAAATAAAAAAGTTAAATATTGATTCCAATGACAGGCACCCCTCTGTGGGGTGCGCCTGTAGGCAGATGCCTACTCTGCCTTATGGCAAATCCGGCCCTGCTTGGAGAGCAGGTTTGACTATCATTTTGTAAATCTCTCTCTAACTTGAAAAAGAGGCTCCCTAGAATAACATGGGACCTGGAGAGTTTCTATCTAATCATGCCTTGTTGCATATCCCCCAGGATTTTGTTGTGCAATTTTCCTTTTTTACTGAACCTTTTTGTGACTGAAATTTTTGTTTTCATTTATTCTGAGAGCATTGCCTTCTTTCTGTACTGATGATGAACAAGTGTTAGTAGAGAGATCTCTAATTCCTATTATTCTTTGGAGCTTTTTTTTTCTTTTCAAATTTGAAATCTGATAGATAGATGTTTGACCTCCAGCTCATACCTCCCAAGTGTCCCTCTTTAGGAGGGACAGTCCCTCTGTCCCTCTTTCCAACCCTGATGTCCCTGTTTTTAGGAAACCAGATTGTGTGGTGTATATATAAGCGTATCACATTGCTCCACAGCAATAAAACTCACATTATTGTTTGTTTAAACATCTGTATATGTGTTTATAAATTAGTCTGTGTACATAAAATACTTTGGTCTTGTTATAAGTCATTTATTAGGTTACACAAGGAAGTGTCAATAGGTCATGAAATAGCCTAAAAATTCTTGCTAAATTCCCAGCCCACCAGCCACACCTCCAGCCTCACCCCCTAAAACACAAGTGTCCCTCTTTGGCAATTTGAAATGTTGGGAGGTATGCTCCAGCTACTGAGTAACCAGCGAGTGACTGGTTCTGGATGATGGGAGTTTAATTCTCCAAGAACTATCCTTGTGCTTAGCCCCAGTAGTATAACATATGACTGGACAAGTTTCATTCACATTAGTGCATATTCCCATTTTATCTTTTGTAACCTTTATAATTACAAGCAATAGAGCAGCGGGTCTAATTATTTGTATTTATTGTGCATATATTGGATTAGAAAAATCTCTAGAGATCATTAACCCTTTAAGGGCCAGAAGGGTGGGCAACGCATTGTAAAGTAATGGTTTGGCCAACCCCCGTGGGTCCTTAACCCTTTGAGTGTCAGAGGGGTACGGAATGCATTGCAAAGCAATGCATTCCATACCCCCTCTGGCACTTAGAGGGTTAAATTGTTAATATGTGCACTGTTTCATGGATAATAACATGGAAATGGGAAAATGTTTCACACTGTGTTCATATACTATTTGCCCGAAGCATAGATTACATTTACATTCTTATTTTTTTGGAGGGTTGTGATGAAATGCTATTAATGGTATATAATTTTTATTGTATCCAATCTCATTTTTGAAATCCTTTTCAGTAAAAGTTCTCTGTGGCAACTCTATCTACTGTACAGTGTTTGGGAATTGTTCTGCTCTCCTTTGGGACTGTGTGATTGATCAGAGGCTGTCTCCTTCCCTTCTGTAGAAAGGTTTGCAGCACAACTATGTTACGTCTGTTCTGCAATAAAGTTTTATTGAGAAAGCTAAAGGGTAGAATCTCTCCCATTAATTACATACTTGCTAATATTTCAAAACAATTTCCAGATTGTAAGCCCTATGGGGCAGGCACATCCTATCTTAATGTATGCATAATGTACCTCTTATGATAATGTCAGATTTACTACTGCACGGATTGTATTCCTTCTTACTACCTGTAAACTGCTAAGAGCTAAGTACACCTGTTGGGTCTGTATAAATAAAAATATACATGCATACATACTTTTCCCTTGGTGAATTATATTAAAGGGCTTAAGTAGTGTTCCATAATACCATGTAGCATGTCACATCATCTAAAATTTACATAAAATAGACTGAAGACTGAATTCTACAGAAAAATAGACATTACACATACATACTAAATTCATTCATATTACTAAGCAATATTAACATGTGAAAACTCTCATTACCTTCTTAAAGACACACATGTAATGGGTTTGAGACTCTTTTAAAACCAAGGGAAAAAAAGAGACAGCAGGATCCAGGGACAGGGAACACAAACCAGGAACTGCCTATGTAAACCAGGGACAGCTGGCAGGTGCAGTTTGTATTGGCTTCAAGTCATTCTTAGGCCCTTGTTCAAGTTAAAGAGGTGCAGTTAGGGAGCATGAGGGTAATGAAAATGTCCATTGATTTAAACATGGCTTATAATTTTAAGTCCTTTGTTATTAGGCAGACCTGAAAAGTTACTCTCCACTGCAAGCCATAACATACCCACCAGGGCTGAATTTCTACTCACCAGGGCTGTTTTTTCACTCTCCATTGGCTAGTGGAGAGTGGAAATTTTGAGCCCTGCTTTTAACATTGTAGCCAACCTTTATAATGACAAATAAATACATTTTATTTAAAGGGACACTAATGTCCCATAAAATCCTTCTTTTTGTAGAGTATAAAAAAAGAAATTGTGTCAAAAATCCTATTTCTCAAACCTTTATAGTTTGAGAGATAGTCGCCTGTTAAGTTCCTTTCTCCTGACGTCAGCGCTGTTCTGACAGCATGAGATCCCAGTCCGGACACCAGCTGGCGGCTCTGCAGCAGAGCCGAAATCATGTTATTGGAAAATAATTACTTAATTGAAAAGGTCTACAACTTGTGCCTGGTTTGCAACCACACTTTGTAGACCGTTCCCATGAAGTAGTTCTTTTTAAATAACGTGATTTCGGCTCTCCTGAAGAGCCTCCTTGTGTCAGCCAACATGGATCTCCTGCTATCAGCTTTTACAGCTGACATCAGAAGAGGGGGAATGTTAAATGCGAATAAATAGGATTTGTGTCACATTATTTCTTTTTTTTAAAGTCTACAAAATAAGACATTTTTTATTGGGACATTGCTTTTACTTTAATGGAAAGCAAAGATATTCCTACCACTGACAAACAAACTTCCATTTTTATTTGTCCGAGTTCAGTGGCCCTTTCTAAAAGCCAATTGCACTTATTCTGGAGTAAACCAACTGCGTAAGAGGGGATGATATACAAATCCCTAAATATGTATGTACTTGAACAGAGCAGTTTAACCCCTTGAATGCTGGATAAGTCTGCAGTGCTTCGCAGAGCAATGCATTAGAGACCTCACTATCATTCAAGGTGTTAAAAGTCCAATTACATTTTTATTTGTCCCCCACTGGTGCAGTTGGTTTACTCCAGAATAACTACAGTTTGCTTTTATAAGTAAGGACTAGTATTCTTTGTGGCAGTCTATTGTATGAGAGAGCTGTCCCCGCCCCTTTATTGTATTGTACTTTATATTAACCCTTTGAGTGCCAGAGGGGTATGCAGTGCGTTGCATACCCCTCTGGCGCTCAAAGTGTTAACAGGATCAAGTTTGCCCCCTGGAAACTATAGAATATGATGTCTAATTTCCGTCTATATTCTTTGAAATAACTTTTTTTGCAGCCTTTATTCTTTACCTATTTGCATTTCTGTAATCTAGTGTGATTACTGTACCAGTGTTGCTGTAAGAGTTTATAAAAAATAGCATAGCACATCATCTCAAGTTTTCCATGTATTTCAATGAAAATGATGTAGCAACTGCAGATGATTCAGATTTTGCTGTAAGCGATAGACCCGAGACCTCTCTCTGCTACAAATTGTAAATTGCGAACTAGCGCTAGTGTCATACAGATAATTGGATGTATCAGTATTTGCTTTATAATACTGAGTGAGCGGCAGAAAGAACCTTTTATAATTCTGAGGCCCCTTTAGCTGTGATTTGGATCCCAGATGCAAATTGTCTTTCTTTGAAGCCTGACTTTTTTAATACTTCAAAAAAAAAAAATCAATAAAGTGAAGCAAAAATAAATAAAAAAAAACAAAAAAAACCCAACAAAAAAAACAGTCCGGACAGATAGTGAGGCTGATATACTTAGAAGTACTGGCACAAACCAGTTTCACCATAGGGGTGATGCATTGGTTCCCCTCTGTCACCCAAGAGGGTTAAATGTGGCTTTTGTCCCCTTGAAGGCTAGAGAGGTCTCCAAGTTCACCTTTTTGTTTTATGCTTGTGTGTGTCTCTCATAAAGCAGTATGAACCAAGCACATGTAGAAGACCTTTTAAGTGAATGATTTCTTTTTTTATTATCGCGATCGCGGCTCAGCTGCAGAGCCACCGGATGATCATAGGACATACTTCCCCTGCAGTCATCTACAACGCTGACTTCAGGGAAAGGGGAGGGGGGAACTTTGCGAGTGAATATCTCTCGAACCATAACGTTTTGAGAGATATCACTGGGGGTCAAATAATTTCTGTTTTTTCTCCTACAATATTGGGATTAGTAATTTTAAAGTATTACTATCCCTTTAAAGTCTGTTGAATGAGGGTGATGCATTGAATGCAGGTTGTGCCTGAGCTGCTTTGTCAGTGTAGTACACGTGTAACACAAATAGAATTCATTACACCACATCACTCACTGTTATCATTGTTCAGTGCATATCACGGAAAGAACACGTCACAATGTTCATATGCTGCAGCTCCTCATTAAAAAAAAAAAGTATACAATTTGGATTTTCAAATTTATTATAATTTTCCTTTTAATATTTTCTGTCCCTGATAGTGTATTCCATATTGCTGGAGGAATATTGTTAAAATAAGATTTTAACCCCTTACAACCAGAAGGGTGTGCAATGCATCACTTTTTGATCCTTAAGGGTTTAAAACAATAACCTCTTATTTTTTGAGAAATCTAATGCCCTTTTTATTTATTTATTGTGTTTTAAACATTTTAGTGCACATCTCTTTCATGTACTTTGCATCCCCCTCTGGCACTCAGGAGTGCTAAACTGCAGTTCTTGCTACTCTTGCAGGTTGCTGCTATTCCTGCTTGGGTGGGGGGCTTGCTGCTTCTCCTGTCCTGGACTGGTTGCTACTACTACTGCTCGGAGGGGGGGTTCCTGCTACACCTGTTCTGGTGGGGGTTCTACTACTCCTGCTTGGGAGGGTTGGGGGAGTTGCTGCTACTCCTGCTCTGGTGCTGGATGGAGACATGCTGGAGCTGATGTACTAAGAACTGGAGCCGTTCTGGAACAAATCAAATGCAGTATAGAGAACAAGTACACATTCCTACATATTCCCATTTTTTTAAAGGGATAGTAATGCCTTAAGCTAATAACAAGTGGTATTGTAGCTAATGAAAAAAGAAATCCATTGGTGCAAGTCCTAGCTCTCAAACCTTTATGGTTTTAGAGTTAGAATGTTTTAAGGTTCTCCTCTCCCTGCTGTCAGCTTTACAGCTGACAGCAGGAGAATCAAGTCGTCCGACTCGAAGCGGCTCTTCAGCAGAGCCATGATACTGAAATCTAAATAGAAATACTTCACTGGAACAGTCTACAAAGTGTGCCTGGTTTGCAAGCACACTTTGTGTAGACCATTCCAATGAAGTAGTTCCTTTTAGATTTTGATATCTCGGCTCTGCTGATGAGCCGCCTGACGGCCCCTGGACCAGGATCTCCTGCTGTCAGCCAGATGCTGACATCAGGGAAAGGGGAGGCAGAGGAGGACTTTAAAACGTTCTATCTCTCAAACCAAAAAGGTATATAGGTTCCATAGAATAACATAGAAATTGAAGAAGTGATATCAATGGAGAAGTCATCTATTCCTTATCACCACTTTATCACACCTTAGTGCATTTTCCCCAAAGTGTTCAGAACTCCATTTACATCAGTGAGATGCGCAGTGCAGTTAGGCTACCCCAGAAATGACCCACTTTGCTTTACATTAAACCCATACATTGTATCTGATCTGGCAGCCAAGTTTTTTTTCTGTTGGTGTGTGTGGAATTATGTTCTTGGTTTTGGGCTATTTGCTATGTTGTTACAAATAGCTTATTTTTGTTATCACTGTTGTTGCAGTACATAATGATTTGGGTAAATATTTTGGAATCACTATTACATTGTTTAAACATATCTTTGTATCATGTGAGTTCCATTTTAGTATGTGATTTGCAAAGAAGGTGACTGAATGAGTGGAACATTTCGCACACCTCTGGCATCCAGAGGCTAATGCATTATGAACATTGGTGCAAATCAGCAGTTCCACAGGGAAGGAGATGCACAAAGGTGTGATAAAGAGGAGATAACATCTCCAGTGAATTCACTTCTCCAGTCCCTGTGTTATTCTGTGGAGTCCATGAGCTAAGATTTTTCAAGTGGGAGACTGCATGAGCTCCATAGATTTAACATGGAGAAGTAATATCACTGGAGACTTTGTTTACTGTTTATTGTGCAACTTCATGCATAACCTTCCAGGAGGCAATTTGAAAAAAAAATCCCCAAATTCGTATTGATTATTTAAATGTGTCTTTAACCCCTTGAATGCGTGATAGGTCTCTGGCATTCAGGGGGATAAAATTCTCATGTAATGATTGTTCCACCTTTTACTTCAGGGGGAGAGTCACAAAGAGGTGATAAAGTGGAGATGATGTCTCCAGTTTATCACTTCTTACTGCTTACCTCAGTCATGGAGTTCCAGAAAAGATAGACATGGATGCTCCCACATTGAATATTATAGTGCAAGATTAGGGATGATTGCATGGGGTACAGTGTACACCAGTATACTTTTAGGGGTTGGTAGTACTTTAACCCTTTGAGTGCCAGAGAGTGATACCTTTTTGGCACTCAAAGGGTTAATCCCGTGCACATGTATACACAAAGTAGAATATGGCTATGTCCAGTGCCTTGCAAATGTATTCAGACCGTTGACTAATTCGCTTGTATTACTGAATTACAAATGGTACATTGTAATTCCATCCTGTATGATATTTTATTTTAACACTGAAACTCAAAATCAGTTACTGTATGGTGGGTTTTTAATGCTGGGAACTATTTTTTAGAAAAATAAGAAACTGAATTATTTTGCCTGTATAAATATTCAAAGCCCACACATTAATATTTTGGTAGAGCCAGCTTTCTCTGCAATAGCAGCTTTAAAGGAGATCTCTCACCCCTATAAAAGTTAGCCTTATTAGGTAGAGTATATATCGATAAAGTTGAAAACTTTATTTATTTAAAAAAAAAAAATGCTATTTGGGCTAAAAGTATTGCTTATAGAGTGCTCTGCACCCTACTTCCGCATACAACTCACTTGCCGCTTTGCCTCTGCTCCCTTCCCACTACCCAGCCACCTCCAATGACGGAGGCTGTCTGTCTGTAAGCTGGAGCGGTCTCATTGGCTAGATATCGCTCTCCGCCAATGAGATTGCTCCAGCTTACAGACAGAAGCCTCCGGCATCGGAGGAGGCTGGGTGGTGGGAAGGGAGCAGAGGCAGTGCGGCAAACTGCGGCAAGAGCAGTGTTTGCAGAAGTAGGGTGCAGGGCACTCTATAAGCAATACATTTAGCCCAAATAGCCTTTTTTTTTTTTTTTTTTTTTTATAACGTTTTCAACTTTATCAATATATACTGTACCTAATAAGCCTAACTTTTATAGGGGGTGAGAGATCCCCTTTAAGTTTATTGGTGTAAGTATGTACCGGCTTTGTACAGTGTTGGAGTGATTTTAGTGCGTTCCTTTTTGCAGATTTGCTCCAGGTTGTTCATGTTGGTTGTACGTTGCTTGTGGACCTCCGTTTCAAATTGTGACACAGATTCTCAATGGGATTGAGGTCAGGATTATGGGGGTTATGCACTAAGAAGTGATAGATGTGATAGCACCTATGTTATTCTATAGAGCCTATGCACTAAGATCTACAAAAGCTGGCCTGCCTTGCAGTATTTTCCCTGCGTTTTCCTCCATCCATTCTTCCTTCAATTTCAACAAGATGCCTAGTCCCTGCTGATGAGAAGTGTGCCCACAGCATGATGCTGTTGCCACCAGACTTCCTGTAGGGATGTGCCAGGACCATCACCGTTCTTTAACGGACCTAATGTTGTGACTGTCCTGGCACGTCTGCAAATCTTAAGGAGTTAAGCAAGGGTGGATCAATCACAATGGCTGACACGCTGATTATTCAGTTGTGATTAAGCAGGGATATAATGGAAATCTGACCTGGAAGTGTGTACTGAGGACTAGTATTGACAAACACTGCACAAGAGAAAGCCTTACAAAATCCCTACAATTTTCCTTTCGGCCATCTGAGACTTTTTAGTTTTATACTGTGCAACTCCAGCTTTCTGGAACTTTCGGCCCTGTTCAGTCAGACAAGCATTTAAACCTATTATAAATACTTATTACCTAAGAATTCATTTAAAACCTTGGTGGTGTCTGTAGCATCCAGATGGTTACTATAATCATTTTCACAGTAAAAAAACTTGTTAGGCAGAGTCATTACGAGTACTGGATAAGTAAATTATTAACCAGTGGATGAACTTGTCTGTAGAGCAGTGGTTCCCAACCCCCTTCTCAGGGACATGTAACACGCCATGTTCTTTATGGTTTTCCTGCATGTGCAGATATGAGTTAATTAAATGGCTGAGCCTCTGAGTAACTCACTGTGTACAAGTATGGAAATCCAGAAGACATGATCTGTTAGGTTGTTCTGAACGGAGGCTTGGGAACCACTGCGGGAGGGTTATTCACAGTATACAACACATGTTGCTGCACTAGGTGTTTCTTGGGTTGTACTTAGTGTTTGTTACAGATCTTTACAACATAAACAATGGGGACTATGTCAAAACTGGAGCAAATCCAGCGCAAGTATAGGTCACAATAGTGAACAACTGAAAATTCCCATTGGTTGAAATGCAGTGTTCATCTCCTTGAATAATAGATGTGTCCAGCGAATTGTGAGGCTTTTGTACTAAGAAAACTGCTGTAGTTTGGAGCAAACCATCAGTACCTGAGGAAACACAAAATGCTCGGTCATTTAAATAGAACTTCTAACCACCTGAGTTCTAGAGAGGTCTCTTGCAGTGGATTGGCGACATTTCTTTCAATCAAAGGGTTAAAATCTCCATTTAAATGAATGGAAATATTGATTTTTTTCCCCTGTTGGTGCAGTTGGCATGCTTTAGAATTGCACCAGTGTGTTAGTAAATGAGCCTTTGTGTAGTTCTCGTTTGTCCCAATAAATTTATGGCAGACTATGAGCCCCATGTATCAAAAGCGAAGTGGATCAATACGTAGACAAGCAGGCTGTACCATAGGGACAAAGAAAAAAATCTTATTGATATAAATGGGACTTTTAACCCCTTGGGGAGCAGAGAGAATCCACTCCAATTTCAGCACCACAAACAGCATTGCTCCCTTAAATGAGATCTTTCACCCCATATAAGTTTTTCTTAATAGTTATGTTGTATAGTGAATATGTTGAATACTGTAATATTATTATTCTTTTTTAAATTGCTATTTTGCCTTAATTTGAGGAATAAATATTGCCCTGCACCCTACTGAGCGCTCCAGCTTACAGGCAGAAAGCCTCCATCATTGGAGGAGGCTGGATAGAGGGTGGAGAGCAGAGTGACAGACTGCGGTACAGAGCTGGTAAACGCAGTCTGTCTAGAAGTAGGGCACAGGGCAGTATTCCTTGAATTTCCACAAAATAGCTATTAAGAAAAAAAATACAGTATTCAGCATATTCACTATATAACATAACTATTAAGACAAACTTGTATAGGGGTGATAGATCCCCTTTAACACCTCTATATTATTTATTTATTTATTTATTTTTTTGTGATTTGAATTCTGGGATGGCAGAGCAGAGTGCAGTCCCACTGCCATCATAGAATTCCATGCTGTGCCAGGACTGTCACCAGTTCTTAAGTGCCTTGATGGTCACATCAAAGGCCTTTAAGGAGATAACGCTTCTGGTGCCATAAGAATGTGGATTGTACACCCCCTGAGGCACTAAAATGGTTCAAGAATGAGAGAACGGTAGATAAGCTATATATAACAGCTTCTCTGCCCTTTTGTACTGACTGACCCAGTCGATCTGGCTATCCACCAATAAGGACTCGCAGGCACTCCATTGCAGATTGCCTTGAGAGTCCTGTGTTTACCTGAATCAGCTGATTGGTAGATGGCTGGCTCAGCAGGTTCAGTCAGTAATGAAGGGCAGAGAAGTTGTGATGTATAGCTTCTCTGTCATTCTTTCATTTTGAACCCTTTCAGTGCCATAGGGGTATACAATTCATATCATGGCACTGAAAGGGGAAATTTCACCTCAGAATTTTTTTTTTACCAGATGATTAAACAGTTAAGCAGTGTTAGGAAAGGTGCTTCTTATTTTTTACTTTTACATACTTTGTAAGATATGTGATATCCAGTTTGTGCTCTTCCACATTCTGAGGCATTGTGTATCTTCAGCACAGCTCTCAATACAGTTTCATTCTCCTCCCACCTCCCTCCCAGCTGCCCCAGGGAGCGCATTCACGCTTCACTTCAGTGTGCTGTGAACGGCTCCTAGTGTTACAGAAAGTTGCGATTAGCATTATACTGAGGTTGCAACCTCAGTATAATGCTAATTGCTTCTTGCTGCAATGTTAGGAGCCGTTCACAGCACACCGAAGTGAAGAGTGAATGCACTCCTTGGGGCAGCTGGGAGGGAGCTGGGAGGAGAATGAACTAGTGCTGGGAAGTCCTGAGATCTGCGCTGAACATACCAGTGCCACAGACTGCGTAACTGCACGGCTTGGACGTCAAATATCTTACAAAGTACAAAAGTACAAATATCTTACAAAGTATGTAAAAATAAAAAATAAGAAGCACCTTTCCTAACACTGCTTAACTGTTTATTCATCTGGTAAAACATTTTTCTGAGGTGAAAGTTCCCCTTTAAAGGGTTAAGGGAGAGCGGCTGTTGTCTCCTTTAGCAGAGACAACAAACCTCTCTGGCTCCATAATAAGCTATAGGAAGATACCAGCACTGCCAACCTGAGGTAGGCAATGTTAGGACTGAGAACTCTGACAGCAGAGGTTGATATTGGAGTTTAGTGCCTGTGGCGAATTGCCACATCAACTTATAAACATACCCACATGAATACGATAATGACTGATTAAACTAGATTTCCTTATGGAAATGAGACATTGTCCAGCAAAATCATAAACCTGTCCAAGGCATAGCAGATCATGGAGGATTGGTATTGGATATGATGGTGAAGGCATTTCCGTGCATACTGTTGACATGCCTTTGACATGAATTTGCCACCATATCACCATCCTGACCTCTCATTGCCCTTTAGTGCAGCTCCCCACTGGAGCAATTCCAGGGCAAACCAACTACACATTAGGGGAGAAAAGACCTGATTAATTGCAGTAAACTGGGGCTTTTAATCCCTTGAAAGAGGTAGGTCTCTAACGCATTGCAAACATATACAATATTGAGAGATGGTGCGTTTGAGGACAAAAGGTAATTAGTTAATCTTTAACAATTGGAGCGCTAAAGGAGTATACAATGAATTGCTTGACTTACCCCCTTAGCGCTCAGAGGGTTAACTAACTGTATTTGTTTCCTTGATGAAAACTAAAGCAATAATAATAAGAAAAAATCTGACCTAACTATGAATCCATAACTCCTAATGACCTGCAAATCCATCAAGCCTTACATCCTCTTCCACCTTTCTATTATATTATATTGCTACAATAATAATCTGAAATTGAACTTCAGTTTTAATACAGATATATTTCTTGCAGACAGAAAGAGAAAGAAGGTTGACAAAATGTTACAAGTATGGAGAGACCTAAGCCGCATTGAGTCTGATGGACTGGAGCAATTACTGAGTAAACCAAATTCCCTATAGCGTGAAGTGGAGCACTTAAAGGGATAGTATGGTCACATATTAAGTAAACTGTATCTTGTAGGCATTACTAAACTAAACTAAGTGCCCCCAATCCCATCTCTCAAAGCTTTATGGTTTGAGAGATATTGGGGACCAAATTTCCCCCCTCCCCTTTCCCTGACGTCAGCGCTTTAGCCAGTGATTCTCCACCAGGGTGCCGTGGCACTTTGGTGTGCCGTGGACATCATCTTAGGGTGCCCCACGTTTTCTATGAAGACTAACAAAAATGTACTTTTAAATAAAGATTAATAGAAATTGTACTGCACAATATGCTTAGTTTTGTTACTATGATTGTAAGACCTAATAATAACCGTATATTTATGTATTGTACCCTTCATTATGCCCTTGATAAAGTACATTAAATATGTTAGGGGTGCCCCAAATGTTCTAGATTATGTGTTAGGGGTGCCCCGATCAAGAAAGGATTGAGAACCACTGGCTTTAGCTGACTGCATGGGAATCTGGTCCCTGGACAACAGGAGGCTCTTCAGCAGAGCCAAGATCGCGTTACTGAGACAGAAATTCTTCACTGGAACGGTCTTCAAAGTGTGCTTGGTTTGCAAGCACACTTTGTAAACTGTTCTGGTGAAGGATTTCTGTCTCAAAAACATGATCTCGGCTCTGCTGAAGAGCCTCCACCGGGACCGGATTCCCTTCAGTCAGCTAAAGCGCTGACGTCAGGGAAAGGGGAGGGGGGAACTTTGGTCCAGAATATCTTTCAAACCATAAAGCTTTGAGAGATGGGACTGGGAACATTTAGTTTAGTTTTGTAATGCCTACACGATACAGTTTACTTAATATGTAACCATACTATCCCTTTAACCCCTTGAATGCTAGAATGGTCAACATAATGCTTTGCAATGTGTTGATGGCCTCTCTAGACTTAAATGCCCCATTTAAATCATTGGAATTTTTATTTGTTCCCAATGGTGCAGGTGCTTACCCAAGCTTCAGTGGCGCTGATTTAACACTTTGAACAATGTGTTGTGTACGCCTTGTGCACTCAAAGGGTTAAACCTTTTGAGTGCCAGTGGGGTTATGCATCACATTGCTTTCCAATGTGTTGCATATCCCTATGACATTCAATGGGTATGTAAGGACTATAAAGTATGTCTGTCTGTCTATCTATCTATCTATCTATCTATCTATCTATCTATCTTTTTCCAGATAGCGTTTCTGTCTGTGAATGTCAGAGCAGGGCGAGTGCAATAATGTAGAAAAATAGACAATGAAACACTCAGAGCTGCAGGGAGCCCGATACATTGTATCTCTTCCTTTATAATGCTCTGGGAATAGATCCAAGGAGCTCAATGTCACAGATGTAAAAGTGTCAAAATTAAAAATAATAATAATAATAATAATTAAAAACACTGGTGGAAATGAAAAAGAAAAAAAGTACAGGCAATTTGACTTTACATATTATGGTCTTGAAGAACATGGAAACACAAAAGGAGGTTGACTGTCTCTTTAAAAAGTAGAACTGGAACAAACCAACTGTACCATAAGGGACAACCACAAATTTGTCATTAATTGTCACATTCTACTTCCGGGTCTTTCTTTGATAAGTCTACTGATTGTAACTTAAATGGAAGTATACCATTCTGGCTATTATTCGGTTTAACCCTTTGAGTGACAAAGAGGTATTCACCACATTGAAACACGAGTTGGATACCACTCTGGCACTCAAAGGATTAACCTCACTTTTGAATTCACATATTCTGCAAGTGCATAATGTGTCAAATTGCGTATAGTTTTGTGTTCCTGACATTGAGCTCCCTGGATCCGTTTCCAGAGAACTTTCAGTTTGGGACTGTGAAGGCAGAGATACAATGGGCTTATGCACTAAGACATTAAAAAGAGGTGCTAAAGCTGACATGACTTCTCCAGTTCCTATGTTATTTTATAGAGCCTATACACTAAGATAGTCACATTTGGAGACCTCTTATTGCATACATTACATAGAATAACATAGGAACTGGAAAAGTCATCTCCACTTTATCACCTCTGCATAATGCCTTAGTTCATCTTGCAGCACTAACCAATATTATGTTCTATAGGCAGGCTCTTCTGCATTGTTTCACTTTCTTTTTTTTTTTTTTTTTTTTGAGATTGTATTTTATTTACATTCTTGCACTCTCTCTAGTTTTACAGTGCCAGGCAGAAAAAGCAATTTCAGACAGCTACCTGTTAGGGGCATAAAGGTATTAAATAATAGTTGAAGATAAAAAGAAAAATAATAAAAGGTATAGGGAATTTGTCTTTACACATTCGGCAATGCAGAATATATAAAGTAAAAAGGATGTTTACTGTGACTTTTATAGAATTACTTGCTTAGGAATCTGTCCTTTATACATTATTATGTTCTATATATTTACTGTTTTTGCATTTGATCATTGATGTAGTCTGAAATGAGAAGGTTTTCATGGCCCTTTAGATCATGGAGAGTGTTCTTTATGGCTAATCTCACACAGACTGATAAAATCTACTGTTTAGTGTATAGAAGTGTAAACTATATACAGACATAAATGGGGCAAAGCAAGTACAGGCATCTTACAGATGCAATCCATAATGTATAAATACATATATCTGACTGTCCAAAAACCTTTGAGTGCAAGAGGGGTGTGCAAGGCATTGCATAGCAATGCCTTGCATGACCTGCTGGTGTTCAAAGTGTTAAACAATGTAACCCTTCGAAGACCAAAGGGATTTGCAAAACATTGCTTCACAATCTATTATGCACTCCTGTGGACATCAAGAGATCAGCAGCCACATTCCTATTGGTACAATTCCCTTCAAAGGGATAGTAACGTTTTCAGAAAAACAGCAGATCCAATTAATCTTCATAGTATTTGAGCCATGGAGAGTGTTATGTCAATACTGTCAGAGTTGTAGTTCAAGAGTAATTGAATGATAAAATACTTCCTCCCGCCCCTTTTACCTAGTGTAAGCTGCCTCCCGTCAGATGTGGATTCTGGTCTCTTGACCAGACAGATCACAGCAAGGGACAATCTTCTTGACAGGTTTTTCCTTATACTCACTAAAGATTGTCCCTCTCTGCAATCCCTCTGGACGTTCTTGTTCTTGCTGCTCTGAGGTGAGCAGTGTTATATCGGTAAAAGGGGTAGGAGGGGGATACTTTATCATTCAATTACTCTTGAACTACAACTCTGACAGTATTGAAATAACATTCTCTGTGACCCAAATACTATAACGATTATTAATTAGAGCTGTTTTTTTGTGAAACATTACAATCCCTTTAAGGTTGACCTGTCTCCTCAAGACTTGTTTTGTAGAGAATTTAAATCTGTCTGTATGTTGTACTAACCACTTTTCTGTAAGATGTGTTTTGAGAAATTGATCTTTATATTTTGGTTGTGCAATGTGGCATGTTATTCTATTCCCTGTACAACATGGTAATTAATTGAGGCTAAAGTTATCTTTCACTGTGCTGTTTGAAATTCCTGTGTTTGGGCTTGGCATGTGGTAATATTGTCTTAGCTCAGCAACTAATTAGCATGAAGTACCACACTGTGGCACCAATAAGTGAATGTTAATTTCTCAAAAATGATTTATTTAATTTTTTTTTACAAACAAATGGATAGAACAACATATAGGCAGTTTTTAATTATCTATGAAATTAACTAAACATATCTTAACACTTTAACCCTCAGAGGGGTACTCAATATATTGCGGAGCAACCCGCAAAGGGTTAAATGGAGTATTTACAGCCCTTATTAGTCCCCACCTGCAAATTGGTGCCATTTCACCAGAGTAGCTCCAGGATTGTTGATGGAAAATATGTTACATTTTTTTTTCTTTCAAGTATTGAAAGCTTTATACTTTAGTGGGAACTGTAGTTTTTATAAAATAGAAGTAGAATAGCTCTTTTACCAAGACATTCAAATTTGCCAGCCTGACATATAGTTTCAGCAGAAAGTCTATTAAATAGTAATTATAAGTCACCTAGTCGACTTAGTGAAAGATTTCTTGTAGAAAATGCAACAATGCAAGTCAGTGTTGATTCTCTCTCATTAGTATAATGAAGGACCTCGGGGTATTAGGGCACCCAGCTCAGTGGAAAATTGGCGAAAATTACCATTAGGCTTAAAGTTTAAATATTTATAAATACTTCTTAAAATACATTTATCCTGAAGATAATGTGTTTATACAAGAGTGTGCATGTTTTTTGAATGTCTTCAAATACACCCAAACAAGGCTGGATTTATATCCCAGGCTCACCTAGGCAAGGCACTTCAGGTGTCCTTAGTTCTGCCCATGGCCACATCCCCAGTCTTCACATCACCCCACCCCCCAGTCCCATCCACTGTTCTCTGGAACAGAAAATACCCTTGGCCTTTAACAATCAAGAACTAAAAAGCTTCAAAGAGATAGTAATACTTAAAATGTAAAAAAAATGTAGGGTTTATCCCCCTGAGTAAAACACGAGTACTCCCACTGCTGAAAGGTGTTTCATTCAAAAGTTATTAATTTTCAAAGTTGACTTTTTTAGGTGCAATATCATAGTGACCTGAAATTGGCGCTGTTGCTACACAATCCTATGGACAGCTCTGGTCCCGGGACCATAAATCTCCATAGGATGGTGTAGCAAGTGCAACAGCGCCACTGTACAATTTCAGGACACTGTGATATTGCACCTAAAAAATTCAACTTTGAAAAGTAATAACTTGTGAATGAAACACCTTTCAGCAGTAGGAGTATTCGTGTTTTACTCAGGGGGATAACCCTACAACATATATTTTTTTTTTACATTTTAAGTATTACTATCCCTTTAACATCTTGGTTTCTAGGGAGATCTCCAACGCTTTGTCTAGCAATGTGTTGGAATTCTCTCTAGCATCCAAGGGATTCAATAATAGCCAGTAAAATGGGTATTTCAATTGGTGCAGCAATACAGAGATTGCATTGGCCACACTCGCAATACAGAATGAGGAGTGGCCCCTCAAAATTTGGAGATCTAGGCAGTTGCCTACTTTGCCTATTGGGAAATCCAGCCCTGTACCCATATATACTAGGGTAGTGGTTCTCAAACTTTTTGCTGGAATGGAACAAATTTAGTTTTAAGCAAAATGTCTGGAGCTAGCAGCTGTTAGGGTTCACGGATATTATTGTTAACCCTGTGAGTGCCAGTACATGTAGGGGAAAACTATAATGAACCATGATGGTATCCATGACTACAGAGTGCAATGTACATGTTATTTAATAATCTGGTACATGTAGGGGAAGACTATAGTGAACCATGATGGTATCATGACTACAGAGAGCAATGTACATGTTATTTAATAATCTGGTAAGTGTAGGGGAAGTCTATAGTGAATCATGACTGTATCCTTGACTAAAGAGAGCAATATACATGTTATTTAATAATCTGGTACATGTAGGGGAAGACTATAGTGATGGCAGTGGTGAGAGCAATGAGACCAAAAAACAACACAACAACACTTATGTGGGAGAGCAGTGTACATATGGTAGCAAAGTAGAACGGTGACAGCAATCCAGTTGATGAGGGCTACATTCTGGTGTCCCAGCACTTACGCCTGCAACATCAGAATGTCACCCTTTTCAACCAGGCGTCATATTTAATACACCTTTTTGTTGGTTGCCCATTAGTGGGCAACGTTTCAAAGGGATACCGTTAGAAAGTACCCTCAGTGTGTGGGTTTTGTCTAGAATGTTGGTGGGCAACCTGCAGTCCTCCAGCCATTTGGCTGGCTAAGGATTATGTGAATTGTAGGCATAAACTACTGGAGGGCCTCAGGTTGCCCATCTCTGGTTTGGATACATTCATATCACAGTGTATAGGAATATTTATTTTTATTTATTTAGAAAAGTGTTTTATGAAGAAGTATACACAAAGATTTTTCTTGTTTTCAAGTATGTCCTGTTGGTCCAGCACATAATATTGGGCCAGCATGTAAAATAATGGGATAAAATGGCACACAGTGCCACCGAGATTAAAGCTTCTTTTTTAAAAAAATGATTTGGATTATCAAAAAATGACTAGAACAACATATAAGCAGTTTTTAATGTTAAAGGGATAGTAATACCTAAAATGTAAAAAAAAATATGTTGTAGGGTTTATCCCCCTGAGTAAAACAAGAGTACTCCCACTGCTGAAAGGTGTTTCATTCAAAAGTTATTAATTTTCACAGTTGATTTTTTTAAGTGCAATATCACAGTGGCCTGAAATTGTACAGTGGCGCTGTTGCTACACCATCCTATGGAGATTTATGGTCCTGAGACCAGAGCTGTCCATAGGATCGTGTAGCAACAGCGCCACTGTACAATTTCAGGCCACTGTGATATTGCACCTAAAAAATTCAACTTTGAAAATTAATAACTTTTGAATAAAACCTCTTTCAGCAGTGGGAGTACTCTTGTTTTACTCAGGGGGATAAACCTTACAACATATTTTTTTTTTACATTTTAGGTATTACTATCCCTTTAATATTAACAAATCTTGTCCTAGGATGATGGGTCCACCTTTATCCCTCGAATGTTAAGGCGTTATAAATATGAATGATAAGTGTGCCAATGATTTAACCCCTTGAGCACCAGAGGTGTACGCCTCTGGCACTCAAAAGGTTAAGGCTAAACTTTAATCAGGCAAACGCTAGCAAATAATTGGACCTGATTTTTTTCTGTTTTTTTTTTGTGGGGGAGGGTGGGCAGCCTGTGGCCCTCTAGCTATTGACAACTATAATTTCCATGATTTCAAGCCAGCATTTGCTGAGAATTGTAGTCCTAAACATGTGGAGGGCCTCAGTTTGCCCATACCTGATATAGTGTCTTTTATATTGTCTGAAATGTTTCTACTTTCCACACATTAAAGTGGATCTAACGTTCTAATGGATATGCCAGCCAGTACTGGCTAATTTTCATAAACTGACAAAGCTACATTTCTTATAAACTATAGTTTTAAATGAAGAATGTATGTGTGTGTGTGTGTATGTATAATATATATATATATATATATATATATATATATATATATATATATATATATATATATATATATCAGGGCTTAAAATTGGAAGTCCTTTTCTACTAGCCAGACCTGAAAAGTTACACGCCACTGCAAGCCATAGCATACCCGCCAGGGCTGAATTTCTACTCGCCAGGGCTAAATTTCCACTCGCCACTAGCCAATGGCGAGTGAAAATTTAGCCCTGGCTAGTAGAAATTCAGCCCTGGTGGGTATGCTATGGCTTGCAGTGGCGAGTAACTTTTCAGGTCTGGCTAGTAGCAAAGGACTTCAAATTTTAAGCCCTGATATATATAATGTTTGTTGGAGGCTGGTGGAGGATGCCTTCATCCTGCAGTTGATTAACAACAGATGATGATGACGGCGATGATGATGAGCCGTTCTCATCCTTGTTTTCATAGAAAACTAGTTACACTAAGCTGTGTCCAAGGCACTTTGGTTGAGAACCACTGACCTAAATTGCTATAAGGTGTTGGTTCCCCTTAAACTGGTAGTTATGAAACCAGCCATACAGTATCTGCCACTCCAGTGTTTCTCATACAGTGTGCTGTGCCCTAGTACAATGGATCTCATTTCTGTATGTGAAACACTGGACTAGGTCACATTGGTAAAGACAAAAGCAAAACAACTGCACCATATGTAATAAATACAAATGACCATTGATTTAAATCGGTGGTTCTCAACCTTTTTTTGCTGAAGGCACCCTTAACAAGCAAATTGGAACTTTCATGGCACTCCTAGGATGTTTAATGAAATTTATCAAGGGCATAATAAAATGTACAGTTCATAAATATACAGATATTATTAGGTCTTACCATCATAGTAATAAAAAATAAACAAATTGTTCATAACAATTTCCACATTTCTACATTTAAAAGGCAATATTCCTATTTTTTGTCAGTCTTCATAGAAATCATGGGGCACCCTAAATTGATGTCTCTGGTGCACCAAAGTGCCACGGCACCCTGGTTGCGAATCACTGATTTAAATGGAGCATTAACTGATCAGTTATGGGCAACTTGAGGCCCTCCAGCAGCTGAGGACTACAGTTCCTATCATCCCTAGCCACCTGGACTGCCTCAAGTTGCCCACCCTTGCCTTGAAAGCTAGAGCTACCTCAAACGCATTGCTTTGAAATGCATCAGAGACCGCTTTAGCATCCCTGGAGTTGATTATATAAATATTGTGTTTGCCAGAGAATCGCTCCGCTTCTGCTTTTATATCTAAATATTTCCCACTGAACTTTTTCTAGAAAGGAATGGTTAGATTAGTCCTGCCCATTGCCTAGTGAACTGTGGGATGCAGCGTTTGCATCGCGATTGCAGGTCACTTAAAAAGCTCAGTGTTCCAGAAGAACAAGGAAATAAGTGTCTGTGTGTATATGACCTCTTAATAACACTGTGGCATCTGTACCTGGGATTGTGCAATATCATGGCTGGTTTTCTGGCAAACCACTTGCACACAGAGCACTTATCTTGCAGATCACATGAAGAGTCATACAAGAGTAAACTATATGTTTAAAGCCTCAGAAAATATTTCACAACAATTTCCTCTGTCTCCTTCTGTTGCTTTGACTATTTCTATGCACAAAAAGAAGAGCTGTTCTACAGCAAACTAATTGCAACACAAGGGTTAAATAAAAAAATTCTAAAATTCCACTTGATTTAACCCTTTGAATGCATGCGTGTTTGCAGTGTGTGCCACTGCCAGATCACCATTTTATCCCTTTGAGTGCCAGAGGGGGTGTGCAACTCATTGCAGAGCACGCAAAGGGATAAATAGGGACCTATACAGAAAAATCCATGCTCCATGGCTGCATTAATTATTACTGGACTGAGGTGGTTCACATGTAGCCATCCATCATTTACTTTTAACGTGTCCCTTTTTTTTAAAGGGATGATCTGGCACCCTTATTTTAAAGCAAGACTACCATTAGAAGTAAAGTTGCCCTGAAATAATTAGGCAGGTGGCGACTAGCTTAATAATAGTTATATTACCTCTCAGAATGACACGATTCTATAGAAATTCTTAATCTTCCGAGACCAGAAGCCAGGCATCAGCGCAGATATCTTGTCTGAGTGCCTGTGCTGTCAGTCCCGGTATTCCTTCAGAAGCAGTGCACTTGTCTGAACGGCACAGGAAGGGACTGACGGCGCAGGTGTACAGACTGAACTAACCTGGCCATCAGTCTCGGAAGATTAAAGGGATAGTAATACTTCATATTTAAAAATCTGCATCTTGTAGACATTTAAAAAATAAACGAAATGCCCCCAGTGCTATCTCTCAAACCTTTATGGTTTGTGCGATAATCATATTTAAAGCCCCCCCCTCCCCTTTCCCTGACGTAAGCGCTGTAGTTGACTGCAGGGGAATCAGGTCCTGGGACCAGCCGGCGGCTCTGTAGCAGAACCGAGATAGCATTATTGGAAAAGAAATCCTTCACTAGAACGGTCTTCTAAGTGTGCTTGGTTTGCACAATTAAAACTTTAAATATGATTATCTCTGAAACCATAAAGGTTTGCGAGATGGCACTAGGGGCAATTTGTTTATTTTTTTAATGTCTGCAAGATGCAGATTTTTAAATATAAAGTATTAATATCCCTAAGGATTTCTGTAGAGTGGTGTAATGCTGAGAGGTAATATAACTATTATTAAGCTAGTGGCCAACTGCCTAATTATTGCAGGGCGACTTTACCTATGGTGATAGTTCCGCTTTAACTCCTTGAATGGCAGAGAGGTCTCGAGTGCATAGTGATGCAATGCAGATGTGTGCCACATCCATTATTGCCTGATAGAGCTGCTTGAATGTTTACTTTGTTGTAATATAAAGCACTGCACACCCCCTGGCCCTCACTGGGTTAACACTGTTATATAACAGACACACAGAGGCATATGTATAAAGAAAAGTGGAGTGCAAACGAACTGCACCATAGGGAACAAATACAAATTCCAGTTGATTCAATCCTTTGAGCGCCAGAAGAGTATCCAATGCATTGCAATTTATCCTCTGTGGAAGGTAGATTGATAAGTTGCTCAATCATCCTGAAGTAGTTAACAACATTCAGTTGTGTTTAACTGTGAAATTACTGGAAACATTCAATATTGGGGGGGGGGGGCTCTCAGGACGGGATTGATCCCCTCCCATCTTTTCTGGTTTACCTCATAATCGCTTCATTTTTTGTCTAGTTCTTTTCAAACATCAGTTGCATTTGCTGTAATTAGTGTTGCTTCCCCCTTTACTTCCCGTTCTATCTGCTTTAGCCTGTATATCATATGGAAGCAAACTGCATTGAAGCACTCATCTGTGGTAAACTACTGTATGACATAGGGCACCATCGGTCAAGCATAGCAAAATAAATCCTCTTCAAGGGCCTGGCAGTGTTTGGCTTGTGTGTAGAGATAGAAGCATCCTGAAAGAACACATCTTTTGTAGGTAAAGTACATTGCATTTTAGCAATAGAAAAGGCTGGAAATTTGTACTAGCCTATGGGGCTAAAATGAAAGTATAATACTTGGCTGAGAAATACTAGGCTAAGGAAGTGTAATTCTGGAACAAGCCACTAGCACCCCATTTGATTTCAGTGGGGCTTTTAACCTTTTGAATGCTAGAGATGGCTTTAATGTGTTGGAGACCTCTCTAGCATTCCAGGGGTTTATAGCCCAATTAAAGTCGATGGTAATAAGTGACATCTCCATTTGAATGCTATAGTCTATTTGGTTTGCTCAAAAATTGCACTCCATAGGGCCTTGTATATAAAATCAAAGTGGAGCAATTCTAGGGCAAATGAACTGTACCATAGGGGACAGACAAACATTCCCTTTTACTTAAACAGGGGTTTTAAACCCATTGAAAGTGTTGGAGACCTCTCTAGCATTCAAAGAGTTAAAAGCCCCATTTAAATCAATATGCATTTGGGGATTTTTATTTCTCCTCTATGGTGCAGTTAGTTGGCTGCAGGGTTGTTGTTTTTAGTGAGGTGATATTTTCTCTGGAAAGGAGCTGCTAATGAATATAGTAGAAAATTACATAGAAAATTACATAGATTTCAAAGATTTTAGTACCTTTGAAGGGATGGAAACGTTAAAAAGTATGCTTTTTTTTTCCCTTTAGTGCCATCTTCTGGAAACATTGATGTATACTATACTAGGGGTAGAAAGGCAAATGACCACTCATTTCATGTGGTTGTTACGTTCTTTCTGAAATGTAAAGCTTTGTCTACAACTTCTTCTTGTTTCTAATTGTTACGAACATTTAAGTGCAGGTATGTCATTACAAAAAAATACCCTGACTGATTATAATCTCTGCAGTTTTGTGGTCCTGGTTCCACTTTAGTTAACACGCCTCTAGTTACATAACCTAGAATGATGTTCTATGGTTTTCACTGATTTACGTATATCTGAAAGAGTGTAAATGTGGAAAAAAACTCTATTTGCTATTGTGCCATCATCTGGCAATTTCATAGCAAATAAGTCTTCATGTACGGCCTAGTCATTTGTAATACTTGTGTATCTTTACACAATATATATAGCATGTAGGGTTACATGGCCTATTTCTTGTTGTGCCTGAAATGCAGAATGGTATAAAATGAGGGAAAAAATAAATACATTTTTTCCAGTTGCTAGTTTTTTTTTTGTTAGGGAAAAAAACTAGTTAATACTAAATTTAGAAGCATAACGATTTGCTAGTGCTACCTAGAAAAACATTCCATTGCAGCTGTGTGTAATTTGTTTTATTGGGATTTCAATACTTTTTTATTTTTTGGGGGTGGAGGTTGTATTATGGGTAGAAGATACTGGTCAGGTTAGGGGATATCCACAAACCAGCTGTATATTTTGAAGGTGTAGAGGCTGTTTATGTTGGTAGTTCACAGAAAACCACCCGAATTGTCATTTGTGTAATCATGTTCAGGCTAGTGACTTTTTTTTTTTATCCTACCTAGAAAACATCCATGATATTTTTCAGCAATATAAGATAATCTGATATCTCCATAGGTTTTATAGTGACACTTTCATCTCCAGAAGGCCTTGCAGCCTAGTACCATACAATTATTTCTGGAAGTGGTGAAAGAAAAATGAATCCTTTCGAACACAGATTACTGTTTCTAAAATGTTTCTATCTGTTCTGCTTCTCTCATTTTGGGAAAGTCTTTGCACAGTAACTGCGGTAATGGAACTTCATGAAGATTGAAAATCAGGCTCTTGACCTCATTTGCCCTTCATCTGCGCATACGTTGCAAGGTTTGAATTAGATTTATGATTGCGCTCCTGCTATTACAAGCTGTTCACATGTCATTGTGGGCTCTTTGCTTGCAATCTATTAATCATTACTGAATTACTGTGTTAGTTCAGTTTTATACCTGTTTTTCACTGTCGTCCAATACAGGTCACTGGTACCATGGGATGTGTAGTCCCCTTTAATAGGCAGGAACAATTATGCAAATAATTTGCAAGGGGCGGAGCCTCCCCTCTTACTTAAGCCACCTTCTGGCCAGAGCCACCCATATTGATTTGTTCCTGGTGTGCTTGCACACCAGGCAGAGAACAGCTATGCTTCTTAGAGTTTTATTATTTTTTCTTCAAATATGGAATACCACCATTAGGAGGGTGACCATGGCTGTGAATGCCCTCACCCGAAGTGGCTAGTGCAGCTTCCAGGGATTTCTGTGGACCTATACCTGATGAGGGGACAGCTTGTGTTAAGTAGCTCCCCTGTTGGGGAAATTACCTCTGGTTCTTTCCCTCCCTATCATGGTCACCTGAAGACAGAAGTCTGCGAGAAAGGTGAGTCACCCATTGAGTGCTGAAGGTCCACTTGTCCCCACAGTGTCCCTTTGATGGGCTTGTATTTGGGAGTTTTAATACACTCCAGCACTCATAGGGTGTTTTTATTGCATTATCTCTATTTATGCAATTTCTGTGTTATTCTCTGAGTTTTGGAGCATTGGGTATTCATTTATTTATGTTTCTCATGTATTTCATGCTTGTTTGGGCACTTTTTAATGTTTTACTAAACTTTATTAAAAATGGTGTTCCGCGCCTTTAAGCGCGGCTTTTTCGCGCTCAGCAGCAGAGCTCCTTTACTCTCTATGGGAATTCACAGTTTGGGACATATCTCTGAAACCGCTTGTCACAGCAACTTCAGAGTGGGCTCATTTTAATGCTAGGCTCCTGCTCTATCATCCAGTTGGTGTTTTATTAATGTAGGGGGTTCAGGGGGGCTTCGGGCACTGTTTGGGGTACTTGCATAGGAAAACTACATTTCCCATGAGCGCTTAGCTCGCGCTCGTTTCTGATTGGCTGTCATGACGGCCGCCATTTTGTGGTACTTTTCCAAGACGAGTACACTACGCAGGGACCGAGCCTTCTCTCTCCTCACCAGATTAACCCTTCGCTGGCCAGATAAGTCCGTTTTTAGACCTTTTCTGGGGTGAAACTTTAATCTTTAACACTTTTCTGGGTGATAGTGTTTTTTGTGGGGTATATTGACGCTGTGAGCATGTCTACTTCACTGGAGCTAGGGGCTAGACCCAAGACTAAGGAGGCTGGGGGGTCTTCTACCCCCATGGCGTTTTGCTCCTCTTGCCACATTGGGCTGGATTGCGATAATGTGGGGGATCTATGCCCTAATTGTACTGATAAAGATAGCAACCCTGGGCTTCCCAGCCACGCTATTGAGCCATCTTGGGTGAGGGAGTTTAAAGCTGCCACTAGGGATCTCAGATCCACGCTTCAACTCTTTCCCTCTCAGGTACAGGGGGCTCTCCAGGTCTGGCAGACCCCCTCTACTATCAGGACCTCCCTGCCTAAGCCACAGGGAGCTCCTGATATCACTGATTCTTCTGAAGAAGAACTTTTACAGGATTCTGATGCTGAGGAACGTACTGTTATTGAATCTAACAGGTCCATTGGGGACCCCTATGAGTGTGACCCTGAAGTTTCGGCTGAGGGTCTGATCAGAGCGGTTCTGAATACGCTCAACCTTCCTCTGACTCAGGAATCCACTTATGATCCTACTGATGTTTTTCAGAAAAAGCCATCTAAACCTGTTGTTTGTTTTCCAACTAACCCTACTCTTGCCCGTCTGGTTTCTGAGGCATGGAAGAATCCTGATAGATCTTCCTCTGTCTCCAAAAAGTTTGCCAAACTTTACCCTTTTCCCGAAGCGGAGCTGGCAAAATGGGTTCATCCTCCCAAGGTGGATGCTCCTGTGTCTAGACTATCCAAATCTACTGCTTTGGCTGTCTCAGATGCCTCTGCCTTGCAGGACTGGACGGATAAGAAATTAGAGCTCTCTCTTAAATCTATTTTTGCCTCTATTGGCACTGCCATGCGCCCCACCTTTGCTGTGGCATGGGTTAATAGGGCTATTGCAGCCTGGACTGAACGACTGACTGAAGCGGTTCGCCAGGATGCGCCTGTATCTGAACAGTTGCAGCTTCTTGCTAATATCACTGAAGCTCAGAACTATGTTGCTGATGCTGCTTTTGATGCTGTGCGCATGATGGCGAGGGCCTCCACTTCTTCGGTGGTGGCTAGACGCGCTCTTTGGCTGAAAATTTGGTCTGCTGATACAGCCTCTAAGAAAGCCTTGCTTTCCTTGCCCTTTCAGGGGAATTTGCTCTTTGGCTCTGAGCTCAAAGAAATGATCAGTGAGGCTACTGGCGGTAAAAGTACTCTTCTACCCTCAGTCTTTAAGAAAAAGTTTCCAGCCAAACGCAATCGGTCCTTTCGTTCCTTTCAGACTGAGACACGCTCCTCGGCCCAAACGGGTCCTCCCACTACGCGCTCCTCCTCCAAGCCCAAACAGTCCTGGAGGCCCAAAGTCGCCTCCAAGGCCAAGACCTCCAAGACTGCTTCGGCATGACTCGCCGAACCCGGGTCCGCATCCGGCTGTAGGCGGTCGTCTCCGCATCTTTCGCCGGACTTGGGAGGAGTCAGTGGCGGACCCATGGGTTCTTCAGGTGGTGTCAGAGGGATACAGGATCCCTTTCTCTTCCCTTCCTCCTTTTCGGTTCCATTTTACTCGTCCTTCTCAGGAACCCTCAAAAAGGCGTCTGTTCGACGACGCTATTCAGGATCTCTTGGACAAAGAGGTCCTGGAGGCGGTTCCGCAGGGGGACACAGGTTCAGGATTTTATTCCAACCTGTTTGTGGTAGCCAAAAAGGACGGAGGAGCCCGTCCCATCTTGGATCTCAAAGATCTCAATGCCTATGTGGTGACTTCCCACTTCCGCCAGGAGTCCCTGCGCTCTGTGATTGCAGCAATGTCTCCAGGGGAGTTTCTTGCCTCCCTGGACCTTCAGGATGCTTATCTTCACATCCCTATTCATCCAGAGAGCAGGAAGTATCTCAGGATTGCCTGCCACAGGGGACACTTTCAATTTACAGCGCTCCCCTTTGGACTGACTACAGCTCCTCAAGTCTTCCAGCGGGTGCTGGGCTCCTTGATAGCGGTGCTCCATCAGGATGGGATCAGAGTGACACCCTACATGGACGATCTCCTACTGAAGGCCTCCTCAGCGGAGCTTCTCCACCAGCAGTTGCAGAGGTGCATGCACACCCTGAACCGTCACGGATGGATCCTGAATCTGGACAAGTCGGACTTGATTCCTTCTCAGAGGCTTCTGTTCCTGGGTCTCCTGTTCGACACTCGCCAATGCATGGTGTTTCTTCCAGAGGACGTGGCTCACCAAATAGCCGTCAGAGTGGCTGGGATTCTGGACATGGACGAAATTCCAGTTCCGAAGTTGTCGTCCTTAGTGGGGAAGTTCATTTCCACGATCGAAGCAGTACCATTTGCCATGGCCCACTCCAGGGATCTTCAGAGATTTGTGATCCAGACGTGCAGGAATCATCCAGATCATCAACATCTGTCTGTTTCTCTTCCTCCTCATGTCGAGTCGAGTCTGCACTGGTGGTTAGATCTCTCTCATCTCTTGAAAGGGAAATCCTTTCTAGTTCCTCATTGGACCACAGTCACAACGGATGCCAGCCTTCGGGGCTGGGGTGCAGTCTGGGGTCGCTTCAGTGCTCAGGGGAAATGGGGTCTGGAGGAATCCATGCTCTCCATCAATGTTCTGGAACTTCGAGCTGTCCGGCTGGCCCTGAGGCACTGGGAGTCTCAATTGACCGGTCTTCCAGTCAGAGTAGAGTCCGACAACGCCACGGCGGTGGCTTACATCAACAGACAAGGCGGCACAAGAAGCGGTTCCGCCTGGTGGGAAGTCAAGGATATTTTGTCTTGGGCAGAAGATCACGTGCCTGTCATCTCTGCAGTTCATATTCCAGGCGTGGACAACGTCATGGCAGACTTCCTCAGTCGTCACACCGTCGACAGCGGAGAATGGGCTCTTCACCCAGAGGTGTTTCACATGCTCACTCAACGGTGGGGGATGCCAGCGGTGGATCTGATGGCTACCAGACACAACAGGAAGGTTCCGGTGTTTTGCTCCCGTCTGAGGGACTCCCTTGCTCTAGCGGTGGATGCCTTGTCGATCCCTTGGGACTTCTCCCTGGCTTACATCTTCCCCCCTCTTCCTCTATTGATCAGAGTTATTCAGAAGTTGAAGAGAGAACGTTGTCCTGTCATCCTGATTGCTCCAAACTGGCCTCGCCAGTCCTGGTTTCCGGAATTGATGGCCATGTCAGTGAAGGATCCAATCCCACTTCCAGCCCGTCCGGACCTGCTTCTTCAGGGGTATCTGTGGAAAGAGGATGTTCACTCTCTCCGTTTGATGGCATGGCGGTTGAATCCTCGATTCTAGCTAAGAAAGGCTTTTCTCCTTCTGTGGTGTCGACGATGCTCAGTGCTCGTAAGCCTGTGTCTTCCAAGATCTATCATCGCATTTGGTCAACTTTCGTGACATGGTGCTCTGTCAAGCAGTTGTCTCTTGACTTCCATCTTCCCACTGTCCTGGCCTTCTTGCAGGACGGTGTGGACAAGGGGCTCAGTCTGAGTTCCCTCAAAGTTCAGACCTCTGCCTTGTCTGTGTTTTTCCAGGAACGGATTGCCATCCTTCCTGATGTGAAAGTCTTCTTCCAAGGTGTGACTCATGTTCGACCTGCCTTCAAGAGTCCTGCTCCCCAGTGGGATCTCAATTTGGTGCTGGGAGTTCTTCAGCGACCACCGTTTGAATCCTTGGCTTCCATTCCATTACGTCTTGTGACTTGGAAGATGGCCTTCCTTTTGGCTATTGTGTCAGTTCGCCGGGTGGCAGAGTTACAGGCATTGTCTTGTAAACCTCCTTACCTGGTGTTCCACAAGGATAAGGATGTGCTTCGCACTACCAAGGAATTCTTACCCAAGGTTGTGTCTGAGTTTCACATCAATCAGGAGATTGTGGTTCCCTCTTTCTGCCCTAATCCTTCATCTGACAAGGAAAGAGATCTCCATTTGTTGGATGTGGTGCGTTGCCTCAAGTTTTATGTTCACCGCACCGAATCTATCAGGAAGTCTGACGCTCTATTCGTCATTCCTGAGGGGCCTAGGGCAGGAAGACCGGCTTCCAAAGTTACCATTGCCTCTTGGATTAAGGCTACCATCCGTGAAGCCTATAAGTTGAGGAATAAGCATGTTCCCTTCAGGGTGACTGCCCATTCCACCAGATCTATTGGGGCCTCCTGGGCCTACAAGAATCAAGCTTCTGCTGATCAACTGTGCAGAGCGGCCACTTGGTCCTCTGTGCACACCTTTTCTAAGCACTACCGAGTTGATGTACTGGCATCGGCTGATGCCAGTTTTGGAAGGAAGGTCCTGGAGGCAGTCTTGCCTGTGTAGGTCTTCCGCTCTGTGATCCTTAGTGCTTCCTTACTGTTGAGCCCGGTTGGCTCGTGTTCCGTGTGCTGTGTTAAGTTCAGGGATTGTTCCCTTGATTGGTGTCCGTTGACACTTACAGTTTGGGCTATGTTATCAACTGGTTAACAGTTCTAGTGACTTGGGCCTTGCGCCTGGTCCTTGCCTTACTTCCCGCCTCTGGATCAGCTCAATGTTTGTACATCCCATGGTACCAGTGACCTGTATTGGACGACAGTGAAAATAGGATTTTAGTCTTACCTGTTAAATCCTTTTCACTTAGTCCATACAGGTCACTGGTCTCCCACCCTGTCAAGGGACCAGTCTTGGCTCTCCTGTGGCATTCAGTGGGAGACCGTTCGGGCATGCTCACAGGAGTCTTTCTTTTTGCTTACCTGGGGTCAGTTTAGGGTCTCAAATCAATATGGGTGGCTCTGGCCAGAAGGTGGCTTAAGTAAGAGGGGAGGCTCCGCCCCTTGCAAATTATTTGCATAATTGTTCCTGCCTATTAAAGGGGACTACACATCCCATGGTACCAGTGACCTGTATGGACTAAGTGAAAAGGATTTAACAGGTAAGACTAAAATCCTATTATATGTTATGTGAATGGTAGCTTGATAAGTTGATCTCAAAACATTTTTTCTGGTGGCTGCCATATAAGGCCACAGCCATGTTCTGGTGGCCACACTAGCAAATTACATGCACAGCTACATTGTGATTAAGACATATAAATATGTGTAACAACAATAATACATAATTTTCCTGGATCAAACAAACAGCACCATGGTAGGGTGAACATTCTGTACATGGGCATTGTTTTAAGTGGGGATCTAACTCCGTTAATGCTAGAGAGGTATCCAACACATTGCAAAGCAATGCATTTGTGACCTTACTAGCATTCAAAAGGTTGAAAGCTCCATTTAGATATGTGAGAAATGTAATGTTCCCCATAGTGCAAAATGGATTGTTCCAGAATCGCTACTCTTTAGCTTGATGCATTAGACCCTTTGGTTTGTACCACTGCACTGGTAACACACATACTGACTCCTCAGCCTTATCTCACTGCACTGGTAGTCATTAACCCACATTTCTCTTTCGTCCAATACAGGTTACTGGTAACTTTGGGTAGGTGCTCTGCCCCTTTAAGTAGGCAGGAACAATTCTGAGAAGTGAGTGCAGGGGTGGAGCCTACCCTCTAACCTTAGCTGCAGCTTCCTGTTAGCTTCAGTAAGTTTTGTTCCTCGTTGCAAGCAACAAGGCAAGAGAACAGTTTTGTTTAGTTTTAGAATTTTATTAATTTCTGCTACATATGGAATACCACCATTAGGTGGATTACCATCACTGACAATTCCCATCACCCAAATGTGGATAGCTCAGTTTACCAGATGCTTATTTGTGGACCTAAGCCCTGGGGAGAAAATCTTTGCTTCAAGTTTTTTCCACAGGAGTTGCCCACTGAGGCTTCCTCTTCATATATGGTAGTCTGGAGAATGAAGTCCTGCATAAAAGGTGAGCAACCCTTTGAGTGCTGAGGTCCCCATGTCCCATGGAACCCCTCCGTACAGGGGTCTTTATCATTTGAGTTCCTATTGCATACTCTAGCACTCATTCAGTCTATCTGTATGTGTGTCTGGGTGTTTGGAGTAGGTTTCTGAGGTACTTTAACCCTTTCACTGCTGGTTTGGCATGTTGCTGGGGGTTGAGAGCCCTTTCCCTACTGGGTTTAGTGTTTTTATGCTTTAATTACATGTTCTGGTATAATTTTAGCTTAAAATTTACTTTCATTAATTTTTTGTAGAAATTGTGTATTGCGCATTTAAGACCGCACAGACGCCATTGCTCTATTCACTTCAATGGGACTGTACAGTTGGAACATATCTCTTCAACTGCTTATCACAGCGAGGTCAGAGATGGCTCATTTTTCTTGTCTGCCCTTGCTCTGTCATCTAGTCAATGTTCTGAACATGCTGGGGGGCTTGGGGGGGCTTCGGACACTGTTGGGGTACTTTTGTCAGAAAAACTACAAGTGCTTGCTTTGCGTGCTTGTTTCTGATTGGCTCCCGTCGCGGCAGCCATTTTGTGCCTTTCTGAGAATGAGTATCCTACTCAGGGCCTGGACTCTTCCTCTCTCCTCAGCTGTTTAACCCTTTCTTTGCCAGACACATTTATTATAATGTTTTCTGAGCTATTTTATCACTTTAAAACATTGTTTTTGGGTGATCAGTGTATTTATTGACCATTTGTCTTCTGTGAGAATGTCTATTCCACTTGAGGCTGGGGCTAGACTTAAGACTAAGGAATCTGGGATGTCTGTGTCCCCCATTGCTCATTGCTCCTCATGTCATGCAGGGTTACCTAGAGAATTCTCAGTCATATTTGCCTAGCATGCGCTGCTGCCCCTGAATCTCCTGCAGGCACCTCCAGCCATGCACTAGAGCCAGTCTGGATGCAGGAGTTTAAGGCTACTACCAGAGACGTCCGGTTTACCTTTCAACTCCTTCCATCCACTTTACAGGGTTTTTTTTGCTCAGGCCAAGCCCTTGCTCCCATCAGGTCTTCCTTGCCAAAACTGTTGTGTCCCTGTCCTCTGAGGAGGAACTATTGGTGGTTTCTGATGATGATGAAAACTGTTCTGCAGTGCATTCCTCTCAGTTTTATGGGGTTCCCTTTGAAGCTGACCCTGTCCCTTCTGCTGAGGGCCTGGTCAGGGCTGTTTTAACCACCCTGAATATTCCCTTGGTGCAAGAGACCTCTTCAGACCCCTCTGTGTTTCAGGAGCCTCAGTGCCCGTATACATGTTTTCCACCTAATCCCACTCTTGACTGCTTGGTCTCTGATAAGTGGAAGTTTCCAGACAAGAAGCCATCTGTCTCTAGGAAATTTGCTAAGCTTTACATCATTTTCTGAAGCAGCGTTAGCTCAATGGGTCCACTCGCCTAAGGTGGATGCTTTTGTGTCTAGGTTGTCCAAGTCTACTGCTTTACCTGTGGCAGATGCTTCTGCTATGAAGGACTGGACTGATAAGAAGCTTGAGACCTCTCTCACAGCTATTTTTGCCTCAGCGGGTTCTGCATTACTCCCGGCGTTTGCAGCTGCGTGTGTGAATAGGGCTGTTGCTGTCTGGACTGAACATCTTACTTTGGCTATTCTACTTCTGAAATGGTGAGACTTGTCGCCAACGTTGCTGAAGCACAACATTATGTCTCTTCTTCTCTGTTTGATTCAGTCCTTATCATTGTTAGGACTTCTACTATGTCTGTGCTTGCCAGACGAGCTCTTTAGCTCAAGATCTGGTCTGCTGATACCACATCTAAAACAGCTCTTTTATCTTTGCCTTTTCAGGGTTCTTCCCTATATGGGCCTGATCATAAGGATCTCATCAATGAGGCCACTGGGGTAAGAGTACTCTGCTTCCACTGGTCAACAAGCAAAAGGAATTATCTTTTTCGTTCCTACCAGACGGATTCTCGGCTGGCGACCCAAGCGGTCCCCAAGGCTCCGCGCTCCTCCTCAATGCCCAAACAGCAATGGAGGCCCAAGTCCTCCACCCAGCCCAAGGCTTCGAAACCCCCTTCTTCATGACTCGCCGACTCCAGGCCCCATCCTCAGGTGTGTGGGGGGGCACTTGAGCCACTACCTTTCCATCTGGGAAAAATCTGTGGTGGACCTATGGGTTTTTCAGGTGGTGGCGGAAGGGTACAGGATTCCCTTTACCTCTCTTCCTCCCCCTCGCACCTTTTTTTCTCACACTCTGCTGGGCGCAGAAAAGTGTTGCCTTTGTGAGACTGCTATACAAGCCCTTCTAGACAAAGGGTCTTGGAACCAGTTCCTTCTCCAGAGATAGGATTGGGGTTTTAGTCCAACCTCTTTGTGGTCTCCAAGAGGAGCGGAGGTTGTCATCTTATTCTGAATCTGAGGGATCTCAACCACTTTGTGGCCAAGTCTCACTATCGTCAAGAGTCCTTGCGAACGGTGATTGCGGCCATGTCCCCTGGGGATTTCTGGCCTCTCTGGATCTTCAAGATGCCTATCTACACATTACCATTCCTCCAAAGAGTCGGCAGTATCTCCACTTTGCCTGTGATCAAGAGCATTTCCAGTTTTTTGCCCTTCCCTTTGGCCTGACCAAGGCTCCTCAAGTCTTCAACAGAGTCCTGGGAGCACTGATCTCCGTCCTACATCGGAACTGCATCAGGGTGACTCCTTATATGGACAACCTCTTTCTGAAGGCATCTTCTCCGGAACTCCTTTGCCAGCAGGTGCAGGACTGCATTCATGCTCTCTCCCATCACGGGTGGATCATCAGCTTGGACAAGTCGCACCTTGTTCCTTCCCAGAGGATGGTCTTTCTGGGCCTCCTCTTCAACATTCAGAGAGGGATGGTATTTCTCACGTACAAAGTGGCTCATCAGATAGCACTGAAGGTCCAAGCTATCCTGTCTCAGGATCCGGTTCCAGCCAAAAAGTTCTCATCCTTGGTGGGAAAGTTCATTTCCACTGTAGAAGCAGTTCCATTTGCCACGGCTCACACTAGGGAACTTCAGAGGTTTCTAATCCTGGCATGCAGGGGCCATCCAGATCTCCTGGAAAGATCCCTATCTCTCCCTCTTCAAGTGGAGCAGAGCCTCTCATGGTGACTCAACCTGAACAATCTCCTGAAAGGCAGACCCTTCCTGGTGCCCTTCTGGACCACAGTGACAATGGATGCCAGCCTCTCCGGATGGGGAGCGGTGCTGGGGCACTTGAGTGTTCAGGGCCAGTGGTCTCAGGAGGAATCTCTCCTTCCCATCAATGTCTTGGAGCTTTGGGCGATATTTCATGCCTTACCTACTTCACTGGACACGGCAACTGGAGGAATGCCCAGCCTGGGTACAGTCGGACAACGCCACAGCGGTAGCCTACATCAACAAGCAAGACGGCACAAGAAGTCTCGCAGCTTGGCTAGAGGTCAAGGCTATTTTATCATGGGCAGAGGAGCATGTCCCTGCCATTTGCGCAGTTCATATTCCTGGCTTAGACAACGTTCTGGCAGACTTCCTCAGTCGACACATGGTGGACAGTAGAGAGTGGAAGCTGTAGCTAGAGGTGTTCAACCTCATCATCCAGCAGTGGGGTCTTCCTTGCTTCGAACAGATGGCAACCAGGCATAACAGGAAAATGCCAGCTCTTGCTGGGCGGATCCCCTGGCTCTGACAGTGCATGATTTGTCAATCCCGTGGACGTTTCCTCTGGCATACATCTTTCCTCCTGTTCCCCTGTTGAACAGAGGGAAGCTGAGACTGGAGCGCTGCCCAGTCATTCTGATTGCTCCGTACTGGCCCCGACAGGCTTGGTTTCCAGAGCTTCTGGACCTCTCAGTGGCAAAACCTCTTCGACTTCCCCCCCTGTCTGGACCTTCTTCTACAGGGTTACCTCTGGAAGGAAGATGTTCATCGTCTGGCTTTGATGGCATGGAGATTGAATCCTCAGTTTTGAAGAAGAAAGGATTTTCTTCTGGTGTGGTGGCTACTATGCTCAGTGCCCGTAAGCATGTTTCCTCTAAGGCCTACCATCGAGTTTGGTCGTCTTTTCTGTCTTGGTGTGCTGACAAGACCTGTCTCAGGATTTTGACATTCCTAAGTTCTTTCCTTCATCCAGGATGGTGTGGATAAGGGTCTCAGTCTGAGTTCTCTTAAGGTCCAGACTTCTGCACTCTCTGTCTTCTTTCAGAGGCGTCTTGCTATCATTCCTGATGTCAAGGTTTTCTTCCAGGGTGTTGCTCATACCCATCCAGTGTTTAAGTCCCCTGCTCCTCAGTGGGATCTTAACCTGGTCTTGGAAGTACTTCAGCGTCCTTCTTTCGAGTCTTTAGCTACCATTCCTCTGACGTGGAAGATGGCCTTTCTCCTGGCGATTGTTTGTTCGTCGAGTTGCGTAGCTGCATGCCCTGTCTTGTAGACCACCCTTTTTGGTCTTTCACAAGAACAAGGCACTCACAAGAGTTTCTCCCGAAGGTGGTGTCTGAGTTCCACATTAATCAGGAGATTGTGATCCCTTCCTTCTGTCCTAACCCTACTTCTGACAAAGAGAGGGATCTTCATCTGTTGGATGTTGTGCATTGTCTCAAGTTCTGTGTGCATCGCACGGAGTCCTTGAGGCAGTCTGACACTCTTTTTGTCATTCCTGTGGGTCCTAGGGCAGAGAAACCTGCTTCCAAGGCTACCATCGCTTCTTGGATCAACTCCAGGATTTGTAAGAAGGGGACCTTGCTTGGCTCTCCTGCGACTGAACATGGGGGGCCACTTTTGGGTTCATGCTCACAGCAGTCTTCTGTTTCCTCGCGGACTACTTGTTGTAGTTTGTTCCAAAACTTACTGAAGCTAACAGGAAGCTGCAGCTAAGGTTAGAGGGTAGACTCCACCCCTGCACTCACTTCACAGAATTGTTCCTGCCTACTTAAAGGAGCTGAGTGCCTACCCAAAGTTACCAGTAACCTGTATGGACTATGAGAAAAGGATTTAACAGGTAAGGCTAAAATCCTATTATTGCCTCCCCTCCTTGTTCCACTACAGTGGTAGCCATAGAGGCATACTGACCCTCCCCCCCAGCCTATGTCACTGCATAGATAAACAAAGACCCATACATTGCCCCCATTACTGTCCCTCTGCACTGTTAGCCATAGATCTACACATACTGACACTGCCCCCCCCCAGTTTTGTGCCAAAGAACTAGTACACATACTGCCCCCCAACCCAGTCTTGTCCCTCTGTAGTGTTAGCCATAGATCTGCAAATCCTGACCCCCCAGACTTCTGCCAAAACACTAGTAGCCATAGAACCACAATACTACCCCCCCCCCCACACACAGTCTTGCCTTCTGCACTGGTAGCCTTTGAATCTCCCCCAGCTTTGTGCCAATGCATTGGTAGCCATAACCCTTGAACCACACATACTAATTCTCCCTCAGTCTTGTCGCTCTGCGCTGGTAGCCATTGGCCAGCCCCCCCTACATACACTGTTGTCCCTCTGAATCTATAGAATCATATATGCATACCCTTATCCTTGTCCCACAATAGCCATAGAACTGCACACTCAGACTGCACTACAGTTTTCCAGTTGACATCATCCTTTTCCAACTACACTGGTAGCTACTGACCCCCCCCCCCAGCCTTGTGTGAAAGCAGCCACTGCCACTTGTAGCCCTTGTTGCACAATATTCTCCTTGCTCGCTCTTCTTCTGTTAGCTTTCTCAGTCTGGCATGCATGATGACTTAGCTGCACTAAAGCATCTGGGGCAAGCTGAAAGATGATTGGCTGACTGAAGTCCCAGCCAATCAGAATTACATTTTGCTCCCATCAGTGCAACCACCATTACTGCTTGTGGGGCTGGTGACCACATCTGGCCACCATTCGTGCATTTTTCATGGTGGTCTCATGCAACCACTCTGGTGGCCTCACTTTAGAAAATCTGACCTAGACTATGCAGATCACCCCTCTCTAAAAAAAAAAAAAAGAAATAAAAAATTAGTGTTGTAATCAGTAAGCTAAATAGGTGCAATTCTGGAGCAAATCAACTGCACCATAGGGAAGATATGACATTTCCCATTGATTTAAACTGGGCTTTGCTATGCATTGTAGACCTATCTACAGCCCAATGGTGCAGTTGGCTTGATTCAGCTTTGCATCTCTTTAGCAATTCTGAAACAAACTGCACCATGGGGGGAGCGGGGGGCCTTGTGAAAAATGTAATTGGTACTCACAGGGTTAAAAGTTCAATTTTTAAATCAAAGTTGTGTCCAGCACAGTGCTGTGCAATGCATTCACCACCCCTCTGGCATAAACATATTGAACCTCTTAAATGTTAGAGGAATCTCCAATGTATTGATTTGCAATGCAATGGAGCCCTCTTGTATCCAAGGGGTTAAAATCAACCACTATCTATGCACCAGATGATTTGTCCCAGAATTGGACCTCTTTAGCTTAAAGAATTTGGTCCTTAGTGATCTGGGGTGGACAAAAATATAACCATTTTAGGAGCCTGTTAGGAGTTTTTGGAGTCATAGATATGGTGTCTGTCTGTATGTGTAATAAATATATAATAGATATATTGATATAAATGGAGTGTTGAATTCTGAACATAACAAAGAGACTGAAAAACATGTGCATGGATTCATCAGCAAACAAAGGTCTTATGACATCATTGAAAGAGTAAAGCTCCTAAATGGAAATGGCCATGCCACATTGCAAGAAGACCTGAAGGTAGATGGACCAAACAAATTTTAGAATGGACTCCACTCAATACTAAATGCCCAAGAAGACCAAAGACAAGATGGGTAGATGAAATTACCAAATTTGTTGGTACACAGTCCCAACAAAAAGCAGAAGACCGAAGTTGTTGGAAACTTGATGAGGAGGCCTTCATTCTTCAGTGACTGAAGATAAGATTATATCAAACTACACTTCAAATTTTAGAGCCTTGGATTTCAGTCTCCTGGGATTTTTCCAGGCCTTCCTGAGTGTAACTAGCCTGTCTAGTCCAATAACAATGACTGTAGGAAGTTCCTTTTATCTGGAGGGTTATCTGAGATAGATCAGTTCAAGTCTAAGGTTATTTGTGCTGTAATGGATCTCTATGTCTCTTCTACCATCTGAGGCATAACTTTTTTTTAACTATACCTATAAGATGAAGTAGCTCTCAGTTTGCTTAACCCCTTAATGACCCTTGACGGTCATAGTACGTCATGTGTCGATCTGAGTTAACGACCCATGACGTACTATGATCGTCATGGAATTCCGGGCTCCCCCCGCGGCTGCACGCTGTTCGGGGAGTCCGGAACCGGAATTAAAAAAAAAAAAGTGCTCCGTGGTCCTTAAGTGACCACGACGCGCCTATTGGCCGGTCGTTAAGGGGTTAACAAAAGTACTTACCAAGTAAGGAGTTTGTTTTTTCTTCGTTCCATGTATATAGCTTTACAACTGCATAACAAATCATATAAGGAAATGATACATAGCAGTAAAGAAAGCATAAAGGACAGGAAAGCCCTTAACACCCACAGCAGCATTAAGGAGAGGAATTCTGGCATATGTAGGTTAGTAAATAGGCATTAGGCAGGCGCAGGGACAAGAAAATTAGATTCCAATACTTGATTTACTGCTACTCTGCGTCGTACGTTCACCTTATTGGGCCTTATGTATAAAAGTAAAGTAGTACAATGCTGGGATAAACCTACTTCACCATAGGGGGCACAAAAAAATTCCATTTGATTTAAATTGAACTTTGAACCCCTTGGATGTGTTGGAGACCTTACTTGCATTCAAGGGGTTAAAAACCACATTTAAATTAATGCAGTCTTGAGTATGTGTATGTGTTCTTCTATAGTGCAATTAATTTACCCCAGAATTGCCCATTTTCTTTATCCCTGTCCCTTCCTTCTCTTCCTGTACAACCCAGGTTATGAGGATTTCTTTCCTTGCTGTTCTTAGTATTGTTAGTAGGTCCTGTTGCCTTTCATCAATCCCATGCTGATATAGGCCCCAGCTGTCTGTAGAGTTGTCAGTCTGCTGTGGTGCTGTTCTTTATCATAAAACCCACCAAGACAGAACCAAAAGGACAGGGAAGGGTTGGCCTGGGGGGCAGGAGGGCAATTGCCCCCTGGGCTGGTCATGTGTCTGGGCTGGTGGGCCACTGCCTCACTCAATCTCCCACTTGTAAATGGAGCTAAACTAGTGATACCACAGAGCTTACATTTGAAATTAATCTAAATACAAATGATAATGCAGAGCTACAATACAAACAGAGCTACTCTAGTAGTATACCCCATTTCCTTTATAAGCTCTATGGCTTCAATACTGTAACTTTAATTGTAAGCACAGTAGTATCACTAATGTAGCCCCATTTCAACTGTAAGCTCTGTGGTATCACTTGTCTTACTTCACAACATTAAGGACAATTTTAAAATTAATGAAACGGGTGGGCTGGGACAGTGGGCTCGGCCGATAATAGAAATGGGCCACTAGATTGTATTTGCCCTCTGGGCTGTATGTTGCCAGCCTTCCCCTGCAAAAGGAAAAGGAGCAGGTATCAGTCAGGGAACATCAGACAACTGTTCTGCCTTTGGGAAGACAAACCTAAAAGGCCAACAAGGAACTGTTTAACAGCCTATTTAATACATCTTTAACCATTTGAGTGCCAGAGAGGTATCCAACATATTGCAACAAACTGGATACCCCTCTGGGACTTGAAGGGTTTATCCTTGCCTCATTTTTATATTGAAGATGCCCTTGTCTATCCAATATGTCCTTGGATTCTCTTACTGTGCTCAACCCCCACCATGTCTGCTGGGAGGCTATGTCCTTTGCATCAAAACAGGAGCACTGGTGTACTTCAGGCAGAATGTACATTAATGATCCCCTCAATGCTCACAAATTAACTGTAGCTGAATGAATCCACCAGTTTGTGTCAGTGTGGCTTTAACATAGTGTGGAATCTGAGAGTCCTGTTCTTCGTAGCTACATGAATCTTTTGAATGACTGACAAGCTGCTCTACTGGGATACAGGACCTCTAGGCCATAAAAAGTCTAGACATTTCCTCTGTGTCCTACAAAGTAACAGGGAAAATAACTGGTTAGAAAGACAGATCGGTATACTTGTAAGAATAAAGAGCAACTGTTGTGACTGCTGTTAAAAATGGACCTTGACTCTGGAATATATTTCTTTCTTTGACTTTCTTTAGTTTTAAAGGGGAATTATACAGCTGCAGGAGAAAATACAGAGGCCTGGTAAATCTGTATGTTTTCTATTTTTTCTCTTGGTTTTTTTCTGTCCAGGCCAATCCAACTTTAAGTGTATCCCAGTCCGAGTGCTGGATATAGTTTTGGTTACTGGGAAACATCTGTGGCCTGAATTACATTGCAGTTGATAACTTTATCAAGAGTATTTTAAAGGGGAACGATCCCCCCAAATAAAGTTCCCCCTCCATAATTAGCCATCTAAGCTTACCAATGGTACTGTTATCCAGAATAATTACTGATTTACTCAGAAATCCTTCTTGTGCCAAAACGGCCAGGCAACTGAGCAGACATCTTTGTTACAGACTTCTGTGCTCGCACTGTCAGTCCCGCTCTGCTCTAGGAGGTGTTGCATGGCACGCAGATGCCTCTAAAGTGCTGTTGCCTGACCGTCAGTCTTGACACAAGTAGGATTTCTGAGTAACGCAGTAATTATTCTGGATAACAGTACCATTGGTAAGCTTATCACTAGATGGCTAATTATGGGGGGGGGGCTTTAATTGGGGTGATCCCTTTCAACTGCAGATCTCTTCATAGAGTTCAGTGGGAATGTGGTAGATCATTTGTTCCCAACTTTATCCTCCGAGACCCCTAGAATTCTATGTCTTTAGAATTTTCCTGCTTGTGAACAGGTAAGTTAAATGACTGAGCCTCTGATTAACTTATCTGTACATAAGGACATCCTGAAGACCTGGCCTCTTAGGAACCACTGTGTTCGATAAAACCAGTGATAACACTTATCAACTGCAATATAATCTGTGGAAACAGCATTGCTAATTAAAGTTAACCTCAGTTGAACATCGGTTTAGTTAATTTTATAGAGTGAGAAATGCGTATATGTTTTAATAGCAATTTGTTTGTGAGATATTAACCTTTATTTCTTGGTGGCACAATGTGACACTTTATGCTATTTAGGTTATATGTTGAGCCAGTATGGCCACACTTTGTGCTATGAATGAATCTAGGCAGAACCCTCACACTGGTGGCATATTTTTATTTTAGGAACTATACCCTACAAATAATTTTCTTAAAGGGATAGTAATAGATAAGTTTAAGTTTATTTAATATTGTAGGCATTAAAAAATATGAACAACGATGTAAGTCTTATCTCTCAAACCTTTATGGTTTGAGAGAGAGATATACCTCTGTAAAGTTACCACTTCATAGCTGTTTGAGAGAAGCCAGCGCTCTAGCTGACAGCTGCAGAATCCAGTCTTTTGACTGGATGGAGGCTCTTCAGCAGAGCCGAGAAAGATCTAAACATAAATACTTCATTGGAACAGTCTACAACGTGTGCCTGCAAACCAAGCACACTTTGTAGACTGTTCCAATGAAGTATTTATGTTTAGGTTGAGTGATCTCAGCTCTGCTCAAGAGCCTCCATCCGGTCAAATGAGCGGATTCTGCAGCTGTCAGCTACAGCGCTGACTTCTCTCAAACAGCCAAGAAGATGTAACTTTACAGAGGTATATCTCTCAAACCATAAAGGTTTGAGAGATAAGACTTACATCGTTGCTCATATTTTTTATGCCTACAATATTAAATAAACGTAAAATTAACTACTATCCCTTTAATGTGATAAGAATTAACCTAGGTAGGTATCATTTGATCACGTCTGTTCTGTTTTTATTTTTCTGTTTCTACGTACTGCAAAATGTTTCATTATGCAATCTGCTAGCAACTTGTGCCCCTTATGAGACATTTAGTCTATTAACGCTCGTTGTGATATGTGACCTAGAGGCAGACTTGGAGTAGAGCTCACTATATACAGGAAACTGCAATATATAATGAAAAATGTAGAAAAATACTGTATGAAGGATTCCTACCTAGGTAAGTCAGTGTGTTAAATAAGAGACACTTGTTTCTATGGTATATTTCCCATTTAACCTTAAATTTGGCAGTTTAGGAGTCATTGGGGGTTATGCATTAAGGCATAATGAAGAGGTGATAACGTGGAGGTAACAATAACAATATTGCTTCTCCACTTCCTATGTTATTCTTATGCACTTGGAGTTCATTGGAGAAATCTTGGTTCATTGGCTCCATAGAATCACAGAGGAACAGGAGAAGTGATATTACTGGAGAAGTTATCCCCTCTTTATCACACCTTAGGGCATAACTGCCATTGTCAGTTCTGTTCGATGGAAAGAAAATATGACTGTCAGGAGTAAATTACTACTTTCCCCATTATAACCTTTCATGCCATCATGGTGATTTCATCAAGGCTACAGCCAAATCTACTGAACAGAAATTTGGAGCAATTTTAGGGGCCATCTCTGAACTGTAAGTAGCCAGTAAATGGGTGCTTGTGTACAGGTCTCTAGTCAGTGACATTTTAGGAGCCTGGACTCTTGGGTCCTGTTTGCTTTCTCTGAGATATTGTGGTCTAAATTTCCAGCTATATACAGAAAATTTATCATTTATGAGAAACCACAAGCCCATCTTTACCTTGCACAGATCTCAAAAAGAGCAGAGCTGTCGGTTAATGTGAGAAATAGATCTATAATAAAAAAACACTCTCACGCAGGTAGAGGATATCACTTATGTGCGTTAAACCTTTGAGTGCCAGGGGGTATGCAACGCATTGCTCTGCAATGCGGTGCGTACACCTCTGGCATTCAGAGGATTAATGAATTAAACTTTTATTTAAAGTTGTAAACATTTAAATCTAATAGGAAAAAAAAATTGTCAAAATGATAAGAGTCAAGTTCAAGAATGGTGCCCGATCGTTCATAGAAGAAATTAATTTAGAAATATGGTCAGTTTACATTGTATCTCTAGACTTTCATGCACGTTTACTGACACAAAGCTCTTCCAAACGATCCAGGAAGCTCATTGTCAGGGACATAAATATGAAGAGAAGAAAACCAAATACTAATAAAACATAGAGGCAGTTTGTCTTTACAAAATATGAGCTTACAGAATTTCAGGTCAGACTAAAGGGTTACTATTCCTTTAAATAAATTAAAAGCCATTTATTCCTGTACACCATTTAACTGTGTGAAAAACAGAGTGTTTGTTTAGTTCTTGAGAAACCTTTTCAAATTCAGTGTTAAAAACCACGTTGAATGTCTTGTACTTAATTATGCATAATTAGATTTCAAGCTTTCGAAATTGAAACATAGCTTTTTTATTTCTATTCCTTTACTGAGGCTTCTATGCTAACCTAATGCTTGTGTTTGGAAACAAAAAGCACATCAGAACTGCACTTATGGGACAGAAAGTGCTAAAGTTGGATGATTACTTGCAATACTTGTAGGCAGATAAAAGTACACCACCAGTCTGATAAATATAAATTTTAAGATACATAAAAGTTGGCAGCAATAAAATGTGGTATTGTATGTGGAGATCAATACTGCATGAATACGATCGCAAAAAAAAAAAAATCACATTCTTAACCTTTTGAGTGCTAGAGGGGTAGGGAATGCATTCTGTACCCATCTGGCACTCAAAGGGTTAAAATGCAACTATCACCTCAGCAGATCTGCTCCTGGGAAAAAGACCTGCCACTGAAGATGGGCTGCATTGGGAGCCCCTGTGGACCAACAAGTTGGCAGAATGGGCATCTGAAATGAGAGCAGATTTAGTAAAACGTAATTGCCCTTTAAACATATATTCCACTGCATATTTTGGTTTTGTTATTTGTCAAAAAATAAGTAAAAATAAACTTGTGTTTGTTATATGACATTATTTCCACTTTATATCAATTTGATCATTCTTAATATCACTCAGAGGTGATGGGTATGTGTAATTTGGAAGATGTTGACTAGATTATATGCTTGTGTGTGTGTGTGTGTGTGTGTACATTTACATCTCTGAGTCAGAATATCCACAGCATCTTTACAGTGGAGGGGTGGGTGTCAGTTTTTTTGCTAATATTAACCTATATTGATTGTATGACATTGACTCATATGTAACATTTAGCACATTCCGTGCTGAGTCAGTCTATTTTAGCGATATTATGAATGCTCTGCTGCAGGTTTGGCTGTGAATCAAGATTTTGGAAAATGCAGATTGATGAGGCTGTCAAGAAGTGATACTGCAGCTTGTCAGCGAACTTTTCTTTCTCCAGCCATTAATTTTAGTACAACTGCTGTTTCCTACAGTTTACATTGCAGGGTGTGTGTGCGTGTTTGTCAATGAGGCTGATGTGCTAAGAAGAACAGGTAATTCTGGGTGAACCAACTGCTCCATAGGTGACAAATGAAAATTCCCATTCATTTTAAATTGGCATTTTAACCCCTTGAATGCTAAGCAATGTGTTGGAGACCTGTCTAGCATTGAAGAGATTAAATGCCCATTTAAATCAGGAATGTTTATTTGTCTCCTATGACACAGCTGGTTTGCTGCAGAATTACTGTACCTATTGTTCTTCTTCTTCTTTTTTTTTTTTTTTTTTTTTGTTATGTGAAAGCATTTTACCAGGGAGAATACATTGTGATTGTCTCTTGTTTTCAAGTATGTCCAGAACTCATTTTATTTACCTCAGAAGAGTGAAAGGCTGAGATGACCTTGCTTGGGACTAGTAACTGTGACCCTGAGGTTTTGACCAGATTCTACAGCGGGTGCATTAACCAACTGAGCTATTACTATATCTGTCTCCTTTTGTGTAAATGTGTTGGCCATATTTCAGAGAAGCAGTTTCCATCTGCCATATCTCATATTGACCCAAAACATACTGATATTGCTTTTCAGATTATACCCAGCAATTTTGTGCAATATAGTATTTTTAAGGGGCAATGAAGTACACTGTGTGGAGCCATATAAATAAAGATACACATACATACATAAATACATACATTTCCTAACAGCAAACATACTTCTATAGACATGAATGGCTGTTATCAGGCTGTAAACAGAAACCGCTAACTGAGGACAAGAGAGATCAAATAATATATAGATGTAACTGCCTGTTGATACACAAATTAAGTGCCACTTGTTCCTTTTCTGTAATACAGGACCTCTTTATTCACAACAAAAACAGAATATGACATTATTAATATGTATTACTTTAAATCGACAGGTAATATGTTGTATATTGTTTTATCAGCATACAATATGAGGAGATGAAAATTTGGCCAGATTGTAGTGAATTTAAGAGATTTTCTAGTTGACAGCTGTACGTTGCACCTTTTTTTTGTGCCAAGGAACAGGGGGAGGGGTTATGGGAGGAATAAAGGTATGCCTATGTGTGGAGCTGGGGCACCAAAGGTTTACTGCTTAGTTTGTGTCTGAGAAGTAAATCCAGCCCTGGCTGGAAAGGCACAGGTTTCCCTCCCCTGACTGAAGCCTATTGCTCCCTTACCCTCTTCCTGCTGTTGCCTACATGTGTGTCTGTCTTTTGTGTGTGTCCTTCTGCTCCATGATTCTCTCTCTGCCTCCCTGCATTTTCTCTGTCTATGCTCTATTTTTCTGACAGCCAGCGTGAGGAAAGAGCAGTGATGATGAGGCACATGAAAGTCTCACACATACTGATTACATGTATGAATGACGTTCTAATCACAGGATCCATTTCTGCTCTCATTATTTTTCTACTTTTCATAATTCTGAACAGTCCTAATAGGAATACAGATGTGAAACTGTTTCTAAGCCATAATTAACTGGTGAGTCACAAATTAATTTTTATAATATTGAAGTCCTTCTATTAAACCCTTGATGATCGTAGGGGAATGCAAAGCATTGGGAAACGAAGCATTGCACTCCTTTCTGTTTATCGAGAGGTTAATGTTGGCTGTTTTAGTTAAAGCCGCCTCCCTGCAAAGGTGATCGAGGCTAATAAAGAGAGGGAATTAAATCATATATGGGAGAGATAGATGTGTATCCTTAGAAGGAGCAGATGAGGGCAGATTTATCCAGTGCCATTTCTTAAGAGCTAGTGGCAGAACATTTTTTTTATTGTTATGCCTCTTTGAATGCAGGTAGGTCAATCAGTGGCTGCCACTTTCAAATCCTATTGTGCTCCAGCTTGCGATATCCTGAAAACATGCACTGTTGGTAGCTCTTAAGCACCAGGGTGGGCAAACCCTGCCTTATAGTGTGCACATGGTATTAACTTCTGATCACAGGGCAATTAAATTGCTTCCCACACATGCACAGGCCAAAATACAAGCAATTTTATTGAACACTGCTCCAAATGCCACTTTTATAAGAGCTGCCCCACATGGCTCCCATGTGACAGATCACTGTGATTTGGTCTGTTGAGACCACACACAACTCTCTCTTTCTCATATTGACCTGATTGAGTCTGATAAATCTTCAAGTTAGCCTGATCAGCTCATGCAACCAATTTGTCATCTCAATCTGATTGAGCTGGCCCATTTTCAGCTGGACTGACTGATCTCATTGTTTGTATGGGTGCTTTCAGACTCTATAGCCCGCTTTAAGGTTGACATCTTTGCTGGGAAAAATACTAGACATTGTATTGTTTTCATATTATTGCCTCCATGCCCATTTTCCCCAGCTTGCCTTGACTACTAGCAATCCTAGTTTAAAGACAACCGTCAAGATTGTACGGTGTCCATTTTAGGATATATCTACTCCATTTTCTAAAACTCCCTCTTGCCTCCTACCAAACCTCTCTCACTCATCCTGCCTTCTAACGAATCTCTATTACTCATCCTCCCTCCTACCAAGCTCTTTCATGCCTCCTACCAAACCTCTCTAATTCATCCTGCTTCCTACTAAACTTGTTAATGCCTCCTAACAAACCTCTTAATTCACCTGCGTCCTACAAAACTCGCTCATGCCTCTTAACAAATCTCTCTCACTCATCCTTTCCCCTACCGCACTTCATCGTGCTTCCTAACAAACCACGCTAACTCATCCTGCTTCTTACCAAACTCCAATTGCCTCCTACCAAACATCTCCCACTTATCCGCCCTCTTGTGCCAAAAAATTAAACTTTAACCCTTTTATTTATTTAATCTTGCTTTCCTTCTAGTCAGCCACTTGCATATTGCAGTCACACAAACATCCAACAATGCTGCCACTTTCTATGAAGGAGTAAAATGATTAGGGGCCACCATCATGGGGCTAAACGGCTGTACTGATGTATAGGGCCCAGGCAAGCCCGCCTCTGGAAACTCATCTTGTTTTGTTCAGGCAACTCTTCCCGCAGCATTCCATCTGTACTTAACCAGCAGCCCCTCTGCTTCTCTAGGGCCCAGGATTAAACTTTTGGTTTTCCATACTTTCAGACTTTTTGCAAGAATATTTAAATGAAAAGAAAATGACTGTAGATGGATACGGGCATTTATGTATTTGTTTGGGGTGCTGCCCTAGACCTAACAAAGGGCAGCGCCTGCAAATAAATACAACCCCCCCCCACACACACACACACACACAGATTTCCTCTCCCTCTCAGCCTACCACCTAGCCGGCCTAGGCACAGATACTCTGCTGGGTATGGGGGGGGGGGGGTGCAGCACAGCACAGGGGGCCCTGGCTTTATGGTTTGTACTGGGCAACAAGATTCCTGATGGTATCCCTGAAAATGATCGAATATTTATTTATGGGGTTTAAAATGTTAGGAGGAAGGAGTCAAAATTAAGTGATGGCAGGGGAAATATCCATAAGGGTTAAATTAATGATAAGCAGTATTTAATATAAGAATAAAGGGTAACAAAAGTGGAGCAGGGCAATTAAAAAGTAGGTATATAAGGTATTGATGTATTTTAGTAAAAGATGGAGGTCAGTTATAGAAGTGACTACTACAAGTGAGTGTGATTGTCCTGTTGTTTCCCAAAGAGCTTGCAATTTCTTCTCTGCTCCTATTTAGTTGTCATTCATATTTCATGGTGAGATTATTTAAAATTATAACATATCACTGCAAAATTATTACATTTTTATATGATTCTGCTGGCCTTACACAGAAACACTTTGCCTTGCTGCAGGTTTTCCCTCTCTGCAAACTACACATGTACAAGGCAGGCCTTCCCTCTCTGAGGTGGGTGAGGCACTGTTTGTTTCTTTCACTTGCAGAGAGTTTGGTAGGAGGGAGGATGAGTGAGAGAGGATTGGTAGGAGGGGTGAGAGACTTTTGGTAGGAGGAAGGATGAGAGAGAGAGAGGTTTGGTAGGAGGCAGGATGAGAGAGAGAGAGAGGTTTGGTAGGAGGCAGGATGAGAGAGAGGTTTGGTAGGAGGCAGGATGATGAGTGAAAGGTTTGCTAGGAGGCAGGATGATGAGTGAGAGTGTTTTGGTAGGAGGCAGGATGAGAGAGAAAAAGGTTTGGTAGGAGGCAGGATGATGAGTGAGAGTGTTTTGGTAGGAGGCAGGATGAGAAAGAGAAAAAGCTTTGGTAGGAGGCAGGATGAGAGAGAGAGAGAGGTTTGGTAGGAGGCAGGATGAGAGAGAGAGAGAGAGAGGTTTGGTAGGAGGCAGGATGAGAGAGAGAGAGAGGTTTGGTAGGAGGCAGGATGAGAGAGTGTTTTGGTAGGAGGCAGGATGATGAGTGAAAGGTTTGCTAGGAGGCAGGATGATGAGTGAGAGTGTTTTGGTAGGAGGCAGGATGATGAGTGAAAGGTTTGCTAGGAGGCAGGATGATGAGTGAGAGTGTTTTGGTAGGAGGCAGGATGAGAAAGAGAAAAAGGTTTGGTAGGAGGCAGGATGAGAGAGATTTAGTAGGAGGGAGGATTAGCACACCTGGGAACTTTTCCATTTAGACTCCCCGAGAGGGGAGTCCTATGCTGCCTCTGGGGAAGATAAATGACACAATGCGTGTCAAAAGGGGGCAGGGATTAATCGCGAGTGGGGGGGCGAGACTTTAGAAAAAAAATGATTTCTTGGAGGAATAGGCTGGGGAAGGAGGTGAAGAGGGTGGGGAGTGGGAGGAACACAATTATGAAGTGCAAAAGGCGGATATTATATACATACCTGGGAACCTTCTTGTGCCAAGCCAAGGGTGGGATTGTGAAGGGAGGTGGGGTTTGCCATTAAACAGAGCAGATAATGGGAAGGAATGGGGGGAGAGTGACCAAAACTGGCAGTGAAGTAGAATGTGTTACAAGGGATCTCACTGCGAAGGAGTCTCTGTCCTCGGAGACATGGTAACAATGTATAAAAGCTTGGGTCAGATCCATAGAGTTCCCAGGCAAGGCTGCTTTAAGACTCTGGTGGGCCCTTGATAAAGCTCATGCTAGTGCTAATGGCCCCCCTAACAATCCCTGTATGTGAAAAAAACAAACAAAAAAAAACAACAAAGAATAATAAAGAAAAACACAAAAAGTACCTCTGACATTTTAGCCTCATTCCACCGGACAGAGGGCCCCTTTTAACACAGGCTTTCCTTTGCCCGACTTTCCTCTTCCAGCATTCACCATAGGTAGAAGAAAGCTATGGCCTGAGGAGTTGTTTCCGCTTCCTGTGTTTGGAGGCGGAGTTACAGAGCCTCAATTAAGGGGTGTTCTGAATGCCGGAAGTCCAATAAACTTAAATGGTGGCTGGCATTTTGCCAGACTGCTGTTGAGCTACCTTCCATCTTCCCCCTACACTTAATCCTTTGAATACGAGTGGTTCACGCAGTGCATTGCGTAGCAATGGAATGCATACCCTCTGGTGCTCACATGGTTAAATAAAAGGAGCCATCATATGCTACTCCAAAGAAACTGAAGACTGTGAGTCTTATTTGATGGTGAATTCAACAAGCGATGCTGCTCTTTTGCATGATCACACAGTGAGGTAGAAGAAACCTCAAAAGTCCCTGCTGCACTGCACATACAGACAGATGTAAATAGTGGTGAGTTCAGAGCTCCTGAGTCGGGATTAGTAGTGATTCTCGTTTAAAAAATTGCACTTTAAAGGGCAGCCATCGTGTAGATTAGGGATGGGCACTGTGAGGCCCTCAAGTTGATGCCAGACTACAACTCCCATCATTCCATGCAAGACAGTGCTTAACGGGAGCTGTAGCCTGCCAGCAGCTTGAGGTCCTCACATTGACCATCAATGATGTTGCTAGTTTCTCATTGACAGATAGTCTCCCCTTTGATTACTGTGAACCCTGGCAGGCCAAAATGGGTCCAAAAAGAGGTTTTACATTTGAAAAGTCGCATATAATATGTCATGTCTCGACACAACGCATTGACAATGTCTCCATGGTTAAAATGGTGACACGACAATCTTGCAGTGCATGAAAGTGCGAGATTGTCATGTTGCTTACTGAAACGGCGCTGTGACTGCAGCATGTGTTCCATGTTGAATTATAGAAACAACAGCCCGTAGACCCAGGATTCTCAGTTCAGCCTACTTGAAGTAATAAAGAACATGGTTTTCTACCCTTCATTCAGCACGCTTTGAGGTTCATTCAGTTGTTAAATGGTTAATTCTTTCATAGACGGCGCCGTTGATGCTGCACACATCTATGAAAGAATTAACCATCTATGAAAGAATTAACCGTTTCACAACCTCATAATTTTTTCATAGACGTGTGCAGCATAAATGGCACCTTCTATGAAAGAATTAACCATGTCATCATTTTAACCCGGGCGACATTGTCAATGCGTTGTGTGGAGACACAACGTATTGTATGCAACTTTTCAAATGGATACCAAAAAGAGACACCCAGTGCATCTCCATTGGTCCTATGGGAACTGATTCATCTGCAGCTCTGCATTGTGTCCTGTGCTATGTAGGTCCCCAGAGACCCTTTGTAGCAGGCTTGAGTCCAGCCAGGGCCAGCTTTACATCCCAGGTGCCCCTAAGCAAGGCCCTGTATATGCTCTTAGCTCCATCCATGGCCACATCTGCAGTCCAATCCACTATTTCCTGGCACAGAACAAACCCTTGCCCTATAACAAGCAAGGACAAAAAAAAGTTCTAACCCCCTGGCTGCTAGACTAGATCTCTAAGGAGTTAAGTAATAACTTGTGAAGTGGTATATAACCTGGTGCAAGGACTTTGATTGCCCTGGCCATACCCACAATTCAGAATGTGGGTGTTGCCAGCACAGCTGACATGCTTCTCTCAGTTGCCTTCTAAGTCTACTGGGAAATTCAGCCCTGAGTCCAACACTCAGCAGGCAACCCTGTAGTTTGTTTGAGAGTCACAGACTTCCAGGTTGTGTTCTGGTCCTTGAATGGCTGATGGGAGCCATTTTGGCTGCACTGTGTGGCTCCTTCCTTTCTACTAACCCTGATCCCATAGGCTCACACTTGATAAAACAAGACAGTTGACATTTCACAAATATATTTTTATTCCATCATATTAGTTGTCCTTTAACTAACCTGTGATCGGTCAGTGAAATACTGACCCCTAGAATGTGTTATAATTTAACCTCTTTTTTATGCCAGAGACCTCTCTAATACATTGCTTAGCAATCTATTGGAAGCCCCACCTCTAGCATCCAAGGGGTTAACACCTGTTTGAAAACAATAATGGTTATTTTGCTATGAAACATTTCCAGAAATCTATATTATTCTTGGGTATATTCGAAGGTATAAAATCAGCCTTCATGATTTCCCCTTGACACTATTAAACTCTAATGCAGTGGTAGCCAACCCTGGCATGTTTTCAGGATATCCCAGCTGAAACACAGGAGGACTGACTAGTGGGTTGGTCACTTTAATTGGTCTGCTAATGTTCATCCAGCTGTATCCTGAAAACATGCACTGCTGGTAGCTCTTAGGGACCAGGGTTGCCCCCCCCGCACTAGTACATATCCAGAAGTGCAAGCACATAGGTAGGAAACCAGTGTATGAGAGCAGAAAATGAGCTGTGCCTGGGATATGTACTGTTCCCCCAGAATTCAGTGAGATCTGCCGTGTTTAACTGCTTGTATGCTAGTGACGTCTCTAATGCATTGAGAAGCAATGCGTCAGAGACGTCTATAGCTTCCGAGAGGTGAAAGACGATATATTAGAGTTCTCTGACATCCATTACTACAGCAAAGCTTGGGCTTTTCAGATCTGATCTTGGTATTAGTCTGTTTGATTTATTCTCCACTGAAGTCATAAAGTCTTGTGAAATTTCTTTACTTAGAAGAGTGAGATCTTGGCCTCCTGGAAGAGATCTATAAATTTTCATATTTCAAGAATGACATGGAAATGGGAAGATTTACGATTTAATTATTGTCTTAGCGGAGCATGGTATTTTTTTTTAATTGGTCATAATGTTATCCAGCATGTAATTGCTGTCGTCTTACTCAAGCACACTTTTCTGTTTGTAAAAGAAAACGTTTAGATGTCTCCGAGGGTATCAGTGGGAAATCTCATTTTGGATTTTAGACATAAAAACACCATTCGCTTGCCGGGCAATCACTGTTCAGTTGAGCTTGTTCTAAAAGTACTGTTACAAAATAACAGATTGAACATAAAAAAAAGATCTAGAACATTAAAAATACATAAAGCATCTTTGTTTGCAGTTTTTAGTATGTATTTTATTTAAAGGAGAATGCAGGAGATTAGTAGACTAAAAATGATGCCTTAATTTGGACATTTTTACTCTACCGATGTCCTGTTTTTAGTATGGCTAACATGGCACCACACTTTACCCATATTTAAAGGAGAAGTAACACCTCACAGTAATAATCCCCACTTACCTTTACCATTGCCAGAAAATTCTTATGGCCTCTCTGAATTTTGTCCTTGTGTCTTTGTTCAAGAGATAGCATTATCAAACAGTCCCAGATGTCATGTCAGGTTGGAAGAGGACATGGCAGTTGCTGTCCGTTTACAAAAGCAGGCAGAGAGCGTGATTCTACTTGATTTTTAAGGACCAGAATAATTTATCCCTTTGGTGCTTAGTGTTAAAGGGATAGTAATGTTTCACAATAAAAGCAGCTCCAATTAATCTTCATAGTATTTGGGCCATAGAGAGTGTTATTTTCAATACTGTCAGAGTTGTAGTTCAAGAGTAATTGAATGATAAAGTATCCCTCTCCTACCCCTTTTACTTAGTGTAAGACACCTCCTCTCAGATGTGGAATTTGGTCCTGGGACCAGACAGCTCACAGCAGGGGACAATATTCTTAATGTAAACATAAGGAAAACCCTGCCTCCTTGACAGGTTTTTCAGGTTTTGCCTTACGTTCACTGAAGATTGTCCCTCTCTGCGATCCATCCGGACAGTCTTGCTGCTCTGAGGTGAGCAGTGCCAGGATGATCACTGGTCCTTAAGTTCCGGACAGTCGTGATGGTCCTGGCACAGCAGTGGTCGTTAAGGGGTTAAGAATTTCACAGACGGTGGGTGGAGTTTGTGTCTTGCTGTCCTGTCATGTCTGGTCATGGACATGGACATAACACGCAGGGCTGATTTGAATTTGTTATGTCTTAACCCTTTGAGTGCCAGAGAGGTAGCGTTGGATACCTCTCTGGCACTCAAAGGGTTAAAGTGTTTTGCCAGTCTCTCATTTATTGCCTCTTGATAAAACCTCCTTTTTTTTAACCACTTCATAAAATTGGAGGTTAGCTCTGTTAATAAAATCACCCCCTCCCTTTTCCCACAGAGAGTGCAACTTCTGCCAAGCTTTTTGGCTCATCTTGATGTAATCTGAAGCATCCCACCCAGCAAGGCAATCTCTGAAGTGCATATCGGTGATACTGTGTTGTCAATGAGATGGCTGTGTAAACGACACAGATATGTCAAATCCCATTCTCGCATAAATCTAAACTGACCAGATTTTTTTTCTAATCAGACATTTTTTATGGTTAGGTGGGGGTGTAAAAATGGCATTTAAAGGGGAACTCTCACCTCTGTTAAAGTACTTGTCATTTTAAAGTGCTAATCCAGTTAATCTTTAATCCGTTTTTTTATGTAATGCTATATAGCCCAAGATTTTACCTTTTAAAAATAAGTCAGAGCTGTCGGTTAAGGAAAGGCTGCCTGTCAGTCTTCACTTCTTCCCCTTCCCAGTGGTGCATCTTTCTCTCCTCCCACTCTGACAGAGGTTTCCTCCATGTGAGATGGAGCTCTCTCATTGGCAAGAGAGCAGATTCGTCCGTCATTGGAGGAGGAGAGAACGAGGCACTACTGGGGAGGGGAATAGGCGAAGATTGACAGGTTGTGGTGCAGAGCTGTACCGCAGCCTGTCCTTAAAGGGATTTTAATACTTTAATATTACTAATCCCCATAGTGTAGCTCTTTAAAAAATAATTCAATTGCTCCCAGGTTCATCTCTCAAACCTTTATGGTTTGAGAGAAAACCGTAAGCAAAGTTCCCCCCTCCCTCCCCCTCCCCTCAAGTCAGAGTTGTACTGACTGCAGGGATATCCGGTTTTATTTTTTTTTATTTTTGCAGCAGAGCCGCAACTGAGTTAGTAAAAAATAATTATTTCACTGAAACGGTCTTCTATGTGTGCTTGCAAACCAAGCACATGTAGAAAACCGTTTGAGTGAAATAATTATTTTTCACTAACGCGATTTCGGCTCAGCTGCAGAGCCGTAAGCCTGTCGTACGACAAACTTCCCCTTCAGTCAGTATAACACTGACTTCAGGGAAGGGGGAGGGAGGGGGAAACTTTGCGTTCGGTTATCTCTCAAACCATAAAGGTTTGAGAGATGAACCTGGGGACAATTAAATTATTTTTTAAAGAGCTACACTATGGGGATTAGTAATATTAAAGTATTACTATCCCTTTAACTGACATCACCGGCTTATTTTTAAAAGGCAAAATCTCAGGCTATTAAAAAAAAAAAAAAAAAAGTGGATTAAAGATAGTTCCTCTTTAACCCCTTAGCTCATACATATAACTTGAATGCCAAAGCCATGATTGGGAGACCTCTTGCAAGTTAAATGCCTCCTATTTCTCACATTCACCTCATAAACAGGAAAAAAAACCCTGATCATACTGCTGATACCACACTTCAAAGCATGCAGCATCTGGAGTATGTGCAGTGTAACTGACACAGCTTGAAAATTGTGGCCCTTTGAATATAATAATGTGTGCGCATCTGCATCTGCCCATCCACGTATCGTGCCTGCCCAGTGGCTTATCATTCTGATTGGCTAACAATTTCAGTAACAGCAATCACTAGGTGGCTATCATATTACTGACGTACACTAGATCTTTTCCGCCAATTAAAAATGTTTGCGATGGCTAAAGTGAACACATGTCCCTTTAAATGAGAGATGCTTACAAAAAAAACACACACTGTTTTTATGTAAACTAATTTTACATATTCCTAAAGGCTTGTCCTCACACATTAATGCATTATTTTTTTAAAACGTTAAATACAAATAATATGCTTTGGGCAGTTGAGATTTCAGATGTGTAATAAATTAATAGGTAGGTATCTCAAGTCTTCGGATAATTGTAAGGGCTGTATTAAGTCAGTAGCTGACCTGTCTCCGGGTCTCCTGGGGATCAAGGGCACATGGTCTGCAGAGTAGACTCTTCAGTTCATCAATGTTTTTGGAGCTCCGGGCGATTCAGGGAGCTCTAGTCTACTGATCCTCTCAACTGAGGGACTTCCCATTCCACCCATTTCCGCTGTGCACATTCTAGGAGTAGACACCGTCCTAGCGAACTAGTTCAGCTGCAGAAGGGTGGACCCAGGCAAGTGGGAGCTCCACCCAGATGTTTTCGTCCTGTTGGTACAGTAGTGGGATTTTCCTCAGATAGACCTGATGGCCTCCAGATTGAACAGGAAGGTCAGCTGTTCTGTTCCCATTGGAGGATCCCTCTAGCCTTTGCTGTGGACGTCTTGGGAATCCCCTGGCACTTTCAGCTTGCTTCCATATTTCCTCCAATTCCTATCATCCCCAGGGTTCTGAGGAAGATTCAGATTGATGGTCCAGCGGTCATTTTGATTGCCTGTTATTGGACCAGAATGCCTTGGTTGCCAGAACTCGTGGCTCTCTTCATTCGGGTTCCATTTCCTCTATCACTCAGACTGAATCTCCTCCTTCACAGTCTTCTCTGGAAGGTGGATGTGGACCGGAAGATTTTGACGGCATAGCTGTGGAAGCCTCCATCCTAAGGAGGAAAAGCTTTTCCCCAGGCGTGGTCTCCACCGTGATCCTGGCTAGGTAGCCGGTTTATTCCAAATCCTATTACATGGTTTGGTCTTTTTTCATTCTTGGTGTGTTGACAGGGATCTGTCTTCACAAGAATTGATCTCTCAGTAATCCTGTTGTTCCTTTTTTACAGGATGGTGTGATCAAAGGACTCTGTCTTAGCTCCTTGGACGTTACGACTTCAGCTCTCTCTGTGTTCTTTCCAGAGACACATTGCCATCTTGACAGAGGTCAAGGTTTTCTTTCAGGGCATCGTTCATGCCTTCCCTGCACTTCAGGCTCCCACTTTATAGCAGGACCTTCATCTGGGTTTGGGGGTCCTTGGCTACCGATCCTGTATGCTGTCTGACTTTGATGATGGCCTTTTTTCTGTCAGTGGTTTCTGTATGCAGAGTTGCTGAATTGCAGGCCTTGTCCTGCAGACTGCCTTTCCTGATGTTTCACATGGTAAGGCTGTGCTTCCTACTTCCTAAGGTGGTCTCTGAGTTCCACATCAGTCAGTAGATTGTTGTGCCTTCCCTTTGTCCTGACCCTACATCTGACACAGAGAGGGATCTCCACTTGTTAGATGTGGTACGCTGCCTTAAGTTCTATGTGCGCCATACTGAGTCTTTCCGTAAGACTGATGCCTTATTTGTTGTCCCTGAGGGTCCTAGGGCTGGTATGGCTGCGTCCAAGGTGACTATTACCTCTTGTATTGAGTCTACCATTCGCAAGGGGTATGAGCTCAGAAAGAAGCCAGTTCCTTTCTGTGTAACAGCACACTCCACCTGGTCTGTTAGGGCCTCCTGGGCCTACATGAATCAGGCCTCTGCTGAACAGCTGTGCAAGGAGGCCACTTGGTCTTCTTTGCACACATGTGCCTAACATTTCCATGTTGATGTTCTGGCTTCGGCTGAAGCCAGCTTTGGCAGGACAGTCCTGGAGGCAGTTTTGTCTGTCTAGGATTTTCTCCTTCCTGTGCCATTTTGCTCTTTACCTGTTTTGAGCCCTGTTGGCTCTTGTTCTTGTATTCTGTGTTATCTGTTATTCAGTGTCCGTTGACAGTTAGTTTGGGTTGTTCCATGTCCTGGATAGTCCAAGGGAACTCTAGTATCATGGGGACCGGCGTTTGGTCCTTTCCTTCTCTTCCCACCCTGGGAGCTCAATGTTGGTACATCCCCATGGTACCTGTGAGTTATATTGCACGAAAGGGAAAATAGGATTTTAGTCTTACCAATTAAATCCTTTACCCATTAATGTGGAACTATCACCTCCACTAAAATCGCCCGGCAATACTTAGGCAGGTGGCGACTAGCTTACTAATCTTTATTTTACCATTAAATAGTGCCCACGAATAAAGTTATGCTTAAGTTTCCTAGGCTGATGGACAGGTTACTGAAGCCTGTACGCCTGCGCCGTCAGTCTGTTCCGGAGCCGTCCGGGCCAGTGCTATGCCTGTGTAGAGGACTGACTGCGCAGGGGCGCATTCAAGATGTCCACGTTGATGCCTGGCTTCTGGTCTCGGAAGCTTAAGCATAACTTTATTAGTGGGCACTTTTTAAAGGTAAAATAATGATTAGTAAGCTAATCGCTACTTGCATAAGTATTGCAGGGTGACTTTAGTGGAGGTGGTAGTTCCGCTTTAAGTCCATATAACTCACATTTCTCCCACCCAGTGAAAGGGACCAGGCTGGGTCTCACTTGGCTGGACTCGGGAGTCCTTTTGTGTTGCTTACTCACAGGAGTTTTTCCTTTCTTTTTTTTCTTGCTTTCCTATTTTGTAGGCTTCTCACAAATCTGTCTGGGCAGGGCTTTTGAGAGTGCATGATGGGAGGAAGGGGAAGCTCCAACCACACTTCTTTGCAGCCTACAGGGAGGAGCTGACACCTCCTCATGGTACCTGTGAGTTATGTGGACTGAGAGAAAAGGATTTAACAGGTAAGACTAAAATCCTCTTATAAAAAGAAATACCTGACAGCTGTGTGAAGGACTTTTACTTTGGTAGGTGCTTCTGTTAAGCACATTAAGAGGCACTTATTCCTATAAGTGTCGTTCCTTTTCATTACATTTCTGCCATACATGTATACTTTATTTTATGTTTGTGTGACTCTTGTGCATTTTTCTTTCAAGCTTAAAGATAACAAGTGTTTTCTAATAGCAGTGTGTATTAGGAACAGCTCTTCCTCTGTATGTTCAATAGCTATTCCAGGAGCCTATTCAGCATTAGGATTGGGATAAAGGTGTGGGGATGGGAGATGGGTTATAGAAGGAGAAATGTTATAAATTATTTCTGTACAGCCAATGTGCAATCCTCTTTCTACTCCTTTACTGTGAGCTGGTGAACTGTCACTCAGCATGACTGATCAACTCCTCATAAGCTGCATAATAAACACCATACACTGCAAGGGATGCACTAAGGCCTGTGATAGCTAGTTTTACTACAAGGACATTTTATATGGCCTCAGAGTCCTCAGAAAGGCTGTACAATTATATTGTAACAGTATTGTTAGACCCACCTACAGAAAAACAGTTAAAGGGATAGTAATGTTTCATAATAAAAGCAGCTCTAATTAATCATTATAGTATTTGGACTTTGGAGAGTGTTATTTCAATTCTGTCAGAGTTGTAGTTCAAGAGTAATTCAATGACAAAGTATCCCCCTCCTGCCCCTTTTACTGATGTAACACTGTTCAGCCAGATCAGAAGGGAGGTGCCCAGGTAGACTGCAGAGAGGGGCAATCTTCAATTAAAGGGGAACTACCACCCCGCAATAACTTAACCTTCATTGATTCTTCATCTGGCAACTAGCTGCTTAGTAGCGCTAGTCGCCAGAAATATTACCCGGTTCCGAAGATTTCGTCGTTTTACCGATGCTCACAGGAGCAGGAAGCACGGACAGCTCATCATAGTAATGTCCGTGCTTCCTGCTCCTGTGAGCATCGGTAAAACGCAGAAATCTTCGGAACCGGGTAATATTTCTGGCGACTAGCGCTACTAAGCAGCTAGTCGCCAGATGAAGAATCAAGGAAGGTTAAGTTATTGCGGGGTGGTAGTTCCCCTTTAAGATAAGGGAAAAACCTGAAAAACTTGTCAAGGGGGGCAGGGCTTTCATTGTTCTCACTGGAAGAAGATTGTCCCATTCTGTTTTCTGTCTGGTCTATGGACCGCATTCCACATCTGAGAAGAGATGGCTTACACTAGGTAAAAGGGGCAGGGAGGGGGAAACTGCTTGTGAATATCTCTTAAACCATAAAGGTTTGAGAGATAAGACGTATATCATCGTTCATGTTTTTTTAATGCCTGCAAAATAAAATAAAGATAAAACGAAGTATTACTATCCCTTTAACATACTCTATGACTGTCAGTAGGAAGAAAATTAGGTACAAAATGGAGAAACTTGTCCTCAGAAGAAATTCTGGGCAAAAGATAACAATTCTGGGCAAACCATCACCATAGGGAACAAGGAAACATTGCCGTTGATTTAAATGTGGTGTTTATCTCCTTGAATGCTAGAGATGTCTCCAACGCATTGCTTTGCAATGTGTTGGAGACATCTCTAACCTTCAAGGGGTTAAAAGCCCTATTTAAATCAATGGGAATTTTAGGAGTTTTTGTTTTTCCCCTATATTTTAATTGGTGTACCCCAAAATTGCATCTAAGGCCCAGAGTGTGGGGGGAGGAATTTTGTAGCTGGTGAAAGAGGAGGAGTGGATTTTTGGGGTGCTTATTAACCTTAAGGGGTGCAATTATAGGGCAAACCAATATTCTCACTGACCTAAATGAGGCTTGGAGGCCTCTAGCATTTCAAGAGGGTGAGAGCTGGAATTAACCTTTTGCATGCCAGAGGGGTATGACATGCATTGCTTGCAAAGCAATGCATTGCATACCCATCTGGCACTCAAAGGGTTAGATAACGGAGGCTTCAGGAATTTTTTGCCACTTTTGGTGTAGCTGGGTTATCCCAGAATTGCACCTCCTTTAGCTTACTGAACACAATTCTAAGAACCTCTGATGCCTCTGTTGAAACTTTGAATGGAGGACCCCAATATATTTAAAATACCTTCCTTAAAGGGATATTAATGTCCTTTTAAAACATAACTAAATATTGTAGCTATTAAAAACATAAACTAAATGATCCGAGTCCCATCTCTCAGACCTTCATAGTTTTAGAGAGAGAATGTTTTAAGGCCCCCCCCCCCACACACACACACACACACTGATGTCAGTTGTAAAGCTGACAGCAGGAGATTGTGTTGGCCAACTCGAGGCGGCTCTTCAGCAGAGCTGAGATACCGAAATCTAAAAAATACTTCATTTGAATAGTCTACAAAGTGTCCCTGGTTTACAAGCACACTTTGTAGACCGTTCCAGTGAAGTATTTCTTTTTAGATTTCGGCTCTGCTGAAGAGCTGCCTGGCTGTCCCAGGACCAGGATCTCCTGCTGTCAGCTTACAGCTGACGTCAGGGAAAGGGGAGGGGGATATTTAAAATATTCTATCTCTTAAACCGTAAAGGTTTGAGAGATGGGACTGGGATCATTTTGTTTATTTTGTAATAGCTACAATATTTAGTTATATTTTAAAAAGACATTACTAAGCTTTTAAGCCTATTAATATTTGTGGAAAAAGTAGCCATGTTGGTGTGTTGTGCACCTAGGAAAGCCTTTCCTTTTTAATGATAGGTTTACCGTGGTTCCTTGCAAAAACTCAAGGCAAGTACCCCTGCAACTGAAGGCCCCCAGGCAAACACACTGGGCCCATGCATTAATCCCTTGAGGACCAGAGGTGTAAGCAACATATAGCAACGTATTGCAAAGTAATGTGCTTACACTGGAAAACAAATTAAAATGCCCCATAAAAGATGATTTTCTGGCATCACAAGGATCCCTAGCAATACCAGTTCCTTATTTTATGAAGTGGAAATAGGAGACCTGTGTGATCAGTCTGTGATTGTACTCTGGCCACAGACTTATTTATCATTGAGGTACAAAGACCCCAGCGGGGAGAGATAAGGGGCGCATTTATCAAGAAGCTGCTTTTAATAACTATCCCTCAATGAAAATTGTTACTCTGAAGGCTCAAGGCCTTCAAAATAGTGACCTTACGAACCGTATTCAGTAACTAAATAAGAACAGAGCTGTTGAAATCAACTGCACCACAGCGATTTAAGTGGGCTTTTGGCACCAAATAAATCAAATAGGATTCAATGCATTGAAGATCTCTGTAGCGTTCAAGGGTTTAAAATCCCATTTTAAATCATTGAGAATTTTAAAAATGTATGGTGCAGATAGATTTCTCCAGAATTGCACCTCTTTAGGTCATTATATACAGCTCTATAGGCCAAAAAAAACATGGATGTATTCTGGGGGAAACCAGCTGCACTGTAGGGGAGAACTAAAGATTCCAAACATTGATTTGAATGCAAATTTTAACCCCCTGAATGCTAGATGTCTCCAAAGCATTGGGAATTTTTAGTTCTCCCCTATAGTGCAAATGGAATATCCCAGAATTCATCCACTTTCTTTTGAATATACAGCCCTATGTGTGATTTTTACATTTAAAGAAGAACTAAAACCTACCAAAATGTGTTTTGTATTTGTGCTTTTTTTTTTTTTTTTTTTTTTTTTTTTTTTTTCCCAAGAAATGACATCTTCAGTCAGTCCTGGGTATCATGACTATTGAGGTGGACATGACAGTTGTTGGCAGGTTTTTCTTTTTTTTTTTTAACCTTAACCCTTTGAGTGCCAGAGGGGCACGCAACGCTTTACAATATGTTGCGTACCCCTCTGGCATTCAAAGGGTAAAGCCGACAGTGTGCATGACCTACTTGTTATGGACGATAGAGGTGCATGTAGCAGGGTTAAGATTACTACTGTCATGTCTGCCTCCATGGACAACATCCAGGACTGAATGACAATGTTATTTCTTGAACAAAGGCACAAGAGCAAAATTCATAGGAGTCATTAAGATTTTCTGGCCGTAGTAAGGTGAATAAAGGGCTATTAATAGTAGGTGTTGGCTTTAACCCTTTGAGTGCCAGAGGGGTACTCAAAGGGTTAAAAAAGGCATAAGTGCCCATTTGTCTTAGAACAGGTTTCAAACTTAATTCCAAGCAGTGCAAGTTTTCATAACTGATCCAGTTGTGGTCCTGTGAGGTCAAGTCTTGTGAGAAATATCTAAGTACAGATACTTGAATTCCCTTTAAAGTAAATTACTACAATTGCTGTTTGTCGGATTGGATAGTGTTTTACACTATCCGTTTTCTTTGATTTCTTCTAGTGATTACCAAGTGTAAGGCTCTGTGAGTTCTCTGTAATCTGTGGAACCCCATGTGGTTTAACATTGAGCTGTACATGAAAAATGAAAGTTGTGAACTCATTTCCTGAGAATCATAACATTTTATTGAGAGAACATGTTAAATGGAACGTCCAGGGTACAATAAATATGCAATGTGATTCAAAATTGAGGTTGCTGAATAGAAATTCGTTTTCTACAAAAAACAAACAAAAAAACAAGGCAAGAAAAGAGAAACTATCAGCACTAGCACACTATAAAATACACATATAAATACATATATAAAAAATATAAACCCAAGTGAATAAGGTATGAAGTGCAGCAAGGGATGAGGGAATTCTCCAGTCCCCAAATTGGGAATAAACCTAAAACAAAGACAAAAAATAATCCTGTCTGTTCTACACAAATTCTCCACATGTGAACTCTGTGTAAACTTATATTCACCAATATGTAAATTCACGTATTTCAAAAAATGAGGATTTTATTGCATAGTTTGCTAAAAGTATGTTTAAGCTTGCCTTCTTCGTCAAGGTACCCCATTTAAGCGAACCCTATGTAATATGTATTGCTATCCTTGTGGTTTACAAGAATAGTTTATATTAAAAACTAGCAAATTGGACATGATATTGCCCGTGTGTAAGTGAAGTAAATGTGTAGGAATAAAAATACATAATCATCACTTCTAAAGAAATGAAATATATAGTATCCTCATGATTAGACTGACCTGCTTTCTAAGAGGAATCACTTGTAGTGAGTAGGTAGGGACCCAAAAGGATAATACTTCAACCAATCAGGGCTGGATTTGTAATAAGGCGGAGTAGGCACCTGCCTACAGGCGCATCCCACAGAGGGGCGCCTGTCATTGCTAGGATTGTTTTTCTCCTTTTTTTTTTTTTTTTTTTTTTTTTTATTAGCCTCGCCAGTAATTGATCGCATAACACTATCCAATCTGGAACACAATAGTCTGATACCCCAAACATCTTTATACAATGACAAAGCCCCCAAAAGGGCCTCTCTTAATTCTCACACAATATGGGGTAATTTTGTAACATTTTCTCCTCATATATTTACCAAACTGAATAATAACTATATGATTTGCATAGACGACAGGTAGGTAAACTCCTGCACCACACTTCAACCCTACCTCACCCAACCAGCCAATGACTGATTGGGGAACATCAAAACTGCAGATTACAGTGGGCCTCAAAACCAAGGGGCACTCACACCTTTAATAGAACATAGTACCTCCAATACTAGAATAATGGGAGAAATTAAAAAAAGCCTAAAAATACTTCTCCAAAGACACACACCCAAAACGCCATGGAAGAGCAAAGGAAAAATGTATTTAATAAAATATACGTGCCATTTTTTTTGTTGTTACATATTCAATTCTAAACTCCCTTTTACCTATACCTATCTCACCTAATTATTATTATATTGCTAAACATTACACAAATCCAATACTATAGACTGCATGAAGCCTGTAAAACACATCATGATTACAGGCAAACTATGCCTTTAAAACCCCCTTTACATTGAAAAACTGTTGCACATATTTAAACAATTGGGTCTTTTTAAACTTTCAAGTAGATCTGTCACTTTGGTTCAAGTTTGCATATGTGACGGCTTCATTAAGAACTGCCAATGTGTCATGTTAGCTAAAGACTTTTAAGGAGATGTTCATACTTGGTACAATATGCTAATGTATTCTAATTGTGGTACCAGTGTGGTTTCATATCCTAATGAAGGTTTTCAATTTTATATGCTAATGAAGTGCTGTGCTACGCCAGGAGACTTTCACTTTTCTCCAGAAATAAGTGTGAATAATTCCTAGATCAGTGGTCTCCATCAAGTAACTCATGAGCTATTGGTAGCTTTTTGGCTACAAGTGAATAGCTTTCTTCCCTCTAATCCGTATCACCCTATCTGATCTGCCAGACTCTGGTTCTGTGGTTGAAATGTGCTCCCCAATTGGCTGCAGTCAATCTGGGCACAGATTTCATCTGTGGTACCCAGAAGTGGTCAATCAGAAAGCTGCTAGTAATGCAGATAGAGAGCTTCACAGCATTTACATACTTGAAGTGTATTTCTTTATGCTAGCATATCATAATATACAACTATAACATGCTGTGGAGGCACTTTCCCTCTTAGCCCCAAATCACCTCCCCTGTTCACTAACACTTAACATTTCATTGTATTTTCTACCTCCCGTAGTAGTGAAAGAGTTAAGCGTCAATGAGGAAGTCATATTGGGCTTAGAATACATACCCCTCTGGACCTCAAAGGCTTAATAATCTATAAATTTAACTCAAAAATAGTTTTCCAAATAAAAAATGACAAATAGAATATATAGTTGATTTTGAAACATTGTTTTTAGGTGATAGTGCCCCTTTAAATATTAAAAATAGCTCTCTAACATAATTCATACAATTTTTTTTGGAGCAAAACTCAACATACAGAGATCTTTATTGTATTTTTGGTGATCCTTCTTTGCTGCACACATTTCAGTTTGTGTATGATCATGCTGGGAAAGCAAATTCAGCAAGATCAAAATGTGACATATCTTTTAATAACTGCATGTTGTCAAAATCGAGGATTTAATCTCTTGTGCCAGAGGACCTTTGTTGCTGTGCTACAGGAGGCTTGCTAAACTGGGAGACATTCAGCATGAGGCAGGCAGAACACTGTGAGAGATTTGTAGCTACTGTGTGCGTATAGAACATCCATCTGACATTAGCCATGACTGGAAGTGACATTGCGGCCTTGGGTAAAAACTTGAGATACTAAACTAGTTGAAGTATTGAATTGCGACATTACTTGAAAAAAGAAGAAGACTACTGTATCCACACATGCAATATGGTAGATTATGGTAGTTTTTTTTTGAAGGAATAAGTGGCTAAGCTCAGCCTGTTCCTGTGATATCATACAAGTTGTCTCAATACAGACAAGTGGCAACATTGAATGGAGCTAACAGTCACTGAGGGGTTGTATGAGAGGATTAACCCCCTGGATGCTATAGATCTCTCCAACTTGCTTCACTCCGCATTGGAGTTCATACCTAGGAACTGCACAAATAATCTGATCCTGAGTGCTTTAACCCCTTTGAGTGCCAGAGACATACACAACACATTGCAATGCAATGCGTTGCGTACCCCTCTGGCATAAAAAGTGTTAAAACTATTAACAATGAAAGTTTCCAAGAATGTAGATTCTAAGCAATGTTTGCTAAACCCCAGAAGTGGTCCAGTCGGTCCTCAAGGAACCTGTAACATTGCACAATTTAGAAATGCCACTGCTTGACTACACACAGACAATAGGATTGCTCCTTCTGTCATGTAGAAATAGCACAGATTTAGAAACAATAGAGTAAGTTAATTTGTGCATATTATGTAATAAATAACATTGTACTTGTGGACCCTGCAAATTTGGCACATTACACTTATACCCTGAGATTTGGGTCTAACACTGAGAATTCCCCATTATGGTTGGAGAAAGATTGAGAGAGTGTGAGGAAGTTAATCATCATAGTATTTGAGCCATGGAGAGTGTTGTTTCAATACTGTCAGAGTTGTAGTTCAAGAGTAGTTGAATGATAAAGTATCCCCCTCCCTCCCCTTTTACCTAGTGTAAGCCACCTCCCCTCAGATGTGGAATCTGGTCACTTGACCAGACAGCAGGGGACAATCTTCTTACTATGAACATAAGGAAAACTCTGCCCCCTTGACAGTTTTTTCTGTTTTTTTCCTTATGCTCTCTGAAGATTGTCCTTCTCTGCGATCCATCCGGACAGTCTTGCTGCTGTCAGGTGAGCAGTGATTTCTTTCTTCATATTATGCTATTAAAGGGGAACTCTCAACTTCTTTAAACTTGATTTCCTATTACAGCTCAGTGTTGAATCTGTAATCCATTTTTATCTTCAATTTAATTCAGTAGTTATAGAGAAATTAGTTGTTAAAGTTCAGAAGGTGGCATCAGTTTCTTTCAGGCAGCAGATACAGATCCGGCCCGCAGCCTATCAATCTTGATCAGTTTCCCTCCCCCCATAGTGCCTACTCTCCTCCGATGACAGGATTCCTACACATGACCAGGAGCGCTCTCTAGGAAAAGCACTTCCAGGTCATTGTTTATGCACAGACGGCACCCGTTCATGCACTTCTTCCTTTATAATCAGTGACAGTCTGCTTGCCTCTGTGGCTATTTTTTAGTTAGGCAAGTGGACTGGCACTCATTATGAAGGACGGAGCGCATGAACATGCTCCGTCTGTGCATAAACAATGACCTGGACGCGCTTTTGCTAGAGAGCGCGCCAGGTCATATGTAGGAATCCTCTGTCATCGGAGGAGTAGGCACTACATGGGGAGCGGAGTGAGCAAGGTTGACAAGCTGTGGGCCGGAGCTGTACCTGCTGCCTGAAAGAAACTGACGTCACCTTCCGAACTTTAACAGCTAATATTTCTACTGAAATAAATTTAAAATAAAAAACAGATTACAGCCACAACAACATTGAGCTGTAATAGGAAGTCACGTTTAAATAAGGTGAGCGTTCCCCTTTAAAGGGATAGTAATACTTCGTTTTATCTTTATTTTATTTTGTAGGCATTAAAAAAACATGAAGAACGATATAAGTCTTATCTCTCAAACCTTTATGGTTTAAGAGATATTCACAAGCAAAGTATCCCACCCCTGTTCGGCTAGATCAGAAGGGAGGTGCCCAGGTAGACTGCAGAGAGGGACAATCTTCAATTAAGATAAGGGAAAAAGCTGAAAAACTTGTCAAGGGGGGAAGGGCTTTCATTGTTTTCATTGTAAGAAGAATGTCCCCTTCTGTTATCTGTCTGGTCATACAACCAGATTCACATCTGAGAAGAGATGGCTTACACTAGGTAAAAGGGGCGGGAGGGGAAACTTTGCTTGTGAATAGCTCTTAAACCATAAAGGTTTGAGAGATAAGACTTATATCATTCTTCATGTTTTTTTAATGCCTACAAAATAAAATAAAGTTAAAACGAAGTATTACTATCCCTTTAAGCCTTTGCAATGCAAAGCACTGTTCCTTAGGATCAAATGTTAACCCTATAAGCATTAGAGGGGTCTGAAATGCATTACTTTACAAAGTGTTATACACTCCTCTGGTCCATAACCTTTTGAGTGCCAGAGGAGCAGTCAGGGGGTGTAAAGCATTAATATTATTTTCTTTTATTAAAACATTTTCAATATTAACTGAACAATAGAAAATATTTTAAGCCATATTCAAATGTTACAACAGGGGTGGATCAGTTCTGGAAGACTGGGCTCCTACAAATTTTGTTTCTGTCCTAAATTCTGGAGGCATTTTATATACAGTTTTCTCTGTTGTCCAATATACATTACAGGTACCATGGGGAGGGGACAACTCCTCCCAGTAGGATGGAACAATTCTTCTTCAATGACTCCAAAAACTACTACTTTGGTCCTAAACGTTCTGTCTGGATCCAAAATGTTTATATGTTTGTCCACTCCAGTGTTACAACTATGACAGATGTGTACTTATATAAAATCTGCTTCTGCTGGGAAAATTGCTTCAGCTTCAAGAGAAACACTGTGGACTGGATTGAAAAATATTCTAGTTTATGCTGTGTCCGCTTATCAAATGGATACAGGCAGATGCTCATTTCAATTATATTGCAATCTGCTTAATATTTATTAAGGGAAAGTCATCCCATCACAACGTTTCAGAGTTTAGCCTGCCATCAGGTGAGATGATCACACTGTATTAGAATGCACTGCACAGCTAGTTCTACATAATTAGACATGCAATTTGTCTCCTCCATGTTAGGTGGTGAACATAGGGGAGGCAGTTATTCCATCGCGTTATTGCTATTTGATAATACTTGCTGTGTTGAAAAATCCCCCACATAGTCTCCCATCCTAACAGAACTCTTTCTCAATCTCCTCATTTGCTGTTTTCCAGAAACATAGTACAATTCCTCTAGTTGCTACCTCTCCTGTAGTGTTTGATTCTACACCTCCAGGATCTTGAGTTTTCCCTTTTACAAAATTGTTCATACTGATGACTGTGCACAATTCATTCTATGTTCAGATTGCAGATGGAGCCCAGTCAGTGGGACATGGGCAACACCAGCAAGCCAGTAGTATTACACTGTTAGTATCATCAGTGTGAACAAGGCCTAACATGGTGATTTAAGGTCTACTCTTAAGTAGATCTAGAACTATTGGAATATTGATTCTCAGCCCCTTTGATGCTAAAGACACCTCCATTGCATTGCAAAGTTTTGTCACCAATGGGTTCATTCAACAGAATGATTTAGGTAGGTATTCTTCCTACAGAAGTCAGATATTGTGGGTGTTTGTGTGTGTGTGTGTGTGTGTGTACATCCTTCTTATATATCTCCTATATAATAATTTGCTAAAATGTGTGTAACGACAAAGTCATGCTCAGTAGAGACTGCTGCGTGTGTTGCAGTCATGCGCAGTAGAGACTGCCCCCGCCACGGCTGATAAAGAGCTGAGTCTCCTCTGCGCATGACTGCCCCACAACTGGCTGGCAGTGGCACTGTGGCTCGTGTAACGGGCTCTTCAACTAGTATGTATGTGTATGTATATATATATATACATACCTGGGAACTCTCCGGATTTGCCCCGGAGACTCCGGTTCTGACAGAGCTTTACCGGGTCTCCAGGGCAGAGGCTGCTTCCTCCGGATGTGGAGAGTTTCTATTGAAACTCTGCCACATCTGCTTTTTCTCCCGTTGTGCCTTCGTCCCCAGCCTTCTGTGTAACACATTTAACCCTCTGAGTGCCAGAGTGGTACGGAATGCATTGCATTCCGTACCACTCTAGCACTCAAAGGGTTAAATCCCCCCCACACTCGAGTTAAGTCCCGCCCCTTTTTGACGCGATTAGCGTCATTTTTGTTACCCCCCTGCTGAACCAGAGGACTACCCTCCGGGTAGCCCTCAACTGAAAGTTCCCAGGTATATATATATATGCTGTTGTACTTGTGAGTCCCTTTCAGTTTACAATTTGCTAAAGACAACACACTCATTGAAGCCTATAGTCAGGAGGTGTAAAATAAAGGCATGCTTCAGAGGAGATCCGCAAATACAGGCAACTGCCGATACAATGGAGAATAATATCAATAGAACTGACTATTGTATGAGAACTCCTGCCTTGTTAAATCCATCAGGATAAGAGCCACTTAATATAGGTACAGTTCCTTTTAAACTACTTTTACTTTGTTAGCACCAGTGCATTGGAGACCATTGTAGCATTCAAACGTTAAAAGGCCATTCATATCAATGGGAAGTTGAGGCACTTTTATTGATCCCCTATGGTGCAGTTGGTGTACTTCAGCATTGCAACTACTTACCTTATTGAATTTTACCTTCAGGGTTCTAACTACTTCCAGCATTAAAGGCATAGTAATGTCAACAAATAAAGTAATATTGGATTGTTCATTATAATTTTATATACTGCGCTGCACCATTTTCAGTTTCCTTATCACTATATTCTCCTTGTAATTTGAGTGTAAAATTTCCCATCATTACAAGGAGAGTACAACAATAAGGACATTGAAAACTGTACTGTACATTATATAAAATTATGAGCAATCAAATATTACTTTATCTGTTGACATAACCCATTAGTGACACGTGACGTGCCAGGACCATCACTTGGGACTATACGTTAAGGACCAGTGATGGTTCTGGCACGTCATGGAATTCTGGGATAGCATCACTGCTGCACACAATTCTGCCACCCAGAATTCATTGCAAAAATAAAAAAAAATACTGTGGTCCTTAATGGCCACCCACCTCCAGATCGTTAAGTAGAAATACCTGACTGCTGTTTGAAGGACACCTCCTGATAAATTGAGCAACTGATTCTTCGAGTACTGTTCCCCTTTAAATATAGTGTTGGCCTTGTATAAGTTTCGGTGGTCAGTGCATTACCTCTCAATATGTAACACTCTCAAATCGGAATTCAAAGGATAGTTTCTCTGCTGTCAAACATAATTATCTCTTTAACCCTTTCAATGCCTTTAATAAGCAAAGCATTAGGTATTTCTCTGGCACTCAAAGGGTTAATCAGGTCACCCAGTAGAAGTCCGTTTTTGGCGTTGGAGATCCAGCATTTAACTACTCCTGATGAATACCAATTGCTAGAAACCTTCTGTGCCTTCATTTGCTTCCGTCCTCATAAAACTAGGTATGTGATTAGTATTCAATCAAGTGAATGGAAAGTAGGATTGTTCTAGCTTTCTCCGCATCCCATAATGTATCTTCTTGTTTGGCTGTGCTGTTTATTCTGGGTGGGAGCCATAATACCAGCACAGAACAGCCTGGCTCCTGCTCAGCATGCGGTTTAGCTTGGATTAAAAATGTTCTGGAATTTGCAACCTGTACAGTTATTTGGAGAGAGGTATAGGGTCATATTCACAAAAGAAGGAGCAAATATGGAGCAAACCAGCTGCACTAATGGGGAGAAATGACAATTTCCCAAACCACCTTTGCTCTCATAGGGACATCTCTCTCATTGTTTGCTAGCCATGGTTCACAAATCATTGTGAAAGCAATGTGTTAGACCTCTCATTTAAGGGGTTAAGAGCCCCATTTAACCCTTTGAGTGCCATACCTCTCTGGCAGAAAAGGTTTTACATTTGTGAGAATTGCTTCAGAATTGCACAGCTTTATTTTGATGACTATAACCTGTATTTTTGTGACTGTACAGAATTTTCATACCCCCTCCATGATGCAGCTGGTTTACTCCAGAGTAGCATTCTGAATATGGCCCTTAGTTGTACAGGGCTGAAATAAACAGTAACATAAATGATCATACCTGGGAACTGTCAGGGTCTGACCCTGAGACTCAGGGTTTTGGCCCACATCTCAGGGTGAGAGAGTTTGGTGCTACCTGTTATATATTCTGCTCCAGTTAACTGCTTCACTAAATTGGTGCAACTTGTGTCAGGAAGGCAGAGGGAGAAGTCCTGCTTGATTTGTGTGTGTTCATGCAGTGATATATGTAAGTTGTTGTGTATTAATGGCTGCTTGAATGCCGATTGGAGCGACTCTCAATTACAGCGATCCAGGATAGATTGCGGATAATCTATATTATGGGAAATTTAAGGGTTAATATTTACACAATCTCAGGGTAAGCTTGTTTTGAAGGTTCCCAGGTATGTAAATGATGTATGTATGTAACATACTTTTGCTAAACAACATGGTCCCTTACTGTATACATTTTGAAAAATGGATAAAATGTGTTTCACTGTCGTCCAATACAGGTCACTGGTACTCTGGGAGGCGTAAGTCCCCTTTAATAGGCAGGAACAACTATGCAAATAATTTGCGAGGGGCGGAGCCTCCCCTCTTACTTAAGCCACCTTCTGGCCAGAGCCACTTTAGATTGATTTGTTCCTGGTGTGCTTCCACACCAGGTAGAGAACATCTATGCATCTTAGTATTTTATTATTTTTTATTCAAATATGGAATACCACCATTAGGAGGGTGACCATGGCTGTGAATTGCCCTCTTTAAAGTGGCTGGTGCAGCTTCCAGGGATTTTCTGTGGACCTATGCCCTGAAGAGGGGACAGCTTGTGTTAAGCAGCTCCCCTGTTGGGGAATTTACCTCTGGTTCTTTCCCTCCTTATCATGGTCACCTGAAGACAGAAGTCAGCAAGGAAGGTGAGTCACCCATTGAGTGCTGAAGGTCCACTTGTCCCCACAGTGTCCCTTTGATGGGCTTGTATTTGGGAGTTTTAATACACTCCAGCACTCATAGGGTGTTTTTATTGCATTATTACTGTTTATGCAATTTCTGTGTTATTCTCTGAGTTTTGGAGCATTGGGTATTCATTTATTTATGTTTCTCATGTGTTTCATGCTTGTTTGGGCACTTTTTAATGTTTTACTAAACTTTATTAAAAATGGTGTTCCGCGCCTTTAAGCGCGGCTTTTTCCCGCTCAGACGCAAGGGCTCCTTTACTCTCTATGGGAATTCACAGTATGGGACATATCTCTGGAACCGCTTGTCACAGCAACTTCAGAGAGGGCTCATTTTAATTCTAGGCTCCTGATCTATCATCCGGAATGTGTTTTATTCATGTGGGGTGTTCAGGGGGGCTTCGGGCAATGTTTGGGGTACTTGGACAGGAAAACTACATTTCCCATGAGCGCTTGGTTCGCGCTCGTTTCTGATTGGCTGTCACGACGGCCGCCATTTTGTGGTACTTTTCCTAGGCGAGTACACTACGCAGGGACCGAGCCTTCTCTCTCCTCAACAGATTAACCCTTCGCTGCCCAGATAAGTCCGTTTTTAGAACATTTCTGGGGTGAAACTTTAATCTTAACACTTTTTCTGGGTGATAGTGTTATTAGTGGGGTATATTGACGCTGTGAGCATGTCTACTTCACTGGAGCTAGGGGCTAGACCCAAGTCTAAGGAGGATGGGGGGTCCGCTACCCCCATGGCGTTTTGCTCCTCTTGCCACATTGGGCTGGATGGCGATAATGTGGGGGATCTATGCCCTAATTGTACTGGTCAAGATAGCAACCCTGGGCTTCCCAGCCACGCTATTGAGCCATCTTGGGTGAGGGAGTTTAAAGCTGCCACTAGGGATCTCAGATCCACACTTCAACTCTTTCCCTCTCAGGTACAGGGGGCTCTCCAGGTCTGGCAGACCCCCTCTACTATCAGGACCTCCCTGCCTAAGCCACAGGGAGCTCCTGATATCACTGATTCTTCTGAAGAAGAACTTTTACAGGATTCTGATGCTGAGGAACGTACTGTTATTGAATCTAACAGGTCCATTGGGGACCCCTATGAGTGTGACCCTGAAGTTTCGGCTGAGGGTCTGATCAGAGCGGTTCTGAATACGCTCAACCTTCCTCTGACTCAGGAATCCACTTATGATCCTACTGATGTTTTTCAGAAAAAGCCATCTAAACCAGTTGTTTGTTTTCCAACTAACCCTACTCTTGCCCGTCTGGTCTCTGAGGCATGGAAGAATCCTGATAGATCTTCCTCTGTCTCCAAAAAGTTTGCTAAACTTTACCCTTTTCTTGAGGCGGAGCTGGCAAAATGGGTTCATCCTCCCAAAGTGGATGCTCCTGTGTCTAGACTATCCAAATCTACTGCTTTGGCTGTCTCAGATGCCTCTGCCTTGCAGGACTGGACGGATAAGAAACTAGAGCTCTCTCTTAAGTCTATTTTTGCCTCCATTGGCACAGCCATGCGCCCCACTTTTGCTGTGGCATGGGTTAATAGAGCTATTGCGGCCTGGACTGAACGACTGACTGAAGCGGTTCGCCAGGATGCGCCTGTATCTGAACAGTTGCAGCTTCTTGCTAATATCACTGAAGCTCAGAACTATGTTGCTGACGCTGCTTTTGATGCTGTGCGCATGATGGCGAGGGCCTCCACTTCTTCTGTGGTGGCTAGACGCGCCCTTTGGCTGAAAATTTGGTCTGCTGATACAGCCTCTAAGAAAGCCTTGCTTTCCTTGCCCTTTCAGGGGAATTTGCTTTTTGGGTCTGAACTCAAAGAAATGATCAGTGAGGCTACTGGCGGTAAAAGTACTCTTCTACCCTCAGTCTTTAAGAAAAAGTTTCCAGCCAAACGCAATCGGTCCTTTCGTTCCTTTCAGACTGAGACACGCTCCTCGGCCCAAACGGGTCCTCCCACTAAGCGCTCCTCCTCCAAGCCCAAACAGTCCTGGAGGCCCAAAGTTGCCTCCAAGGCCAAGACCTCCAAGACTGCTTCGGCATGACTCGCCGAACCCGGGTCCGCATCCGGCTGTAGGCGGTCGTCTCCGCATCTTTCGCCGGACTTGGGAGGAGTCAGTGGCGGACCCATGGGTTCTTCAGGTGGTGTCAGAGGGATACAGGATCCCTTTCTCTTCCCTTCCTCCTTTTCGGTTCCATTTTACTCGTCCTTCTCAGGAACCCACAAAAAGGCGTCTGTTCGACGACGCTATTCAGGATCTCTTGGACAAAGAGGTCCTGGAGGCGGTTCCTCAGGGGGACACAGGTTCAGGATTTTATTCCAACCTGTTTGTGGTAGCCAAAAAGGACGGAGGAGCCCGTCCCATCTTGGATCTCAAAGATCTCAATGCCTATGTGGTGACTTCCCACTTCCGCCAGGAGTCCCTGCGCTCGGTGATTGCAGCAATGTCTCCAGGGGAGTTTCTTGCCTCCCTGGACCTTCAGGATGCTTATCTTCACATCCCTATCCATCCAGAGAGCAGGCGGTATCTCAGGATTGCCTGCCACAGGGGACACTTTCAGTTTGCAGCGCTCCCCTTTGGGCTGACTTCAGCCCCTCAGGTCTTCCAGAGGGTGTTGGGCTCATTGATAGCGGTGCTCCATCAGGATGGGATCAGAGTGACCCCCTACATGGACGATCTACTACTGAAGGCATCCTCAGCGGAGCTTCTCCTTCAGCAATTACAGATGTGCATGCACACCCTGAACCGTCATGGCTGGATCCTGAATCTGGACAAGTCGGACTTGATTCCATCTCAGAGGCTTCTGTTCCTGGGTCTCCTGTTCGACACTCGCCAATGCATGGTGTTTCTTCCAGAGGACGTGGCTCACCAGATAGCTGTCAGAGTGGCTGGAATTCTGGACATGGACGTGATTCCAGTACCGAAGTTGTCGTCCTTAGTGGGGAAGTTCATTTCCACAATCGAAGCAGTACCATTTGCCATGGCCCACTCCAGGGATCTTCAGAGATTTGTGATCCAGACGTGCAAGAATCATCCAGATCATCAACATCTGTCTGTTTCTCTTCCTCCTCATGTCGAGTCGAGTCTGCACTGGTGGTTAGATCTCTCTCATCTCCTGAAAGGGAAATCCTGTCCGGCTGGCCCTGAGGCACTGGGAGTCTCAATTGACCGGTCTTCCAGTCAGAGTGGAGTCCGACAACGCCACGGCGGTGGCTTACATCAACAGGCAAGGCGGCACAAGAAGCGGTTCCGCCTGGTGGGAGGTCAAGGATATTTTGTCTTGGGCAGAAGATCACGTGCTTGTCATCTCTGCGGTTCATATTCCAGGCGTGGACAACGTCATGGCAGACTTCCTCAGTCGTCATACCGTCGACAGCGGAGAATGGGCTCTTCACCCAGAGGTGTTTCACATGCTCACTCAACGGTGGGGGATGCCTGTGGTGGATCTGATGGCTACCAGACACAACAGGAAGGTTCCGGTGTTTTGCTCCCGGTTGAGGGACTCCCTTGCTCTAGCAGTGGATGCCTTGTCGATCCCTTGGGACTTCCCCCTGGCTTACATCTTCCCTCCTCTTCCTCTATTGGTCAGAGTTATCCAGAAGTTGAAGAGGGAACGTTGTCCTGTCATCCTGATTGCTCCAAACTGGCCTCGCCAGTCCTGGTTTCCGGAATTGATGGCCATGTCAGTGAAGGATCCAATTCCACTTCCAGCCCGTCCGGACCTGCTTCTTCAGGGGTATCTGTGGAAAGAGGATGTTCACTCTCTCCATTTGATGGCATGGCGGTTGAATCCTCGATTCTAGCAAAGAAAGGCTTTTCTCCTTCTGTGGTATCGACGATGCTCAGTGCTCGTAAGCCTGTGTCTTCCAAGATCTATCATCGCATATGGTCAACTTTCGTGACATGGTGCTCTGACAAGAAGTTGTCACTTGACTTCCATCTTCCCACTGTCCTGGCCTTCTTGCAGGACGGTGTGGATAAGGGGCTCAGTCTGAGTTCCCTCAAAGTTCAGACTTCTGCCTTGTCTGTGTTTTTCCAGGAACGGATTGCTGTCCTTCCTGATGTGAAAGTCTTCTTCCAGGGTGTGACTCATGTTCGACCTGCCTTTAAGAGTCCTGCTCCCCAGTGGGATCTCAATTTGGTGCTGGGAGTTCTACAGCGACCACCGTTTGAATCCTTGGCTTCCATTCCGTTACGTCTTGTGACTTGGAAGATGGCCTTCCTCTTGGCTGTTGTGTCAGTGCGCCGGGTAGCAGAGTTACAGGCCTTGTCTTGTAAACCTCCTTACCTGGTGTTCCACAAGGATAAGGCTGTGCTTCGCACTACCAAGGAATTCTTACCCAAGGTTGTGTCCGAGTTTCACATCAATCAGGAGATTGTGGTTCCCTCTTTCTGCCCTAATCCTTCATCTGACAAGGAAAGAGATCTCCATCTGTTGGATGTGGTGCGTTGCCTCAAGTTTTATGTTCATCGCACCGAGTCTATCAGGAAGTCTGACGCTCTATTCGTCATTCCTGAGGGGCCTAGGGCAGGAAGACCGGCTTCCAAAGTTACCATTGCCTCTTGGATTAAGGCTACCATCCGTGAAGCCTATAAGTTGAGGAATAAGCATGTTCCCTTCCGGGTGACTGCCCATTCCACCAGATCTATTGGGGCCTCTTGGGCCTACAAGAATCAAGCTTCTGCTGATCAACTGTGCAGAGCGGCCACTTGGTCCTCTGTGCACACCTTTTCTAAGCACTATCGAGTTGATGTACTGGCTTCGGCTGATGCCAGTTTTGGAAGGAAGGTCCTGGAGGCAGTCTTGCCTGTGTAGGTCTTCCGCTCTGTGATCCTTAGTGCTTCTTTACTGTTGAGCCCGGTTGGCTCTAGTTCCGTGTGCTGTGTTAGTTCAGGGATTGTTCCCTTGGTTGGTGTCCGTTGACACTTACAGTTTGGGCTATGTTATCAACTGGTCATAACAGTTCTAGTGACTTGGGCCTTGCGCCTGGTCCTTGCCTTACTTCCCGCCTCTGGATCAGCTCAATGTTTGTACATCCCAGAGTACCAGTGACCTGTATTGGACGACAGTGAAAATAGGATTTTAGTCTTACCTGTTAAATCCTTTTCACTTAGTCCATACAGGTCACTGGTCTCCCACCCTGTCAAGGGACCAGTCTTGGCTCTCCTGTGGCATTCAGTGGGAGACCGTTCGGGCATGCTCACAGGAGTCTTTCTTTTTGCTTACCTGAGGTCAGTTTTAGGGTCTCAAATCAATCTAAAGTGGCTCTGGCCAGAAGGTGGCTTAAGTAAGAGGGGAGGCTCCGCCCCTTGCAAATTATTTGCATAGTTGTTCCTGCCTATTAAAGGGGACTTACGCCTCCCAGAGTACCAGTGACCTGTATGGACTAAGTGAAAAGGATTTAACAGGTAAGACTAAAATCCTATTTTAAATGAAAACCTGCACCAAAAATGATTTTGCATAACCCTTTGAGTGCCAAAGAGGTATCCATCGCATTGCCTTGCAGTGCATTGGATACTTATCTGGCACTCAAAGGGTTAAAGGACAGCTCTCATTTTACAAAGTCTATTTCTATGGTAGTAGATTGTTAAAAAGCCAGAGCTACACTGTGCAACCCCAAAACTGCTCCATTTGGAGTGCAGGGAGGTGTCAGAAAACTGCCCCCCTCATCTGGAAAGGAAGTGGACTAAACTGGGAAGTATGAGGCTCAAACCATAAGCTTATCTGATTACGTGTGTAGCCCAATAGAAACCTGCCCCAAGCTGTCTGTAGAAGCTAAGGTCATGGTCCCATGTATTTGAACTATGTGGCTACAATGACTCTCAGTTCAGTCGCTATCACCACTGGAGGAGTCACTTTTCTGGCACCTATCTGACTCTCAAGTAGGGTGACCACATTTCCATTCTGCCAATCAGGGACACTGTGGAGAGGAGTGCTAGTCCTTGGCACTAGCACAACTATGTGGGAGGGGTCACTTGACATCATCGTGCAAAACTGCTCTTTCTCCAGCGCACCACAGAGTTCTAGACACTAGAGGGAGAACTATCCTTTGATTTCTGTGACAGAAAGTGATGATTGTTTGGGCCACTAAATAATATACATTACGCCTAAAGCCTTAAACTAGCATTACACTACAACAAAAATGCACTGCAGAGAGGCTCAGTTGTCTCTCTGGTGTTTAAAGCTCTGTCTGGGAGCCATTTTCTTGTAGCCCAGCAGAGGCATCACTTTCTGTAACAGTAGTGTGTAGAACTCTGTGCTCTGGAGTCTTCAATCAGGGACTTTGTATTGTCCCAGAAGGGGGCTGCCAGGGACAAGGGACACACACTTAAAATCAGGGACTGTCCTGGGCAATCAGGGACACGTGGTCACCCTACTCTCAAGTTGACCTGTCAGGACTCGCAATGCAGCTCTGGCTTCATCAACATATCTGCTCGCAGAAAAATAGGCCTGCGGAGAGAGCAACTACTGTAGGATAATTGCTGTAGAATGCTAGTGGTTTCCAGTGCTTTGCTTTGCAAGGATTGAAGACCTGGATTTAAATAAGACTTGTGCAGGGCCCCTGATATGTTTATTGGTACTCTTGTATAGAGGGGATTGGTGGGCTCTGCATAGTCTAAGGTAGTATACACCAGCTTTAATCTCCTTTTATCTACTGGTGACTCATCTATTGGGGAAATCTTTCAATCTGATCTGAAGATAGTTTTTTTTTAATGTTCATTCCAGGACTCCTGGGACTGTGCCTCTTTCTCTGGCATGATTAGTTCCCTGGTAACCCTGTTTCTTCCGCCCACTTTATGTACAAACCTCACCCACACTTTGCTTAGACTTCTCCCACCCTGATTAAGCTCTGCCCTTATGGCATTTGGACACACCTAACCCAGTTCTTAATAGTCCTTCGGGGCTGGGGGCTGTGATGTCTCTCATTATGGGGTCCCATAAATGTGCTGCTTTAGTCACACAGGCATAAGAACACAAAAGGGAATGCACTGTCCACATGCACAAAACCAAAAGTGGAGCACAAGGGCAATCATAGAGAACGTTTTATTTCTTGAATGCTACAGAGGTATCCAAGTTGTTACCCAGCTGTTTGCTGGCTAAGCCTGAAGGGAATTGTAGTCCAACAACAGCTGGAGGGTCCACTATGTATTATACAGTTTATCATGACTCATATTTTTAATCATAAGTATTAAAAGTTGTAATTTTCTCTGAAATTGTCTTTTTTTTTTTTTTTGCTCAGAGAAGATTCCCAGCAAGCGCCATGTTCTTAATTGAGCGGCCCACTTGTTCACTGCAGTTGGTCTTGATTATTGTCTGCAGTGAAATGTTTTCAGTGAAATCTATAAATGGAGCAGTGCAGGTGGAAAATATATATGGAAGCTTTTTGTGAACACAGGTGCTCATAAAATTGCTCTGGGCAGCTTTCTTACACTTTAAACTGCAAATTGCTTTGCATTTTAAAACTTTGGCCAGTTATTTTGTGCTATCAAACACCATGCTGTACTTTTTACTTTCATGCTTTCATTGTGAAATGCTTTACAAGGTAATTCGGTTGGAAGTGCAGAAAATATAATGATTTCTGTGGCTTGAAACTGTTCTTTTGTGTCAGGAGAATTGTTTAGATAAAAGGACTTTAATCCCCCTTCATTAAGTTATTTTTTGTGGCTTAGGTCAGGTGAGAATAATGGGAGTTGTAGTCCAAAAGCAGCTGGAGAGCTAGTTTGCTTACACCTGGTTTAATTGAGTGGCGTAGAGATCCAACGCATTGCAGAGATAAATATACTTGTGATGCAAATATGTTTTGGGTCTTATGTGCAGAAGGAAACTGGGGGAGATTCACTAAGCGGGGATAAAGTGGAGATTACTTCTGCAGTTTATCACTTCTCCAGTTCCTTTGTTATTCTGTAGAGCCTATTCATTAACCCCTTAACGACCCTTGACGGTCATAGTACATCAAGGGTTGATCCTACTGAACGACCCATGACGTACTATGACCGTCACAGAATTCCGGGCTCCCCCCGCGGCTGCACGCTGTTCGGAGAGTCCGGAACCGGAAGGAGCAATAAAAAAAAAAAAAAATGCTCCGTGGTCCTTAACTGACCGCTCCGCGCCTATTGGCTGGTCGTTAAGGGGTTAAGATCTCAAACGTTGAAGAAATCTTAGTGCATAGGCTCCACAGAATAACATAGGAATTGGAGAAGTGATAAACTGGAGAAGTCACCTCCACTTTATCGCCGCTTAGTGAATCTGCCCCTGGAGTCATTCTGTTGGAAACCAATGGGTGGTGGTGCATTTGCTGCCTCTCAGTAGCCTGATCCATTTATTAACCCTTTGAGTGCCAGAGGGGTGTACAGTGTGTTGTATACCCCTCTGACACTCAAAGGGTTAAAGTGGATCTATCACATATAGAGAAGTAATGCTCATTTGTTAGAGCATTTAGCGAAAAAGTTTAACGTTTCTCATTTAAAAAAAAAAAAAAAAAAAAAACATTATCTGCCTAAAAATGAATGTTTAAAACGTTCCCAGCAGCCTACTTCTGGCTTGCAGCACTGCCTCTGCTCCCGTCCCACTACCCAGCATCCTCCGATGATGGAGGCTTTCTTTCTCTATAAGCTGCAGCGATCTCATTGGCAGAGATCGATATCTAGCCAATAAGATCGCTCCAGCTTAGAGACAGACATCCTCCATCATTGAAGAATGCTGGGTAGTGGGACTGAGCAGCTTCTGTGCAGCAATCTGCGGCAAGCAGAAGTAGGCTGCTGGACACTTTTTAAACATTCATTTTTGCTCAGATAATGTTTTTTCACTGTCATCCAATACAGGTTACTGGTAACTCTGGGAGGCGTCAGTCCCCTTTAAATAGGCAGGAACATTCTCTAAATGTATGCAGGGGGGGTGGAGCCTCTCTTCCCTTTCAGGCTGCCGTCCATCTAGCCTGCTTCAGAATTGTTTGTTCCTGTGTGTGAACACACCAGGTGGAGAACATCTAGTCAGTTTTAGTTTCTTTTTTATTTTTCTGTTAAATATGGAATACCACCATTAGGCGGGTTACCTTTACTGACAAATGCCCTCTCCAAAGTGGCTAGCTCAGTGTCCAGGGCCTTTTGGTGGACCTTAAGCCCTGAAGGGGGAATATCTTGGTTACAAGTGCTTCCCCATGGATTACCCTCTGAGGTAATTCTTACTACATGGTAACCTGAAGACAGAAGATCTGCAGAAAGGTGAGCCACCCTTTGAGTGCTGAAGGTCCACTTGTCCCACAGTGTCCCTTAATTAGGCTTGTATTTGGGAGTTCTCATTGCGCACTCCGGCACTCATTGGGTGTATATGTGTATGTCTGTGGGTATTTGGAACAGGTTTCTGTGGTAACTTAACCCTTCCTCTGCTGGTTTGACATGTTTAATGGGGTTTTCTGGCACATTTCTTACATTTCCCATGAGCACTTGATTCGCACCTAATTTCTGATTGGCTCCCTTTGCGGCAGCCATTTTGGGCACTTTTCTCAATGAGTATCCTACACAGAGCTTGGACAATCCTTTTCTTCTCTGGAGATTGACCCTTCGCCTGCCAGAACAGTCTATATTTAGCGTTTCTGGGGTGAAATATCAATCTTACACACTACAATTGGGTGATTCATTGTACAGTTGGTTATTTTGACAATGTGAGAATGTCTATACCGCTGGAGCTAGGGGCTAGACCTAAGACTAAGGGAGATGGGGTATCCATATCCCCTATTGCGCATTGCTCTTCCTGTCACACAGGGCTACCTAGAGTGTTCTCTGGTCATTTCTGCCCAGCAGGTTCTGAAGTTCCTGGCAGCAACCCAGGACCTTCCAGCCATGCTATTGAGCCAGCTTGGGTGCGAGAGTTTAAGGCTGCAACTGGAGACCTTAGGTCCACTTTACAGCTTTTTACATCCCAGATACAGGGGGCACTTCAATTATGGCAGACCCCCCCTCTATTATCAGATCCTCCCTGCCTCAACCGCAGGGAGCACCTGATGTGTCAGATTCTTCTGATGAAGAATTGTTGCTAGATTCGAATGTTGAGGTTAGTGCTCTTTTGGAATCTTCCAGGTCTCTTAGCGGACCCATTTGAAGCTGATCCTGAAACCTCTACTGAGGGCCTGATCAGGGCTGTATTGTCCACTCTCAACATTCCATCAGTTCAAGGGGTTCCCTCTGATCCCTCTGATGTTTTTCAGGTGCCTGCAAAGCCCCTTACTCATTTTCCTCCTAACCCAACTCTTGATTGTTTGGTTCTGATGCATGGACTACTGGGAACAAGTCCTCTTCAGTGTCTGGAAAGTTTGCTAAACTTTTCCCCTTTTCTGAAACAGAAATTACTAAATGGGTTCATCCCCCTAAGGTGGACGCACCCATATCTAGACTGCCTAAATCTACTGTCTTACATGTTTCTGTTGCTTCTGCGCTGCAAGATTGGACTGACAAGTAACTTGAGGTTCCCCTCAAGTCCATTTTCACTTCTATTGGCTCTGCTATGCATCCAGCCTTTGCTGTTGCATGGGTTATCCGGGCTGTTGCAGTCTGTACTGAGCAACTCACTATGGCGGTCCGTCAGGATGCGCCTACTTCGGAGAGATCGCGTCTCCTTGCTATTATCTCTGTGGATCAACACTATGTTTCTGCTGCTGCCTTTGATGCCATCCGCATGATGGCAAGGGCCTCCACTACTTCTGTGGTGGTTGGGCGTGCGCTTTGGCTTAAGATTTGGTCTGCTGTCACTGCTTCCAAGAAAGTTTTTCTTTCTTTGCCTTTTGAAGGTACTTCCTTGTTTGGATCTGTACTTAAGGAACTAATTAGCGAGGCCTCGGGGGTTAGAGTACTCTTCTACCCTTGGTCTTTAAAAAAAAAAAAAAAAAAAAAAAAAAAAGTTGCCGTTTACGCGTAACCGGTCCTTTCGTTCCTTTCACTCTGAGACACGTACAACGAACCAGGCGATTCCATCTGCTCCGCGTTCCTCCTTCAAGCCCATGCACCAATTGCAGCTCAAGGCCACATACAAGCCCATGACTTCGTGACTGCTTCGGCATGACTCACCAACACCGTGGGATGATTCAGTGTCGGACCCATGGGCTTTTCTGGTGGTGTCTGAGGGATATAAGATCCCTTTCTTTTCTCTCCCACCTTTTCGTTTTTATCTTTCTCGTTCTCCTCAAGAAGTCAAGTGAAGCCGTCTGTTCGAAGATGCTATTCAGGCTCTTCTGGACAAGGATGTCCTGGAACAGGTACCCCCTGCGGACAGGGGTTCAGGATTCTATTCAAGCCTCTTTGTGGTGACCAAAAAAAAAGGACTGTGGATGCCGCCCTATTTTGGATCTGATAGATCTTAATTCCTTTGTAGTGAAGTCTCACTATCGTCAGGAGTCTCTGCTCACAGTATTCTCTGCCATGTCTCCGGGGGAGTTTCTTGCTTCTCTGGACCTTCAGGATGCGTATTGCACATCCCAATCCATCTAGAGAGCAGGCAGTATCTGAGGTTTGCCTGTGTCACCGTTGCTCCCGGGCCGCGTCTCTCGCTTCCGGGTTGCGGCGACGATCGGGCCGCACATGCGCAGATCCCCCTCGCCCTCAGCCGGGCGGATGCGCATGCGCCGAGCCCGGTGTTCTATTGGACAGTCCTTTCCCTATGTCCTTTCGGCATCCAGCCGAGCCCCTCTCGCTCTTCTTGCCATTGGTCAGCCTTCATATTTGAACGGGCTGCCCCAGGCTTTGGGCGCCCGTTCCATTGTTCATTCTCTGGCTTGGTGCTGGGCTCTGGACCTCTGCTCCTGACTATTCCAAACCTCCGCTCCTGGTATAGACCCTTGGCTTGCTCCTGACCACTCCAGATCTCCACTCCTGATATTGACCCTTGGCTCTGCTCCTGACTACTCCAGATCTCCACTCCTGGTTTTGACCCTTGGCTCTGCTCCTGACTACTCCAGATCTCCACTCCTGGTATTGACCTTTGGCTCCGCTCCTGATCTCGCCTGAACTCCGTTCCCAACTCGAACCTCGGCTTCGCTTGACCATCCCTGTTGCTCAACCCTCATTGCCTGGTATCTCGCTCTCCTGCCGGCCTGGTTACCCAACGGTTCCTAGGTACTCCTATCCTGGTTGCACCCCGGCTCAACTGGGGTGGAACAATCTGGTTTCGTGACCAGCACCTTTAGACAGCTTCGGCTGCAGCAAAGGAGTACCTGGCACGCCGTCACCGCTCTCAAGCTTCGCACTCCAGCACCGCACGCTAGCACCTTAACCGGAGCCGGCATCCCTTCAGGCTCCTGGCAGCCGGGGCCGTGACAGCCTGCGCCAGAGGTCATTTTCAGTTTCAGCTCTACCATTGGTCTGTCAACAGCCCCCCAGGTTTTCCAACGGGTGCTGGGGGGCCTTGATATCCGTCCTCCATCGGGACGGCATCAGAGTGACTTCATACATGGACGACTTGCCTTTTGCAAGCATCATCTGCGGACCTTCTTCATCCACAGGTCCAGACCTGTATTCATTTCCTTACACATCACGGCGATACTCAGAGGTGCATGATTTTCTACCTGACAAGGTAACCATCAAATTGCTCAAAGGGTCTCAATGATCCTATCCCGCGATCAGATACTGCTTCCAAAGTTGTCTTCTCTGGTGGGGTAGTTCATCTCCACAATAGAGGCGGTACCATTTGCCATGGTACACACCAGGGAACTTCAAGGATTTGTGATACGGACATGCAGGGACCAGCTGATTATCAGAAGCTATCGATCACTCCCTCCTCATGTCGAGTTGAGCTTGGAGTGGTGGTTGGGCCTTTCCAATCTCCTACAAGGAAGATCCTTCCGGATTCCCTACTGGACCGAGGTCACAACGGATGCCAGCATCCTGGGCTGGGGAGCTGTTCTGGGTCGCTTTAGCGCTCAGGGGAAGTAGTCCATGGAGGAGTCCCTTCTTTCCATCATTGGGACTCTCAACTGGAGGACGGTCAGTCTGAGTGGAGTCCGACTCCGCCACGGCAGTGGCTTACATCAACAGACAGGGCGGGACAAGAAGTCTCGCCGCTTGGTTAGAGGTCAAGGCCATTCTGTCCTGGGCAGAGGTTCATGTTCCTGTCATTTCCGCAGTGCTCATTCCAGGTGTAGACAACGTCACACAGTCGACAGCGGAGAATGGGAACTACATCCGGAGGTGTTTCAACTCTTGGTTCTGAGATGGGGAATGCCCCAGTGGATCTGATGGCAATGGGACACAACCGGAAGGCTCCGCCGTTTTGCTGTCTGTGGAGCGACACTCTAACTCTGCTGCTGATGCAATTTTCCTGGACATTCTCTCTGGCCATTTTTCCTTCTCTCTCTCTCTCTATGTTAATATGGGCATTACGGAAATTGTAATTGGTACGTTGTCTGGTAATTCTTATTGTTCCGGATTGACATCATCAACCCTGGTATCCGGAGTTTGACCCTATCTGTGGTGGAGCCATTTCGGCTCCCCTCTCGTCCAGCTCTTCTTCTATAAGGTTATCTGTGGAAGACGATGTTCTTCGGCTCAATTTGACGGCCTGTATGTTGAGTCCTCGATTTTATGGAAGAAAGGGTTTTCTTCTGCTGTGGTTTCTACTATGCTTAGTGCCGTAAGCCTGTTTCTTCTAAGATCTATCACCGTGTCTGGTCGATATTTGTGTCTTGGTGTGCTGACAGAGATCTGTCTCATGACTTTGATCTTCCCACTGTCCTGTCCTTTTGGTTGGACGGTGTTGACAAGGGACTCAGTCTGAGTTCTCTTACAGTTCTTACTTCGGCGCTTTCTGTCGTTTTCCAGAAACGCATTGCTATCTTCCTGACGTCAGAGGTTTCTTCCAGGGTGTTGCTCATGTGTGCCCTGCCTTTCGGAGTCCAGCTCCTTAGTGGGACCTTAATCTGGTTTGGGGGTTCTCCAGCGTTCCCCCTTTGAGTCCTTGGCTATTATTCCTTTGCGCCTTTTGTCGTGGAAGATAGCCTTTCTTCTGGCTATTGTGTCAGTTCGCCGGGTGGCGGAGTTGCAAGCTCTGTCCTGTAACCACCTAATCTGGTGTTTCACAAGGATAAGGCTGTGCTTCGCACCTCTAAGGAGTCCTTGCCTAAAGTGGTCTCCGAGTTCCACAACAATCAGGAGATCATGGTGCCCTCTTTCTGCCCTAACCCTTCCTCTGTTAAGGAGAGGGATCTCCACTTGTTGGATGTTGTGTGTTGTCTCAAGTTTTGTGTTCATCGCACTGAGTCTATCAGGAAGTCTGACACCCTGTTCTTCATTCCTGAGGGTCCTAGGGCAGGGAGACCGGCATTCAGGGTACCTTTTGCATCTTGGATTAAGTCTTCTATTCGTAAAGCTTACGAATTGAGGGATAAGCATGTTCCCTTTCGGGTTAAGGCCCATTCTACCAGGTCAATTGGGGCCTCTTGGGCCTACAAGAATCAAGCGTCTGCTGATCAGTTGTGCCGGGCGGCCACTTGGTCTTCTGTGCACACCTTCTCAAAGCGCTACCGTGTGGATGTGCTGGCCTCGGCTGATGCCAGCTTTGGGAGGAAGGTCCTGGAGGCAGTTTTGCCTGTCTAGGATCTTTCTTTTCTGAGGTTCTCAGTGCTTCCTTACTGTTGAGCCCTGTTGGCTCTGGTTCAGTGTGCTGTGTAACAGTTCTTGGGGTCTGTTTTTACCCCTAGTTGGTGTCCGTTGACACCTCTGTTTAGTTGGGATCTCTGACCGGTTGGTTCATGGAGGTTCTGGTGACTTTGGGGGCCTTGCGCCTGGTCCTTGCCTCCTTCCCACCTCAGGGAAACTCAATGGTTGGACATCCCAGAGTTACCAGTAACCTGTATTGGACGACAGTGAAAATAGGATTTTAGTCTTACCTGTTAAATCCTTTTCACTTAGTCCATACAGGTTACTGGTCTCCCACTCTGTCAAGGGACCACGCTTGGCTCTCCTGTGGCAATACGTGGAGTCCTTCGGGGCATGCTCACAGGAGTCTTCTTTCCTTCTACTATCTATTCTGGTTAGTTCTCAAACAATTCTGAAGCAGGCTAGATGTACTGCATCCTGAGAGGGAAGGGAGGCTCTACCCTCCCTGCACACATTTAGAGAATGTTCCTGCCTACTTAAAGGTGACTGACGCCTCCCAGAGTTACCAGTAACCTGTATGGACTAAGTGAAAAGGATTTAACAGGTAAGACTAAAATCCTATTTTTTTTTTTTTTTAATTCGTAACATGTTAAACTTTTTCGTTAAATGCTCTAACTAATGAGCATTACTTCTCTATATGTGATAGATCCACTTTAAACAGGACTGGTCACCTTGATTCAAGTTTGCACTTTGAAAACTTCAAATTTGTCATGTTATACAAAAGACCAGGAAATGTACAGTTAAGGAGCTATTCATACTTGGCACTATATGCTAATGCATGCTAATTGCATTGTTAGTGTGGTACCAGTCATATATCATATGTTAATTAAGCTTTTAGTGATGTTTCACATTCTAATAAATCTCTTTCAGTGATGTTTTCAGGTGCTAATTAAGTGGTATTCTGCACCAGGAGACTTTCATTTTCCCCAGAAATAGAAGTGTGATTTTTTCCTAAACTATGCATCTGCTGGATTTTTGGTTAACCTTTTGAGTGCAAGAGGGGTATGCATTGTTTCTCCCTCTGGCACTCAAAGGGTTAACGTGATACATAGGCAGTTTTCAAATATGTTTAAAAAAAAAAAATCAAGGTCACAGGTTCACTTTAAATCAAAAGACAAGAGCAAACAGTTTACCTGTCACCAGGATAGATGGGAGCTTCAAATAGAATATGAAACACTAGAAAGCTTGCACACCAGAAAAATACACTACTACTGCAAAATAACACAAAAATTCACAGTAAAAATGCAAAAACTCTCAGAATATAAACTATATTATACATTTTATTAAAGTATCCACAGTAGTATAGCAAGAGCAAAAAAAAAAACTATGTGCAAAATAGAGAAATCAGGGACTTCTTACGATCTAACCATCTCAATTGTAATACATTAAAGGTACAAGCAAATAAAGGAGTGATGAAACCGATACCTTTACAGTGTAATGCTGGAAATAGACAAAAAGGGATACTAAACTGGCACTCCGCTCCTCCAAGTCGTCTTAAAATAAATTAAAAAAAGAGTATAAGAAACTGATATAATTTCAAATACTACAAAAAAAAATTATTGTATTGAATCAACAGTTGCTTTCAAATAGTAAAGCGCAAACCCAAAGATACATACCCCTTCCCCCTCATATAAAAAGCAACGTTGCTTTAAAACAAAAACACCCCCCCACTTAAGGTGCCAACATCTGTATACAAAAAATCAACACAATCAAAACTCAAGAAAAATGTCCAAGATAATGCAAAAATACAGATGGGGAGGACTTGCAAAATAAGGGTCCACACATGGATGCTTATCGGATATTATACGGATACTCTTCAACAGTTATTATAATTCCAATTATATATTCTGCCACAATATTGATTATGGAACAAAGTGACATCAAGCGTGTAAATTATTCCATCCGGATATATATCTGGCAACATTGTATTATTTCTTGCAATTCACAGTACCACACATGTATACTCATACTGGGATCTGAAGGGTTAATAATAACAAGCAGATTCAATAAGAGAAGCTATACAACAGCGGTGAGATCGTTCCATATCTCTTTTCCTCCTCCAAGAACTCGATCTTCCATACACATATGAGTGTTCAACTTTGCTGTTGAGGACCATCACACCTATTGGTGTAACACACACCTGCCATACACATACACTCACAGTGGAGGGCAACCACCTACACATTTCGCCCACTATTACATGGCTTTGTCTAATAATTATTTGTAGAATTTAATGCTGGCCAGGATATATATATTAATATTCTTGGTTTGGGGTACAGCCATCTTGAACCATCCACCCACAGAGTGCTCTAGGTAGCAGATCAACTCACTGAGATCACTTCTAAACTGGTGCTAGCACTCTGATTTATGTGTGTGGCCAGAACAATCCCGGTGCTTTAGTTTTATGGAGGCCAATTTATGTGACATTTTATAAACCCCTTTGCTGACCATTCTTTAACCCCTTGGATTCTAGTGTTATTTGCGACCTCTAAAGCAACCAAGGGGGTTACAAGCTTTTTTTTTTCTGCTTGTATGTTGAAGTGGAACTATCACACCAAATAAAGTCTCCTCCATTAATTAGTCATATTACGATTAGCTTAGAAATAGTACTGTCATCCAGCATAAATACCACTTTATTCATAAATCCTACTTCTTCTGACGGCCAGGATTCTTGCTTTAGAGGCATCTGCGTGCCTGCACCGTCAGTGCCTTCCTGTTACCATGCATCGCCTACTAGAGGAGACCGGGATGGACAGCGGAGGCGCACAGATATCTCTTAGCCAAGATGTCTGCTCTGATGCTTGGTCGACCATCTCCGAAGAAGTAGGATTTCTGAATAACGCTGTACTTATTCTGGATAATAGTACTATATGTAAGCTTATTGCTATATAACTAATTATTGGGGGGTAGGGCTTTATTTCGGATGATAGTTCCTTTTTAAAGGGTAAGATTATTGCCTGTACCAGGCAACATTGAATTGGGCTGGGGGTGGGGTCTTAGGTGAGTGGTGGCGGATGGGGGTGGAGCTACAGTGTTTTTGCTTAGGGGTACCTGATTGCTTCAGATACAGATCTGTTCCTGTCTGTGGGAGTGTGCATTTGTCCCCTACCATGCAGTTAGTTTGCCTGAAAATGACTCCACTTTCCTTCTGTACATAAGGACTTTAGTAATGGTATCTGAATGGCCAAGCTTCCAGTAACTAATATTAATTAAGTAGGCGTTCAAATAAAGTGCTTTTTAATAACATGCTTGACGTTTTTTTTTTTCAATATGTTGAGTATACTTCAGAGATCAGCTACTATCTGTGAATAATTGCACTTTGTTCTCCTCTTTCGAAAAGTACTCAGATCAATTGCTTTGTGCTTAACAGCTCTTGAGCTGTTCAAATATTTCCCTGTGATTGCACACTTGGGTGTGTCCTGCAGCATACTTACTGACCTAGCCTTAACCCTTTGAGTGCCAGAGGGGTACGCAGTGTATTGAGAAACAATGCATTGCATACCCCTCTGGCACTCAAATAGTTAAAAAAAAATTATCTACACCCTTTGAGTGCCAATGCATTGCTCACATCTCTGGCACTCAAATGGTTCACTGGAAGAGAGGCCTGTTTATCTAACATACTGTCCTCAGAGAGGTCTGCTGTTAATTATCCCAAACCATCAGATCCGCTTCAAGTGTAATAACTGTTACTTTATAGCAAGCCTGGTAAAGCTATGCTGAAGGAGTTAAAGGTTTAGTACCACTTTAGTTTTAATTTACATATGCTGGAAGTGCATATTATATAAAGTTACATATCTTCCAGGGAGCTTAGGGTCAGGGACATAAGTGTCAATTAAATTATAGTCAATTTGACTTTACATATTTTGCAGGTGCAGAATATGTAGTCACCATAAAGGGTTGGTATCCCTTTAAATAAGCTGTTGTTGGACTTCAACTGTCTTCATCGTTACCCAGCTAATGTGAGTTGTAGTCCAACAACAGTGAAGTCCCTTCATATAAGTAGTCTGGAAATGAATGCAGTCTGGAATTGCCTGAAATATTTCTGAAAAGCTCTCTGGAAGAAGTCAGTACACATAAGAGTGGACAAAATGGCTCCACTCGTGTCTTGCCAACAACAGAGGCACCAAGAGCAAGCAACTAAGTATTGAAGCAAGGCAAGTCTTTAAGTGAGCAGAACTCATCTGAAAAGCAATTTCTGCCACCCACATCTCAGGTAGACTGATGAAAGGCAGACTTTCTGAGCAGAATATTGATAAATCAGGGATCAAGAGATCTTCATTCAGTTAATCCAAGGATGGGGCAGACCTCTTGTAGATCTGTTGGCATCCTGGCAAAAGAAGAAGCGTTACAATTCCTTTTCTCACTGGAAGGATCAAGGGGCCTTGGAACAGGATGCCCTGAAGACACCATGTAACCTCTCTGGCCAACATCTTTCCTCTAGTTTCAATTCTATTGGAAGTTGTGAAGAAGAAGGGTCAAGGCTTACATTATTCCATGTCCATGAACAGTACAGTCTATTGAAAGCAGCAGAAAAGCCTACTTTCATTTCAACATGCAGAGCCCTCAGTGCTGCAATGATAATGCAACACTGTATCACTGTCCCTGATAGATCTCTGGAACCTGAAATTGCACAAACATGAAACATGTAATAAAATAAATAAACCTAAAAAGTATACGCAGTTTACATATTTAAAACCACCTTTCTAACAAAGTTCAGGTTCTATTTCCATATTCATGATTTTCTGGGATATATTTTATGATCTGCTTCATGCAGAACAGCAAAACATATGTTAAGGGAATACGAACACTTAAAGGGATAGTAATACTTCGTTTTAACTTTATTTTATTTTGTAGGCATTATAAAAACATGAAGAATGATATGTCTTATCTCTGAAACCTTTATGGTTTAAGAGATATTCGTAAGCAAAGTTTCCCCTCCCCGCCCCTTTTGCGTAGTGTAAGCCATCTCTTCTCAGATGTGGCATGCAGTCCATAGACTGGACAGATAACAGCAGGAGACACTCTTCTTCCTATTAGAACAATGAAAGCCCTGCCCCCCTTTGACAAGCTTTTCAGGTTTTTCCCTTATCTTAATTGAAGATTGTCCCTCTGTGCAATCTACCTGGGCATTTCCCTTCTGCTTTGGCTGAGGAGTGTAACATCAGTAAAAGGGGCGGGAGGGGGATACTTTGTCATTGAATTACTCCTGAACTACAACTCTGAAAGAACTGAAATTACACTCTCCAAAGTCCAATTACTATGATGATTAATTAGAGCTGCTTTTATTATGAAACATTACTATCCCTTTAAACATGAAATTGGTCAATATACTTTATATATCTCGTACTTGTAGCTAGCATCTATAACATTTATTTTATGTTAGATACCTAAAATCTAATCATAAACTTTATTTATTTTAATGCATATGTATACCATTGTATTCAGATGCCATTTCATTAATAACCCTTTGAGTGCCAGATATGCATTGGATACCATTCTGGCATGCAAAGGGTCAATTTTATTTCTGTTGTTTGTAAAGAAATAAGAACTAAATAAGTCAATGCATTGATATTAGTTCAAAATGTCTCTTACCTCATCTCTCTGCTTTTGCAGACAATAAAGTACTATCATTTTCTCAGATGCCTATCAAGACTGCATTGTTAACCTTTGAGTGCCAGTCAGGTAGGCAACACACTGCTTTGCAATGTGTGGTGTACCCATCTGGCACTCAAAGAGTTAATAGGAGCCAGGGATCCCTGCAAGAGGCCATAATGGAAGCTGCCATTTAGCATATATAAGACTAGATTTTAGCAATTTTGGTGATTTTCTTTGGACATGTGAGTAATTTAATTATGTAGACTTTATCAGACAGGTTAGAAGTCAATTCTCTGAGATTAGATTCCCTAACTACTAAACCAAAATGGCCTACATCTGATAAACTGATTTGAAAAGCACAATTTGTAGGCTGTTTGAACAGATACATTGTATAAGACTAAAAGCTGTGACGGTGACATGTCCATTTTAAATGTATATAACCCCAGTTCAGTGTAGGCGACAGCTTTTCTTTAACAGCCTTTACTGTATCATCTGTGTTACCAAGACAGGTTGCACACTAAAGGTGTAAAATAAAGTCTGACTTCTTCAATCCACTTCCTGGGTCCTTCTCTCAAAAGTTATCCAGGCAAACACTATTGTGTTTTCTCTTATGTCCAATATGGAACATGGGTACCATGGGTTTGAATCCTTCCTTCTTGAGGGCACACACATAAAAAAGACAGGGTCTTTGAGATGGAGATTCCTTCCTCCTCCAGTTCAAACCCCCCCTCCCACCTACAATCTCCCAGAATTCATGTGCCCTGCAAAGCAGCTGGATGGGCAAGGCCTTAGTTTGTTTTGTTTTTTTTTTAGATTATTTTTATTATTTTCCTATTAGATGTGGAGCTGTATAGTGCCCAATTAAGTGGGTTACTGTCGCTGATCTTCCCTGGGGTTGGATTGCATAGTTCACAGCTTCTCTGTGGACCCTTTTTCTTATGCAGTGTGGTTTTATGACAAGTCTTCCCTCATAGCTGAGTCTCTTTAGATTCTGCCCTCTGTAATGGTGGTAACCTGAAGACAGAAGACTGGTAAGTAACCCTTTGAGTGTCTTGGTCCACGTTCTGTCTTAGTTTATGTTGTCTCCTCCTGCAGAGTCTCTTCATTATTCTCTAGAGGTCTTCGGAGAGAGGATGCTACTATTTCACTGTTATTTTATTTAGTTAGCCCTTCTTATGCGTATTTGGGATTTTGGGTGTATTCTGCACTTTGGGGTGCTTATTTTCTCTTCCCCATTACTTGGACCTTAGTTTTTATACTCTCCTGCACCTTGGGGATATTTTGTTGTTTGCAAAACTTTAGTGCTGCGACCCCTTTAAAAACCAGAGCCCGTCTGTGGCATCCTTGCTCCATTCGCTTCTATGGGCAAAACTTCTCTGGGACATATATCTCTGCAAGAAATGGGCTACAACTGTCAGAGAGGGCTCTGTCTTCTTGTCTCCTCATGCCTCATCATCTGGTCCACTTTCTGAGTGTCCAGGTAGCACTCTACAGTCTGCGGTTAGAATGGTAGGCATTGCCTAGGAAACAAGCAGTGGAGAATATTACAGTACCCAGAATGCCCGTCTCGTAGGGCTTTCATCTGATTGGCTGTCATATTCTGGTGGCCATTTTACTTCTGCCTTGTTTATCCTATGCAGTTGCTGACTCTTTGTTTTCTTTCTCGCAATTAACCCTTTTCATAGCAGATAACTGCATTTCTGGGTATTTAGTGACATTATCTGTATTCTAACATACTTGATGAGGCTGAAAAAAAACATGCATCCATTAAGTTGACACATTTCCAATTAACCCATTAACGACCCTCATGGGTTAAATTATAGCAGCGTGCCTCGGTGCACACTGCTATCATTCCGCAGATGATGAAACTGAGCACTGCAGGAGCGATCACATGTACCAGCATTTTCATTCACGAAGGTAATGTGTTTCCATATTGCCTTTGTGACTGCTCTGTGCCTCTCTCTTCCTTACTATGAGAGTAAGGAATAGAGAAGCAGAGAGCAGACATAAAGTCAAACAAAAGAAGCCAAAGTTTGGGGGTATTAACCCCTTCAATGGTGATGCTGGGGGCAGGCTAAATGTAGGTCTCTTTATGACCTGTTGACACCACTCTAATTATTTAAGTGTTACGTGGAGAAAGATCAAAATATTAAATTTACAACATTTTATCTTAAAAAAACAAATAATTAAGTAAAATTAAAGTTTAATATGAGGTTTTTTATTTTTGTGGAGCACAGCAATACACTTAGATACACACCAAAAAGTAATATATAAAAAAATGGAAATTCTGCGAGGGAAAGAGGGACATGGGGATTTTCACCCTAGAGTGACAGTGCCCACTTAAAACTGGCCATTTTGTAGTTATGACTGGCCAGTCATACCTTTCATGCCGTCTCCATAAAAACTTAACCCATTGCGCCCAAATGATCACAAGAGAAAAAAATAAAAATGGTGTTCTTTTAACAGTTTTCTTTAATAAAATAAATGGTGGGGTATCCAAATAAGTGTGGTATCAAAAGAAAGCCCTACTTGTGCGTCAAATAAACTGTACATAATTTATGTGGATGGAATAAAAGACTTTGTCAAAAAGGTCAGAATTGCTCCAGTCCTTAAGTGCAATTCACGTCAGATTTTCCTGGTCCTTAAGGGGTTAAGCCCTGAGTGGGTAAAAAAAATTACCTTTCTGCTTTGAAGCCAACTGTCATAATTATCAATATTGTTTTGTGCTAGATAGGTATCCATTACTATTTTGAAAGCAGTTAAGGTATCTGTAAGCACAGCTTTCAAAGATAAACAATTCCATAACCTTACTGCCGTTGCTGTAAAAAATCCATGCCTTTGTTTTAGTCAAAAGCTCCTTTCCTCTAGTCTTAATGGATGACCTTTTGTTCTTTGCACATCCCTTTAAATAAATACTGACAGTTCTGTGTATTACTTTGAATATATTTGTAATTGGTAACTATATTACCATTTATTTTTTCTTTATTGTAAACAAACCCAGTTTGGTTAGTCTCTCTCTCTCTTTATAATCCAGATCCTCCAATCCCTTTAACAGTTTTGTTGCATACTTCTCCACTTTTTCTAGTTCAATAATGTCTTTTTTTTTTTTTTTTTTTTTTTTTTTTTTTATAAAGTGGATCTATCACATGTAAACATGTTCTCTGCTACTAATTTTGACAATCATTACATGATGGATAATCACAATGAAGCGTATTAAAGATGTAAGGCTCTCTTAAAATATTACCCGAAGTTGTTCCTGGCAGGAAGAGGGAGAGCATAGCCATGTTGCTGACTTGTTCATGAACGGCTGCACTCTTCCTCCCTGAAAGTGTCAGTCACTGAGGAAATGACTGCCCCTTTCTCAACAAGTTAGGTCAGACCACTAGGTTTACCAGCTAGAAGGAGGAAATATAAGACATGGGGAGGGAGTTAAAGTGAAGCTCTGTGGTAAAGCTTGTACAAAAATTCCACTTTCAAACTATCTTTATTAGAAGACATGATGTGGATAAACTTAACATGTGGTGAAACTGTTGCCTAAAATGACACTCCATATTCTAGGTGAGGCCTCACCAAGGATTTATACAGAGGTAGAATTATATTTACATCTCGTGCATCTATACCCCTTTTGTAAGCAGGATAGTACCCTATTTGCTCTTACAGCAGCTGAGTGACTCTGCACACTGCTGTGAAGTCTATTTTACTCCTAAATCTTCTTCTAATAAGGATTCCCCAAGTAGTTTCCCATATAGTGATATAGTGTATATGTAGCATGTTTGTTTCTACAGACCAATTGCATAATCTCACATTTATCTATACTATAAAGGAGAAGCTGGTCATGTGACCAGCAATTTTCCAGATGTGCCACACACACACACACACGCGCGCGCGTTCAGGAGGAGGAGATATGCATCCTCCACCATTCACATTGCTCCAAACGTTCACAGGGGCGTGATTTTCACACAAGTCGGCATGGGGCCAAAGGCCCCATGCCCACTCCTGTGAAAATCTCTGCAGTGAGTCACACAGGTTCCAGGCTGGCTCCCTTCTCAGTAATTGTCCTCTGCATCCTGGACTTTGTCGTGTCACTAATTCTCCTGCATGTTCCACTTTGTCCCTTCTCACTAATTGTTGTTTGTATTTACTTTGACCCTTCTCACTCTTTTTACTGTCACCCCTAATGTCATCTAACACGGTGCGATGCTACAGGGAGTCATGTAACACGGTGCCTCTGCAGAGCTGCAAGTGTGGACCACAGTCCAACTTCAACTTTCCGACCATGTGCCTCTGTACTCCCCCTGTCCCTTGGGGCCCCTGCACATACCTTGACCGTCACAGTTGCCGTGCTCTCCTGGCTGCTCCCTCCAGTTCTCCTATCACCCGTCCACATGCTCTGTGCCCAATATCACAAGTAGTCTTGCTGCTGGTTTAGGTGTCCGCATTCCTTTTCCTCAATCCCATATGCATATGGCCGGACGGAGTGCTGGAGATGGACCACCACCACTAGTGGGTAAGGTGATCAGTCCCCAATGCTCTTATGTGTCTTGGAACTCTGCCCCGAGTCGTTGGAGATGCTCTTACAAGTGCTCCCTCAGCGCTGCAGGGTGTTCTTTGTCCAGGACATTGAACACTACGTGTGTGAGAGAATCCCAGTCAGGGGCACACTGAACTGTCATCCATTCGGGGGCTTGCAACCAAGGGGAGGCCATTGCAGTGGAGAGGCCCGAGACACCACCTCAACTTATACTCTTCAGAGACTCAATGAAGGCAGTACTGCATAAACTCAACCCTTTCAGTGCCAGAGGGGTACTCAATGCATTCCTTTTCAATGAGTTGCCTACCCTTATGGCACTCAAAGGGTTAAGTCACCAAGGCCACAGATCAGTGATGAAATCATAGCAGCACCCTTTACTATATATCACACACAGCTGCCGATTTAAACACACACATATCCAAAACCATAATGTACCTTCCGCTCCACAGTTCTCCTTACACCCTCCCCAACTAAACCTTTCTCCTGCGCCTCCTATCTAGCCCAGTCTAGTATGGAGCCTATTGGCTTACCTGTCCTCACACAATTTTTCCAGCACACCTCACCCGGGGGTGACCTCTACCATACAAATATAGTGTGACTACTAAAGGGGTTAATATAATGTCCTCCGCTGAGGAAACTGTATTAACCCCTTGACTTCATGACAACTCACACTATACCTTCCTCCTGGGGATGAAAGTACGACTTACAACTACAAGGGTGCTATACATAAAATCACCACTATATGGCAAGCACAGAGTGCTGTACCACAAGATATAGCAGAGGACAATTCAGCAATATAAAAATCCACCATTGGAGGACTGTGACCCAGAAAGAATAGCAATGTAAGTGCACTATCTTGGGAACAGCACCTAATTCACACGTGCTGGCCAGCAAGACCTGATGCCAGCAAAAACACAACCACACCAAAAGCACACAAACCAAAGATCTACAATAAGAAAAGGAGGACTGCCTTCAGGTTGCATACTAAGCAGCTAAATGTCACCATAGGATGGACAGGGTATCCAACAACAAGTTGTGCCTACACTGGAGTATAGAAAAAGGATTTTGCTATTCACATTATTCACTTTTTGAAAGAGGACCAATATCAACCTTATTTTTTTTTAGTTATATACTTGTAGAATTAGAAGATACCACAAGCAAAGAGCAAGTCTCTCTATCAATAAAATATAAAATTTATTCATGCAAAGAACATAGAGGTAGATGAAAAATATATAAATGAAAAACCCCTATATAAATAAAAAAAATTGTGTGTGTACACAATTATACAGATATCATCTATAATTGAGATGGGCCAAAGTTTCTAATAAATTGATGTATCCCTTGTATCAGAATAAGGAACAGAGATTGGGTGTTTGAAGTAATTAGAGAAAGTCTATACAGCAAATGTCTCTAATAAACTGTATACTCACAACGTGACTGAAAAGTTCTCTCCCGTCCTTAATAGCAAGATGTGGCTTGAATCCAAATAGAAGTCTCCCAAACACCTTCAGCGGGCAGAGATGTATCAGTTCTCTCGTGCAACAACCTCTCTCGTCGTGAGACAGTCAGCTTGTACAACTAACCACCGACACCTTCTGTAGCTCGACAGGGGCTTAAACACACACAGTTCTCCGGTGTAGGTATATTTTCCTTCCTGTCTTTAAGTTATGCGGTGTAGATTTATTGACTGCTGACACCTTGACAAGCAGAGGGTTTTGCTAGGTTGTTACAATGAATTAAATGATTATTGTCACCTCCCATTTTTAGCTGATAGTTGTATGTTACCTAGAGAATACTCAGGTCACGTTTGCCCAGCATGCGCTGCTGCCCCTGAGTCCCCTGCAGGGACCTCCAGCCATGAACTAGAGCCAGTTTGGATGTAAGCATTTAAGGCTACTATGACAGACCTCTGATCTACCTTACAACTCCTTCCATCCATCTTGCAGGGGGTCTTCCACTCGTGGCAGGCCCCCACCCCTATCAGATCTTCCCTGCCTAAACCGCCGGGTGTACCTGATGTGTCTGATTCCTCTGAGGAGGAATTATTGGTGAATTCTGATGATGAAGACTGTTCTGCTGTCCCTTCCTCTCAGTTTTTTGGGGACCCCTTTGAGACTGATCCTGTTCCATTGGCTGATGGCCTGATCAGGGCTGTGTTGAACACCCTGAACATACCCTTCGTGCAGGAGGTGTCTTCTGACCCATCTGATGTGTTTCAGGAGCCTGTCAGGCCCCATACTTGTTTTCCACCTAACCCCACCCTTGACCGCTTGGTGTCTGAGTAGTGGAAGTTTCTTGACAGGAAATTTTGTCTCTAGGAAATTTCCTAATTTTTACCCATTCTCTGAAGCAGCCCTAGCTCAGTGGGTTCATCCTCCTAAGGTGGATGCCCCTGATTCCAGGCTTTCTAAATCCACAGCCTTGCCTGATGCATCAACTCCGATAGACTGGACTGACAAAAAGCTTGAGACTTCTCTCACGGCCATTTTTGCAATGGCCAATTCTGCCCTGCGTCCTGCATTTGCTGTAGCGTGGGTGAATAGGGCTGTAGCTGTTTGGACTTGAACGGCTCACTTCAGCTGTCCGTCAGGGAGCTCCTACTGCTGACATGTTGCGGCTTCTCACCAACATCTCTGAGGCTCATCATTATGTTTCTGCTGCCCTTTTTGATGCTGTGCGTATGGTAGCTAGGGCATACACCATGTCTGTGGTAGCCAGACGTGCTCTTTGCTCAAGATCTGGTCTGCTAACACTGCCTCCAAGAGGGCTGTCCTGTCTTTGCCCTTTAAGGGCACCTCACTGTTTGGGCCTGATCTCAAGGATCTGATCAGTGAAGCCACTGGGGGGAAGAGTACTCACCTACCAGTGGTCCCTAGGAAGAAGACGCCTGTCAAGCGGAATCATTTTTTTCGTCCCTTTCAGGCTGAATCGCACCAGGCGACCTAGGCGGTGTCTCCGGCTCAGCGCGCCTCATCTAAGCTTAAGCAGCAATAGTGTCCTATGTCCTCCGCTAAGCCCAAGGCTTCCAAACCTTCTGCTGCATGACTCGCTGAATCCGTGTCCCCACCCGGGTGGTGGCCTCTTGCTCAACTACCTCTCGGCTTGGGAAGCCTCTGTGGCAAACCTGTGGGTTTTGCAGGCGGTGGCTGTGGGGTGCAGGATCCCCTTCACCTCCCTTCCTCCTTCCAGGACCATCTCTTTTCGTTCTTCCTTGGGAGCGGAAAACGCTGCCTTTTCGAGGAGGCCATTGAGGTCCTTCTGGACAAGGCGGTCCTGGAACCAGTTCCTCCTCAGGAGAGGGGCTTGGGATTCTACTCCAACCTTTTTGTGGTTTCCAAGAAGAACGGCGGCTGTCGGCCCATTTTGGGTTTGAAAGACCTCAACTCCTTTGTGGTTCAGTCCCGATACTGCCAGGAGTCAGTGCGCACAGTGTAGAATTTCTGGCTTCTATGGATCTTCAGGATGCCTATCTGCACATCACCATTCATCCAGAGTGTCGGCAATATCTCCTCTTTGCCTGCGACCTCTCCTTTGGCCTGACCACGGCTTCTCAAGTCTTTAACAGAGTCCTGGAGGCATTGATTTCCGCCCTACATCGGAACGGCATCAGGGTCACTCCAAATATGGACGACCTTCTTCTGAAGACCTCTTCTCCAGAACTTCATCAACAGGTACAGGGCTGCATTCATGCTCTCTCCCATCACGGGTGGATCATCAGTCTGGACAAGTCAGACCTTGTTCCTTTCTGGGCCTCCTCTTCGACACTCAGAGGGGGATGTTGTTTCTCACGGACAAAGTGGCTCATCAGATAGCACTGAAGGTCCAGGCTATCCTGTCTCAGGATCCAGTTCCAGCCAAGAAGTTGTCAACCTTGGTGGAGAAGTTCATTTCCACCACAGAAGCAGTCCTGTTCGCCATGGCTCACACCAGGGAACTTCAGAGGTTTCTAATCCTGACATGCAGGGGTTGACCAGATCTCCTGAAAAGATCTCTATCTCTCCCTCTTCATGAGGAACATAGTCTCTTGTGGTGGCTCAACCTGAACAATCTCCTGAAAGGCAGACCCTCCCTGGTGCCTTTCTGGACCACACTAACGATGGATGCCAGCCTCTCCGGATGGGGAGAGGTCCTGGGGCACTTGAGTGTTCAGGGCAGGTGGTCTCAGGAGGAATCTCTCCTTCCCATCAATGTTTTGGAGCTTCGGGCATTATTTCATGCCCTTCAACACTGGACACAGCAACTGGAGGATTGCCTGGTCAGGGTACAGTCGGAAAATGCCACAGCGGTAGCCTACATCAATAAGCAAGGAGACACAAGAAGCCTTGCAGCTTGGCTAGAGGTCAAGGCTATTTTGTCATGAGCAGGGGAGCATGCCCCTGCCATTTCTGCAGTTCATATTCCTGGCATAGACAACATTCTGGCAGAATTCCTCAGTCGGCACACGGTGGACAGAGGAGAGTGGGAACTACATCCAGAGGTGTTCAGCCTCATCATCCAGCAGTGGGGTCTTCCTTGCATCAACCTGATGGCAACCAGGCAAAACAGGAAGGTTCCAATGTTCTGCTCTCTCTGGGCGTATCCCCTGGCTCTGGCAGTGGATGCCTTGTCGATCCAGTGGACATTTCCTCTGGCATACCTATTTCCTCCAATTCCCCCACTGAACAGGGTGCTACGGAAACTGTGACTGGAGCGCTGCCCACTCATTCTGATTGCTTCGTACTGGCCTTGGCAGTCTTGGTTTACAGAGCTTCTGGACCTCTCAGTGGCGGAACCTCTTCGACTTTCCTCCCGTCCGGATCTTCTTCTGCAAGGTTACCTCTGGAAGGAAAACGTTCATTGTCTGGCTTTGACGGCATGGTGATTGAATCCTCAATTTTGAAGAAGAAGGCTTTTTCTTCTGGTGTTGTGGCTACTATGCTTAGTGCTTGTAAGCCTGTTTCCTCTCAGGCCTACCATTGAGTTTGGTCTAACTTTCTATCTTGTGCTGACAAAGACCTCTCTCAGGATTTTGACCTTCCTACAGTTCTTTCCTTCCTCCAGGATGATGTTGATAAGGGTCTCAGTCTGAGTTCTTTTAAGGTTCAGACTTCTGCGCTCTCTGTCTTCTTTCAAAGGTGTCTTGCTCTCATTCCTGATGTCAAGGTTTTCTTCCAGGGTGTTGCTCATACCTGTCCAGTGTTTAAGTCCCTTGCTTCTCAGGTTTTAGGAGTACTTCAGCTTCCTCCTTTTGAGTCTTTGGCTACCATTTCTCTACGTATGCTGACATGGCAGATGGCCTTTCTCCTGGCGATAGTTTCTGTTCACTGTGTTGCGGAGCTGCATGCCCTGTCTTGTAGGCCACCCTTTTTGGTGTTTCACAAAGACAAGGCGGTGCTTCGCACTTCTCAAGAGTTTCTCCCGAAGGTGGTGTCTGAGTTCCACATTAATCAGGAGATTGTGTTTCCTTCATTCTGCCCTAACCCTGCTTCTGATAAAGAGAAAGATCTTCATCTGTTGGATGTTGTTCGTTGTCTCAAGTTCTATGCTCATCCTTGCGGCAGTCTAACACTCTTTTTGTCATTCCTGAGGGTCCTAGGGCAGGGAAGCCTGCTTCCAAGGTAACCATTGCTTCTTGGATCAAGTCCATGCTTTGTAAGGCTTAAGAACTTCGGAAGAAGCCTGTTCTCTTCAGGGTCACTGCTCATTCTGCAAGGTCTATTGGGGCTTCTTGGGCCTACAAAAATCAGGCCTCAGATGCTCAGTTGTGCAAGGCGGACACTTGGTCGTCTGTGCATACTTTTTCTAAACACTGTCGTATGGATTTTCTGGCATCGGCTGATGCCAGTTTTGGGAGGAAGATCCTGAAGGCAGCCTTGCCTGTCTAGGATCTCTACAGTATCTCAGTACTCTTTCACTTTTGAGCCCTGTTGGCTCTAGTTCAGCATGCTGTGTAACAGTTCCTGGGGTTTGCTCTATCCCTGTTCAGTGTCCGTTGGCAGTTTACGCTTGTTGTTGAGCTCTTCATGATCTGTAGGTTTATTGGTGCTCTGGTACTTTGGGGGCCCTGCATCTGGTCCTTGCCTTTCTTCCCACCCTGGGGAACTTAATGTTTGGACATCCCAAAGTTACCAGTAACCTGTATTGGACAACAGAGAAAAGAGGATTTTAGTCTTACCTGTTAAATCCTTTTCTCTTAGTTCCTGCAGGTTATTGGTCTCCCCCTGTCAAGGGAACATGCTTGGCTCTCCTGTGGCAGAACGTGGGGATCCTTTCTGGGTTCATGCTCACAGGAGTTTTCCTTTATCTTCTTACTACCTAGTCAATAGTTAGTCTTCAAATCTTACTGGATGGGGATTGGCTAGCTGCAAGCTAAAGAGAGGAGGTAGGCTCCTCCCAGCAGTCACTTCTCAGAATTGTTCCTGCCATTTTAAAGGGGCTGATCGCCTACTCAATACTCAAAGATTTCTCCAGTTTGAAAGATCTTGGCGTATAGGGTCTAAAGAATAACAGGAGTTTGAGAGTTTATAACAGTGGCAAAATGCTCTCCTATTTCAGCTCTTTATCACAACTTTTAGCATACCTTAGTTCATAACTCCCAGGAATTTAGTGTGATTTCTTGTCATTCAGTATTAAATAAACAACAGTACAAGGGTGTGGGGGGGCGGTGGTTCGGTTGAAGTTTTCTTCTTTCAGCTTTAACCATCCTGTCCATAGCAGAAAGCGTGACGGCTTTACAGTGAGATTTTTTAGCTTGTCTTGGAGTACTTTACTAAAAACCACTGTATTTCATATTCAACATTAACTATATTAGTGTAAGCTTCTGGATATATGTACATTTATTGTGCCCTATTTAAAAAGGGGAAACATTTTAACTTTATAATACCAAACTTGTTCACTTGACAAACTCTTGCATTTTGTCTAAGTGGAGAGTAGAGTACCTCAGGGTTCAGTATTAGGTCCACTGCTATTTAACATGTTTATAAATGACCTAGAAATGGATATAGAAAGCAAAATATCAGTATTTGCAGATGACACTAAATTATGCAGGGTAATTAATTCAGAACAGGATAATTGATCTCTACAGAGGGATTTACATAAAATGGCAGATTGGGCAAACAAATGGAATATGAAGTTTAATGTGTGGAAGTGTAAAGTCATGCATTTGGGACGAAACAATCCCAAGGCTACTTATAAACTTAATGGAATCATTTTAGGGGACTCATTGCTAGAGAAAGGGCTGGGTATCCTTGTCAACTACAAACTTGGAAACAGTGACCAGTGTCAAACAGCAGTAACAAAGTCAAACAAAATCTTGTCTTGCATAAAAAGAGGTATTGAACCAAGAGTGGATAACATTATTTTGCCATTGTACAAATCATTGGTAAGACCTCACCCTGAGTATGCAGTGCAGTTTTGGGCACCAGTTCTGAAAAAGGATATACTAGAACTAGAGAGGATCCAGCGAAGAGCAACAAAATTAATTAAGGGAATGGAGGACTTGACGTATGAGGAACGACTAGACAAACTAGAGAAAAGACGACTAAGAGGAGACCTTCTCACACTGTACAAGTATATGAGAGGCCAATACAGGGATCTCTGCGGTGAGCTATTTATTCCAAGGCCTGATCAGGTGACCAGGGGACACCCCTTGAGATTAGAGGAAAGGAGGTTTAGACTTCAGCAGAGGAAGGGTTTTTTACAGTAAGGTCTGTTAAATTGTGGAATTCCATGCCCAAGGAGGTGGTTATGGCAGTTACAATGGATACATTTCATATAAGTTTAGATGCATTTCTTTCAGAAGGGAACATACAGAGTTATACAGTTTATTAGTAGGCAGATCAGGAAGATCTGATAAAAACTAACTTATTTAGTAGCAGGAAAGCTATAAAATTCTCAGTCACTGGGGTATGATGCAAAGGTTGAACTTGATGGACTTGGGTCTTTATTCAACCTAAGTTACTATGTTACTATGTATGTCTGTTTGATTTTAATTTAACCTTGACTTAATATTTTATAGTATTCCTGTTATATGTCATTTTTATATAAGTAATAAACTTTAAAACCCTACCTGGGGGAAACTACTTTTAATGTGTGCTCCATTATAACACCTGCATATTATCTTTTGGGAGATAAGAGAGGTTTTTATTTTTCACCATTATAGTTATTTTTTGCATGGTGTGGTGTATTTAAAATTATATTTTCTAAGAATGTGTGATCTTTTTGTAGGAAGAAAACAATCCCAACCTCCCCCAGCCTGAAAAAGTTGACATTGTAGCAGACAAGAACAACTTGCGACCAGTGGTGCCGTGGCCTCGTGTTGAGGGGGTGGAGGTTGATCTTGAGTCTATCCGAAGGAAAAATAAAGTCAAGAATGAGCAAGATAATTTGGAGGGGAAGGTTAACAATCAGCAGAATATCATGCAGAAGCAATATCTTACTTTCAAACCTCAAACACATGTATACCTTGATCCAGTGCTTCGTCCTGGAGTCCTCGGGAACTTTGAACCCAAAGAACCGGAGCCTCAAGGGGTTGTGGGAGGTCCAGGAGAGGGAGGAAAGCCATATATTTTGGGACCTGATTACAAAGAATCCATCCAAGCTAGCATTAAGGAGTTTGGATTTAACATGGTGGCAAGTGATCTGATTTCGTTAGACCGAACAATCAACGACTTGCGTCATGAAGAGTGAGTACATTTAATTTTTACTTTTCAAAATAAATAATTATTATGTATTAAATACTTGCTTTGTCAGTAGGTTCCTATTGATGGGGAAGCTGAATTATCCCACCTACTAAAGTTCAGACACAAAGCTTTAACCACAAGTGAGGGTGACACTGCTGTCGTCTCACCAGTGTCAGTTTAGGTGTTGCCCCTTGCACCAATGACGTAACGTACCGTGTTCTGGCCGAGCAGCCATACATGGGAAGTAACTATTCAGTTGTGTTTTGGAAGGAATGAGAGGCAGAGGCAAGCTGTCCCATTCTAACACTACTGCCAAAACACTTAAGAATTGCTTTGTTCTCATGCACCATCTCTGAAACCATGCACGTGATGTGATGTCACATGAGGGGTTGGGAGTGGACTTGGAATATGCTGGAGCTTTCTCCCCATATCCCAAGGTCTCCCTGGACTTCCTGCAGACTTCCATTAATGTCTGTTGACGCTTGTAGGATAGTGTAAGAAGTTATTTAGAGTTAGAAATTTAATAGTATTAAAACACATTATATGTGTTTCAGTTTTTAGTAATTTTTATTGGGGGCTTTGAGTGTCCTTAAACTGTATCAGAGCAAGAGCCTTTGCATATGTTTTCACATGTTGAAGTAGGGCTTTCTATGATTAAAGTCCTACTTAAAGGGATAGTAATACTTCGTTTTAACTTTATTTTATTTTGTAGGCATTAAAAAAACATGAAGAATGATATAAGTCTTATCTCTCAAACCTTTATGGTTTATGAGATATTCACAAGCAAAGTTCCCCTCCCCGCCCCTTTTTCCTAGTGTAAGCCATCTCTTCTCAAATGTGAGTCTGGTTGTATGACAGTACAGATAACAGAAGGGGACAATTTTTTTGTATGAAAACAATGAAAGCCCTTCCCCCCTTGACAAGTTTTTCAGCTTTTTCCCTTATCTTAATAGAAGATTGTCCCTCTCTGCAGTCTACCTGGGCATCTCCCTTCTGATCTGGTTGAACAGGGAAGGGATACTTTGTTTGTGAATATATCTTAAACCATAAAGGTTTCAGAGATAAGACTTATATCATTCTTCATGTTTTTTTAATGCCTACAAAATAAAATAAAGTTAAAACGAAGTATTACTATCCCTTTAAGCTGGTTCCTTACAAATTTTGCTGACTAGAATACACTAACGTGGTGGTATTGTGTTCTTAGAGCATGGATGGACCTCAGCATTCATGGCCTGGATGAGGGAGTTGTAGTCCACAACAGCTGCAGAGCCTTATATTACGCATACCAGCCTCAGAGATCTCTTATCCTGCTCCCCCAGTCTGTTGTCTGAATTTGGAACAGTAGGCAATTTCCCATTATTAAATATGCCCCATGTGTAAAAAAATAAAATAAAAAAGTTCACATATCCTTGTACTATTGTCTTCATAGCACGCTTTTCAAAATGTTTTCTCTGTCGTCCAATACAGGTTACTGGTAACTCTGGGTAGGTGATCTGCCCCTTTAAGTAGGCAGGAACAATTCTAGAAATGTATGCAGGGGGTGGAGCCTACCTTCCCTCCTTTGCTGCAGCTAGCCAACCAGCTCAAGTAAGATTTGTTCCTTGGTGAGAACAAGCAAGAGAACAGTTCTGCTATAGTTTTAGAAATGTTTTTATTTTTCTGTTAGAAATAAAATACCACCATTAGGCAGATTACCATAACTGACAATGCCCTTAGATGTGGCTAGCTCAGTAACCTGGTGCTTTTTGTGGACCTTAAGCCCTCGGGGGAAAATCTTGGGTTCAAGTTCTTTCCTCGGGAGTTGCCCACCGAGGCTTCTTCTTAATACATGGTAGTCTGAAGACAGAAGATCTGCAGGAAAGGTGAGCAACCCTTTGAGTGCTGCAGGTCCACATGTCCCATAGTGCCCCTCTGCACAGGAGTTTTTCCTTTGGACTTCTTATTACACACTCATGCACTCATTGGGTCTATCTGTATGTCTGTTGGGTGTGTTGGAGCAGGTTTATGTGGTAACTTAACCCTTTAGTTGCTGGTTTTGCATCTTTGGGGGGTTATTGACACTTTCCCTACTGGGTTCAGTGTTTTCTGGGTCTCCTAACATGTTCTAGTGATGTTTCATGTACTTTTATTTTTTACTTTTTAACTTTGCAAAATTTAAAGGCGCTCTTTACCACATAGACGGCATTCCTCCATTCACTTCTGTGGGACTGCACAGTCTGTGACATATCTCTGCAACCGCTCAACATAGCGACTTAGAAATGGCTCTTTTTAATTGTCTGCCCTTGCTCTTTCATCCGGTTCACGTTTCAAGTGTGTTGGGGGGCCCAGGAGGCGTGGGACACTGTTATGATACTTTTTGTAGGGAAGCTACATTTCCCATGAGCGCTTGCTTTGCGTGCTCGTTTCTGATTGGCTCCTGCCACGGCAGCCATTTTGTGCCTTTTCTAGAACGAGTATCCTACGCAGGGCTTGGACTCTCCTTCTCTCTTCTGCAGATTAACCCTTTGCCTGCCAGATAAGAGTATTTTAGCGATTTCTGGGGTGAAACTTTAATCTTACACACTGTAATTGGGTGATTCTTTATACTATAAGTTTTTGACACTGTGAGAATGTCTAATCCGTTGGAGCTTGGGGCCAGGCCTAAGACTAAGGACGCTGGGGTCTCTGTGTCCCCAATTGTGCATTGCTCCTCATGTCATTCAGGGTTGTCTAGAGAATTCTCAGGTCATTTATGCCCAGCATGTTCTGATGTCCCTGAGTCTCTTCCAGGGACCTCCAGCCATACATTAGAGCTAGTTTGGGTGCAAGAGTTCAAGGCTGCTACTAGGGACCTCTGGTCTACTTTGCAACTCTTTCAATCCCAGTTACAGAGGGTCTTCCATTCATGGCAGACCCCCCTCTTCCCTGCCTAAACCGCAGGGAGTACCTGACATATCAGATTCCTCTGAGGAGGAATGGTTAGTGGATTCAGATGTTGAGGAATGTTCTGCTATGGGCTTCTCTCATTTTTTTTGGGGAACCCTCTGAGGGCCTAATCAGGGCTGTCTTGACTACACTAAACATTCCTTTAGTTCAGAGATCCCTCTGATGTGTTTCAGGAGCCTAAAAAACCTCTTTGTTTTCCACCTAACCCCACTCTTGACCGCCTTGTATCTGATGAGTGGAAATCCCCGGACAGGAAACCTTCTGTTTCCAAGAAATTTGCCAAGCTTTACCCCTTTTCTGAGGCGGCTCTTGCTCAGTGGGTTCATCCCCCCCAAAGTGGTTGCTCCTATTTCCAGGCTATCTAAGTCTACTGCCTTGCCAGTTTCTGACGCCTCCGCTCTGAAAGACTGGACTAACAAGAAACTTGAGGTTTCCCACAAGTCCATTTTTGCCACTGCTGGTACCACCATGCGTCTAGCGTTTGCTGCGGCATGGGTTAACCGGGCCATTGCGGTCTGGACTGAACAACTCACCCTGGCTGTCTGTCAGGGTGCTTCTACTTTGGATATGTTCCTCCTTCTTGCCAACATTTCTGAGGCCCAGCACTATGATTCTGCTTCCTTATTTGATGCCATCCTTTTGGTGGCTAGGGTTTCCACCATGTCTGTGGTTACCTGACAAACTCTTTGGCTCAAGATCTGATCTGCTGACACTGCTTCTAAGAAAGCCTTGCTCTCCTTGTCTTTTCAAGGCATGTCATTGTTTGGGCCAGATCTTAAGGATCTGATTAGTGAGGCCAGAGGGGGTAAAAGTACCCTTCTGCCTTTGGTCCCCAGGAAGAAAACGCCTCTCAGACATCATCGTTTTTTTCGTTCCTTTCAGACTGAGACACGTCCGGCGAACTAGGCAGTTCCCTCAGCTCCTCATGCCTCCGCCAAGCCCAAACAGCAATGGAATACCAAGGATTCCTCCAAGCCTTCTTCGGCATGACTCACCGAACCCAGGTCCCCAATTTGCTGCGTCACTACCACAGCGTCTGGGAGGATTCAGTGGCGGACCCATGGGTTTTACAGGTGGTGACGGAAGGATATAGGATCCCTTTTGTCTCTCTTCCTCCTTTTTGCTTTTTTCCTCCTCATATGCCCCAGGGCGCAGAACAACTCTGTCTGATCAATGGCGCTATAGAGGCCCTTCTGGACAAGGATGTTCTAGAGATGGTTCCAGTTCAGGACAGAGGTATGGGTTTTTACTCAAACCTCTTTGTGGTCTCCAAGAAGGACGGCGGTTGTTGTTCCATTTTGGATTTGAAGGATCTCAGTTCCTTTGTGATCAGTACTCATTATCATCAGGAGTCCCAAAGAGTCCCTAAGGACGGTGAATGCTGCTATGGACCCGGGGGAATTCTTTGCCTCTCTGGATCTTCAGGATGCGTATCTACACATCGCCATTCATCCAGAGAGCCGGCAGTGTCTCAGATTTGCCTGCAACCAAGGGCACTTTCAGTTTTCAGCTCTTCCTTTTGGTCTGACTACAGCTCCTCAAGTCTTTAATCGTGTCCTGGGAGCCTTAGTGTCCGTCCTCCATTGGAATGGCATCAGAGTCACTCCGTACATGGATGACCTGCTTTTGAAGGCACCTTCTTCGGAACTTCTTCATCAGCAAGTTCAGGACTGCATTCATTCACTCACCCATCACAGGTGGATCATCAACATGGACAAGTCTGATCTTGTCCCATCCCAGCGTCTGGTCTTCCTGAGCCTTCTTTTCGACACTCAGCAGAGCATGGTGTTTCTCACGGATGAGGTATCTCACCAGATCACCCACAGGGTTTCTGCTGTTTTGGCTCATGATCCAGTTCCAGCCAAGAAGCTGTCCTCTTTAGTGGGGAAATTCATCTCCACCATAGAAGCGGTCCCATTTGCCATGGCTCACACCAGGGAACTCTAGAGGTTCATGATCCAGGTGTGCAGGGGTCAACCGGACATTCTGAAGACGTCAGTATCCCTTTCTCTTCATGTGGAACTGAGTTTGTCTTGGTGGCTCAACCTCTCCAATCTGCTGAAGGGCAAGTCCTTCCTGGTATCCTTCTGGACCACGGTGACGACGGATGCCAGCCTCTCCGGCTGGGGAGCCATCCTGGGTCGCCTGATTGCTCAGGGTCGGTGGTCTCCGGAGGAATCTCTCCTTTCCATCAATGTGTTGGAGCTTCGGGCAATATTTATTGCCCTTCGTCATTGGACACCCCAGCTGGAAGACTGCCCAGTCCGGGTACAGTCCGACAACGCCACGGCTGTGGCTTACATCAACAAGCAGGGCAGAACAAGAAGTCTCACTGCTTGGTTAGGGTTCAAGGCTATTTTGTCCTGGGCAGAAGAACACGTTCCTGCCATATCTGCAGTGCACATTCCTGGCGTAGACAACATCATGGTGGACTTCCTCAGTCGACAAGCAGTGGACAGTGGCGAGTGGGAGCTGCACCCAGAGGTGTTCACCCGCATCGTTCAGAAGTGGGGTCTTTCTTACATCGACCTGATGGGGACAAGACATACATCGACCTGATGGAGACAAGACACAACCGGAAGGTTCCGTTGTTCTACTCTAGCTGTAGGGATCCTCTAGCTATAGTGGTGGATGCCATGTCCATTCCTTGATTATTTCCTCTGACTTACATCTTTCCTCCCCTCCCCATGTTGCACAGGGTGTTGCGGAAATTGAGACTGGAACTCTGTCCAGTCATTCTGATTGCTCCGTACTGGCCTCGACAGGCTTGGTTTCCGAAGCTTCTGAGTCTGTTGGTGGCGGAGCCATTCTGGCTCCCTTGCCGTCCAGATCTACTTCTACATGTTCATCGTCGAGCTTTGACGGCTTGGAAATTGAAGTGAAGGTAGGCTCCATCCCCTGCATACAATTCTAGAATTGTTCCTGCCTACTTAAAGGGGTGGATCGCCCACCCAGAGGTACAAGTAACCTGTATGGACTAAGAGAAAAGGATTTAACAGGTAAAACTAAAATCCTCTTTTACCTTAACCCTTCATTGCAAGTGATGTTTTGCAGTGCATTTGGATAACTGTCTAGTGCCCAGTGGATTCATCTGATTTTTCAAATCTCTTTTGACCATTTAAAATCATTTGCTGTTGGCGAGTTGAACAAGACGTTAAAGGGATAGTAACACTTCGTTTTAACTTTATTTTATTTTGTAGGCATTAAAAAAACATGAAGAATGATATAAGTCTTATCTCTCAAACCTTTATGGTTTATGAGATATTCACAAGTAAAGTTCCCCTCCCCGCCCCTTTTACCTAGTGTAAGCCATCTCTTCTCAGATGTGAGTCTGGTTGTATGACAGTACAGATAACAGAAGGGGACAATTTTCTTTGTATGAAAACAATGAAAGCTCTTCCCCCCTTGACAAGTTTTTCAGCTTTTTCCATTATCTTAATTGAAGATTGTCCCTCTCTGCAGTCTACCTGGGCATCTCCCTTCTGATCTGGTTGAACGGGGGGGGATACTTTGTTTGTGAATATCTCTTAAACCATAAAGGTTTCAGAGATAAGACTTATATCATTCTTCATGTTTTTTTAATGCCTACAAAATAAAATAAAGTTAAAATTAAGTATTACTATCCCTTTAAAGGGACGGTAAGGGAAATGGTATTATGAATGTAATACCTAACCACCATAGGAGTAGAGTTCCCATAGCTTAAAACTTTGTTGTACTATCTTTTTTTCCCTCTATTGTTAGCCAAGATCTGGAGGGCTGGGTGAGGTTAGCTTTTCACAATTCAGTTCTCTGAGATTTCTGTCTTCTACAATAACAACCATTGTCTGTGAATTTGCAGTCATGGAGCTTTAATGGAGAGAGGACAGTGATGTATCTTCATCTCCCAGAAGTGCCACTCCTGCAAATGAATTTCCATAACTTTCAGGTAACTTCCTAAAGTTATATATTAACCCTTTGAGTGCCAGAGGGGTATACACAGCGCATTATAAAGCAATGTAGTGCATAGGCCTCTGGCACTCAAAGGGTTAAACCTTTTCTTTTGTTCTCTTCTTTAACCACTTAAATGCTAGAGAGGTCCCCAATGCTTTGCTTTGTAATGCATTATAAACCTCTCTGGCGTTCAAGGGGTTAAAGCCTTGATTACCAGAAGGGGATGCAATGTAACTCGTTGTGTGGCTTTTTGGAAGATTCCAGGCCCACATAGGCAGCCTTCGTTGGGGATCTGGTTTCTGGTGCCTGTCACTGTGCTGGAGTATGCTAGACAGGGAAATGCCCTTTATCAGTAATAAATACCAACAGGGTGCGACACCAGTGAGTAAAATCAGAGAACAGTGCAAAAATACTGATCTTTCCTTGTTCCCTGATTAGTCTCACCCCTAGGTACATATACACAAACACTTATAATTATGTTGCGCATCTGTGTGGAAGCAGCCACAATACTTGATTTTCTGCTCTTCCATGTTGGAGTGATCTTTATTTACCAGCCTTGTGTTTCAGTTCACTGTGCAGCAGTACACAAGGGGGTTTTAAAATCTCCCTGCTTCACTGACCTCTTTTTGTCTACAAAACCGGCATATGTTGTTTTACAGCAACAAACTGGCCTTCATTTGTATTGAAAGGAGAACTAACACTTCCTAATTATAACACACAACACACTCTCCCTCCCCCCAAGCAACTCCTTGCCCATGGAGGCAGACATGACAGTTTCTGGTAATTTTGTTTCCTTTTTGAACTGAAGCGGGCATAATGTATGAGCCTACTAAACTCTTTATAAAACGATGTGTACAATGCATTTCAAAGCAATATGTTGCAGTAAGCTGAGGTCCTGTGATCCAGTTAACTCTCATGTCTGTCTCCATGGACACAACATCCAGGAAAGATGTTATTTCTTGAAAAAGGCACAAGAGCGACATTCATAGATTGTTTTTGGCTACAGTGACACAACTGGTGGGGGGTTATTATTAGTAAGTGTAAGTCCTCCTTTAACTTTCACCTTAATTAAAATGTGCTTATTTGAAAACTGCACAGAAATTACTTGTGTGTTATGCTAGCCAAAAGACCAGTAAATGTACAGTGACCATATGCTAATGTATGGTAATTGTGGTACCCATGTGCTAACACTGACATGTCATATGCTAATGAAGCCTTTTCAGTGGCATCCCATTTGATAATGAAATTCTGTGCAGGACCAGGAAATGTTCACTTTCACTTTTCCCAGGAACATAAGTGTGAATAACTCCTAAACTATACAACTGCTGGACTTTTGGTTAACATGACACATGCATATCCCATGTATGCTTAAATTTCACTCACTGTATTAACCTCTACCACTTATGCTGGTAGGCTATTGCACTTATTTTCCACCTTCTCAGTGAATTAAAACTTCCTTATATTAAAGGGACAGTAATGTCCCAAAAAAAAGATTTCCAGTTTTGTAGCCTTTAAAAAAAAAATCAATATGCTCCAAACCCGATCTCTCAAACCGCCATGGTTTGATATATATCGGGATTCAAAGTTCGCCCCTCTCTCCCTTTCTCCTGGAGTCAGCGTCTAGCTGATAGCAGGAGATCCTGTTCAGGGGACCAGCAGGCAGCTCTGCAGCAGAGCCTAGATCGTGTTATCTATAAAGAATTAATTCACTGGAAATGTCTACAAAGTGCGCTTGCAATCCAGGCACACTTTGTAGACCTTTCCAATGAATGAATTCTTTATAGATAATGTGATCTCTGCTCTACTGCAGAGCCTCCTCGAGTCGTACGACTCGATTCTCCTGCTCTCAGCTTTACAGCTGACATCAGAAGGAGAGGGAGGGGGGACTTTGAATCCCTATATCTCTCAAACCGCTATGGTTTGGAGCATATTGATTTTTTTTTAAAGGCTACAAAACTGGATATATTTTGTTTGGGACCTTACTGTCCCTTTAAATCTATTTTAGAGTATAACCTCTTGTCTTAACATTTCTATTCCTTTGGAAAGTGCTTCCCTCTTGTACTTTGTTGAATCTCTTTATGTATTTAAATGTTTCTATCATATCTCTTCTCTCTTTTTCGCTATACACAATCAGATCATGTAGTCATTTTTATCTTGTAAACCATTCATTATTTTAGTAGCCCATCTCTGAACCAGAATATCTATATCCTTTTGGATATGGGGTCTCCACTGGGGAGAGCTGGCACCTGTGGCCTGGGGGACAACTACAGTTAAGTGGCCCATTTCTACTGTCATTCCAGCCCACTGTCTCAGCCTACCCCTTTTTCTAATTTTAAAATGGGCATTATTGTTGTGAAGTAAGACCACAGCTACAGTTGAAATGGAGATACACTATTGATACCACAGAGTGTATAAGGGACATGGGTTATGCCACTAGTTTAACTCCATTGGGATTGTTGTTTTGTTGTATAATTTGTGTAGATCCATCTCAATTGTAAGCTCTGTGGTATCATTACAGTAGTTCGATTTACAGCAGCAAGCTAGAGATTGAGTGAGGCAGTGGCCCACCAGCCCAGACATATGACCAACCCAGAAGGCAATAGTGTTTACTTTCCTTTTTAAACCTAATAGTCTGTACATGGGAAACGGCATAAAAAATGTTCTAGTGAATTTTCCATAATACTGCCAAAGCAACATGTTCACAATCGAAAGGATGAGAAATTCCAGAGATGTGCACATTCCTTGTAGTATAACTTATCCCTGTACAGCCAGCCAGTCAGACCCAAGAACTATATTCAGTTGACCTGTGGACTACATTCACACAGTGGGATGTATTTTACCCATCTGCATTAGGGTTTGTTTTATATTGCACAGTAAAATATTGGGGATAAGACAAGGGAGGTTTAAAGGAATTTCAACACCAAAAAATAAAATTGGACTGTATAAGTTCGACTATCTACTTCCAGCCATCATCAGTAAAATCTAGTTTTATGTTAGAATCTAATGCCAAACATACATTTTAATTAATGTGTAGACTACCTTTTAAAGGCCCAGTTTTGTTAATTATCTGTACAAATATACTGTTGTTAATGTATTAGTTTAGTACCTACTGCTCTTCTGTTCTTATCTCAGACTAGTAAAAATAAAACAGTATCACTCCTCAGACAAGATTGCTTTGGAAATAAGAACCTGGAAAAGGCGGGAATGGGAGCTCCAAGGCAGTGTATTTAAGACTATATTTTAGGCATTGTAGGCTAGCATGAAGTACAAGGTATTTAATTGTGTATAGGTAAATGTTTGTAAGTGTGTATAACCCCAAATAATTTATAACTGTTAGAGTTCCTTTGATCTTTGCGTGAAACAGATTTGCCCCGCATTGTTGTACAAAATGCCAGACAAGTGGGGGACTGGAGCCAGTACTCTCTCCGTGTGTGGCTGCAGGTTGTTGCCGTTACATCTGGTGACTGGCACATGTTAAGCCTGTATGAATGGGTCTGTTTTCTTATAGAATGATACAGGGGTGATGAGAACTCTGGAGTGACAACATGTACGTTTATCCTGCTCAAGATGACTTGTCCTGCCTGGTTCCCAGTTCCTTATATCTATACCCTATACCCTAACCTTTCTTTGGTATTTTGCATTGTGTTTAAACAGACTTTGTGATTATAACCACTTGCCTGATGAAGGGAGAAGATCTCTTGAATGCTTGTGTAATAATATAAACTTTTGGAATTGACAAAGTTATCACGAATACCAATGTAGTCCTATATTTTCAGAATGTCTCTATGACACTGCCAATTTAATTCTTTTGAATCTATAAACAATTCTTATCTCTATTTACTAAATTATTCTATTTAATCCTTTCAGTGCCAGAGGGGTACACAGCGCAATACAGAGCAATGCGTTGCGTACTGTTATGGTACTTAAAGTTTTGAGGACCCTCAGTGGTTAAAGTTGCCTTGTCACCCCAACACAGGTTTTGTTTATTGACAGAGAATCAGTAACTACCTATATACTTTGAGCTTGCATTTTATTGTAAAATATGTGGTTTTTGAGAAATTCTGGTGGCACTTTGTTAATTCCACCAGCATTATGCTACTCGGTTCTGTTCGCGGCCAAACCTCCCACATGTTGTCCTATTAGAAATGCCCTCAGTGTTTGTGCTCTGCCTGGATCAGTGGAGGATAATGTGAGACCCTCTTGCTGTTCAGGACTGCAATTCCAATCATCTCCAGACAGCTAATATCTGTTGTCCTCATCAGCTTGGGGATTATGCACTAAGGCAAGATAAAGAGGTGAGGAAGTCGAGATGACTTCTCCATTGAGATCAGCTCTCCAATTTCTGTGTTATTCTATGGAGCCAATAGCTAAGATTTCTCAAATGTGTGAGATCTTAGCGCATAAGTGGACCAACAAAAATTGTATATTTTCTGGCTGAGTGGCTCTAGGATGCAAGATTTCAAGACACCAGGTCCATTCTTCAGACATTATAACAATGATTGCTGAATACAGGTTGAACACTCATGCAAATGATTTTAACATTTAAACTCCACCGACAGTGAATATTCTTATCAGTCATATCTATATTAGTGAGTAGGCTTATTAGTATAACATGGGAACTGGAGAAATGATATCACTGGAGAAGTCCTCTCCTCTTCACCCTTTATCACACCTTAGTGCATTACTTTCTGGACTAGATTCGTTCATAGCAGTTTGTGAGGTAATATTGGTCCAGCACATTAACTAATTAGCATAAAGTGCCACACTATGCCACCAAAAATCCAGGCTAGTTTCTCAAGACTATTTATATTATCAGTTTATAATTTTCTTTAAAATGAACTAAACTTAAATTTGTATTCACCTCTACGCTAATGGACTGTTACGACAGGGAACAATACAAAAACAGAAATATCATTATCTGTTAATGAAATTAACCCTTTGAGTGCCAGAGGGGTGCGCAACACATTGCAGAGCAATGCGTTGCCTACCCCTCTGGCACTCAGAGGGTTAAAGCGATTCATACACAGGCTTTCCCTTTGGATACAATAATGCCCATTATTCCTGGATATTGTAATTGAATATTTACTTATCAGCAGGGAACCTTTGGAGTGGATCTAGTACTCCTGTATGACATCTCCTTATCTGTGTTAATATATTGTGACTGTATTGTGTGTACCCTGGAAGGTGTCCAGCGAAGAGCCGCTCTGGTTCTCTGCTCTCATTTAGCCAGCAGATCAAGTTCCCCTTTTGCCCAGGTCCTAAGGGACAAGGGAGATGTTGCCTGTCTGCTTTCTCACTCCCTTAGCTCAGTATCCAGTGCATCTTCTTTTTTGTTTTTCTGTGTAAAATAATTGTTGGCGAGTTTACCTGACATTTACTTTGTAAAGCAATGACAAGGCTGATCGGACGGAATGTGAAATTCACCACCAAGAGGTAAGGGAAAGCCAATAGTACTTTATTCAGTTAGCTGAATAGGCTCAATTATGGGGCATACCAAATGCACCATAATGGATAAATAGTCCCATTAATTTAACTCTTTGTGTGCCAACAGGGTGTGCAACACAATCCACAGCTTAAATAGGCATAAAGCATTGTTGCCTGTTTAAATAGTTAGAATTTGGGGATTTTTGGGGTCACCCATGGTGCAATTTTCCACCTCTTTAGCTTCTTGCACAAATCCCATAGTGCCGTTCAATACGATAAAACAATTCTGGAACAACTGTGCTGTAGAGCATAAATTCCTCAGACTCCCAGCGATTTAAAGGGCAACTATCATACGAATAATAAACAATATATAATAAAGAGGCGCCAAATTATTAATTAACAAAGGAAAATGAAGAATAAATTCTATATGATGAGCCGCCAGTCTTCTAAACAAACCAAAACTAGTACTTATAGCAAAACTAAAAATAGTGTATACTATTTATAAACTTAATGGAATCATTTTAGGTGACTCGTTGCTAGAATAAGACCTGGGTATCCTTGTCAACTACAAACTTGGAAACAGTGACCAGTGTCAAACAGCAGTAGCAAAGGCAAACAAAGTCCTGTCTTGCATAAAAAGAGGTATTGAAGCAAGAGTGGATAACATTATTTTGCCATTATACAAATCATTGGTAAGACCTCACCTTGAGTATGCAGTGCAATTTTGGGCACCGGTTCTGAAAAAGGATATACTAGAACTAGAGAGGGTACAGCGGAGAGCAACAAAATTAATTAAGGGAATGGAGGACTTGACATATGAGGAACGACTAAACAAACTTGGTTTATTTACTCTAGAGAAAAGACGACTAAGAGGAGACCTTATCACATTGTACAAGTATATGAGAGGTCAATACAAGGATCTCTGCGGTGAGCTATTTATTCCAAGGCCTGCTCAGGTGAACAGGGGACACCCCTTGAGATTAGAGGAAAGGAGGTTTAAACTTCAGCAGAGGAAGGGTTTTTTTACGGTAAGGTCTGTCAAATTGTGGAATTCATTGCCCAGGGAGGTAGTTATGGCAGATACAATGGACACATTTAAGAGAAGATTAGATACATTTCTTTCAAAGGGGAACATACAGAGTTATACTGTTTATCAGTAGGCAGATCAGGAAGGTCTGATAAAGACTAATTTAATTGGTAGCAGGAAAGCTATAAAATTCTTAGTTACTGAGGTATGAAGCGAAGGTTGAACTTGATGGACTTGTGTCTTTTTTCAACCTAATTTACTATGTTACTACTATGTTACTATGTATACTAAAGAGGTGCTCTATATAGTAACAGTTGATAATTAAAGGGATAGTAATACTTCGTTTTATCTTTATTTTATTTTGTAGTCATTAAAAAAAACATGAAGAACGATAGAAGTCTTATCTCTCAAACCTTTATGGTTTGAGAGATATTCACAAGCAAAGTTTCCCCTCCCGCCCCTTTTACCTAGTGTAAGCCATCTCTTCTCAGGTGTGGAATGCAGTCCATAGACCAGACAGATAACAGAAGGGGACAGTCTTCTTCCTATGAGAACAATGAAAGCCCTGCCCCCTTGACAAGTTTTTCAGGTTTTTCCCTTATCTTAATTGAAGACTGTCCCTCACTGCAATCTACCTGGGCATTTCCCTTCTGATCTGGCTAAACAGTGTCACTTCAGTAAAAGGGGCGGGAGGGGGATACTTTCTCATTGAATCACTCTTGAACTACAACTCTGACAGAATTGAAATAACACTCTCTAAAGTCCAGATGCTATGATGATTAATTAGAGCTGCTTTTATTATAGGGCTGCAACTAACGATTATTTTGATAATCGATTAGTTGGCAGATTATTTTTTTGATTAATCATATAAAAAAACCAATATGCTAATTTTTCATTATTTAAAATGATTTAATGAACAAACTGAGTGTTAAACACAAACAGCAGAATAAAAAACTTTACACATTTAACATGCGTCATTGTTATTATTTTACTATGGGGTCTATGCACCTCTCTTTCTCCCCCTTGCACCTCAATTTCTCCCCCATGTACTTCTTTCTCCCCCCCATGTACTTCTTTCTCCCCCCTTGTGCCTCTCTTTCTCCCCCATGTACTTCTTTCTCCCCCCGTACCTCTTTCTTCCGCCTTGTACCTTTCTCAACCTTGTGCCTCTCTTTCTCCCCCATGTACTTCTTTCTCCCCCATGTACTTCTTTCTGCCCCGTGTACTTTCGCCCCCTTGTGCCTCTCTTTCTCCCCCATGTACTTTCTCCCCCATGTGTCTCTTTCTCCTCCCTTGTACTTCTTTCTCCTCCCTTGCACCTCTCTTTCTCCCCTTTGTTCCTCTCTTCCTCTAGACTGTAGCTCTCCTTGTCACTGCTGCACTCCTCTTGCTGCGTTGAGTTGGCGGGCTAGGGGGTAATTTGAGTGGCATCCGGTCCCCTGCAGCCGGCTGGCTCTGAGTTCCCTCCTGCCTGCCCGCATCATCACGCACCCCTGCGGGCTGTGATGACATACATATAGAGAAGGGGAAGAGGGCAGAGGCACCGGAAGAGAAGCACTTGCTGCCAGACAGTCTGCTGGCAGCAAGCGTTTTTCTTCCGGTGCCTCTGCCCTCTTCCTCTTCTCTGTCTGTATGTCATCACGGCCCGCAGGGGAGCGTAATGATGCGGGCAGATGGATCTTGTCCCGGCAGCCACATATAATGGATGGGATTGGGAAGTGCAGGTTGACACTGGCGGCAGAGGCAGTCTGGGGCTGCAACTAATCGATTATGAGAATTGTTGACAACTATTCTCATAATCGATTTTATCGATAATATCGATTAGCTGTTGCAGCCCTATTTTATTATGAAACATTACTATCCCTTTAAATAAGTGCCAAAACTGGTATATGTGTTTATACCAAATAAAATAAATAAATATAATGAATAAACATAATCCCACTCAATAAAATATGAATATAAGCAACATCTATTATAAAAATACCAAAGACTTTGTTATACAGTATCTATTATATTGCAATATAGATTCAATAACACTGAAATATCATATAAAGCAAGATAACATCTGTACTCACATACCCCCCAATGAAGCACCAAGCGAACAATCACAGGCTGAACAAGGGATTGCTCCAAATATCAGATTGTAATTCACATAGAAAAAAAAAACAGAAAATAAACTGTCCGCAATAAGTCTGTCAAGGGATAATGTGTCACGTTATGTACAATAAAGAGTATCTTAGTAAATAATCAATGTCAACTCACATGAAATTTCACCGCCTGACAGACACACTGGTCAGTCAAGCTGAAGTAGCGTATGGAAAGGACAAAGACTGTCTCCACTCAGTCAAACTCCGGATTGGTTGTCTCAGTCAAATCATAAATCACCAGGACTATTCTCCGTGTCTGCTATGTAACAATATTGCACTTAAAAAGACGGAATACTCACTCAGTGAATGCTCCTACCCAAGGGGCATAAAACCTTACTCGGGTGAAGACATACAGGGAAAATTCTCTGTATCAACCCCGTTCGGTCAAACAGCTTGGTGATTCCTGTAGTGCTGATGATAAAAAGTGCTTATACTTCAAAAGTACTAAAAAGTATTTATTTGAACAAATAACAAATACTGCAGTTACATATAAAAAGTCAAAAGTCAACGCATTTCATAACCATACAGGCTATTTCTTCAGGACGGGAGAGAAATCTCACAACTCCCTAAGCAGTATCAAAAAAACTTGCAAAAAAATCGCACCTAGAATTTAAAGTCTCATATGGATGATGCTATCTATATCTTAAAGGGAATGTGAATAATTGCAATTATATTCCACATAAAAGGTGTTGTTAGATCTCTGTACCGTTCACAATTTGAAAACATCAATAAACTCATTAGAACACAACCTATGAAGCAAGCATTTATTAAAAATATATGATGGGTTGAACTATGCCAGTCTGCAATGTCATTCTATTGTAAACCATACATTCCATTAAATTACATTGAATAGAGTCTGGACATATCAAACTATAAATTAAAAAAAAAATATATAAAAAATAATAATAAAATAAAATAATAAACTAAATAATAAAATAATATAAAAAAAGAAATAAATATAATTATAAGTAAGCCCTGTGTATGTGTGCATGCTTCTGTCATGAAATGTTTGCGTGCTTCTTTAACTGGATGTGCGCGTGCTTCTGTGACTGGACGTGTACGCTTCTGTGATTGGACGAGTGCGTGTGTGCTTCTGTGACTGGACATGAGCCTGCGTGCTTCTGTCACTGGATGTGAGCTTGCGTGCTTCTGTCACTGGAGGTGTGTGTGCGCTTCTATCACTGGAGGTGTGTGTGTGCTTCTATCACTGGACGTGTGCGCTTCTATCACTGGAGGTGTGTGTTTGCGCCTCTATCGCTGGACGTGTGTGTGGTTCTGTCACTGGATGTGTGTGTGCTTGTGCTTCTGTCACTGGATATGCACATGCTTCTGTCACGAGACGTGTGTGTGTGCATGCTTCTGTCACGAGACGTGTGCCCGCTTGTTTCTGTCATTAGACATGTGTGCGCGTGTTTCTATGGCTGAACGTATGTGCAAGTGCTTCTGTCACTGGACGTGTGTGGGCTTCGATCAGTGGAAGTGTGTGTGCGCTTCTATCACTGGACGTGTGTGTGCGCTTCTATCACTGGACGTGTGTGTGCACTTCTATCACTGGAGGTATGTGTGCGCTTCTATCACTGGACGTGCATGCTTCTATCACTGGAGGTGTGTGTTTGCGCTTCTATCGCTGGACGTGTGTGTGGTTCTGTCACTGATTGTGTGTGTGTGCTTGTGCTTCTGTCACTGGATGTGTGCATGCTTCTGTCATGAGACGTGTGTGTGCGCATGCTTCTGTCACGAGACGTGTGCCCACTTGCTTCTGTCATTAGACATGTGTGCGCGTGTTTCTGTGGCTGAACGTGTGTGCAAGTGCTTCTGTCACTGGACTTGTGTGTGTGGGCTTCGATCACTGGAAGTGTGTGTGCGCTTCTATCACTGGACGTGTGTGTTTCTGTCACTGGAAATGTGTGCACATGCTTCTATCACTGGATGTCTGTGTGTCTCTGTCGCACTGAAAGCATTCCTACCAACTGTTTTTTCAGATTTCCAGGAACGGTCCTTGGTTTTAGCTCCCTAACCTTGGTTGCTGGTGTCCCTAACCGTTCTAGTACCCGAGGGGTGTCCAGTCCATTGCATACCATCCTCCTGGTTTTCAAACGGCAAAAATTGAATTCCACCATGTTTTTCTATTTATTTAATTCTAATTGCTAAAAGATTTATTGGTTGTGAGGTTCCCACATGTTAATATTGCTTACTGATATTATTCAATGTAGTAATTAGGTGTTGGTAAATACAGTTGTTAATATGTTGTAAAAGGTTTTCTGTTGGTGCCACACTTAACCCTTTGAGTGCTAGAGAGGTATCGTTGGATACCTCTCTGGCACTCAAAACGTTAACACTGCTGTATGTCGCTAGTGATGCTTTGTAATGTGTGTACATGGGGGGCGGGGGGGGAGTAATGTTTCTGGAATTTCTTTTTTTTTTTTTTATGTTGCCTAATATGTTTGAAAATGACTGTGTGTCTGCCTGTTTGTATATTTCAGGAAACTGGAAGAATAATTATATCTATGTTCTGTTTGTCATAGGAAACAAACTTTTTTCATAACATAAATAAAAATACCAGTTAGTCAACTTTATGCATGTAAATTGTTCTCAACGGTATTGCTGTGACAGAAATGTGACTGAGTATTCCTCATAGCTAAACCTCAACCCAGTTATGGTATGTGACCTAGATCTATTCATAGGTCAGATTACTCATTCCATTAGTTCTACTGCTGCAGGTCCTCCTCCTGCAGTATATGATGTATTTATAGTTGTTCTTCTTAAAAAAATGTTTTAAACATATTTTAGAATGTTTATTCTTTTTGGTTGAGGTCCTAGAGCAGGAGTAAAATGTTTTTCACTATTCTATTTGTTCCTATATATTATTACATCTTCACACGCACAAGGTAGTTAATCACTCACACGTTTTTATTGGCCTGCTTTTGCTCATACAGGGATATTATATAAATCAAGTAATAAGGATAAAGTGTGGTACCTTATTAGCCATAGAAAATGCAGGAGACTAGTAGAGTAAAAATGATACCTTTTATTGGCTAACTAAGTGGTTCTAGGTTGCAAGCTTTCCAGACAATTAATTCTTTGAGTGCCAGAGGGGTACGCAACTCATTGCAGATCATTGCACTGCGTACCCCCTTTGCAGTCTAAGGGTTAAGTTTCTTCTTCAGGCATAATAAATAATAAGAATCTTATTCTTAAAGAAATAGTAATGATCCAGAACAGTACACATAAAAATGCTTTATTAATGTGTGTTTAATATTGTGACTTTCCTTTCTTCTTTCACTTATTTTTAAAGATTTACCATTTTTTATTGAAAGATATTTCCAGTTCAACGGCTATCTTTGTATGTCCCTTAGAGGTGTGCTCCATCAATGTCTTCTGAAAAATATGCTTGTTCTACATACAATTCCTTCCTGCGCTGTCATTTGGGAACTGGTCCTATTGATGTGACACTGGCTGGTTTGTGCCTCTGAGATCTGTCCAGTCAAGCAGCAGGATTTCAGATCTGACAGAGCTTGAGATGACGTCTTGAAAAGGGGTGTCGGGGGAAACTTAAGGAGTGATGTAAATGCAATACAAGCTGATATATGCTTAAAAATAATAAACTAATTTAAAAATAAGTATTACTATGACTTTAATAAGATTCTTACTGTGCCTGAAGAAGAGACTTCGTTGTCTTTAAAGCTTGCATCCAAAGCCGCTCAGCCAGTAAAGGTATCATTTTTACTCTACTAGTCTCCTGCATAAATCAAGAAGAGGGATTCTGTGTTTTTGTAGAAACATTTACTCCTTTGAGTACCACAGGTTTGCATACCCTGTGGCACTCAAATTGTTAAATACAAACCAATGGTCATTCATTCCTGAAATGTTTTTATAAGGGGTTGTATGATTTTTTTTCCCTGTATGGCCAATAAAAGCTGCTTTTGGGGGTCGACATGCTTACTTGGTGTGTGACATAATTTCAACAAATGTAGCATGAAGAACACATTGAAAAGTCTTAGACAGAGGGAAGAATCACCATCTATTTGAGCTGTGCTGACAGTCCTGGCTTCTACTGAAGAGAAAGTTAATGTCAGTGGGGTAGAAAGTTGGTAACTGAAAGTGATAGTAATGTCAAAGAATAATATTATTTTGTATTGTAGATGAAAAAAAAATATTTGCAGCAAATCCCATTTCTCAAACCACTATAGATTGAGAGATATTCACATTGAAAGTTACCCTCACCCTCCCCTTCTCCTGATGTCAGCTGTAAAGCTGACAGCAGTAGATTCAAGTCGTCCGACTCGAGGAAGCTCTTCAGCAGAGCTGAAATCTTGTTGTTTAAAAATAATTACTACATTGGAACGGTGTACAAAGTGTGCTTGCAAACCAGGCACACTTTGTAGACCGTTCCAATGAAGTAATTCTATTAAATAATGCAATTTTGGCTCTGCTGAAGAGCCGACAGAGGGTCCCAGGAAGGGGATCTCCTGCTGTCAGCTACAGCTCTGACGTCAGGAGAAGGGGAGGGAGGGGGGAACTTTCAGTGCAAATATTTCTCAGATCATATCAGTTTGAGAGATAGGATTTCCTGCAAATATTTTTTGTTTTCATCAACAATACAAAATAATATTATTCTTTGACAATACTATCACATGAAATTCTGATTAAGGGGAAAAATCTTCACTATTTTAGAGAGCGTGCCTGATATCATCACTGTCAAGTGTTCCTGTTCTACAGTTTAAAGTTAAGTTTCTTTAAAGCATTATTATCTCTTTAACACTTGACAGGCATGCAGTAAACACTGTTCTTGCATCAAAAAAAAATTGAAATAGCGTCTGTACAAATCAAAGCAATCACTTTCTTTTGGCTTCTCCCCCAGAAGCATACACTTATTAAGTTAATCTCATAAATTGATTTGAATATCTTTTAAACAGAATTTTAATATTCCAGTCAATCACATCTTGGCTAAGAAGATTGCCCAGAACAGCTCGACCGTAGAGCTTGGGCTCTCAACAGGAATATGATGAGTTGTTTAATTACATCACTACAATAATTGCATGTCTGATACCGCTTAATGAAATAAGCTAGCAGTAATTACTCTTGGTATCTCAGTCCCTGGCAACCAGGCATTTGGGGCCTCCATTCTTTCAGGCGATCAGACTAGCAAGTGATGGGAATTCTTTCTGACTACAGTGGATAAGATTGATAAAACTTGGATGAGTTGTGCGAGTCATTCGGCATAAAGGCCTAATACAGATATGAAAAGAAGAGCAATTCTGGAGCAAACCAGCTGTGGAAAATACAAATTCCCATTACCGGTAATTTAATGGGATAGTAATGTTTCATAATAAAAGCAGCTCTAATTAATCATCATAGTATTTGGACCTTGGAGAGTGTTATTTCAGGTCTGTCAGAGCTGTAGTACAAGAGTAATGGAATGATGGAATGATAAAGTATCCTCCTCCCGCCCCTTTTACTGATGTAACACTGCTCACCTCAGATCAGAAGGGAGGTGTCCAGGTAGATTGCAGAGAGGGACAATCTTCAATTAAGATAAGGGAAAAAGCTGAAAAACCTGTCAAGGGGGGCAGGGTTTTCATTGTTCTCACAGTAATAAGATTATCCCTTGCTGTTATCTGTCTGGTCTATGGACTGGATTCCACATCTGAGGAGAGGGGGCTTACACTAGGTAAAAGGGGCGGGAGGGGTAAACTTTATCATTCAATTACTCTTGAACTACAACTCTCACAGTATTGAAATAACACTCTCTATGGCTCAATTGCTATGAAGATTAATTGGAACTGCTGTTTTTGTGAAACATTACTATCACTTTAAAGGGATAGTAATACTTCGTTTTATCTTTATTTTATCTTGTAGGCATTAAAAAAACATGAAGAACGATATAAGTCTTATCTCTCAAACCTTTATGGTTTAAGAGATATTCACAAACAAAGTTCCCTCCCCCCTATTCAGCAAGATCAGAAGGGAGGTGCCCAGGTAGACTGCAGAGAGGGACAATCTTCAATTAAGATAAGGGAAAAAGCTGAAAAACTTGTTAAGGGGGGAAGGGCTTTCATTCTTTTCATACAAAGAAGATTGTCCCCTGCTGTTATCTGTCTGGTCTTACAACCAGATTCACATTTGAGAAGAGATGGCTTACACTAGGTAAAAGGGGCGAGAGGGGGAAACTTTGCTTGTGAATATCTCTTAAACCATAAAGGTTTGAGAGATAAGACTTATATCATTCTTCATGTTTTTTTAATGCCTACAAAATAAAATAAAGTTAAAACGAAGTATTACTATCCCTTTAAGTGGGGCTTTTAAACCACTGAATGCTAGAAGTCTTCAGAGTATTATGTTGCAGGTAGCAACGAGTCTATGCACAAGCCTCTGTAATGGTTAAACAAAACTATCTCTAGATATTGTTATTCATACTTTATCATTCCCCTCTGGAAATACTGTGTGTACGTGCATGGGGTTATGTGTATGTGTCTGTCTGTGTACATTACAGGGACAGAGATGTGGGTTGAGAGTGAGAGGTTATGTTTGGTGTTGTGCTTCTGGGAACACACAATAGTAACAGCTCTGCTGATATACAGAAAAAGAAGCCCATCACCTCTGGCTTTCACATTGGGCCTTATCTATAAAGTGGAGCAATTCTGGGGCAAACCAAGAACACCATAGGGGACAAATAAAAATGTCCAAAATTCTGCTTGCTTTTAATGTGTTTTTAACCCCTTGACTTCTAGAGAGGTTTCCTCTTTAGGGTTCAAGAGGTTAAAAGCCCCATTTAAATCAGAGTTTTTATTTGGCTCCAAAGCTGCACCTGGTTTGACCCAGAATTGTGCCACTTTCTTAATATACCAGCTTTACTATATTAACAGCTCTTCTCAGAGGCGTAACTAGAAATCACCGGGCCCTGGTGCGAACATTGTCATGGGGTCCCCCGACCCAACCATGCAGCTCCATCCCAGAAATGCCATTTATACATTGTCCACCTCCAAAATGCCCCCATTGTCCACCTCCACATTGGACGCCTCATTGTCCATTTAAAATTGCCCTCATTGTCCACTTCCACATTGCTCTCACTGTCCACCTCCACATTGGACGCCCCATTGTCCATTTAAAATTGCCCTCATTGTCCACTTCCACATTGCCCCCACTGTCCACCTCCACATTGTACGCCCCATTGTCCATTTAAAATTGCCCCCATTGTCCACTTCCACATTGTCCCCACTGTTAACTCCATTACTTCATTGACCCCACTGTTCATTCCACTACTTCATTGCCCCCAATGTCCACTTCATTGCCCCCACTGTCCACTCCACTTCTGTCCATTTCCACTTCATTGCCCCCTCTGTCCCCTTCCACTTCATTGCCTCCACTGCCTACCTCTAGTTTCTTTTTCTTTCAGTTCCGTCACTGCCGTTGTGCAGACAGAGGAGCGATGCGCTCGCACGCTCTTCTATTTCCTGTGCCCGGCGCATATGCAGTCCTGGAGCTCACTTCATTGAGTTCCCTGGCTGTGCATGTGTGCACACAGAAGAAAGGGCAGAGGGTGGAAGGAGTCCTATTGTGGAGTCAGCAGGGGTTGATCAGCGACTGGGTCCCCTGGGGTGACAGGCCCGATCACAGTGGCGACCCCTGCGACCATGGTAGTTACGCCACTGGCTCTGCTGTTGCAACACAGACAAATAACCTGATCACATATGGCTTTGTCTACTAGAAGAGTGATACATTGTATCTTTGTGCTTTAATGATCAAAGCTGATAAAATGTATCACTCTTCCTCTGGAGAGAATGATTCTCTGCACTACAGCCCAGGTGTAAGATTATGTTCATGGGGATTAGTCCAGTGTTGATGTCCGCATGATGTTTTCCATGCAGAACATATTATTGAGTCCCAGTCAGGCAGTTCACATAGGTAAGTAACTTCTGCTCATTGCAACCTCCAACAACTGGTGGACTCACATAGACGTTAGCAGTCATGTATGGCTGATGCTGACGTGCTGTTCATCAGTCACCCCCCCTCTTATTGGCACAATCATGGCGCATGCAGGATATCACAGGTCAGTAACAGATGACTTGTACAGGGTTACATCACAGCTCTGTTCAAATCCATATGAATATAACCTGTAAGTATAATGTGTGCTCAGAAGCACACTACGGAAAGCAGGAGCCAAGGGCCGGATGTAATCAGAGTATACATCAAGACGTTTCTTTTATTCATTCCCCCCTAAAAAAACAGGTTACAAAGTATTTAATCTTACAAAACTTTAGAAACATTCTGCATTCCCAGCTAATTTTTCCCCCGAGTGGCTGAGGGGTATCTACCACTCAAAGGGTTAAATGTTGAACTGTGATATTTTCCAGTTCTGTGTTTATATAGTCTTGGACGTACACTGTAGCAAGCTGAAAGAAATGGTGACGTGCACTCACAAGCCTTGTGGAATAATCAAACCATGCATCGGAAAGACAAAGAAAAAACGCGAGTAACACTGGAAACGTAAATGGCTTGGTGATGTGAGCAGCATCTCAGAGCACACGTTTTACCCCCCCCCCCCCCATACAGTCTTGTATTGCTAATCCATCAAAGTCTGTATGTACAAAAAAAAAAGAGGAACAATTTTGGAGATTCAAACATATCTAGTGGCATTATTTGGAGCTCAAAGAGCTTAGCATTGTATTATATGTCACTTGCAGTCATACTTTTTTAAATTGATGATCCAGGATTTGAGAGATTGTTGATAGATAACTCCTCCAGGGTTAATATGAATGTACACTTTATGAAACGCTTTAGGTGAGACATGTTTATATTGGCTCTGCTTGTCCTCCATTCTTCCTGTATGGAATTCCTGATGTTTTTGTATGTTCTACAATAACGATACCTGCATTTATCAACGATGAATGGCTGATGCTTTTCTGCGGATCTGTGAGAGTGCCAATCCTGTGTCTTACACTTTACATAACCTGTTTTCCTATATTACTCTTAAAGGGATAGTAATACTTCGTTTTAACTTTATTTTATTTTGTGGGCATTAAAAAAAAACATGAAGAATGATATAAGTCTTATCTCTCAAACCTTTATGGTTTGAGAGATATTCACAAGCAAAGATTCCCCTCCCCGTCCCTTTTACCTAGTGTAAGCCATCTCTTCTCAGATGTGGAATGCAGTCCATAGACCAGACAGATAACAGCAGGGGACAATCTTCTTCCTATGAGAACAATGAAATCCCTGCCCCCCTTGACAAGTTTTTCAGGTTTTTCCCTTATCTTAATTGAAGATTGTCCCTCTCTGCAATCTACCTGGGCACCTCCCTTCTGCTCAAGCTGAGCAGAGTTACATCAGCAAAAGGGGCGGGAGAGGGATACTTTGTCATTGAATTACTCTTGAACTACAACTCTGACAGAACTGAAATAACACTCTCCAAAGTCCAAATACTATGATGATTAATTAGAGCTGCTTTTATTATGAAACATTACTATCCCTTTAAGACCTACTGCTTTCTCAACGTATATGATGATATAAATCTCACCTTTTACTGTTGTGCCTCAAGAATGTGTCCTACTTTGGTCGCTTAGTAACCCTTAATCCACTGACATGCACTAATGGTGTAGACCTGAGATGTCCAAATTTAGCAAACAAGGAACTTTTGATTCTATTCTCCAACCTATACACTATTTATTTTGAATTACTCTTCTGATGAACTTTATGAGAATTATCTTGTGCAGTTTCACTGTTGATTTATTCATTTATATTGTTATACTCTATGCTTTATATGATTAATTGATATAGGACATAGTGCTCCTTAGTCGTTTTATCAGTCAGATAAGTATGCGTGAATAAAGTTACTTTGTTTTGGCCTGGAAGGAATTGGAGGGATTAATGAGGTTTACTGTGTCTTTGTGGGTTACATGGTTTGGGCCCATCCAGTGCTGAGTTTTTGACTTTCTCTCTGACTTTACTCTTGGACAAATCCTATCAGGTTCTGGGAAATGTTATGTGATCACTTAGTAATAGTAATTTTTTGATCAGATTGGCTCTAGAGACTGTTAAAAGGATGCACACTAATTAATGGAAGCAAGTTAATCACATATTATTGACCAATCATTCACAATCAAATTGTAAATCTTTTTTCACTTTTGTAATTCTCTTGATTTTCTTAATTAGAAAGCTCACTTTTGTTAGATAAAGGTTGTGTCTGTTTGCTGGGAAAGTAGTGTCTCAGACGTTTCCGGAGCTCTTCAGTACTTTGTTGTTTTTCTCAGTATGACCTGTGCTCTCTTGTACTTGCTATAATGATTTGAGTAAAAGGAAGACTACAAATTAACTCGGTAATATCACTCCTTTATACGGGATCTCTCACCTCCTTTAAAGTCCTTTTTATTCAATTCTTGCTTCCCAATAAATGTTAAATTTGTGTTTGTTCCTTTTTTTTTTGTTTAACGCTCCTTTCACAGAGATATAGGCTTTAAAATTTACGTAAAATCTCAGGTATAATACGCACCTGTGTATAATACCCAGGTGTACATTATACCCAAGATTTTGGGGAAAGCAAGAATGCCCATGTATAATACACACCCTTGTTTTCCCCTGTCACATAAAAAAATGTATATTGCCGCACTGCTTCTCTCCCTCTCCACTTACCCTGATCCTCCTCTCCCTCTCTGTAGTCCAATCCGGCAGCCTGACAGAAGCAGGCGGCAGATACAAGCATGCCACCTGCTGGAACCCTGTAAGGCTTTTTTTTTTCCCCTTGTGTATAATATGCACCCCCCCCACTTCACATAAAGTGAAGAGGGGAAAAATTGTGCGTATTATATGTGAGATTTTACAATAACCGAGTGACGTCCGTTAAGAGCGTACTGAGGTGCTTTGTATACCCTTCTGACACTCAAAGGGTTAATATAGTTCAGAAGGGAGCAATTTTTCAGAAAAAGAGGAATACTAGAGCAAGAGGATTTAAAAGTCTAATAATAATTTACAGAAAGGGTTATAACCTCATGAAACTGACTCTTAGCAGAGGTTGTAGGGAAAAATAGTTAGGGAATTCAGAATTGTATGAGGTAGACATAAGTCTACACTTAGAAGAATGTAAAACTGTGTATTTTATTAGACAGGGAAATGGGCAGATTGGATGGAACAGATGGTTGTTTTCTGCAGTCAAAATCTGTTTCTATGATTTGTGCCAGGAAATATCAATGCAGAGACACAAGAGCAAATACCAGCCGTTTGTGTTTAGGAGATTGCTGCTTTAGGTTACTCAGTATTCCCGGGTTACCAAAGGCAGATTACGTGCCATAGAGCCTTATCTGTGTACAGCTTCTCGTAGGTAGTGGGATGTTCCAGTGGCTGAATTTTACAGTTTCTCAGTCACTATTAAGCAGTAAAAATGAGTACTATTTAACAGCAAATATGCTGTTTAACACTTTGAGGAGAGGTTTGTGCAACTCATTGCTTTACAATACATTACACACTCCTTTAGTTCTTAAAATGTTAATCCAGTTGTAGTCACTCTTTGGACCATCAGCTGTCCGGGACTAACAACTCCCAGTAGATGGAGATTATGGTAGTTATAGTCTCTGGCAGCTAGAGGTCCTAAGGTTTAAATACCCCTAGTTTAAAATCTTACTGTAGAATAGGAGCCTGTAAAACACTACGTAAGGATTTTATTTAGTGTCTAATACGCAATATAAGAGTAGCAATTTGATTGATTTGCTATGGTGTACATGTGATTGTAACCTTTTGAGTGTGAGAGGGGTGCACAACACGTTAGATCAATTCCTAATTCAGTTATTAGAAATTACATCGTTCTGTCACCACTTTCTGTTCCTAAAATACAGAGAGCAGTGGGGAGGTGCTGGGGTACACTGATCCCAAAGCAGAAACATTTGTTGTAACATATAATTGTTTTCAATTTATTCCAGTCACAGAGCTGTATGCCATTGCATTCCTGTAGCAGACCAGTACGCCATTGCATTCCTGTAGCAGACCAGTACGCCATTGCATTCCTGTAGCAGACCTGTACTCCACTGCATTCCTGTAGCAGACTGATATGCTATTACAGTGCAATACTTCATTACATTCCAGTCACAGACCAGTACGCCATTGCATTCCTGTAGCAGACCTGTACTCCACTGCATTCCTGTAGCAGACTGATATGCTATTACAGTGCAATACTTCATTACATTCCAGTCACAGACCAGTACGCCATTGCATTCCTGTAGCAGACCAGTACGCCATTGCATTCCTGTAGCAGACCTGTACTCCATTGCATTCCTGTAGCAGACCAGTACGCCATTGCATTCATGTAGCAGACCAGTACGCCATTGCATTCCTGTAGCAGACCTGTACTCCACTGCATTCCTGTAGCAGACTGATATGCTATTACAGTGCAATACTTCATTACATTCCAGTCACAGACCAGTACGCCATTGCATTCCTGTAGCAGACCAGTACGCCATTGCATTCCTGTAGCAGACCTGTACTCCATTGCATTCCTGTAGCAGACCAGTACGCCATTGCATTCATGTAGCAGACCAGTACGCCATTGCATTCCTGTAGCAGACCTGTACTCCATTGCATTTCAGTAGTAGACCAGTACACTATTACATTCCAGTAACAGATCGGTATGCTATTACGTTCCTGTAGCAGAACAGTACTTCATTGCAGACCAGTATGCCCTTGCATTCCAGTCACCGACCACTATTCCATCACATTCCAGTCACAGACCAGTACACCACTGCATTCCAGTTTCAGACCAGTAGCAGACCAGTACGCTATTACATTCCAGTAGCAGAACAATATGCCATTACATTCCAGTAGTAGACCAGTAGAATTACAGTCACAGACCAATACACCATTGCATTCCAGTATCAGAGCAATACGCCATTACATTCTAATAGCAGAGCAGCATGCCATTACATTCCAGTAGCAGACAAGTATGTCAGTGGCACAGCAATACACCATTGCATTCCAGTCATAGACCAGTACTCCACTGCATTCCAGTAGCAGACCAGTAACCTTTTACATTCCAGAAGCAGAACAATACACCATTACATTCCAGTCGCAGACCAGTACGCCATTATGTTCCAGTAGAAGAGCAATACACCATTGCATTCCAGTAGCAGACCAGTATGCAATTACATTCCAGTAGCAGAACAATACGCCATCACATTCCAGTAGCAGAGCAATACGCCATTGCATTCCAGTAGCAGACCAGCACGCCATTACATTCCAGTAGCAGACCAGCACGTCATTACATTCCAGTAGCAGACCATTACATTCCAGTAGCAGACCAGCATGCCATTGCATTCCAGTAGCAGACCAGCACGCCATTACATTCCAGTAGCAGACCAGCACGCCATTGCATTCCAGTAGCAGGGCAATACACCATTACATTCCAGTAGCAGACCAGCACGCCATTGCATTCCAGTAGCAGACCAGCACGCCATTACATTCTAGTAGCAGAACAATACGCCATTACATTCCAGTCGCAGACCAGTATTCCATTACATTCCAGTCATAGACCAGTACGCCATTGCATTCCAGTTTCAGGCCAGTACGCTATTACATTCCAGTAGCAGGGCAATACACCATTACATTCCAGTAGTAGACCAGTATGCCACTGCATTCCAGTAATAGAGCAATATGCCATTGCATTCCAGTCACAGACTAATACTCTGTTACATTCCAGTAGCAGACCAGTACGCCATTACATTCCAATCGCAGATCAGTATGCCATTACATTCCAGTAGCAGAGCAATACACCATTGCATTCCAGTAGCAGACCAGTATGCCATTACATTCCAGTCGCAGATCAGTATGCCATTGCATTCCAGTAGCAGGGCAGTACGCCATTGCATTCCAGTAGCAGGGCAGTATGCCATTACATTCCAGTAGCAGGGCAGTACGCCATTGCATTCCAGTAGCAGGTCAGTATGCCATTACATTCCAGTAGCAGGTCAGTACGCCATTGCATTCCAGTAGCAGGGCAGTATGCCATTACATTCCAGTAGCAGGGCAGTACGCCATTACAGAATTGCTTGACCTGGAACCTTCCTTTTTAGAAAATCACCCTGAAACCAGGCCTTAAAGAGATACTGATAGTAACATTGTAACACACTTTAACCCTTTAAGGACCAGCAGGTATGCAACACATTGCAAAGCAATGCATTACAGACCTCTCTTGTGCTGAAAGAGTTCATTAAAAATTCCTTTAGTTAATGAGATACTAAGTTAATGTATTTTCTTTTTGTTTTCGAGGCCGTTAAATCAGAGTTAAATCGGTGACTGTTTCTGAGAGTAGAGTACCTAGGGGTTCAGTATTAGGTCATCTGCTTTTTAGCATGTTTATAAATGACCTGGAAATAGCTATAGAAATCAAAATTTCAATATTTTCAGATGACACAAAATTATTCAGAGTAATAAATTCATAGCAGGATGTTTGTTGTCTAGGGATTTACATAAAATAGCAGTTTGGCCAAACAAAATAAATATGACATGTAATGCAGGAAGGTGTGAAGTTATGCATTTGGCACAAACAAATTGTAATGCTACCAGTGAACTTATTGTATCATTCTAGGAGACTCATTGCTAAAGAAAGATCTGGGAGTCCTTGTAAACTGTAATCTTGGAAACAGTGATCAGTGTCAAACTGCAGCAGCAAGAGCAAAGTGCAGTCTTGCATAAAGGGGTATCGAAGCAAGAGTGGGTAACCTCATTTTGCCACTGAACAAATTATTGTTAAGACCTTACCTTAATTATGCAGTACAGTTTTGGGAACCAGTTCTACAAAAAGATTTAAGAAATGGAAAGAGTACAGAGAAGGGCAACAATATTAATATAGGGACTGGAGGACTTGAAGTTTGAAGAACATGTAGCCACACTTGGTGTATTTATTCTAGAGGACAAATGCAGGAACACCAATCATATGTTATCAGATGCCCATTCTGCTTCCCCACTGGTCTATCGGGACTTTTAGCACAGCTCTGGTCTGTTCCTAGGGGAGCAAATCTGCTGATAAGGCATGTTCCATGTGATGACTGCCTTTTAAATGGGGCTTTAGCGTCCAAGGGCTATAAAGCCCCATTTAATCCTCTAAGGAGTACACACACATTGATGCAAAAACAATTCATTGCATGCTTCTATGGTCCTCAAACAGTTACATCAATGGGAAATGTTGTAATTTTCCATTCTTCCCTATGGGGCAGTTGACTTGTCACAGAAACGCTTCTCTTATTCCTTGTACAGATTGCCGTAAATGTTATCTTAGCTACTGGCAATAGGCCATGTTACTGTGCAGTAATGACTTCTCTAGCAGCAACTATGTTAGAGGAATTTCAACACCTAAAAATGAAATGGCATTCTATACGTGTAAATGTTATCCACTCCAAACCAGAATCTGTAAAAATGATTACCTTGGGACAGGAGATCTTGCATATTCCTTATTCAGGGCCCTTGTTTGTTTAGCCCTTTCAATGCTAGAGAGGTCTTCAAGACATTGCTTGGCAATACACTGAAGACCTCTCTAACATTCAAGGTGTTAAGCAAGGTTCATTGTTTTCTCACAAGTGGTAGTGTGGTGACATCTGTAGACTACCAGAGCAAGGGTAACAGCCTCTCTAAGTAGACGAGAGTTTGGAGCTAATATAAAAATTAATGTCTTTAGACAAGCAGCACAAACAAAAAGGGGGTATATCCCCTCGACTTAACTTACTGTGGCAAAAAATTCCTAATGATTCCTAGGAATTTGCTCTAACGTATTCAGATCAGTCCTAGAGGTCATTTCCATGGAGGTGGATATGACAGTTGCACCAAACGAGAAAACTACTTTTGTAAAGCAGCTGTCCTATAATTGGCCCGGTATATGGAGCAGCAAGTGTTGGTGGCTAAAGCCCATGTTGTTGCCAAGCACTCGTTGCAGATTTTTGTTCCCAGAACTCAGCCTAAATAGCGTGAATTGTGGGAAAATCAAAGTAAAATAGCCAACTCTCGTTGTTTGACACAGTGTCAAACAACCACAGTAAGCATACTCTCCCCCCAACTCCCAAACTCTAACCCTATACTACCCCTCCCTCCCCTTTTACCTACTGTAAGCCACCTCCCCTCAGATGTGGAATCTGGTCTTAAGACCAGACAGCTCACAGCAAGGGACAATCTTCTTACTGTGAGAACAATGCTAATTGAAGATTGTCCCTTTCTGCAAGTCATCTAGAATCCACCTTTCTGTTCTGAGGTGAGCAATGTTACATCAGTAAAAGGGGAGGGAGGGGGATCATTTATCATTCAATTACTCTTGAACTACAACTCTGACAGTATTGATATAACACTCTCCATCGCCCAAATACGATGAAGATTAATTGAAGGTGCTTGTAATTTTGAAACATTATTATACCTTTAAACAATACTATCAGAACTGTAACACGTACTTGTCATCCACTGTCCATCTTCTTGAATCTTCTGTTTTGTGTCTTCTGTAATCTTCCTTCTCTTGTTTCAAATCTGTGTTGTTAAAAAAAAAAAAAAAAAAAAATACAATGAAAGGTATCTTCAAAAAATGTCCCCAAGATATGCCTCAGTTAACCTTCTGAATGCAGGTGCTCAAAGAGTTAAATGTAGTATGGCATGTCTCTGAAAACTAAATATGCTGCTATTACGTTTGAAAAAATAATAATGTCATTATTTTTTTTGCATAAATAAAAGGGCTTCCAGTGCTTAAATATATATATATATCTGCTGAATGTTGCCACAACTACCCGCCCCCATACCTTCCGAGCCGTTGCCCAAATACGAATGAGGGAATTTTAAACAGAGACTGGCTTTTTATATGCCAGTCTCTGTTCAAAATGGATGTCAGCCTCCAATTAGCTGGGATGTGTGCTTGCACAACTACTAGCCAATCAGTTTCTAGTGGGTTTTGTATACCTCCCCCAAAAGCTGATTGGCTGTGAGGTGCGTAAGCACACATACCAGCCAGTTGGAGGCTGACATCCATTTTGAACAGACAGTGGCATATAAAAAGCCAGTCTCTGTTCAAAGTTCCCACACTTGGATACGGGCAATAGCCCAGAAGGTTTGGAGGTGGGGTCTGTGACAATATTCATGCCTGCCACTGCTAGCAGAGGCGGCCGCAGCGGATATATATTTAAGCATTGGAAGGCTTTTTATTTCTGCAAAAAAAAGAATGGCATTCGTCTTTTTTCAAACGGAATGGCAGCATATTAATTTTCAGAGATATGCCACACACTGCATGTAACACTTAGAGCACAAGGGTTAACTCTGGCATATCTTGGGGACTTTTTTTTAATGCACCTTTCATTGGATATTGTTTTAAAGGGATAGCATTGCTTGTTTTTAACACATTTTAATATTGTAGATATTAATACAATGAGTTATGTCCCATCTCTTAAACATGTATAGTTTGAGAGATCTAAGCATCTAAAGTTCCCCCCTCCCGCCGCTTTCATAGACATCAGCACTCTAGCTCACAGAAAAAGATCCTGGGAACAGCCTGTGGCTCTTCAGCTGAGCCGAAATAGTGCTATATATAGAAAGAAATTCTTCATTGGAACTGTCTACAACGTGTGCTTGCAAACCAGGCACACTTTGTAGACCATTCCAATGAAATATTTATTTCTATAAAATGCTATTTCGGCTCTGCTGAAGAGCCACCGGCTGGTCCTGGGACCAGGATCTGCTTCTTTCAGCTAGAGCGTTGACATCTATGAAAGGGGTGTGGGGGGACTTTAGATGCTGAGATCTCTACATACATGTTTGAGAGATGGGACATACCTCATTGTATTGATATTTTTTTATTGTCTACAGTATTAACATTTGTTAAAAACAAGCATTACTATCCCTTTAACAAAACAGATTTGAAAGAAGAGAACGAATATTACAGAAGATGCAAGACCGAAGATTCAAGAAGAAGACAGACAGTAGCTGACTAAGGTGCTGAGGACCCAGGATTACAGGTTAGTTTTTATTTTTCAGGGGATGTGTTAACTTTAGGGAGATTAACCCTGTGAGTGCCAGTGGGGTATGCAACCCTGTACAAATCTGTATTTATATAGCGCCAACCAGTATACATGGCACTTTACAGTTTACATTTGATATAGAAGGGGTACAATAAATGCGGTGATTAAATGCCTATAAAGACAATCATAAGGGGAATAAAAGGTGAGTATATATTAGGATAAAAGGTCCCTGCCCCATAGTGCTTACAATCTAGGCACTCATTAGGTTAATCTTTTGTTTTCGGTGCTGGTTCCTTTATTAATAACACAGTTTAACACGCCCCCATGTTTGTAACTGTAACAGTGAGCTGCTGCGGTTCTGTTGTGCATGTGAAAGAGCCCTTATAGATTTCCATCCCAACTGCTTTTGTGTGTTGTATCTCTGTGTAATAGACTGCTAATACAGACGTCCCTTCTGTCACTCTGACTACTTTTGATTGCCTCTCACTAAGCTGAGTCAGCAGTTCTCCCTTATGCTGTGAGAAATGTGCTGTCTCACATATTTATAGTATCAGTTGTGTTACCAGCTGCCTCCCCCACACATTCTCAAACGGCTGGCCAGAAGTGCAACCCTTAAAGCGAGCTAGTAACAGGCATATCTAGTGCACGGTCCCTGTTTGTCATACCACAGCTTACGCAAGTCTAACACTGCTTCAGTCAGGGACCAAAATAGCACATTAACCCCTTTGATATTCAAAGGGTTGTAGATGGCATAACGTGAGTGCATTTTGCTCAGGTGTATGTTGACGTACAGAGACGTCAGGGCTAGGGAGAGGCAGGAACGTTAAACAGCGTAAGCAAAAATAAAATGCAGGGACAGGGACAGGGCAGGGCAGGGTCCCTCCTTTTAATTAAGCAGAGATGAATGATGTCCTTATTCACTCTGTCTGTATTAAGATGATTATTTCAGCTAATCCTTCCTGAACAATGACTCTGCTGCACATACATCTAGAAGTGGCAGTACATATGGCTTTACCTGTATCATTGTAAGAGGGAAACCAAGGTGGCATAAACACAAAGAAAAGAGGAGCAGTTCTGTGACAAACCAACTGCATTATTTGGGACAGGAGCAGATTGACATTGAATTAAATGGGGCTTTTAACCCCTTCAGTGCCAGAGTTACGTACCCCTCTGGCACTGAAGAGGTTAAAGGGCAACTGCCATCATGATAGTGTCTTGTCAGCAGATCTACTTGCATGGGGATGCACTGTCAGCCCTGGAGGACTAATGAGGGGAGCAGGATATGTTGGGGGTTTCCAAAAACGAGACAGTGGTGCTCCCTTGTTGGTCGCACAAGAAGAGACTGCTGTGAAACTCACGTCTTGTATACTGTAGCTCCCCTATAGACCAGTGACAGACAACCAGATCCACACAAAGGTCACATAGGTGACCCTGACATTCACCAAAGGGTTAAAAATGTTAAATTGGGGTTAAAAAAATGTCTGTACCCCATTGTTTTTGGAAACCTCTATGGCACTAGAGGTTAAAGGGATATTAAAAATTACAATATAAATCTTACTGTATATTACGTTTTATCTTCCTGAGGACAGTAAGGGTAATCCCACTGCTAAGAGGTGTTTTATTCAAAAGTTATAGCAGCTCAAACTTGATTTTTTTTAGGTGCAATATTGCAATGGCCTGACATTTTTTCAGTGGCTCTGTTTCTACATCATATTATGGAAAGCTCTGGTCAATTGGCCATAAACTTCCACAGCATGATGTAGCAACAGCGCCACTGTAAAGTTTCAGGCCATTGTGATATTGCACCTAAAAAATTCAGGTTTGGGCTGCTATCAGTTGTGAATAAAACACCTCTTAGCAGTGGGATTACCCTTACTGTACTGAGGAAGATAAAACTTACAATATAAATATTATTATATATTAAAACAGAACTAGCTTCATAATTGTGCTATTATCTCACACAAGTAGCCGGTTCTGAAGTAATCCTTAGTCTTTCTAGACTGACGGCCAGGCTTCTTGCTTTAGAGCCGTCTGCGAGCCTGCACCATCAGTCCCTTGCGGTACCTTAAGGTACCATGCAGTGCCTCATAGAGGAGATCGGGATGGACAACGCAGGCTCGCAGACGTCTCTAAGACAATATGTCTGCATGGAAGCCTGGCTTCCAGTCTCTGAAGAATAAAGATTATTTCAGATCCGGCTACTTGTGTGAGGTAATAGCACTGATAAAAAGTTAGTCTCCATATACCTAATTATTGGAGGGATTTTATATAGGGTGGTAGTTCTGCTTTAAGTGTTACTATCCCTTTAATGTTGATTTGCTTACATTTAAAGGGAAGTATGTTTAACACTTTAAGTGCCATGAGGGTGTGTTCAACGCATTGCAAAGCAATGCACTTGGCACCTGTCTGACACACAAATGGAATAACCCTTTGAGTGGCAGAGAGGTAGCCAACGTTGGATACCTGTGTGTGTGTGTGTGTTATATGATGGAGAGGAATGATCTCCTCTTCCTACTGCACTAGAAAACAGACTGGGGTCCATGGGAGAAGCCACTGAGGGCCATCACTACCATAGAACCTTTGCATTGACTTGAGAGTCTGACACTGAGGGTCTGTGGAGACTGCGCTCATAACCCACCAAGTTTATGGCTGAAACCACAGACTTCTGGGTTGTGTTCCAGCCTCGGGGGTGGACCCCCGGAATGGCCTTTCTGGGTTGCAGAGAGCAGCTCTTGACTTTATACTAAGTCTGCTGTCATAGGGCTCCCATAGGAACAGACTTGGTAATGTGATGATCGCTCTTTAAAGCGGAACTACCACATGACAAAATCTTTAGCTTAACTAAGTCCTCATCTGGCGACTAGCTGCTTAGTAGCGCTAGTTGCCAGAATAATTACCTTATTTAATAGATTTATGCTCTCTTCCATGGGTGACAGTAGCACGGAGCGCGGACATCTTGCCATTGTGACGCCTGTGCTGTCAGTCCCTTTTGGAGCCGGCTGGCTCCTAGCAACGCCTCCTAGACCCGGCTGGGACTGACAGCGCAGGTGCTAGGACGTCCCAATGGCAAGATGTCTGTGCTCCATGTTACTGATAGCCATGGAAGAGAGCATAAATCTATTAAATAAGGTAATTATTCTGGCGACTAGCACTACTAAGCAGCTAGTCGCCAGATGGGGACTTAGTTAAGCTAAAGATTTTGTCGGGTGGTAGTTCCGCTTTAACCATTTGAATGCCAGATGGGTGCTCAGCGCATTACAAAGCAATGCGTTGTGTATCCCTCTGGAACTTAAAGGGTTAAAGCCTTGAATGCTAGAAGGGTCTCCAGCAGGTTGCTTTGCAATGGATTGGAGATCTTTCTAGAATTCAAGGGTTTAAAAGGCCCATTTAAATCAATGGGAATTTGTATTTCTCCCCCTCAGGTGCAACTGGTTTGCCCTAGTTTGTCCATAGTCAATAAGCTAAAGAGCTTCTGGAGTAAACCAACTGTACCATAGGGGAGCAATGAAAACCATTAATGATTTAATGCATAGGGAACCTCTCTAGCATTCAAGGAGTTAAAAGCCCCATTTAAATCAATGGTACTTTATATACATTTCTTGTGTCCTCTTTGGTGGTGTTGGTATGTTCTACGGCTGGCTGAGTTCCAGAGGAGTGTACTGCGCATTGCATTACCTATTACCTATTTACTTCTTCTTGTGACAACGCTATCTAATCTCTCACCAACGATGCAGTCTACATAATGGAAAAACACATATTTACAAAGTATTGCTCCTCACCTTGCTTTCACATGGCAGGGGACAACTAGGCAGTAATGTTGGACAAACATCAATGAGCTAAAGACGTATGAACCTTGAGTTTCAGTGCATTATAGTCAGGGACAGATATTAGGTGCCACTAGGTAAGAAACCCTTCTTCCCCTAGCCCTACCCTTAGCCACATCCCACTCTTTCCCCTAGCCCTACCCTTAGCCACATCCCACTCTTTCCCCTAGCCCTACCCTTAGCCACATCCCACTCTTTTTCTTAGCCCCACCCTTAGCCACAACCCACTCCTTCCCCTAGCCTCATTCTTGGCCACATGCCAATCATTCCCCTAGCCCCACTCTTGGCCACATGCCAATCATTCCCCTAGCCCCACCCTTACCCACACATCCACTCTTTCCCTAGCCCCAGCCTTAGCCACACCCCCACTAGTTAAGTGACACCACCCAACTCAGAGTTGCCCAGCAATGAAAATACATTAAAGTGAAAATTGCATCTTATAATAACTATTAAATAACTTTCAAAATCATCTATAAATATGTTAGCCGTTCTTTATTTAAAACTATAGATTACAAAGATATTTTGCTTTATTTGTACGTTTATGTAATTTAGAAAATACTGACTGGCATGGCTTGGTGTGTCAGATACTAACATGTCACTTCCTGCCAGGAAGTGCTGGCTAATTTGCAAAAACTGACAAAATAAGAGAAACACCTAATAAATTGCAGATTCAAAGGGATAATAATGCTTAATACTGAAAAATATATATTGCATGGTTTATCTGGGAGATGTTTACTGGAAAGTCATTGCAGCTCAAATGTGCACTTTTTGCATTCAGGCCTGAAATTTTATACTGAATCTGTTGCTACTGCATCCTATGGAGGTTTATGGTCGGTGGATAAGTAACCATCCATTGAGATCTGTAGAAACAGCACCATCATAAAATTACAGGATACAGAGAGGTACTGCACCCAAAAAAATGCAGGCCTGAGCCACAATAACTTTTGAATAAAACATGCTTTAGTGGTAGGAATAACCATGTTTATATATGCACTGGAGACCTTTCTAGCACTCAGTGATTAAAAGCCCCATTAAATTCAAGGTGACTAGTACAAAATTGCAGAAGCTTATTAAACAAATATGATGATCTCTCTCTCTCTCTCTCTCTCTCTCTCTCTCTCTCTCTATATATATATATATATATATATATATATATATATATATATATATATATATATATTTCGCACTGGGTGGTAAGTAACTGTTCACCTCCTGGCTAGTAGCATTTTTAATTTGACTAATGAACCTCGCTGAAAAATTTTCAGCTGTGTCAATGAGAATGTTCACGTCTCCTATATGGTACAGCGAACTGCACCCCTTTAGGTTGTCTAATAAGGCCCTCAGACTCTTCCTCTGGATTTGTAGGGTTCCCTGAGGAAGAGTCTGACCTCCCTTGTTAGGCCTAGTCTCACACCTATGCTAATCCCCTCTTGATGCTGCAATTCAGGTGCAAAACAGCTGTACCGTACCAGTGGCAAAAAATCCTTATAATTTAAATTGGGGTTTAACCCACTGAATGTTTGAGGTCTCCAACACAATGGGGGTTATGCACTAAGGTGTGATAAAGTGGGGATAACGCGGAGATAACTTCACAGATCTGCAAAGTTGGAGAAATCTTAGTGCATTGGCTCCATAGAATAACATGGAACTGGAGAAGTGAATCTCACTGGAGATGTAATTTTCGATTTATCACCTCTTTATCAGAACTTAATGCAGAACCCCCATTGTGCCACCCATTTCATGATCATTTACCATGAAAGTAAATTTGACAAGGTATATGTTTTATAATAAAAAATGTCATTGTCACAAAATAAAGTAGGTAACATTATTGAAATAGCTGTGAGTTGTCCAAATGAGATGGTAAAATCTATTGAAAGAAAAAGCAGTTGACAGTTTCAAGCTGTAAGTCATTTATACCATTGTGAAGAGGTTACACAATTAAACGGCATTTACATTAATGTAGGTCAGGAATTCAGTACTTTGGCTGCCTTTCTCCCTGTATTATGGGTTATTATCACAATTAGCTTCTGTCTCCCAAGGTTTCAGGTCCAACGAGTTACTATAATATGAGACTATTTCATAGGTGAACCATGCATTTATTATTTTAAATTGTAATACATTTTTGATCAGCACATGTTTTTATTACAAAGTACCATAAATACCATTAAATTGATAGTTGTATAATAGTATACTTATTTCATAGCAACTACTCCTGTTTTTTTCTGTGTTGATTTTTATGAATACATTTTTATTCAAACAAGAGCAATATCACAGTAAAAATAACATAGGCAGGTACAGTGCCATAGGAAGTAAATTCAAAAAAATACATACAGGTCAAGAACAATGGTACAAATTCAAGGATGAAGTATACATTGAATAGATAAATAAGATACTGCAGTTATTGAGTTTGATCGGTTGGGGGGTAAATGGGGAAACACATGTAAAAGGGGTAAAAGGTGGGTGGAGGTGAAAAGGGAGGGGGTACAACAAAAAGGCAGGAAAGAATGCAAGAAAAGAGGGAGGAGTGTAGTGGGGGGTGGAAATAGAAAGGAAGCAACAAGAAGAGAAAAAGGGGAGGATCGAGCGCCCCAGAGCTGTATAGTGTTCTGGAGTCTATAGGAACTAATTATTTGCTCTAGAGGAACTACATTGTTAGAGGCTGACAGGGTACATGGGTCTAAACACATTCAGATCAGTAAAAGTCTTGCAAGAAGTTCACCTACTTTTGAGTGCCATTCAGCAAGAGTGGGAGTAGATTTGTACCACCAATGGGCAGGGATTAAGGATTTGGCCATAGAAAACATGGTCAATAAAATAAGTCTCAACTTGACATTGATGGAGGAACCAGAGAGAAATAAGATCGGAAGAGGTTCCATAGGTAAATGGATATTTAGAGAAGATTCAAAGTGAGAAATGCATTGAGACCAGAAAGGCTGAAGTAGAGGGGCATGACCACCATAAAACAAGGTAAGATCCTCTGTGAAGGGAACATCTCCAGCAAAGAGGGTGTGTGTAGTACCACCTGTAGAGGAGTATGTATCTGGTTTCAAGGATTGGGGATGAAATAGTTGAGGAAGCTGTAGATTTCCAAGTGTTTTGCCAAATCTCAGGGGATAGAGTAGTCGCCAATTCATTTTCCCATGCAGTAGTGTAGGAAAGCCTATCCTTCGAAAGGGTAGTAAGTAAAATGGAGTTTTCACCACTCCTGTTTTAACCTTTTGAAGTGCAATGGAGGTATCCATCTCAATACCTCCTTAGTACTCAAATGGTTAAATGCTACACAGTGCGTTGGAACCTCTCTAGTAACGAAGGGGTGAAATGAAAGTGGTGATTACAGTACACTGGAGGATGAATAGGTGATGAAGAGTCTAGAGGGCATATGCACAATAAGGAGGAGGAGCAATTCTGGGGAAAAACAGCTGCACCAGAGGAGGAGTTAAATGGGGCATTAGCCACCTCTGTAGCATTCAAGGGGTTTCAATGTTTTGGAAACTTCTGTTGTTCAAGGGGTTAAAAGCTTTATACAAAGGGTTAGTAATACTTGTATCAAAGTTGTGTTTGGAGTCTTCTTTATTTATTTATTTTTAACATATAGCGCTATATTTCAGTACTTACAGTTTTGTAGTTTGAGCACTATGTAGTCCGAAAGGATCTCCCACCTGCCCCTTTCCCTGCGTCACTCTGCCTCTCAGTCTGGTCAGGATGGAGAGCAGTGAGGAACAATCTTCAGTGAAGAAAAGGAAAATCCTGCCCTCCTTTGACCGGATTTCCAGCCAGAAAGGGTGGGTGGAGGATCCTTTTGCATTGCATAGAGCTTGATCTACAAAACTAAGTATTTAAATATAGCACTATGTGTTATAAAAAAGAAAGAAGACTCAGACCTCAACTTTAATAAAAGTAATACTATCCCTTTAAAGTAGAACAGTCACATATAGAACTGGAAGCTAACCCAAATTGTTCCATCAAATAATACCAACAAGAAAGTATATACTTATTTATAAATGAAAATTAGAAAATGAGCAAGTTAACAATTTAAAGACCAGAGAGTGTGCAACGCATTGACTAGAAAAGCACTGCACGCCCCTCGGGTCCTTAAAGTTTTAGTTTTCTTCTCTTCTGTGCCCTGGGTGGGAGCTGCAACATTATCTTAAAGTTACAGCCAACCTTTTTTTTTTTTTTTTCTTTTTTTTCTTTACATATTCTACAAGAGCACAATTTACACCTTCACATTACCAGTATTATGTATTTATATTATACTTTAATGTCCCTGACTGTGAGCTAGCTTGATTTGTTTCCAGAGAGCGTTTAGTTGAGGGACTGTGAAAGCAGATCTATTCATACAGTGTTGCACTATTCCTGCAGCACTGAGTGAGGATGGAAATTTGTAATGAAATAATAAAAAGTACAGGCAATCTCACATTACATATTATTACATACATATTATTACGTACATACAGAAGGAGGATGACTCTCACTTTATCTCTGAGTGCCAACGTTGCAATGTGTTGGATACCCCTTTGGATTAAAATATAGCTAACATCTCCTAATCTTTACAAGCCCCCGCTTACCCTACTATGGGTAAAAAAAAAATCCTAATGGCCCCTCTGAATTTTGGCATTGTTTCTGTGTTCAAGGGATAACATCTTCAATCAGTACTGAATGTCATGTCCATGGAGGCAAACTGGTCAGACACTCTCAAGTAGGAACGAGCCCTAGTATTGAGCAGATTCTATAGGAATGGTGTCCTACCCATGGTGCAGTCTTCTTTAGCTCATTATTGCCTTACACAGAGAGGAAGTATCCTAAAGCACATCATACTGGTCCTGCCACAATAGCAGTCCAGCCATGAAGGGCCAAGCAGTTCATCATTGAACATGAGAAGGAGCCAACCACAGATACACGGTTCCATGGAGGAAGACGTGACCGTTGCTAGCAGGACCAAAGGACACAGATCCACCCACTCCACATAGTAAATTTAACCCTTTAAGGACCAAAAGGTTGCACACCCCTCTGATATTTTTATTTGTAAAAACTGCCAACAGTCCTATTACCTACGGCTGATTCCTCTTGAACAAAGGCACAAGGCCAAAATTCATAGGGCCATTGAGACTTATTGGCCATTGTAAAGCAAGCGGAGGCGTATTAGGAGTTGTTCGTTCTCCTTTAACATAAACATTTGTGGCTCCCAGCGCACAGGCTTATTAGCGACTCACTTCCTATTATGCACGTGCCTCGATGCCCTCTCGAGTGATGTGCACTATCCTGACTAAAGAGTCGCCTCCAGCTGTTTAACCCTGTGAATGCCAGAGAGTTAACTGATAGTCCATATTATGCGCATGTGTTGCCTGCATTAGCGTCCTGCTATTTTTCAGCAGGAAGAGGTGCAACAAATGGGGCTGTATACACTTAAATATCCTATTATTTGTAAAAAAAATAAATAAATATATATATATATATATATATATATATATATATATATATATATATATATATATATATATATATATATGGGCTCAAAATTTCCACTAGCCAATGGTGAGTAGAAATTCAGCCCTGGTGGGTATGTTATGGCTTGCAGTGGCGAGTAACTTTTCATGTCTGGCTAGTAGCAAAGGACTTAAAATTATAAGCCGTGTATATATATCTCAATTGCTATTTGTTTTTTAAAACCTAAAATCAAGTCTTGCATATGCTATGAGCATACCTGGGAACTGTGTTCTTTGCTCTCGCTGGAGGGGAGTCTTGTGGCACAGGTGGGGGGAGAAAAATGATGCGATTCGTGTCAAAAAGGGGGCAGGGCTTAACCGTGAGTGGGGGCTGAGCTAAATCGTCTCAAAAAGAAAAATAATAAAAACATAGGCTGAGGAAGGAGTAGAAGTTGCAGGGAGTAGGAAAAAAGACTTAAAATGAGCAGAAGTGGGTAGAATTTCAATAGAAACTCTCCACTTCCGGAGACTCAGCCCCTGCCCCAGAGACCTGGTAATGCAGTGTGAAAACCGGAGTTTCCGGGGCAAATATGGAGAGTTCCCAGCTATGGCAATGAGGGAACAGGCATTACTGCCTTTGCATGGTTCCCACTGATAATATGTGCATGGGCTGAGGTAACATAACAGCCTTTTCAATACAAGAGCAGTAATCACTAATCACAGTCTATTAACTAACATTAGCTCTTACTGCTCAATACAAAAAGCCCAAACAATATAAAATAAATGTTTTTTAAACAGCACAGATTACACGTGTAAAAAAAATGCAAGTTTAGGAGTATAACTTAGGGATGTAACCTGAATACTTAATTTGCTAGCTCTAAGTAGGTGATATTTATAGTTATATCAACCTATTTCATATTTTGGTGCTAGCATTTCTTTAACCACTTTGAGTGCCAGAGAGGTAGCCATGCATTGGATATCTCTCTAGCACTCAAAGAGTTAAAGCACAGTGGAAACAGAAGCATAAAAAAGCTCTGTTCACTAGATCTTACAATCTATACAAAGGGGGATTGAGTGCTGGAGGGCATGGACTAATTCATTGCACAACCTTTCTTCACTCAAATGGTTTAACCCCTTTAGGATTGGTGATGTGCCAGGACCGTCACCAATGTCTGTGCCTTAAAGGGATAATAATGTTTCATAATAAAAGCAGTTCCATTTAATCTTCATAGTATTTGGGTCATGGTGAGTGTTATTTCAATACTGTCAGAGTTGTAGTTCAAGAGTAATTAAATGATAAAGTATCCCCCTCCCACCCCTTTTACTGATGTAACACAGCTCACCTCAGAGCAGCAGGGAGGTGCCCAAGTGGATTGCAGAGAGGGACAATCTTCAATTAACATAAGAGAAAAACCTGAAAAACCTGCCAAGGGGGGCAGGGCTTTCATTGTTCTCACAGTAAGCAGACTGTCCCTTGCTGTGAGCTGTCTGGTCTATGGACCAGATTCCACATCTGAGGGGAGGTGACTTATAATAGGTAAAAGGGGCGGGAGGGGGATAATTTATCATTCAATTTCACTTGTAATACAACTCTGACATTATTGAAATAACACTCTGTATGGCCCAAATACTATGAAGGTTAATTGGAGCTGGTGTTTTTGTGAAACATTACTATCCCTTGAAGGACCAGTGATGGTCCTGGCACATAATGGCTTTTGTAATCACATTGTTCCTGTGGGAACACTGTGATCGCTAGGCGAGTCTAAAACTGACTGCTCCAAAACCGGATCAGCTTCAGCTTCTTCTGGTGAGCCGGTACACATGGTCACTTATGTGTGCCGGCTTTCTCAATTATATCTATGCAGTCCTTAAGGGTAATCCTACCCCAAGATTGTCGGACGTTAAGGGGTTATACTAAATTTAGGAAACTGCGAAAACCAAATACGTTTTGCCTCAACACATAGTTTTGCATGTCCTAGGGGCATTGGTGTACTCGTGTATGCAGGCTTTAAGTTACCACAAGGCCAGCTTGGTTTTCCTAGAGGTAGATCTATCTCTAGAAAATGAGACTAAGGCCCATATGAAGTTTTTATGGAGTAAACCAACTGCACCACAGGGAACAAATACAAATTCCTGTTAAATTAATTTTTTTACCCCTTGAATACTAGGGAGATCTCCAGTGCATTGCGAAGCTATGTCCAAGTGCATGGGAATTTCACACTTTGTACTTGTCCCCCATGATGAAGTTGATTTACTGATTTTATAAATTTGGGCCAAAGAGCCTTATAGCCTAAAGAAATGACAAGTACTTCTGGAGCAAGCCAAACAAACGATAGGGAAAGGGTGTTCTAACCTGTACTAATGGCTCCCTCCCAACAGTGCAGGTTTTCAGGATTTCCGCACAGGTGAGTTAATAAGTAGTGTTATCAGTCTGAACTATGTGCATGATTTAACAACATTCATATTCTGCAATGCATTGGTTATCCCTCTGGTACTCAAAGGATTAACTGAAGAGATCCTGATCCTGTGGAGGCTTGAGGACAGGCTTGATCTCCCCTGCCAAAACAGACAAATAAATATTCCCCAAATATCCACTGATTTATATTAGACTTAACTCTCTGAATGCTACAGAGGGCTCCCACCTATGCACTAGAGGGTTCACTAGCATTAAAAGAGTTAGAAGCACCTTTTACATTTAGTTTTGTCCCCTATGGAGCAGTTGACTTGCCCCAGAATTATAAGAGATATAAGTCTTATCTCTCAAACCTTTATGGTTTGAGATATTCACAAGCAAAGTTTCCCCCTCCCGCCCCTTTTACCTAGTGTAAGCAATCTCTTCTCAGATGTGGAATGCAGTCCATAGACCAGACAGATAACAGAAGGGGACAATCTTCTTCCTATGAGAACAATGAAAGCCCTGCCCCCTTGATAAGTTTTTCAGGTTTTTCCCTTATCTTAATTGAAGATTGTCCCTCTCTGCAATCTACCTGGGCACCTTCCTTCTGCTCTAGCTGAGCAGTGTTACATCAGTAAAAGGGGCAGGAGGGGGATACTTTGTCATTGAATTTACTCTTGAGCTACAACTCTGACAGTACTGAAATAACACTTCCAAAGTCCAAATACTATGATGATTAATTACAGCTGTTTTTATTATGAAACATTACTATCCCTTTAAGGACTACAAATCCCATCATCCCTGGCCAGCCAACACCTGATGAGAATTATGACATCTGAACAGAATCGGGTCACCCTTTTCTGGTTTAGAGAATTATTGCAGTAGTGTGTTACACATATATTTGTTTTCATTAGAAAAGTTTAGTGTTCCTTTAACCCTGGGGTGGGGCGCTTTAGAGGACCATGGCACTGCATTCTGGGATTGCAGATCGGCATGCAGCCACACTGAGATCCCAGCGTTCCATGACGTGCCAGGACTGTCACCAGTCCTTACTGTCCAGACATGCATGACAGTCCTGGCACATCATGCGTTATTAAGGGGTTAAAATATACATGATATTGTATGTGTAGTTTTATAGAAAACGTGAGAAAGTAGTTTTCCATTGTGCACCTCGCTTCCTGTCTGTCATGCCTCCCAAGTGTCCCTCTTTAGGAGGGACAGCCCTCTTTTTGACCCAAATCCCTCTTTCCTTCTCTGGTGTCCCTCTTTTTAGGAGATCAGTCTGGGTTGTGTGTATGTACCTGCATCACATTGCTCCACAGCAATAAAACTCATATTATTTAGACTTCAGTATTTGTGTTTATAAATTAGTCTGTATAAATAAAACACTTAGGTTTTTGCTAAATCATATAGTCTTTTACACAAATAGGTGTCAGTAGGTCATGGAATAACCTAAAAATTCTCAGCAATACCCCGCCCACCAGCCGATCCCCAAGCAACACCCCCTAAAACAAGAGTGTCTATTTGGCCATTTAAAACTTTGGGAGAGCAATAAAACACTTCTTACTCCAGCTTGCTGTGTGCAGGAAGGGCGGCAATGCATTGTGATCACCCCTGTAGTACTCAAAGGGTTAAATGTCATAAATGTTTTGAGACACTGATATTTATGTTTGGATATTACAATAAATGTATTAATGATACTATGTTAATAATACTCTGTTAACCCCTAAGTGCTAGGAGCAATGCATTGAGGACCTCTCTAGTATCCAAGGAATTTAACCCTTTTGAGAACTAGAGGGATATCCAATGCATTGCTTTGCAATAAGAGTTAGTGTTCCACGTTATCTCATTTGAAATTTAAAGGGTTCAACCATTGCACAACATGAGAATTACTGGTTAGAACATGGATGGGTAATGTGGCTTTCCAGCTGTTGAGGTTTTCAACTCCCATCTCCCCATCCAGCCACCTGTGGAGTGACATGTTACCTCCTATTTCCTGAGCTGCATAGCTATCAGATTGTTACTTGTAATCAGCACTTTATTTCTGCTTATCATTGTGTTTCTCCAAGCATCCTGGGATTTTTGAGGTTTTATTGTGGTTGGTGTCATTAAAATAAGTAGCCACTAGATGGCAAAATTGATCACATTATTAATTACTGTAACTTCTTTAGTATATAGTTAGTAAAAGTAATATGGTGTTGCCTATAACAGTCACACACACACACGCACACAAACCTTATATACACACACACACACACACACAACCCTTATACACATACCTTATATACACACACACAACCCTTATACACATACACACAAACCCAGACAAAACCTTACACACACACACACACAGGTTCATGTAGTAAGAACATACACTACTGGTTCTCCGATCTGGCCTGTGAGTTTGCAAGCAGAGAATGGGAGAGAGAGCCTGGCTCAGCGCTCAGCAACATGCTTCTGGGGTAGCACAGCTGAGAAGGGGAGTATGCAGAGAAGGGACAGGGGCACCTTGACTCGGACTCAAAATGCAAAAATGACATTTAACACCACAACATGAGAATCTCACACTTTGATGCTCATGTTGTACTTTTTTATCAAGGTGCCATGGTTAATGTGCCTTTATGTCACACACTCTTTTGTGTGCAACGTTTTCAAAGGAAACCCTGGGGGAGCAGGTAAGTAGGGGGCCGCTCTGTTTTCTTTGTCTTATTATCCTCGTATTGATGTCTCTCTACTCTTCCATGTGTGTCTCTCATCCTACCACAGTAGTGTTATCGACACCCCCCCCTTCTCTCCCTCTACCCTCCACCAGGAACCTCCTCCGGTGGCAATCACCAGATATTTATGTGAATAAGTAATGGAAGCAAAACATAACATGTATTTTGTTCCTCAACATGCTAATGTACCCAAGTTAACTGTGTCCATTTAATTGGTTATATTAATTATTACTGGAATTGAATTTTTTGTTTTTGTAGGTTTTTTTCGTTGTTCTTGCTCATTTCTCCGTGTGTGCAACAGGTGAGTATGAGTTAATGTCCAGCCTTCTACCCATCTTCAATGAGCCAGAAAGATGCAGTGGGTAACATGCTAGAATTGGAACCCACATGCTCCGCTGCTGTGCCGCCTCCTGCAGGATCTGTTGCACTGAAGATAGGTTTGTGCCCTGTGAGACAATAGGAAAACATATATATACTTTATAGCGCTCCACACACTAAATGCTTACAAGTCCAAATGTACTTATATAATTTGATAAGTCCAAGAAAGACAAGTCACCATATATAATGATTGGTATCTCACAGTCTCTGGGTGGCAGCTGTATTCCCAGGTGTCTCCAGTAGTACCTTGCACTTGACGTAAAACTAAATAAAAAAAAAGATGTCTTGTGCCCTGTGAGGACCTGACAGCGCTTCAGTAAGCAGACCCCTGCACATTAAAACTATGGTAGTGCTCTGTCAGGACCTGAAGGTCCTCACACGGCACAAACCTATCTTCAGTGTAACAGGTCCTGCAAGGAGGAGGCACAGCAGTGGAGGAAGCAGATGCTAATTCAAGCATGCTGCCCACTATGTCTATCTGCTGGCTGCCTCCAGAGTGGAATCCTGCTCATTGTAGACTCGCAGACACGTGCACACATCGACACCAAGGTGGGCTTGAGCACCCTCCCTTTTTGTCCAAAGTGCCCTCGTGCCCTTTTAACAACAACAACAAAAGAAAATAATAATAATTATGAGAAGTGCCCTTTTTTTCATTTGAGCCCCTGCCCCCAAAAATGTCAGTGCACGTCCCTGTAGGCTGGTGAAAAGCTTATGCATTTACAGAACCCTTCTGTGCTGGACATTAACACATCCTCACATGTTGCACACATACGGAGAAATGAGCAAGTACAATTAAAAAAAAAAACAACAAATTTCAATTTGAGTAATGATTAGTATAAGCCATTAAAAGGACATAGTTCACATAAGTATGTTAGCTTGATGAAGCACAATATTACATCTGTTACATTTTAATTTTTTGTTCCTATCACCTATTCACATAAATATGTGGTGGGTGCCTCTGGAGGGGGCTCTTTTCATTGGAGGTGGGTAGAGGCAGGGAAAGGTGTGTGTGTGGGGGTGTTCATTGTAGAGGGGCTGAATGGGAGGGACTGGGGAAAAAAGGAAGGCATGTCCTTGCAGAAATTTTGCCCTAATAAGCTCTATGGGGCATTGACCAATGTGTCTAGTTTACCAAGAATTATCAGAATGTTTTCTTTTACATGGGGTGGCGCACAGTATTTGACAAACTTCAGGTGCCAGTTGCCACAATGTTCAAAGAAAAAAAAAACAATTGTACTAAAGTCGAAGACAAGTTTCTATGATAGAATAATTTTAACCCCTTGAGAACCAGAGGGCTGTGCAATAAATTGCACTCTCCTTCAGCCCCCAAGGGTTTTTCATCTGCAGAAATATCTGTCAGCATTGCCTTCCCATTTATAAGATATGTTCATTTATTTTATTATTATTTTCCTTGAAACTGTGCAAAAAAGGAAGTAATGCATACAAACAATGGCCATAGTAAGGAAACTGAAGAGGAACAGTTCTAAAGCAAATCCATTGCACCAGAGGTGACAAACAAACTTCCAAACGCATTCAGAAACCTCTCTAGTATTCAGAGTTAACCCTTTCAGTGCCAAAGAGGCACCTTACTTTGCTTACTTAAGAGGTTAAATGCTCTGTTTAAATCAACCGTGAGTGCTAGAGGGGTACACAACGCATTGCAAAACACACCCCTCTGGCACTCAAAGGGTTAAATACATCTGTGTGACACAGTATATGCAGAGACCAATGCAAGTGGAGAGAAGGCCTTGACTTTGAATGCTTCCATTTTAGAGGTATGGGGTTGGGGATAAACATGAGGCAAATTTTGGTGGTAATGCTGGACAGCACAGCAAATGAATAACAAGATTGGGGTGGGGAACCTGGAAGTTAGGCCAACTACAAAGTTGGTCTAATGATACGTGTGTGAGGTTATTAATGAACATGTACATGTTATTAACGAATATGTACTCATTGTTAAGCAGAGGTGTTTCATGTTGTTTTAAAGAAGTCTAGGTGAAACCATTTTCTTTTTATTTCTCCAGTTTGGTGATGCAGAGCAGGAAGTGAGGTGTGAAAATAAAAATGGCTTCCCCTTGTCTGTTGTAAACATAAAAAAAAAAACAAAAGTAGATCTGTCACGCCAACACAAGTTTCACTTGTTTTGCAGATAATTAAAATCTGCCTATATGATGTAGTCAATTTTTCTGTAAATCAAATATTTGAGAAATGATTTATGTATTGGTGTTTTACACCAGTTCCTTGGACAGTATGCTATTTGGATGTGACCAAGGCTAGACTTATTTCTTGCTGTGATGTTAGAAATGACACCACCTTGTGGGCTCTGTCTAGATTAATTCCTAGGAAAGCATGTGATAATATTGCTCCTAAATGCAAATTAACTAGTTTGCTGTGCCATACTGTGCCACCATCAAAGTTAATTCCTCTCTCAGAAACACCCCAAACTACTTATATTACAAACAGATGGTTAGTACAACGTATAGGTATTTTTTTTTTTTTAATCTCTTTAAAATTAATTAAACTTAGGCCTTTTTTCACATGGACAGTACCATGGTAACACTGTATCCCATATCGTAAATCACTGCATTCCACCTGCGAGCAGAAAACGGGGGGGAGGCCAATCTACTGGTAAGTTTGAGTAGGCATCAGCATTATCAAATTGACTAGTTCCCACATGGGCAAGCCTGGTATTGGATTGACATGAACAGCCCTGCAATGATTAAATTACTAGTGTGATCTGACTGCGAGGAGGCCACATAGACCGCAGTGCATGGCCTTCACTGCTGCAATTGTTCAGTAACCATCACTAATCACGGTTAGTGCAGTTGTCTATCAAGATCATTTAGGCACTTTGTGAACAGTTCCACAGGACGCGGTTTACCCTATTTTGGGTTACTGTGCATGCGACTGTTTCACTGCTGCATAGTCACCCATTTGACCAAGACCTTTAAACTGTATGAAGATATGTACATTTTTTCATGTATAATTAAGCATGCTCTTTCATATATCAGCAATGTTCATTCTAAGGTTACAATTCCTTTCATTCCTTGGATGCTAGAGACATCTCCAATGCATTGATAAAGATATCACTAGGATTCACAGGGAAAAAGCATTATGCATGTCTCTAGCATTCAAGAGTTAACCTCTCTTCACTTTCTATTTGCAACCATATTTTCTTACAAATATAATTATTTTTATGCCATATAATAGAAATGTAATTTAGCCTAAAACAGTGAACTTTTTTACCTCTCCCCCCTTCTCTGAGGCATTGCCAGCAGCTGAATATCCTGGGGCAGGTTATCTCCCACAGGATGGAAAATAAAAGCTACAAATGTCAGCCTGGATTAGCATAGTAAGATTAATTGCTGTTGTTATGCACACATTAGCTCAGACTGACTGCAGGAAAGGTTGCAGACATCAGGCTGAAATGTGGTAAGAATAGCACCAATTTACTACTTTATCCAGGTTCACAGTGCAGTAAAATAACATAGGTGCTTGTATAGATTTATATGTCTCTGTATGTGCCAGATTTAGGGTTCTCTCACACAGGCCACAGAAATGTAGCAGCCCCCTCCTATAGCTGCATCATCCATGGTCTGAACTCTCCTTTTTCTACGTTCCCCCAGTGAGGGGGCTGCCCGGAACATGGGACACACATTTAAAATACGGGACTGTCCCGACCAATCTGGGACATGTGGTCACCCTGGTGGATACATCTGGATTCAAAAGGTTTAAAGTGGATGTGTCACCTCAATATAACGTAGCATAAATATTTAGGCTATATAGCGAATATTACTAAAACTGTCTTAATTTTTATTTTTTTTAGCTTTATTTGTTGTCATTTTAAGTTATAAAGTTGGTCCTGCAGCTACTTAAGCATAGACTGAGGGTACCTGCTCTGTAACTGCAGTGTGTAGCTCTGTCTCTGCTCTCCTCCCTCTATCCAGCCTCCTCCAATGACGGAGGCTTCTGTCCGTAAGCTGGAGTGGTCTCATTGGCAGAGATCGATATCTAGCCAATGTGAGCACTCCATCTTACAGACAGAAGCCTCCGTCATCTGTGGAGGCTGGATAGAAGGAGGGGAGCAGAGGCAAAGTGACGGACTGCAGTCTAAGCAGAAGTGGCTGCAGGACCGACTTTATAACTTAAATTTACAGCAAGTAAAGCTACAAAAAAAAAAAAATTAAGACTGTTTTTTGGTAATATTCACTATATAGCCTAACTATTTATGCTATTTTATATTGAGGTGACACATACACTTTAAGGTCACAATGTGCAGTGGTGGGCAGAGTTTGTGGCCTGTTGTCCTGCTACCAACTGTCATGTGTTCCCATGGACCGATATCTAGGACTGATTGACTGAATAATGGGACAAGGGCAAAATTCATAGGGGCATTGAAAGGATTAAACAAACCCAGGTCTAGGTATAAGGCATATTTTAAGACTAAACTTTAGATTTTTTGGAACAAATAAAGAATTTTTATAGGTGTTTCCTCGGTGTAAAAACTATTTTAAATGTAAGTAACCACATATTATTGGTAAGTGTTCCGCCGCACTAGCAGAAATGTTATGTACAATATAAAGTAAACACTGTAAGTCAGACTCTTACATTAAAAAGTCAAAAATGATAGAACCATATGTTTTGACTCATCCCATTGCTTTTTAAATATCACGTACTCTGTTCTTGAGTTCTGTGATTTAAGTTTATTATTGATATTTTTTCAGATGCATTACTTCACAGCCCATGTTTTTATGTATTTTACTATCCGCCTTCTAATATCTTCCCGTCCTGCAGCTCTGTAATAAAGTTATACCCTCCTGCTTACAAAATGTCATTTGCTGCCTGATAAGTCTGCTTGAAATTCAGAACGACAGATAAGGACCTCTGGTTTAGAAAACAAGCCATAAAAAGTAAAATATTGCGAAAGCTGCAGTGTGGTTGGATGTAAGAAATTACACTAGAAAGATCTCCCTTCCATTCAGAGGCTTTGCAATGTGTTGTACACCCCTCTGATCCATGAGAGTTAAAGCAGAACTATCACCCGAAATAAAGTCCGCCCCCAATAATTAGGCATGTGGCAATATACTTAGAAACAGATCTATTATCGCGCACAAGTACCATGTTATGAAGAAATCCTTTTTCTGAGACTAGCGGGCAGGCTTGCACGTGGACATCGTGATTTAGCAATATCTGCGCTCCTGTGATGTCCTTCCCTGTCTCCTTCATGGTACCTTAAGGTAACAGGAAGGTACTGACGACGCAGGCATGCAGATGCCTCTAAAGCAAGAAGCATGTCTGTCAGTCTTAGAAGAAGAAGGATTTCTTCATAGCGCAGTACTTATGCGCAATAATAGCGCTGTTTTTAAGCATATCGCCATATGCCTAATTATTGGGGTGATTTTTTTAGGGTGATAGTTCTGCTTTAAAGTTAGGCTCACATAAGCCTGGGTTCACATTCCCGTATCCTGTGTTTAAGTGACAATCTTGTCGCTGGAGGTGTGGGGGAGGCATGGTTTACGGCCGGTCACATGTGAAGGTGAGACAAATGTTATTGTTTGACGCCCATGTGGGCTGAACATGTGGTGAACAAAAAAGTGAACGGTTGTCAGTGCAAATAATCTGGCCAACAGTGCCATAGGCAACCATGCAGTTCTGCTCTGCTGAAACTCTTGTGAGTTGAACACAGTATAGATTCTGCATGCCACATTTGGACTGCTTGATGTGTAGCAGAACTGTTCATGAACAGAACAATCCACAGCAATTTGTTATAGTTTTGAGGGTTTAGTGCAGTGATCAGTGCTGAACAAAACACCCATGTAAAGGTAGCCTAAAAGGAAACTTTAACCTAGGAATAAGTGGCTCTTATTTTGTGTAACCCTTTGAGTGCCATAGGCATACACAACAAATTGTTCTGCCATGCATTGTGTACCCATCTGGCACTCAAAAGAGTTAACAGAAGGGTTTATCTACGTAGGTGTACTATATACAGCTGTCAATTGTATCTATATACTTTTTTGTTACATTAGTGTTTATTACAATAAATAAAATAACAGTGGTTAACCCTTTGAGTGCCACAGGGGTATGCAATGCATTGCTTTGCAATGCTTTTCGTACCCCTCTGCCACTCAGAAGGTTCAAGAAAATGTTACAGTCATAGAACCAATAGACAAAAGAAACATACCAGGTAATTCCTTCTGTTAAAGGGTCAGTATTGTCCCATAAAAAATTGATATAGTTTTGTAGATGTTAAAAAATTAAACTATATGCTACAAATCCTATCTCTCAAACCGCTATGGTTTAGAGATATTTGCTTTCAAAGTTCCCCCCTCCTTCCCCTTCTCCTGACGTCAGAGCTGTGCTGATAGCGGGAGGTTCCGGTCCGGGGACCAGCTGGCAGCTCTGCAGCAGAGCCAAAGTTGTGTTTTATAGGAAAATAATTACTTAATTGGAAAGGTCTGCAACCTGTGCCTGGTTTGCAAGCACACTTTGTAGATCATTCCAATGAAGTAATTCATTTTAAATAACGCAGTTTCGGCTCTGTTGAAGAGCCTCCTCGAGTCGCACGACTTGAATCTTCTGCTGTCAGCTTTACAAAACTAGAACCATTTTTTATGGGACATTACTGTCCCTTTAAACAAAATGAAAGCCACTAATTCCTTGTGGATATTCCCCCTTAATTTTTCAGAGAGGTGTCCAACTTGTTATATTTGCAATGTTGCACCCATCTGGCACTCAAATGGTTGAAGTAAATGTTAATCCTTACAATATGGGAACATTTTGTAACCCTGTGCATGCCAGGGGGTGTCCAAAAGATCACTTTGCAATTCGTTGGACAAGTCCTCTGGCACTCAAACTGCTAAATGTTCAGCTACCACTTGTCCATACTACATGTACACCCCTTGTTTCTGTTTTATTGTACGATTGACTTACAGCTCACATTAAGATTATATGGCAGCTAAAGGCTAGCTCAAGAGTCAATGAAGTGAAAGGACTGTCTAATAAATTGCTTGCAGATGCTTCCAAATACCAGGCTTTTCTGCTAGATTGATTTTCAAGGAGAGGCTTTTATGGTTGCTGTAAGAATCAAACATTTGTCGCTGTCTGTCTCCTCTCACACATTTTTAGTATTGATACAAGACACTGGTTGTGAGTTTCCTACTTAATCAGCTCCTCCCCAGCACACGACCCGAACACAGAGCAGATGTTTTCTGGGCTTTGTCAGTATTAAAGGAAAACTAATACTTTGAAATGATCTGGGGTAATTCACACTTAAATACCCTGTACTCCATGATGACATCTGGAGAGATTTTCTCTCAGAGATCCCATTCCATTACTACCAGTAGTATAGTAATCTTTATAGGTGTCTGAGAAATTCTAGTGTTTTATTGTCTACTAGAGTAAAAGCGTAAAGGAAGAAGCTCTCTTCTTCTTCCAAGGACAGTCTCTTCCAGCGTGACCCACCACAGGTGAAGATCACTGCCCAGATAAACTCCCGACCACACAGCTTTACCCTGTACTCCCCATCGACTCCATGGCTTCTCTGAACTACTCTGCTGCGCATGACTACATCGGACAAACATACATCTCGCCTTTTATATTATAGGATAAATGGGCCAATGTAAGGTAACACAACCTTTATGAATATAAGAGCAGCTGGTGCTATTAATTTCATTAGCTTTTATCGCTCACTAAAAAGAGCACAAACACAATAAAATGGTGTCCATATAGGACAGTCTGCAAATGCATTAAAAATGCAAGTTTAGGATTAGATTTTAGGGATCAACATAAAATAAATAATGTTTACAGATACTAGCTGGGGGTTGGGGGAGTATGACTCTGTGGCATTACTTGAGGGTCCCAAACACCACCCAGTGCAGTCTAGATATCTTCTGCGGACTCTCTCACTCTTCCTGCTTTGGTTTGGGGGGGGGGGGGTGGAATTGGGAGTTCAACAGGCATTAAGGAGTTCTGTCATTAAGAGTCATGTGCACCTCCATTCAGATGACATCTAGTACTGATTTGAATATTAGGATTTGTTGGCTATTGTAGGGTAAGTAGGGGTTATTATTAGATTTGGTGTCCCTTTAAGATAAGATATTGCATGTGCTGTTTTTGAGAGAACTGGAGGAAACCATTTTCCTTGTGCTGTGTTCCTGCTGTGTCTTATGGTGCAGAGTCCATCTTTCTGACATGGAAATGAGGAGGGCATAGATTGATATCTTCACCCAGACTGTAATAAAACAGCACATGCAGTATCCTCTATCTTTATTTCTATCGCCAACTATTTCTGCAGCTCTGTACAATTGGGAATAGACATAAAGAGGTATTAAATAGTACAATCAGATGTGGAGAACAGAAGGATCAGAGGGCCCTGCTCGTGAGAGCTTACAGTCTAGAGGAAGGTAGGTTTGACAGAGGGAGTAAGTGCTATTGGGTTTAAGTGCCTCCTGCCACATGAACTGCCAGTCAGTGGATGGGAGTGAGAAGTGCTGTTGAGTGCAGTGATCCGGGCAAGGGGTGAATCTTGGTGATAATGTTTATGGAGGCAGTTAATAGGCTTCCCTGAAGAGGGGAGTCCTCAGGGAGTGTCTGAAGATTTGAAGGCTGGGGGAGAGTCTATTGGGGCGGGGGAAGGAATTCCAGAGCTGAGGTGCAGCATGGAAGAAGTCCTGTAGGTGGGAGTAGGAGGATTTGATAAGAGCTGTGGGGAGCTGGAGGTTGTGTGCAGAGCGAAGATGGTGATTGGGAGTGTACTTGGAAATGAGAGATGAAATATAGGGGGTTGTAGTGTTAGTGAGGGCTCTGTAAGTCAGCACCAGAATTTTGAATTTAACTCTGTAAGCTAATGGGAGCCAGTGTAGGAACTGACAGAGGAGTTTGGTGTTAGAGAAGTGTTGAGTGAGGTACATTAGTTTTGCAGCAGAGTTCAATATAGACTGTAGTGGGGTTAGTCGGGTGAGAGAAATCCAATTAGTATTGAGTTACAGTATTCAAGATGGGACATGATGAGTGTTTGGATTACAATTTTGGTAGTGTCTTGTGTGAGAAAGGGTCTGATTCTAGAGATGTTGTGGAGGCAGGTATGTAGGGTCTTTCCTTTTTAATTTTTTTCCCTCAAGTTAAAGCAGAACTGCTACCCAATAATAACATTGCACCACATAATTGCCCATCTGGCGACTGAATTATTACCTAATTAAAGAGAAATCGCTATTCTTCCAAGACTGACAGCAGGACGGAGAGCGGACATCTTGCCATAGTGACACCTGTGCACCTGTGCTGTCAGTCCCAGCCGGGTCTAGGAGGCGTTGCTAGGAGCCGGCCGGCTCCAAAAGGGACTGACAGCACAGGCGCGTGGACGTCACTATGGCAAGATGTCCTCGCTCCTTCCTGCTGTCAGTCTTGGAAGAATAGCGATTTCTCTTTAATCAGGTAATAATTCTGGCGACTAGCTTTACTGAGCAGCCAGTCACCAGATGGGCAATTATGTGATGCAATGTTATTATTGGGTGGTAGTTTCGCTTTAAGGACTTAGCCACAAAAGAAATAATGAGCAATTTTGGCGCATACTAATTGCACCTTAGGTTAGAAATAAAAATTCCCCAAACATCCATTGCTCTAAATGAGGCTTTTAATCTATTTAATGCTAGAGAGGTTTCCATTGCATTGTGAATCAATGTGTTGGAGACATCTTTAGATTTCAAGTTAAAAACCCCTTTTAAATCAGTGTGAAGATGTATTTGTCCCTTATGGTGCAGTTGGTATTCTACAGAATTGTGCATTGTTTCTATTGTGGACAAGGCCCTCAGTGTTCACCACTTTGTTTTTTCCAGGGGTTTATTTCACCAATGTTAAAAAAACTGGAGAACATTTGAGGGATTACATTTGAGTTTCATCCCATAGATTCTGATGGACGTCTGTAGATAAAACCAGTGATAAAGTATCACCTGTGATTGAATCCTGGCCTATATTAGTAGTTGTATATCCTACTATAAAAATTCAGGTACGCATTATAGCAAGTGCTAACATATGTGCAAAATAAATCCGAAGGGACGATTTGGAGAGGCCTAGGAAAACTGCAGAACTCCAGTTGTTTTGGACTACAATTCCTTTCATCCAGGTTGTTCACCCCTGATCTTTACTCCCACAGTTTTTACATTTCAAAACTGTATTTTCATATTTACTCAGGTTGTATTGTAATGCCCTATTCTTTAAAAAATAAATATAATTTGAAAGAAAAAGCCAACAGGAAAAAAGTGATTTTCATTTGAAAAGTTTGGTAAAAACACGTAACACAGTATGCACTGTAACTGATGTAATGATTGGCATTGATTGCTGTTGGCTGTTTAACCTATTGATATTTCATTTTAATAGAGGAGTAAACTATTTTAAAAAAGGCTTAATGACAGGACCCTTTGCTCTGATTGGGCCTATAAGTTTAAAGTTCAAAATGAAGTACTTGCTGAGTTGCTCAAGTGATTTGTTACTGAATTCTGAAGGGGTGGGTGAAGGGCATCTTTCTTTCTCAAAACTGTAATAAAACCGATTGTGTGCATATGGCCAGTGTTGATTTATACACCTGGCGGGGTTATGAACTAAGGAGGGATAAAGTGGTGATAAAGAAGATATAACTTCTCCAGTGAGAACAGTTCTCCAGTTCTTAAGTTATTCTATGGAGCTTATGCACTAAGATCTCTCAAGTGAGAGAAATATGAGTGCATTGGCTCCATAGAATAACATAGATAGTGGAGAATTTAGCACACTGGAGAAGCGATCTCTTCTTTATCACACTTTAGTGCAGGGATAGTTAACAGTGGTCCTCACAAACTACCAACAGTGCATGATTTTGAGATATCTATGCTTGGGCACAGGTGAATCAGTCAGTATGTTAGTCACTTTAATGAATCCACATCACTGATTCAGGTGATCCTAAAAATATGTATTGTTGTTAGCTATTGTGGGCCATGGTTGGCTATCCTTGCCTTGATGATTCTTGGTAGGTTGAAAGAGGCTTCCCCTTCTTGTGTGATCACCGATCAGTAATACAGAGTCTGAGCATGGACAAACTTCCTATCTACTCAGACTTTAAACTACTATTGGAATGCTCAAAGTTGTAAACAAAGGCATCAGTAATGGCACTTACAGATAAAGAAAGTGTTTGAGCTATCCTATTACTATGTTTGAAGGATAATAGAAAGTATAAATACATTTGTGACAATCTTCAAATTTTTCTGGAAGCCATTTTGGGGTTGTGCACCTCTGCTACTGGTTATTAACCAAATCTTTTCTTAATGTCATATTTTTGATTAATATATAATAGGTAAATGTGTGTGCGATAAGCATATTAACTTGATCTGCATTAATTTAGAGGAGGTTGAACACACGAATGTTTCCTCATATATGGATAAATAGAATTGCTGATTTTTTTCCATTTAGTTCATGTGTATTTTTTTAAGGAATTGAATGTGCAAGAGCGAGCGCATCTCATTTTACTGCTCCCTTAGCTGAATGGCACCTTCGCTGCTCACTGCAATACCATCATATGACTGGCTTTCACAATAATCTAGAATAATGTGTAGAAGGGAAATAGATGTTCTATCTAGGTGGGCATCCATGGCTTTCCAATTGTTGTTGGAGGACAACGCCCAACATCCTTAGCTGGCTATTAGACAGTTGAAGAAAATACTTGTAGATCAACAAGAGCTGCAGAGGCACAACATTTGCTAAATTGTCATAACAATGGTTTCTTTTTTTTTTAAAGGTGCAGTAAACATAGTCGGTTTTTCAAGTTGTCATATAGTGGATTATAAAAAAAAAGTGCCTTTCTGACACCAATTGGCACTGTTTGAGCTGTAATCTAAGTTTGAGCAGGAAAGGAAGGAGAACATGCATTTTTTTCATGGAAAAAGTATACTTTTGCTTAAATATGGATGCACATTAACCCTTTGAGTGCCAGAGGGGCACACAACTCATTGATTTTTGTGTTGCGTACCCCTCTGGCACTCAAATGGTTAAATATGTATTACTTTCCATGCATGTTTCACAGATAACATTAGTTCCTTGTCAATTACAGGTGTAAGTACTGGAATTACGATGAGAATCTGCTCACATCTAGTGTGGTTATCGTCTTCCACAATGAAGGCTGGTCTACACTCATGAGGACTGTTCACAGCGTCATTAAAAGAACACCAAGAAAATACCTGGCTGAGATTGTCATGATTGATGATTTCAGTAACAAAGGTAAGTTCTCAAGGACTAGGCCTCTCTGCCTTTTTGTTTGCATATTCTGTTATAGTTATCATGGCTGCTATCTTGGATCTCTGTTCTTCCATTGTATAATGCTGTACAATTCATTGTTCCCTGTACACCAAAAAACCCAATGGGGAAACTGTATTCAAAATGAAACAAATTAGAAGAAGTTAAAGTGAAACTAACATTTAGATTGTACCATACTGGTACTGGATTTATTATGCTGGGAGTAGACCTGTTGATGCAGCTCGGACTGCATTGTAACTGCTGGGGGACCAATATCTGAAAGAACTCCCTGGGGATACCTCTTGGTGCTGCAAGAAGATTATAAACTGTGAAAGTCTTGTCGAACTTCCCAACACAGAGGGTCTATGAAGGCTGCACTCACAATCCATGAAGTTTGTGGACGAGAGCCTGATACTTTCAGGTTGTGGTTCAGCCAAGGGGGTCGGTTTCTGCCAAAATGACAGTCCATCCATGAAATGCCAGACAGTTCTTCTCTGAACAAGGGAAGCAGCTAACCCCAGGCGTACGTTTCGGCCTTGTTGGCTGATAGCAGCCTGCATGTACATACCCAGGCTTTTTACTAAGTCTACTCCCCTAGGATCATAAAACATGAGTGTGTTTAAAAATCAATGAAACATAAATCAGATTAGAACCCTTCAGTTTTCATTTTACACTTCTCTCTGGTATATCAGCCTCAATAGCTATATTCATTACAATTCTTATTTATTAGAACCTTTGTAAGGAAAAGTGTCAAGATGGTTATGCATAGCTAGAAGTCATATATATACTTACCTTATGTCCAGTGTGGAACAGAGTAACCGTGGGAAAGTATCCTAGGGCCAGGAAGACAGGACACTTGCCTTAAAAGGCTTATGAAGGCAGAGACTCCCTCCCTCCCTCCCTACGTTACTTCACCCCCAACAGACATGCTCAGTTTTAAAAGTGACCTCAGTTGAGGTACATGGCAAAGATTCTCTCTAATTTAGGCTTTTATTTTGTTTATTGCCTCTTGGTTGGGGCTGTTGGTGGGCTCCTATCTCTGGCCTCCATCATCAGTTTGGACCAGAGTGCAGATTAAATGGGACGTGGGTCTGCTAGAAGATGGCTTACATCATCAGTCTCTTTCCTCTCAGTCCTACTTAGCTTGTCTGTGAAAAACTTGTTAGGAGACTGAAGAGGACAAGATCTAGACTAGTTTGATTATACAGGCTGTGGGAGTAAGTCCCTGTCGGCTTTTCTGGCAGCTTACTTTGTAGACAAACTTGTATAGGGGTGATAGATCCCCTTTATCCTTTTAGATGTTAGAAGCGTCTCAGATGTATTGCAGCTCAATGCACTGACAACATTGCTAGCATCCAAGGCAAGTGCTTTGCGGTTTTGCCCCTTAAAATTTCTGCTCCTATTTGATCAGAGAGAAACAAAGCATTTGTACCCCAGTGTTTGTTGCTGACGTACATATTCCTGTGCTAGGTGTGGACAACATGTGGCTCGCCAGCAAAAAAATAACATACATTGCTAGATTATGTTGCCATATAAGAATTTAGGGTTTTATTACAAGACAATGATGTTGCCATATTCCAGTGCCTGTTTTTTTTACTTGTCTTCGCCTGCATTGCCCCAGGGATCTCGTGTGTGGCAAATTTCTGGCCCACCTAGTGGCTTAATGATCAATAGGGTCGGACCAGATATTAGAGGTTTTGATGAGGATGTTAACCTCCAATGTCACCCTTGGAAAAGATCTACTGTGTGCACCACATACCACCCTGCCAATTATCCTTGCTACAACTTCTCTGCCTTCCACTCTGAAATTGTCCAAGTTGCATCATCCTGTCTTGGGCTGTGTTCTTACAAGAAGATGGCCCATAGTACATCTCGCAGTGTTTGTATATGCACCAGATAACCATACCTGGGATTGCTCCGGTTTTGCCCCGGAGACTCCGAATTTCAGACTGAATTACCGGGTCTCCGGGGCAATGTGTGGATCACCAGGTGGGCAGAGTTTAAATAGAAACTGTGCCCACTTGTGCTCCGTCCCGCCTGGTTCCTCCCACTCCCCGCCCTCTTAGATACATTTTGCAGGGTTTTTTTGTCGTCCCCCCCCCCCCCCGTGACTAAGCCCCACCCCTTTTATGACACGAATCACGTCATTTTCCTCCCAGGTCGGCACTGACAGGGTTACCCTCTGGGTAGTCCTGTTTCAAAAGTTCCCAGGTATGCAGATAACACAAACTTTAATCCCTACCCAAAATAACTTTTGCATGTCTGTAAGCCCCCATGGCTTGCAGCCTTTCCTAAACCAATGTAAAACAAAGCACAAATAAAGCACAAAGAACTAATAACACTGCTGATTGCTGCTTCACAGAATCTGGCTAAGCACAAGAAAGCACAGCTTGGGGTGAGCTTGCTGTCAGCTATTTCTCCACCCTAGTGATTCATTCTGTATTGTCAGTTCTCTGTATCTCCATGTTTCCTGGCATGCCTTTGTCTCCCCGTGTCTTATTGAAGTAAAGACCTTATGCAGAAAGCAAAAGATGAGTAATTCTGGAACAAACCAACTTCGGTTGTGGGGATAAGACCCCCTTTTCATTTGCATGGGGATTTTTACCCCTTTGATGCCTTGCAATGCACTCTCTAGAATTGAAGGGGTTAAAAGCCCAATGTAAGTCAATAGGGGATTTTATTTTCCCACTATGCTGCTCATCTTTTGCATTCTGCATAAGGCTGTAATATGCTTAATGTCTGTACACAAACAGAATATCACAGGAACATATAGCTGTATGCTCTCTTACTTGAGAGGTTTAAAGCGGAACTACCACTTTAAAACAACTTTAGCTTCAATAACTCTCCATCTGGCAACTAGCTGCTTAGTAGCGCTAGTCACCAGAATTATTACCTTGTTTAATAGATTTATCAATTCTTCCTGGGCTAACAGGCAGGATGGATCGCAGACATCTTGCCATAGTGACGTCCGTGCTCCTGCTCTGTCAGTCCCAGCTGGCTCTAGGGGGCGTTGCTAGGAGCTGTTCAGGTCTGGAAGGGTCTGACAGCAGAGGCGTGCAGACGTCACTATGGCAAGATGTCTGCGCTCCGTCCTGCTGTCAGCCCGGGAAGAATTGATAAATCTATTAAACAATGTAATAATTCTGGCAACTAGCGCCAGGGCTGGTGCAAGGATTTTTGCCACCCTAGGCAAAACCTAATTTTGCTGCCCCTTGGGCCCCACCCCTTTATACCCCGCCTACTTATACCCCACCTCCTTATACCCCACCTCTTTTCATGATTGTTACCTTAGTGCAATTTAATCCAACTGCACCATAGCAGAAAATAGAGATTCTCACTGACTTAACTGGGACTTTTAACCCCCTTGAATGCTAGAGAAGGTTATATTGTATTAGAGTGGTCTCTAACAAGTGCCACTGGTTAAAAGTCACATAAATGTTTATTTCCCCTGTATGTTGTTGGTTTGTTGACCTAGTATGAATATCAAAATATCTTTCAAAGACAGTTTCTACTAGTAAATACCATCATCAGGAAATAGTATCTAATCTTTTGTCTTATAAGGAGCTAGGTTACAGTGCTGTTTATAATGTGAATCTTACAGTACACAGAATTACACTTTGTGAAATGTTAGTCTTCCACATGTTCTCTGGTGGCCACAGAACCACAAATACACTGCCTGCCAATCCAGGCGCTTCCCCTCTCTGCCATAAATACAATTCTGCCTGTGAGAGCCCTTAAAGTTCTTCAGGGTTCAATGGACCAGTCTGAGAACCAATGAAATATCACATTACAGAACTAGCATCGTGAATCAAATGAGTGCTTTATTATGACCATCTCTGGTTTATCCAACAGTAGTTTACAGGTTTAGGAATATACCTAGCGTGGATGTACGAAAAACATGAAAAACCTCTCAAAGGAGCAGGGGGAAACTGTCATTCTATTGACACTGTCAATTTGTAGAGGTTTTAGAAAATAACAAACAAGGCATTCATATCATAACACAGGAATTTGAGAGCTTTTATACTCACTAAACCTAGGACCTCTTTAACCCCTTCGTGACAATGGACGTACATGTAAGTCCTCTGTGGGTGTCACTTAGTGACAGAGGACGTACATGTACGTCCAGGAAATCCGGATCCCCGCGCGTCTGCACGCTGTTCGGGGACTCCGGATTCTGTTTAAAAAAAAAAAAAAATGTTAGACGGGCGTTAAGTGACGGCCGCGTCTGCACGCGGCCGTCACTAAGGGGTTAATAATTTCCAGGTCTATTTCAAAGACAAATTTCTGTACTGGACCAGGAGTCACTACTTGACTAACATTAACTTGGTCTGGAGTTGAATTAATTGTTTCTCCCACTGGATGGCGTAATTGTGCCCCGGGAGGTTAACCATTTGAGTGCTACTGTGCTAGAGAGGAATCCAAAGCATTATGGAGGATATTTTTCATGTTATGGATAGGTTAACCCTTTGAGAGCTAATGTACTACAGATGTATCCAAAGTATTATGGAGCTATGGATGATATTTTTCATGTTATGGATAGGGAAACCCTTTGTCTTCTACTGTGCTACCTCTCTAGCACAGTGGAACTCAGAGGGTTAACCTATCCATAACATGGAAAAATATCCTCCATGACACTTTGGATTCCTCTCTAGCACAGTAGCACTCAAAGGGTTAACCTATTCATAACATGAAAAATATCCTCCATAATGCTTTGAATACCTCTCTAGCATAGCAGCAATCAAAGGGTTAACCCCCCTCCCAGGGGCACCATCGCACCATTCACTGGGAGAAGAATAAATTCAATTCCTTTAAAAACAAATAGACAGTGACATGCCAACGGCCGTATTGACAAGCTTAACCTGAACTTAGTACTGGAGTGCCCGACACGGCGACACTCCAAGTTCCAACAGACATGACGTGTGACAGCGCTTCTCTCCTCAGCAGAGTCGGATTAACACTCCATGGGGCCCTAGGCAAGGTATCAATTTGGGGCCCTCTCCCCCCATATAATAGTTCTCCCCATACCTCTTTAACTTTGGCTACCTACACATTGTTTAGCTTACACTGCAATTTTGTGGGCACAGGCAATCAAAGGGTTATACTACAGTTTTGTGGGCACTATCACTCAAAGGATTATCCAGTGACTGGTGTAAACTAAATACAGTGTAGGTAGTCAGGGTTAGGGAGGAAACCCAGGACACATTTCTTAATTAATTTTTGTCCTCTCTCTGCCCCCTGGGCCAATCTGCAGTCTGCCCCTGGTCTGGAGATGCCTGTAAGAGATGCCCCACACCAGCTCCACTTTGCCCCCTACCAGCTCCAACTTGCCCCCACCAGCTCCACTTTTCCCCCCATCAGCTTCAACTTGCCTCCAACAACTACAACTTGCCCCCAACAACTACAACTTGCCCCCATCAGCTCCACTTTGCTCCATCAGCTCCAACTTGCCCCCACCAGCTTCACTTTGCCCCCTATCAGCTTCACTTTGCCCCCTATCAGCTTCACTTTGCCCCCTATCAGCTCCACTTTGCCCCCATCAACTTCAACTTGCCCCCATCAGCTCCAACTTTGCTCCATCAGCTCCACTTTGCCCCACCAGCTCCAACTTGTTCCCCACTAGCTCCATTTTGCCCCCTATCTGCTCCGCCTTGCCCTCATCAGCTCAACTTTGCCCCACCAGCTCCAACTTGTTCCCCACTAGCTCCATTTTGCCCTCTATCTGCTCCACCTTGCCCTCATCAGCTCAACTTTGCCCCCCACCAGCTCCAACTTGCTCCCCACTAGCTCCATTTTGCCCCCTATCTGCTCCAACTTGCCCTCATCAGCTCCACTTTGCCCCCCACCAACTCCAACTTGCCCCCCATCACAGACCTGTAGCTGCTGGAGCTCCTGCGCGGTCTTCTCTTCAGTAATTCAGAGCGCTCTGGAAGATGTTGACTCCCAGCAAGCTCTGCATTACTAAAGAGCCGACGGCGACGAGCGAGCGCAGCAGCTACACAGGCCTGACTGTGTTGCGATGCCCGGCGGAGGAGTCCAGCTAATGGGAACGGCCGGCCCTGGGCGCAGCTCTTCTATGCTGCATGCCTGCAGGGCCGGTGCAAGGATTTTTTTATACACAGGCGAAGGTGCATTTTGATGCCCCCCCCCCGACACGGACACAATCCCCTGATCCCCCCCCCGACCTTGCCACAATCCCCTGCCCCGCCCACATATTCACCTCCACACTCTCCCCACCTCCAAATTGCCCCTTCCACAATGCTCCCTTCATCTCCACAATGCCCCTTCATCTCCACATTGCCCCTTCATCTCCACATTGCCCCTTCCACAATACCCCCTTATCTCTGCATTGCCCCTTCATCGCCACATTGCCCCTTCCACAATACCCCCTTGTCTCCGCATTGCCCCTTCATCTCCACAATGTCCCTTCCACATTGCCCCATTATCTCCACATTGCCCTTTCCACAATGCCCCCTTATCTCCACATTGCCCCTTCATCTCCACAATGCCCATTCCACATTGCCCCTTCATCTCCACAATGCCCCTTCCACAATGCTCCCTTCATCTCCACATTGCCCCCTTATCTTCACAATGCCCCCTTATCTTCACAATGCCCCTTCCACAAATCTCCCTTCCACAATGCTCCCTTCATCTCCACATTGTCCCCTTATCTCCACAATGCCCCCTTATCTTCACAATGCCCCTTCCACAATGCTCCCTTCATCTCCACAATGCTCCCTTCATCTCCACATTGCCCCCTTATCTCCACAATGCCCCCTTCATCTCCACATTGACCCATCCATAATGCCCCTTCATCTCCACAATGCCCCCTCCACATTGCCCCTTCATCTCCACAATGCCCCCTCCACATTGCCTCCTTCATCTCCACAATGCCCCTTCATCTCCACATTGACCCTTCCACAATGCCCCCTTAACTCCACATCGCCCCTTCATCTCCACAATTCCCCTTCATCTCCACAATTCCCCTTCACAATGCTTACTTTATCTCCACAATGCCCCCTCCACATTGACCCTTCCATAATGCCCCTTCATCCCCCTACCCTGAGTCCCTGGTGGTCTAGCGGCGTGCCACAGCTTAAAGCTCTGTGCCTCCTTCGGCACAGAGCTGAGGCTCCCGCGCGCTGCTCTCAGTAATGCAGAGCGCTGGGAGATGATGTCATCTCTCAGCGCTCTGTATTACTACAGAGCCTGGGTCTCTCTGCGGTGTGTAACATAGACGCTGCGAGGGAGCGCTGATTTACACTACCAAGCGCTACCTCGCGGCGTCTTTGTAACACACCGCAGAGAGACCCAGGCAGCTATATATGTAATAAAAAAAAAAAAAAAAAGTACCTCTTTTCGGCGCCCCTCCATTGCGGCGCCCTAAGGCAGCTGCCTGTTCTGCCTTAATGGCAGCGCCGGCCCTGCATGCCTGCGCCCCCAGTACATGTGCGCCCTAGGCCGGCACCTACCTCGCCTATAGGTGGCGCCAGCCCTGACTAGCGCTAGTAAGCAGCTATTCGCCAGATGGGGAGTTATTAAGCACTGCACTGGAATGTGTGTTAACCCTTTGAGTGCCAGAAGTGGTACGTAACACATTGATGAGCAATGCGTTGCGTAAACCTCTGGCACTCAAAGGGTTAAATAAACAGGGATGCCTCAAAATTAACTGGGGTTATATACACTTAAATCCCCTGTATTTCATGCTGGCATCTGTTAAACATCTAATCTTACAGTGCCGTATACTGTGGTCGCAGGGGTCACCACTGCGACCTGGCCTGTCACTCCAGGGGGCCCAGCCGCCTGGTCTGCCCCTTCAGACACCACTGCAGGCATCCTTCCACCCCTCTACCTCTGCTGCGCACGCATGTGCAGCCTTGGAACTCAGTGCAGTGAGTTCATTGACTGCGCATGCTCAGGACATAAGAACAGGAAGAAGAGCACGCAAGTAGTACAGTGCTGCTCTTTCAGCCTGGGGCCCAATTGGAATGGAGTTGGACATTAATGGAGGTACAATGGGGGCAATGTAGAAATGGACTATGGGTCAAGGTGAAAGTGGAAATGGACGATGGGGGCAATATAGAAGTGAACAATGGGATCATTGTGGAAATGGACAGTGGGGCAGTGTGGAAATGGGCAGTGGGGGCATTGTGGAAGTGGACAGTGGGAGCAATGTAGACAGTGGGGGCAATGTGGAAGTTGACAATGGAGCATTGCGGAGGTGGAAATGTATAAGTGGCATTTCTGGGGTGGAGTTGCATGGTGGGGTTCTGGGGGCCCCATGGCAATTTTCACACCAGGGCCCTGTGGTTTCTGGTTATGCCTCTGTAGTCTTACATATGCTCTGAGGGAGCAGACATTCATGCCTTTACCAGGGCTTGCGTTAATTGTCCAGGATTATCTATGAATGGGCTGAGATAAGATAACAACCTTTTGCAATTCAAGAGCAGTGGGCACCAATCACAATCAGCTTACAGACTTATCTCTTATACAAACGGCACAAAAATACTCTCTGAACAGGACAATTTACAACAGTTAAAAAGCAAGTCTGCAATTTTATTTTAGGGATGTGACATAGGAATAATTACATTTACATATGGCTTACATACTAGCCGTAAGTACGTAATACTTAAAGAAATCATTGGTGTTGGTGTTCCGTTAAAGTAGGCCGTCATCATAAGAAACGTCTAGTTTGCTTTACTGAGAATTAAGGGTTCGATCCAAATGTTGGAGTAAAAAAATGCTAGTAAGGCAAAATGGGTACCAACTGACAAAATAAAATGACTTGGTCGGTATTCAAATGTCCTACCAGCATTAAGCACAATGGACGTTAGGACACAAAACTGGTGTTGTGTCCAAACATCCGTTTAGTGCACTAAGTTCCCAAAACGCCGCTAAATAATGGCAATTTTGGGAACGTCAAAGGAAAAAAAACTAACGATCGGTGCTTGACATACTGTCAAGCACCGATCATTAAAATAATCTGTTTTACACTTACCTGTCATCCACTGTCCTTCTTCTATCTCCATTCTTTCTTCTTCGGCTCCAAAAGGGACTGACAGCGCAAGCGCACAGACGTCACTATGGCAAGATGTCCGTGCTTCCTGCTACTGTCACCCTCGGAACAAGTTTAAAATCTGTTAAACCAGGTAATAATTCTGGCGAATAGCACTACTAAGCAGCTAGTCGCCAGATGGGGACTGGATTCAGATAAAGTTTTTGTGGGGTGGTAGTTCCCGTTTAATAAAATACATTTTTTATTTTATTTTTTAAGAAATTAAAATTTGTGTTTGAGGCACTTTATGCTAATTTCCTGCATTTTATGTGAATTAGATCTTCTCTCGACCAAGCTTGTCATTTGCTTTGCTATTAGAAATGCCCTTAACATGTGTCCTCTGCCTAGATTCATTCATAGCACAGTGAGAGACAACACTGGCCCAGGACAAGCTATCTAACATACAATGCCAGATTCTGCTACCAACAAATAAAGGTTAATTCCTCAAAAAGTATTTAAAAATTAATGGCTAGTAAATTAGTTGATCATATAGGCAGGTAACCCACTTGTTACAAAGTGAAATGTAGGATTTAAGAGAGAATGGTCTCTTTCAGCTAGTATGTCCTACAGCCATAATAATTGTACTGTTCTGTGTAACCCATGTAGCCATAATGCTGATATACAAGAAGAATCCTCCTGCTCAGGCCTGGAACAGGTTGTTTAGCTTAAGCTTGAAGATGGAAAAGTTACGATTGTCTTCTGTCCATTTAGCCATCAGCATATTATGTACAATTTGATGCAGATCAGTGAATAGGTAGGAAGCCCCAATGGGAAGCAGTCTGAGCTGCCATAATACTGGGAAGCAACAGAGCCAAGACCTGACTGTCAGGAGTGTCCCTGGCTGATCCACTACTTGTCTTCCATTATTGTGGGACAGACTTCCTCCAGCCTTAGTGAGTGTCAGTTCTCATGCCCCACGCCTGCATTCATCTGCATCTAAGTACGAGTGTGTGGATATCTGTGCTTGATGCAAATAAAAACCTCTGAACTGGAAAAAAGTCCCTTTTGCTGGGGCCTTTTTGCTCTGTGTATACAGTGCAATTGTAAGGCTCCAAATGATTGGGCATGTGTATTGAGCAAAATAACTGAACTGTATGGACGGAACAAATAAAATCCCTAACTGATCTGAAGAAGGATTTTAATCCTTTGCGTGCCAGAGGGGTATGCAACGCATTGCTGTGCAATGCATTGCATACACCTCTGGCACGCAAAGGGTTAACACAGTGGATGCTAGAGAGGTCACAACTTGCATTATTCCCAGAACGTTGCCTTTTGGCTTGCTCCTGAATTCATTCATAGAATCCATCCAATAGAAAATAAGGAAATAGAATGGGGGGCACAGTACAGCCATTAGGCTCTGCGTGCTTCCAGTACTGCAGTATTAGCAGGGTTATGTACAATGTTATCACATTTAGGCTGATAAACATATATAAGGAATATAAAGAACTGAAGTGTTTCTGGAGTAAACCCAACTGCACCATAGGGGACAAGTAAACATTCCCCAAATTGAAATTGATATGAATGGGACTTTTAACCCCTTGAATTGCAGGGAGGTTTCAAGTGCATTGGAGACCTAATTAGCATTCAAGTGGTTAAAAGCCCCATTTACATAAATGTGTTTGGGGTATTTCTCCCATAAGGTGCAGATGGTTTGCCCCAGAATTAGAACAGTTCTTTATAGTACATCAGCCTCCATCAGGGGAGGGCTGGCCTGATGGGCAGGGGGGCAATTGCCCCATGGGCTGGTTATATGTCTGGGCTGGTAGGCCACTGCACCTCACTAAACCTCCTGACTGGTGCTGTAAATGGAGCTACACTAGTGATAACACAGAGCTTACAATTGAAATGGTGCTACACTAGTGATACCACTGAGCTTACAATTGAAATGGTGCTACACTAGTGATACCACTGAGCTTACAATTGAAATGGTGCTACACTAGTGATACCACTGAGCTTACAATTGAAATGGTGCTACATAAATGATACCACAGAGCTACAATCCAAATGGAGCTAAACTAGTAGCAAAAAACATTTCCCTTGTAAGCTCTATAGTATCACTAGGTAAGCTCTATAGGTTCTCTAGGTAAGCTCTATAGTATCACTAGGTAAGCTCTATAGTATCTCTAGGTAAACTCTATAGTATCACTAGGTAAGCTTTATAGTATCACTAGGTAAGCTCTATAGTATCTCTAGGTAAGCTCTATAGTATCACTAGGTAAGCTCTATAGTATCACTAGGTAAGCTCTATAGTATCACTAGGTAAGCTCTATAGGTTCTCTAGGTAAGCTCTATAATATCACTAGGTAAGCTCTATAGTATCACTAGGTAAGCTCTATAGTATCACTAGGTAAGCTCTATAGTATCTCTAGGTAAACTCTATATTATCACTAGGTAAGCTTTACTTGAATTGTAAGATTTGTAGTAGCGCACTAGTGTAGCCCCAGTTTAACTGTAAACTGAGATATCACTTGACTTACATTACAACATTAATGCCGATTTTAAAATTAACAAAAGGGGGGTGGGCTGGAACAGTGGTCTCGAACAATAATAGAAATGGGCCACAATGTATTTGCCCCCTGGGCCACAAGTTGCCAGCCCTCCCCTGGCCTCCATGTTGTGGACAAAAGAGAAAAACAACAAGACAGGGGAGGCATAATGGAAGGAGAGAGTGAAGCTCTGTGATAGGAGAAAAACAATATGCAGCGCGCAGTGTGGGGAATAGAGAGACTGGTGTTGGACAGGTGGACTAAATGAACAGTTATATATAAACTGACATTGTCATAGATTAACCCTTTACATGCCAGAGGGGATGGGGTAGTGATAAATTGCACACTGCCTGTAACATTTGAAGAGTTTAATTCCTGTAATGCCTTGTGTACCCCTCTGGCACTCAGAGGGATAAATGATATTGAATCCATGGCAGTGTTTACACAATGAGACCCCAGTGAGACTTTCCTGTCCTCGCTTTGCTGCAGAGACAGGAGGAGGAGAGAAGCTCATTTTCTTTTGTTTTCTTCTATCAATGTGGCTGATGTCTTTGTTGGATCTGCCAGCTCCTGCAGGTCACTCCTCTGCAAACTAATCCTTCAGAGCAATCCGGGCATATGGCACATAGCTTTGTATAGTGCGTATTACCAATGCAATAAAATATCAAGAGGCCAAATCAAAATTCAAAGCTGCGTGTGGTGAAATGCCCCATTAGGTTTGTTTACTTGCGTCAGTCCCCTGGGTACTGTGTGCATCTAAACTCTAGTACAGAAGCAGCATGAAAAGAAGCATCCAATCAGGGATTGGATAGTTACACACTGTCACAATGCTGGAGTAGTTATAACTGTTTGTGGTTTAATGCACTGAGACCCACTACTGCTCCTGTTTGCTGGAGCACGCTGACAGCAAAAATATAAATATTCATTTGTGATCCCAAAAATCAGAGTTTCCAGGACAAACACACACAGTAGTGCGTATGTGTGTGTGTATGTATAAATACGTATGTGCTGCAAAGTATGTGTATCGTAGTATGAAATAATACAAGTCATCATGACACTGAGCCAAGATACCCCCTTTCCTTCTCTCCAAAAGAGAGTAAATATTCTTGCATCTTATAAAACCCATAAATAGATGTAAAACTCAGTGAAGTGTTTGAAATCTGATTTTTCAAAAATAAATATAGCTTGAATAAAATACAAGTGTTTGTGTCTGTGTATGTATATCTGTACAAGAGTGTGTTTGTCAGGGGTGTGTTCCTCATATGGTGCATATGGATAAGCTATGCCCTCCCTACATTAATGTGTGCCAAACTGATGTTCCAGAGCATTGCAGAGCAAAGGCTTTCAAAGAGTTAAAGAACACAGCACTTCAAAATGAAATAGGTTGATATAACTTTAAATATTATGAACTTGAAGCGAGCGTAAGTAAAAATGATCGTTACGTCCCTAATATAATAATGAACTTACTTTTTAATGCTTGCGTAGACTCTCCAATTCAGACAGCCTTTATTTAATCCCTTAAGGACAGGCCGGCAGTTAAGGACCATGGGCTTTTTTATGCAATTGAATTCAGAGCTCCCCAACGGCGAGCAGCCACGCAGGAAGCCCAAAATTCCATGACGTGCCAGAACCGTCATGGATCCGTAAGGTGTTTATTCTTATTTGTGCCCTTTGTAATGAGAGATAAGAGCGAAGTCAGTTAATTTATTGTGATTAGTGCCCACTGTGCTTGTATTCAGAAAGGGAGTTATGATATCTCAATCCATTTACAGACAATTCTAGACACCTCAAGACTGCTGTGGTAGTTCAGGCCCTGGAATAGACAGGAATGGCTGCTCCCACAGAGAATATGGAAGGCTAGATTTTAGGCCTCAAAACATGTAGAGCATTTTTACTGATACTAGCATGAAGTACAGGGTATTTAAACCTTTGAGCACCAGAGAGACATCCAGCAAATTCCATGGTAATGCAATGGACACTTCTCTGGTACCCAGATGGTTAAAACTCACCTGTCTCCTGGTGACAACTAGGTGGTTTGAAAGAGCTTTCAGAAGCAAACTATATGTTAGACAATTTTTTATTTAAAGCAGTAGTTTGTAAGAGATAGTTAGCTTTATGAATTTGTTAATTAGTCAAGTCCTTCAGGCTTGGCTGAAGGTCTCAGTTATTCCATGTAGCTTGTATTACCAACTGCCACTTTTTACCAGGAAGTGCTAACTCTGCTGCATAATCTAACAAGTAAAGCTAAATATCTTAGAAACTGTTGTTTGAAATTAAAAATGACTAACATAAATATGGGTGATTTTTTTTTTGGGTTGCTCTATTCAAAATCATCTATTTGTTAGAAAGATAGTTCTAATTAAAAGGATAGTAATATATTATAGAAATAAAAGGTAATATTGTAGCTATTCAAAACATAAGTCCATCGTTACCACTCCGATCTCTCAAACCTTTATGGTTTGAGAGATATAGGGTGAGAAAGTCCCCCCACACTGATGTCAGTTGTAAAGCTGATAGCAGCAGATCTGTGTCGGCTGACTCAAGGCGGCTCTTCAGCAGAGCTGAAATACCGTGCTCTACAAAGAAATACTCATACCTGGGAACTCTCCGGATTTGCCCCGGAGACTCCGGTTCTGACAGAGATTTACCGGGTCTCCAGGGCACAGGCTGATTCCTCCGGATGTGGGGAGTTTCTATTGAAACTCTACCCACTTACACTCTTTCTCCAGCCGTTCCTCTGTCCCCAGCCTTCTGTGTGACATTTTTAACCCTTTGAGTGCCAGAGTGATACGGAATGCATTGCTTTGCAATGCATTCCGTACCACTCTGAAACTCAAAGGGTTAAGCACCCCCCCCATCCCGCTCGAGTCAATCCCCGCCCCTTTTTGATGCGATTAGCGTCATTTTTGTCACCCCCTGCTGAACAGAGGACTACCCTCCGGGTAGCCTCAGCTGGAAGTTTCCAGGTATGGAAATACTTCATTGGAACTGCCTACAAAATGTGCCTGGTTTGCAAGCATACTTTGTAGACTGTTCCAGTGAAGTATTTCTTTGTAGATTGAGGTGTCTCTGCTTTGCTTAAGAGCCGCCTGCTGGTCCCAGGACCAGGATCAGCTAGGGAAGGCAGGGGGGAACTTTATCACTTTATTTTGGAGTGGCGTAGATGGACTTATTATTTGAAGAGCTACAATATTATCTTTAATCTCTATAAGACATTACTAATCCTTTAACCTCTTAAGGACCGGCCGCACACGCACGCAGCAGTCACTTAAGGACCACAGAGCTTTTTTTTTTTTTTTTTTTTCTGGATCTGATTCTGGACTCCCCGAATGGCGTTGATCGTTAAGGGGTTAAAGTTTATATAACCCCATTTATGTTGTAGGTGTTATTGTTCCTTTAAGTGGTATGTCTGATTTCCAGTGCATTCCACCACTGTACTACTGAATGCCTTGGTGTCCCTGAAAAAGTTAATTATCCAAGCAGGAGCCGCCTTGTTTTTAAGCTCCAGTCAAAGCACACTTAGCATATCACTTGTGCAGTGAATAGAGATGTCTCTAGCTATTAAATCATCCTCAGAGGATTATGGAAATCAGCAGAGCTCCAGTGAATAGGCCATCAGATGCATTTTACCCATCCACTTTTAGTGCAAATGGCATTATTGTGCTCTTTCATGAAACAGAATAGAGTGTTTACAGTGCCATCACTGCACCAATCTCAATGGAAGTGGCTACTTTGCAATCAGCAGACAATTATATGCTTCTTTCACAAGATTTGCATAATTAAGATACGTTTCATATAATGACATTTGCACGTCTGTTTTCCACAGAGCATTTAAAGGGGAGACTGGAAGATTATGTCAAGCAATGGAATGGCCTTGTCAAAGTCTTTCGAAATGAACGCAGAGAAGGGCTGATTCAAGCCAGAAGTATTGGAGCTCAGAAAGCTAAACTTGGACAGGTAAGACATACAGCTCACATACCATTAGTCTATAGCAGTAGTTTTCACATCTGTCATCAAGCCAGTGCAAGTCTTCAGGACCTCTTTTCTTGATCACAGGTAGAGGAGTCAGTGGTTCAGTCATTCAGGCAGATTCTCCCTGTACTAATAAGAGATTAATCTATGCTCAGATGTGGAAACCCAGAAAACATGCACTGTTGGGAGGCTTGAGAGTGTATTTTGGAACATTTGTTCTATACAGCAGTGCTGGGCATCCAGAGGCTCTCCAACACTTGATGACTACAACTGCTGTCATTCTCAGCCAGCTTTCGGCTGGCTGGGGATGATGGGAATTATAGTCAACAACTGGATGCCTACTTCTGAAAGCAGAACACAATTCATAAACAGGGTTAGATAGGCAACATTGTTGCAATGACAGCAAAGCATAAAAAAACGAGTTATGAATCAATGTGTCCTACAGGGCATTTCACATAGGCAACATGTGCCGAGGATATCACAGAGAGAAGCAGCATGCTGCATGTTTCCTCAGACAGTCCATTCATGCAGCTACAAATTTTTAACATGAGTGTCAATGGAATTGCATTGGTAGAAAACAACTCTTTCTAGTAGCTGTGTTTTCTCTGATTTTGCCACTTCTATTTCTGTTGAGAGAATGAGATTCTAAGAAGTCCTTGCTGCACTCTGCGACTAAAAATACACCAACACTTTCAGCTGCTACAAAAAGTCCTGTTACAAAGTGTCCTATCTGAAAGAGACATAAAATAGAAAGGCATTCTGAAACTACTAAGGGCAGTAAAGCTGCAGAAAGGAATGTCTTCATAGCATATGGTTGATTTTATGACGCTCATCGGAACCTGCTGTGAATGGCTGACTGAAGTGGTTCCTCCCAGTTAATATCAGCTGGTGCTGACATGGGCATCAGTAGGATGTTGAGTAACAACTCTGCAGACAGAACTGTTGCCACATGTGAAATTGACCTAAAGGGCTCTTTCACATAGGCAACTTTGTAGCTATTTGTTTTTTGTAATTGAAACTGTTGAGACTTTTTCAGTACTACAGGTTATATCAAGGTTTTTCCAGCATCCCATTCTCTCAGTATAAACAGGATTGATACAATTGTATGAGAAACACATCTACCTGTGACAATTGTGCTGTTTCAATGTAATTACATTGAAATCCATTCCACTTTGAAGCTGCGCTATCTCGCCATCAGAGGAAAGTTGCAACTGCTGGGTCTCTCTGCAGCAATCGCAGTGCATGTTGCCTGTGTGAAATGCCCCACAGGGGACAATGATGCATAACTCTTTTTTTTTTTTCTTTTTTTTTTTCTTCATGATTTGCTGTTGCTGAGACAATGTCGCCTGTGTCAAAGGGGCCATACTGAAGCTAAATTAGAAATGCCCCTCTGACCAAGAGGACACTGTTGCTGTGACAGGAAATCATGAAAATAACATGAGTTGTGAATCATTATGTTCTATTAGTTTTAAAGCCCATGTACAATGGGCAGCAAAGGCGGCGCTGCAGTCATTCGCAGTACTGACTGCCCGAACACTGCGTGGCTGATAACGGAGCAGGGTGCTTCCGGTGTGCAGAAAGGACTACGGTCTGAATTCAGAGCACCCCGCTCCGTTATCAGCCGCAGTGCGGGCAGTCTCTACTACGCATGACTGCAGCATGCACAGTCATCTCTACTGTGCATGATGGCTTCTGACTAACATCCTTAGTGAATTATTATATAGGATGGGGAAATGCACGCAGGCAACACGCACTGCAGTTGTCTCAGAGACACAGCATGCTGCAACTTTCCTTTGACAGTGCAATATTATCATAGGCATATCAGAGTGCAAATCTGTAATATAGATTTCAATGTTATCTCGTTGACTGCAACGCTGCATCGGTGATATTGCCCATTGTGAAAGTTAATGTGTTGGGTTATGGTGCCTTTTAAACGGGAAACTATTGTCGTGTGTGAATAAACCAAAGTCCAGGAAACTGCATCTTGACTGGGTTCTCATAGGAATTCAGTAAAGATTCAGCAAAGAAAGTCTGCACTGTGGCCTTTGGGGTGACTGGCAGACCTTTCACTCAAATGTTGTTGGTGGTTGTGGTGCTTATCACAGCCTTCTTTGAAGGGACAAATCATGTTGGCATGAAACAGTAATATTGGCTTGTACTCTTGTGGGCCAAGCCAGCACTCACGCCTCTCCTGAGGCTGGATATGGCAGTGGAACAAAGGAGACAGTAAGTGAAAGAACATGAGCAACCAATCTGTCACTCCTGTGAAAGAGCCCTAAGAAGAACTGGAGCACTTCTGGTCCAAGCCAACTACACTATAATGGGCAGGTAAACATTCACATTGATTTAAATTGGGCTTTCAACCCCTTGAATAACAGGAAGGTCTACAACACATTGCTGTGCAGTGGAGCATTCCGAGTTTGTACTTTGGGCCTACTGTGTGTGGCATACTGTATTAGTTTTTCAGTCACATTTGGATAATTTGCATTCCCACAGAGGAAGTGGCACTTGCTTCATATACCATCTCAAAGTGTATCAGGCAATGACAGAAAACAGTGGACTGTGCTGATTTTAAGAGCTGAAGTTGTGCCCGCCACCCTTGTCAGTATCACATAGAATGTGTCAGGGGTCACTTTTTTCCTCTACACACGCAGACTTCTGGCTTCCCAAATAGCTTGAAAGTGGCTTGTTTTTCATCACTATTAGAGCAAACCTACAGGGGCTAACACTTGTAAACTATTATCTTCCAGTGTGGACAGCCTATGGCTTTCCTCTAGCTGTTGTTGAACTACCATTACCATCATCCTTATCAGGCCACTGACCAAATGAGGATGATGGGAATTATAGTCCAACAACAGCTGGAAGGCTGCTGGTCAATGCTTTTCATATTTTCAGAAGCCCTTCTTTGGAGACCCTGGGTTTGCCCCATCAAACATGCACAGCACAGAGGAGCAGGCTGACCTCACACCTTTCATTGTTTCATGGTGATATGACATAAACTCCGGATCCAAACAAGTGAGATCTGGACATGAACAGTACAAGCTGTGCAACAGGTTTATTCAGGTACATAATAATGAGTCAATACAGCAGGCCTACTAGGAAGATTTATGATTAAAATTAATCATGTCCTTCAGAACAATAGTACTCGAAAGTGTTGGTTCCTGCTAACAACGGATAATAGTTTGGCTAAATTAAGCCATAGATGAGCTAAAGGACTCAGGGGCATATTAATAAAGACAAACATGGAGCAATTCTGAGGAAAAGTGTGTGTCCCATGTCCCAGGCATCCCCCTTCTGGAACAGTGTAAAGTCCCAGAATGAAGTCACCGGAGCACAGAGTTCTAAACACTAGAAGGAGAATTGCTCTTTGCCTACTGTGACAGAAAGTGATGCCTCTGCTGGGCTACAAAAATGGCTTCCAGACAGATCCAAAAACTAGACAGAGAACTGAGCCTTGATCCGGACATCAAATAAGAGATGCAGTACTCTGCTGCTGCTGTCATCTCCATAGTGTCCCTGAATGGCAGAATGCAAATGTGGTCATCCTATTCAAGTGGGGCATCACTTACAGTTCTTATTTATATGCAGAGCAATGGATTTTTACTACAGAGCAGCAAGGATCTGCTTGGAGCAAAGTTATTGCCTAATGCATTTGGCTAGTGATTTCATGGGCACTCCTTAACTGCAAGGGAACAAAATAAACAGAGAAAATGCTTTATAAACCCATACAAATAGTGTTTTCAGCCTTGAAACATTAATCCTTTAAGTGTTAGAGGGGTGTCCAACACAGCAAAGTAATTATTTGGTCACCAACTGACACTCAAATAGTTAACCATCTGGCTGTTAAAAACGATCTCCAACACATTGTATCTAGTTATAAGCTTGGAATATATCCATTTAGCTTGCCAGTGCCACTGATTGCCTGTCACCGTAGAGTGGTCTTCTATTTAATTGGAATTGTATTGTTTGCTACGAGAGCAAAAACAAGCTACCTTCTATTTACAGATAAGATGGTTACTTGATAATGTGCAGCCTAAGTAAAATGTCCCCTATCCTATATAATAAAATGCTAGCGATGTTTGTCAGAAGCCGTCATGCGCAGTAGAGACTGCGTGCGTTCAGGCAGTCTCTACTGCGCAAGACTGCATCGCGTGGAGCAGTGAGGTAGCAGCAATGCGTTGCATACCCCTCTGGCACTCAGAGGGTTAACATTACCCAGACCTTGGCCCATGTACATGGGCTTTTACACTAGTATTTATGTAAATGGGTAGTTTTAGGTTGTGTGGATTAATGATAATTATACTACATAGTACTGTAATAAAAGAAGCTTGTTGTCCTGTTCTAAGTAAATATTATCAAAACTAGTTGAAGAGCCCGTTACACGGGCCACAGCCAGCCGGTCACGGGGCAGTCATGCTCAGTAGAGACTGCCCGTACCGCTACTGATACAGAGCTGGACGCTCCTACTGCGCATGACTGCGGCGTTACACACATTTTACACACATTTCTCTCTTTGTGTAACAGGTGAGTGTTAAATGCATTGCGCTGTATAAACACATGAATAAAGTTGCACAGTGTCAAATGCAGAGTACCTTTATCACACCACAGTCATAAGTTACTGGATGTGCCAAGAAATAGTGAATAGTTATACAATCTTGAATAATCAATTATATTTTAACCAAATTTCTATTATCAAACCCTACCCAGATTAACCCACTGGGGGTCCTTATAGTCAGTTGAAAAGTGAAGTAATTCTGGGGCAAATCAACTACACTAGTGGTTTCCCAGACTTCCAAGTTTCATGCAGCACCCCCTATTGGTTTACACCAAACCTTGATGTCCCCCTATTTAATGAAATAAATGTCCCCCTTTGCAAACATTTTAATATTATTAACCCCCTGATTGTCAGAGAAGTGTCCAGTGCATTGCAACACAATGAGTTGCATACCTCTTTGGCACACAAAGGGTTAATTTGTATTTTTAATTCGTAATGCCCCCTGCCAATTCTACATTTTTCATGAGTGTCAATATGGCACATACAGCCTCTCCTACACTTCTGATCACAATCACATTTGCCAGTATGGATTCTGTTATGCTAGATAGCAATGAGGAAGTATGGTGCTAAAACAGGGCCTTGCACCACCCCCTGAAAGTGCCTCATGTACCCCATCCACCCCTATTTGAGACTCTCCTAACTATATCATAAGGGAAAGATGAAATACTCACAGTTCCCATTGATCTAAATGGGGCTTTTAGCCCCAGAATGCTAGAGAGGACTCCAGTGCAATGTGATGGAGACGGTTTAGCATTCAAAGGGTTAAAATCCCCATATAAATGAACGAGAATTTTTTCTCTCCCACTGTGGTGCAGATGGTTTGCTCCAGAATTACTCCCCTTCAGTTTGCGGTAAGGCCCTTTTTTTTAAGTTAACAGAATTACTTACCCAGGCAGATGCCTTTCATACAGCAGTGAGATGTATCTACTTACTTTACATCTTATCTCTGCTGTAATCTGCTGCTAGTCTCAGGTTACAGTCTGAGACAATTTCATATAAACCATCCAGGAGAATTCAGCAGAGATAGCTAAAAACAGGAAACTGTACAGCAAAAATATATATTCATATACCTGACTGCTGTATGAAGGACTCCTACCTAGCTAGGTCAGTGTGGTAAGCATATCAAGAACTGCTTATTGAGTAGAGTTTGTGCATTTTCCCAACATTTGTGACGGAAAGTCGGAATTTTATTAAAGACATGGAGGCGAATATTATGCTTAATCTCTCTTAACTGCCACCTCAGCAGCAAAAGAAACTTTATGGATTACAACAAAACCAAAGAAAAAACTTGATAGCACTATCCTCCTCCCCTTAATTAACCACTCCCATATGCTTTTAAAACTGGGATGAATCCTCCATCACTCCCTCTTTCTGCATACAGCGACCAAAGAGCAATGTGTTCAACTGGCAACAACTTCAACAAACTCTTCAGCCCACCAGGAACCGAAACTCTCCTTCTGTAACGGATAACACTCCAACAGAGGCCTACAGGACATCAACCTGGAAAAAGATGAAAATAGTGAAAGGGAGGGAACACAGGGAGGGATAATATTCGCCTCCGTGTCTTTAATAAAATTCTGACTTTCTGTCACAAATGTTAAGAAAATCCACTAATTTTAAGGCAAGCACAGAGGCTTCATATTATGCTAGTTTAAAGCAGACATACAACCTGACTAGCAACATGAGGGATTCCCACCAGTCAGCCACCCGGAGTACATCCTCCAAGGGGCCCCCAAAACTTACTGCCATGGACGCCATGGCCCGTCTGGAAGAATGTGCCCCAAACAGAGACACATTAATACTGGCTAACTGCATAATCCAGCGAACCCATCTTGCCAGCGTAGCTGAAGACACCGGGAGATGCGGTTTAAGGAAAGAGATCAACAAGTGATGCCAACCAGATTTCCGCAAAGCCAACGTACGACTCTCAGGCCTGCAGGCATTGAACCACACAAAGCTGTGGTCTAGCCGGAAAAGCAGGATATAACACCTGCTGGGTTTTCACCTTAGTATGTCTGCGGATCAAAAACAGAACTCCCTTGGGAACAAGGGATTGCCCATCCCATACAGATCCAACGCCCGAACGTCAGACACCCGCTTGAAAGAGATGAGGAACAACAACCTAGTGAGCTTAGCAGATAACTGCTTCAGGGTCAAAGATTCATTCTGGGACCAAGCCTCCAGAAACCCCAGGACCACATTCACATTCCACAGGGCCTGGTAACGAGATTGAGGAGGTCTGGAAAACCAAATACCCCTCAAAAGTCTACAGACAACCGCACACTGACCAACCAGAGTGCCATCTATAAGGACATGTCCTGCCGAGATTGCCGAATGATAGGTATTAATAGTTGGGTAGGTCTTACACCGATCGAACAAAGAAAAAAAAATTACCACCTCAATTGGAGACTCTGAAATGGGATCCAAACCCCGTCCCATGCACCAACGATGCCAAGCTGACTAAGCCGACTGGTACATGGATCGGGTACCAGGTGCCCATGAGTCTGCCAAAAGGAATTGAGCCGACCTCGAAAAAGAAGAGGTTCTTCCCCAGAAACCAGACACGCCATCAAGCGAAGATTATCTGACACTAACAGTTCATGATGAGCCCCCAACGAATCCGTCAGCAGGTAGTGAACAGACGGCAGCAGCCGAGGTTCATCGATGGCTAACTCCAGCAACAAGGGAAACCATTGTTGCATTGGCCAAAATGGTGTCACCAGGACCACCATCGCTGCCTGCCTCTGAATTGTTAATAGAGTCTGAGATATCAGTGCAAACGGAGGAAAAGCTTATTGCCGTCCCGGAACCCAGGTTTGGAGGAAAGCATCCACCGCCAATGCCTCCGAATCCGGACACCAACAGAAAAAGCGCGGCAGTTGGCGATTGAGACGGGACATGAACAAGTCCACCTGCAGTGGGCCCCAAATCGCTAGAAGCTCCAAAAAGATAAGTCTGTGCAGCATCCAGTCGCTGCGGTCCAACAGGAAATGCGAATGCCAATCGGTTGAACAACCCCAGCAGATATTCTGACTGGACATTGATGTTCCGATCCAGACAGAAATGCCAGAAATCCCTCGCCAAGTCCACCAACCGTTTGGACTTCGTTCCCCCCAGACAGTTGATATAGCGGACTGCTGACATCTTGTCCATAAGTAACAAAAAGCAACAACCGAACTTGTCTTTCACTAAACTCTTGATTGAGAAGGAGCTGGCCAAAAGCTCCAGACAATTGGTGTGCAACTCTGATTCTAGCGTCACGTCCCCGCATTGGGCACCCCATCCGACGAGACTTGCGTCGGATTCTATGACTATATCTGGAGCAATGCCAAAAATGGCCTTGCCATTCCAGGTGTCCAAATGCTTCAGCCACAAGACCAGTTCTTCTTGAGCGTCGGAAGAGAGGTCTATAAGGTCTGCGTAACACAGGCCTCAATGAAGATCCCTCGGGAAGATCACCTGGATTGAGGCAGCCAAGAGCCCCACAATCCTTTCCAAAATCCTCAAAGAGATCTGACCCTTGCGGAGAACAAGTCGAATTTCCTTGCGGATGGACTTGATCTTGGCAGCAGAGGGATACCTGATCTGAGTCTATCAAGAAACCCAGAAATTCTATGCAGCATGCGGGAATCAGGACCAACTTGGTCCAGTTGACCAGAAACCCCAGTGTCGTCAGTAGTTGTAAAGACCAAGCCGCGTGAGTCAAAATTATCTCCTGATCCTGAGACACGATCAGCATGTTGTCTAGGTAGATGATGAGTCGCACTCCCCAACAACTCAAGAAATTTACTACAGGCTTCAGCTGCTTGGTAAAACACCAAGGAGCTGACGAAAGTCCAAAAGGCAGGCAAGTAAATTGCCAAGTCTGATAGTTCCAAGAGAACTGAAGAAAACTCTGAGACTCTGGAGCCATGGGGACAGTTAAATAGGCATCCTTGAGATCCACCTTCACCATCCAATCGGACAGGAGAAGGAGATCCCGGAGACAATGTATGGCCCTCCATTTTAAAGTGTCTGTAAGTATGAACTGATTCAACATGCGAAGATTGATCACTGGACGGAGCCCTGAGTCTTTCTTCCAAACCAGGAAGATATTGCTCAGAAACCCTTGAGGCGGCCCATCCACCGGGTGAATGGCACATTTCCTGCGAAGTTCGAAGACCTCACGGTTGACCAAATCGGTGTCCGCTGCCGAGAATTTGAAAGGAGCCGGCCAAACCTCCTGCACCGGAATCACATAAAATTCTATTTATTAGCCCACCACAGTCTGCAAAGTAGGAGAGTCTGCCCCCCCACTTTCCCGGGTAAAGAACTGGTGAGATGAACAAGACTTACTGGTATAAGTTCTTGACTTGAACTGCCCTCTGCCAGGCCTGGATCTCCAGTACCGACACCTTTGTGGGAAGACTGGACCGCTGCTTCGAGCATCCTGGAACTGCTGGCCCCTGAACATCGGGACCTGAGGGGCCTGAAGCCGTTGCTGTGGTGGAGCTGAGTGGCTGAGGGAGCGACCCCTTCCTCTCCTGGCTCACCCAGAAAGTTTGGTCTGAAACACCTTTTTCAAGGATGCTTGCACTTTATCAAGGGCCATGAACAAAGTCACGAACATAGCCAAGTCTTTTATGAACATATCTCCAAACAGGAGGCCCTTGGTGGAAGGATCCGGTTCCGTAGTAGCCATGTCAGTCCGTTTTGGATCGTGTTTTAAGAGTATTGCCCTACGCCTCTCTGCGGACAAAGCCGTGTTCGCATTTCCTAGCAAACAAATAATCCGTTGGATCCATCCATGGAGTATGGAAACATCCACCTAGGATGCAATGCAGTCTCTGTCATTTCGAATACCTTTGTGACCTGGCCAAAGACATCTAGTAACTTATCTTGACATGACCTCAGCGAGCGGTCAATGCCCTTACGGGGGTCCTTCCCATTTTTACTTATAAATTGGACTGTCTTCTGATCCAGTTCTGGTGTGCTGCAGGCCTTATTGGCCATGACTGGATGAGGACATTCAGCCCTTAATTTGTTATGGGAGGTTCTGCTGAGCGGTTTGTGCTCCCATAGTTCAATATACCGGGCAATATGGCCCATAGGTGACCACTCGGAGGACCGAGGGTGCCTGATATCCTCCGAATTGAACAGGGGAAAAACCTGACCATCCAGAAGGGAATCAGATCTGTATTTGGCGCAGAAACCAACCCAGTTACCTTAGTCTTAGGCGGAGGGGTAACCTCATCAGAGCTAGTGTCACGTGTAGAGAATTGCCTCCAGTCCTCATCTGAAGAGTCAGAGTCAGCAGATAAACAGTATGAGTTGGGCTTTGCCCTTTTATTAGTCTTTTTCCTCATATAAACTTCCCCATGAGGTGGGGGTCCACGTGGTGGGGCAGTGCCGCAATGTTCAATACCACTGTCCAGCGGGTTCAGTACAGACACTGGACCTGAAGTATCATCTAATGCCCTTTTAGGGGACAAGTCATTATTGAGTGGCATAGTATGCCTACGTTTTTGGGAACATTTACACCTAGGTTTATCTAAGGCATCCTTCCATGAAAGGGTCTGAGTTAAAGGGGCTGTATTATTAGTACTGGTCAGCTGACCATCAGTCAGTCAGTGCCTCCCATATCTGGGGTCTTATGAGCAATGGCATTAGCCAGAGATTCAAAAAGGGATGCAGACATTTGCTACATCACTGTCTTCATAGATTGCTCCATGAGGGTCTTAAAATGCCCAGTCTGTCCCCCAAAAGGCAAAGGAGGTTCCAACCCAGGCTGGTTCTCCAGCTGTGCTGAGAGGGAGACCTCTTGGGCACCAGTAACTGAGGAAAACTGCACAGCTGGAGTGTCAGAAGGAACCACTCCAGGTCCAGAAACCTCCTCATCCAAGGAAGACATTGGGATACAGCGGAAATATAGGCAAATTAATAAATAGGGATCACAAGAAAGTAACCCACAGACTAGTGAGTAAAAGCAACACTAAGGAACTATAGTAACCATAGAATATCACGGCTGGCAAAGAAAAGTGCTCAAATAAAGGCAATACCAATATCCGAACAGCAACACCACAGCAAACGCAGATGCGAGGATAAGCCTAAAATGGCCACCACCTCGATCCTGAGTGTAGCTGGATTTGCCCAAACCAGAAGCCAAGGAAAAAGGAAAGGTGCATGCGCGGCACACGGCCCATACACCAGCCACCCGCCCAAGAAAGTAAGCGTCACTAGGGCCAACACATGCCACTCGTGTAACAAAAAGCAGGCTAAAAAGCTCAGGTCTGACACGGTACCTCAGAAAACGGCCCAGTACGGCTGAGACAAGAAAATGGACGCACCACGTTACACGCCAGACGAAGGAGCAAAAAGCTCCCATATGGGAGTGGTTAATTAAGGGGAGGAGGATAGTGCTATCAAGTTTTTTTCTTTGGTTTTATTGTAATCAATAAAGTTTCTTTTGCTGCTGAGGTGGCAGTTAAGAGAGATTAAGTATAATATGAAGCCTCTGTGCTTGCCATAAAATTCCCATTTAATAGTAACATCAAAGGGTACTGGAGGGAATTAGTCCATACTACCCATTGGCCAAAGAGGGACACTTCTGTTTGAGGGGGTGTTTCTGGGGGTGTAGTATTACCAAGAATTTTTAGGTTATTTCATTGACACCTCTTTATGTAAATGAATAAATAATTTAGACTAAGACCAAAGTATTTTATTTACACAGACTCATATAGAAACACATGTACTGAAGTTTGAACAAACATTAATATGAGTTTTATTTCTGTGGAGTAATGTGATATTCTTATATATATATATATATACACCACACAGTCCAATCTCCTAAAAAGGAGGACACCTGGGTGGGAAAGAGGGACAGAGAGGAATTTGGGTCTCAAAGAGGGACTGTCCCTCCTAAAGACGAACACTTGGGAGATATGCTAGCCTCTGAACTAAATTACAAAAAAAAAAATATCTGTGATCAAGTCATTTTTTAAAATGGACTCCTAACACAGGATTTATCTTCATGTTTTTTCTAGGTTTTGATTTACCTAGATGCACACTGTGAAGTGGGAATTAACTGGTATGCACCGCTTGTAGCTCCCATAGCCAAAGACAGGTAAAGTAAAATATATTTTTTTTATTTATGTAACCTGTAAATATTGTTGTCTTTAGTTATGATCCGTGAGATTACAGTGCGTACACCATACACAGCGGGAAGGGGTGGGGCTACCAGGGCCATGACCCCAACAATGTTATGACCCACCTAGGGTGACCACATTTCCCTTCTGCCATTCCGGGACGTGGTCACCCTAGCCCCGTCATACCTTAAGTCCCTGGTGGTCTAGCGGCGTAGAATGTGCTCTGTGCCTCCTCCGGCACAGAGCTGAAGCTCCCGCGCGGTATGGCCAGTAATGCAGAGCGCTGGGAGTGATGTCATCTCCCAGCGCTCTGTATTACTAGAGCGCTTGCCTCCAGGTAAGCTGCATTGCCACCCTGGATGTCAGCCTGCAAGCGGTGTGTCATATCATGGACGCCGCGAGCGGCGTCCATGATGTGACACACCGCTTGCAGGCTGACATCCAGGGCGGCTTGCCTTCATTCCAGGACACTTCATTGTCCCGGTTGAAGGGGACCCGGGACGCGGGACATAGCCCTGAAATAAGGGACAGTCCCGGACGTTCCGGGACCCGTGGTCACCCTAGACCCACCCACATTCAACATCCTCTCTAATCCAGGGGTGGATAATGTTATTAATATAATGACATATTCTATGTTCTATGTGTATTTGGACAAGAATAAACAATGCAATAAAAGATCTTTCAAACGAAAGTGGAGGAATTCTGGGGCAAATCAGCCGCACCGTAGGGGACATATAATATTAGTGCCATTGATTAAATGAGGCTTTTAAACCCTTGAATGCCTAGGAGACCTCAAGTGCATTGCAATACAATATGTTGAAGTCCACTCTAGTATTCAATGGTTTAAAAGTTCCATTACATCAATGAGGATTTGGGAAATATTTATTTTCCCCCATATTGCAGTTGGTCTGCTCAGAATTCTTCCTTTTTTAATGTTTATGGCCCAAAGTGTAAAATTAAAGTAAGAAATTGGTGCTCTGGTGTACACAGTTCCAAAATCCCAAACATAGGCTCCTTTCACACATCATCATCAACACAGCAATTCTGTACTGGACGTGTTTCCCATGACGAAAGGTAACCTGCTGGGCTATGTTTCACATAGGTGTGAACACACCGGAATCCAGCAGGTAGCAACTTTACTGTGTTCCCGAGGGAAAGGTGTAACGTTGCAGTAAGCAATGTCAGTGCAACAGCCTGTGGCAGACCTTTCTCACCAGCAGTGTTGTAGACTGTGATCTTCATTACAGCTTCTAGTGAATAACCAATGCATTTGAGCACCAGCTATTAACCCTTTGAGTGCCAGTGGGGTACGCAACACATGTGATGCGTTGCATACCCCTCTGGCACTCAAAGGGTTAATAATGACTGGTGCTTCCATGGGCTGGTCATGAGGCGTGCCTCCTCTGTGTGTTCCAGTTGGCGATGGAATGCGATAGAAAGGTGTGTAGACACATTTGTAAGAAAACTGTTGCAGGAGGCCAGTGTGATAGAGGCCTAAGGTTTTGCATGAGTATTCAACATGTCATATTGCATATTCAGCCTTAATTCTGATTATGCCTGAAAAAGAGACCTAAGTTGTCTTGAAAGCTTGTATTTTAGAGCTACTCAGCCAATAAACATGTCATTTTTCCTCTACTATTCTCCTGCTTTTCCTATGGCTCACATGGAATCATGCTTTACCCATAAATTAAATAAACAGTAGAGATAAGAATTCCAGCAGATGCCATGTGTTCTCTCTCTCCCCACTCCTTGCTTTGTCTGTGACCCAGAGGAATGCAGTCTCCTTTACTCCAATGCTTAGCAATTGGCTTCACCACCGTGACATCAAACGCTGGGGGGTGGGGTGGCTGCTGTGTATCAACCATAGTACAAGAGGCTGCATTCTGCTGTGTCACTGGCAAAGCAGGAAGAAATAGCAGAGCGAATCACTTTAACCCCTTGAAGACCAGAGTGGTGTGCTACACATTTCACCCCCCTCAGGTCCTCAGTGGAGTTAATGGAACACTAACACCTAAAAATGAAATTGGTTGATATCATTTTAAATATGAGATACAGTACTTAGAGCTAGCATCTGTAAAAAATATTTAGATCCCTAAACTATATTAATAATAAACTTGTTTTTTTATGTGTGTCTAGATTGTTGTTCATACAGCAAACGGTTAATTTTGTTTGTGGTGTTTGCAGTGAGAGATAAGCGGTAAGGCAGTTACTACATTGAGATTAGCAGACACTGGTTCTAAGGAGAGGGAGCGTTGCTGTGAAACTAGTGTCACATTTATATATATGTGTGTGTGATGTGCTAGTTGTGTGTGTGTGTGTGTGTGTGTGTGTGTGTGTGTGTGTGTGTAATATGTTAGCTGTGTTAGGTGTGTGTGATGTGATGTGTTATAGGTGTGTGTGTGTGCACACAGATGTCAACGTGTTTGAATTATGGTTATAATGAGATTACAGTTTACAGACTGTGGTCAGAAAGAGCCCTGAATTTAGTGCACAAGATAACTGGTCCACTGTGAGACCAAAGGAGGAGATTAGAGGGATTTAGGGCCACCTGGAACATCAATGAGAATTTCAGTCTCCCAAAATGTTAGTACGGATTTGAAAGAAAAACAAGCACAAAAATCCAGTTGCTAAAATTATCAAGAAATGAGAGATCTGAGGGGGTCAGTAAATTAACAAAATACACAGAGGCAGAGGAAACTATTTAACCCATTGAATGCTAGAGATGTCTCCAGCTTTTAAAGGGTTAAGTTGCAATTATCACATTTTATTAAGTTGGGTGGAGGGTCATGCTGGAACGTAACCAGGGGGAGATGCACTAAGGCGTGATAAAGAAGTGATAATGTTGAGATGACTTTACCAGTGATATCACTTCTCTAAGTCCTATGTTATTCTATGGAGACTAGACACTAAAATGTCCCCCATCTTTAGAGATCTTATTGCATTGACTCTTATTGCATTGACTCCACAGAATAGCACAGGACATGGAGAAATGATATCACTGGTGGAGGCATCTCCACATTATCTGGCTACAAATGAGAGAGTATGGCTGCAGTAATCTTTCAGACTGGTATAAATGACAGAGTTCTAATTCTCTACAATGCCACAAATGCACTGATTGTATTAAATGCAACTTAAATAGAAGTACAACATCAGTCTAAACTGCCATACACAATTCCCTTTGAAGGTTCAATATACAAGTAGACTTGAGTATATGGCACGGAAAGGTTTAATGCATTAGTGCATACCCCCTCGAGTCTGCAGTTCTCAGCGACAAACTGCAGGGTTGGGTGTGCAGTCTTCATAGCCCTGCTGTGTCTGGCATTCAAACAATACAGAGGGTCTAAGGGAACAACATTACGCAGAACAGAAAACTGAACTGAGAGATGACATGCGCAATGCAAGTCATCCAGTCCCCTCCACCACATGTACCCCCCCCCCCCCAATACCTTTTCACAAATAACGCAAAGACACACTTCCGGATGGATTGAAAAGGGCACAGCATTTTATTATAAAACGTATAACAAAATCTTAAACTTTATTAACAATTATATTAACAATTATCATACAATAAATAAACATTATAACCTAGTGCTTGCTAGTACATTCACATTGCCTGACTAACCCGTTCCAAGAAACTGTCCATTTCTACTGCTACTTGACTGCGGGCCATGCCACCATCCACCCTAACTATCTGAATGTGGCAAGTTGTAGCCCAAGAGCCGTACACCCCTCGACCCCTAGAACTATGCCCAGGAGTCATGAACCATCACCACCAAGCCCGTGCTTTACCAGCAAGCACCCCGCCATGCAGTGACAGCAAACCACCAAACACCACGGCCACCAAAGAGCCACCAAACTCCCCAACCCCCAACGCCATCACCCCCTCCTGTGTGACCTGTCTTACCTACCGAGAGGTAACCACACACAGGAGTAGGGAGAGCGGGTGGGGAACTCCTCACTCTGCAGTACTTTCCCAATATGGCTGCAGGTCCCACAATGCGCCGCAGCCAGTACCTCCTGAAACCGGATTTCCTGCCTGACGCTCCCTGTCAGGCCCACTCCACCTACCCTTTGTTCCAGCTACGGGGGTCCCATTTCAGTTTCTTTCCATATCCCCCATTGGGCTGCAGGGGCTCTGAGTGCTGCCCCAGCTTCACTGGCAGTTCTGTTCCCAGGGGGGCAGACCTGCCAGTGAGTCACAAGCTACATGAATGATAGTTATCCTTTCAAGATGATAATGAAGGTGAATGTACAGAGAGAAGCTTGTTAGCACAACACAAGCATTCCAATGGGTGAGACAGAAGGAGCCTGGATCATTAGTGGGTCACAATTAAAGGAACAGTAAAGTTTTATTATTAAAGGGATAGTAATACTTGAAATGTAAAAAAATATATGTTGTAGGGTTTATCCCCCTGAGTAAAACAAGGGTACTCCCACTGCTGAGAGATATTTTATTTAAAAAAACAGCTCAAACTTGAATTTTTTAGGTGCAATATCTCAGTGGCCTGAAAATTTACAGTGGCGCTGTTGCTACACCATCCTATGGAGATTTATGGTCTACGGACCAGAGCATTCCATAGGATGGTGTAGCAACAGCGCCACTGTAAATTTTCAGGCCACTGTGATATTGCACCTAAGAAATTCAAGTTTGAGCTGTTATAATGTTTTAGTAAAATATCTCTCAGCAGCAGGGGGATAAACCCTACAACATATATTTTTTTACATTTCAACTATTACTATCAGTTTAAAAATACATATTATAGAAGTTTTCCTTTTGATTTAAACAACATACTCCTACTTACAGGAATGGTTGATTATAAACTGGGGGTCCAGACAGTTCTCCCTACAATGTAATGTAACACTTCTTGTCAGTTTTGAGCTATAGAAACTGCCTGCAGAGGGAATACCCCGTTGTACAAAATATGTTTTTAGCATAATAAATATGCATAGAGCCTTTAACCCCTTGAGTGTCAGAGGGTGTGCAACACATTGCATACCCCTCTGACATTCAAATAGTTAACCCTTTGAGTGCCAGAAAGATATCTAAATCATTGTGTTGCAATGCATTGGATACCTCTCTAGCACTCAAAGAGTTAAAACATATGAGGCTGCTAGTATTCCCACAGCCATATTTGCGAAGGCAAATGCGGAACAATTGTAAGGCTAGTAAATTGCAATATAGGGTACATATCAAAATTATAATTGATTTAAATGGGGCTTTTAACCCCTTGAATGCTAGAGAGGTCTCCAATGCATTGCAAACCAGTGCGGTGGAGAGCTGTCTATATTCTAAAACCCCATAGTGCAGTCGGTTTGCTTGAGAATTGCTCCACGTGGAGTTTGTGTTTGATGCCCCTGGAGGAGATGGATAAGCAGGTAGAAATGAATGAGGTCCTGGATTAGGATAAGATCTCTATGACAGGAGGGGGAAGGAATCACAGTTACTTAGGAGATAAGAGAGTAGCTGGTGCAGTTAAATGGGTTGTGACTAGAAGGAACAGAGGGGGAGATATATAAAAGTGGAGTTAACGGAAAATGGCTGTAAGATTGTCTCTGGTAGGTATAAAAGTATTAAGGACAGTTTAGGAAGATATAACTCTGTGTAGTATGTTTTTAAAAAAGTTTGTGAAAAGTGGCTCAGCTTAACAACAGAATTTTCAGCAAATATTAAACCCTTTGAGTGCCGGGGGTAAGGAATGCATTGCTTTGCAATGCGTTCCGTACCCCTCTGGCACTCAGAGGAGGGTTAAGGACATGTCTGACCTGTTCTTATTTTTTGCAGTCTCCACATTTATAAATGTACCTAGAATACTTTATAAATACCAACACTCATAATAAGGAATAAAGACACACCCCAGAGGCCCATAAAAGCAAACTGGGGTTACTCTGAAGTAAACCAACTGCTCTATAGGAAACAAATAAGATATCCTAAATTGCCATGCACGTGAACAGAGCTTTTTAACCCCTTGAATGACAAGGAGGTTAAAAGACCAATTTAACATAATGCAACTTTTTAGTTGTCCCCTATGGTGCAGTTGTTTTACTCCACAATAACTCCTGTTTGCTTTTATAAATATGGGCCAGAGAATCTAAATGAGGAAACAGGAGGCAAAGAAAAGTGAGACAATCAGGCTGGTGTGGAGGGAGAAGCACAGGAACTAACAAGTACAAACTGGGCGTACAGCCAATTACCATTGCAAGCTGAGAAAAAAGGGAAGACAGACTAGGCTGAGCTGTTTCACTATACATGGGGTGGGCAAATCCCATTACATACACACACCTTCCGTTCCCAGGTTTCCATGTTGCCTAAGTAATTCCACCTGCAAAGACAGAAGCACATTTAGAGGAGTATAAGTGGTTAAGCACATGAGATATCAGCTTGACATGATTGGACGAGAGGCCTACCTATTGGCCACAGTGATTGGATGTTGTAATGTATGTTTCAGTGATCTGATTACCAGCGTGTACATCTTCATGTCAGTCCAAAGGACACAGTCTGTCCAAGCGCCTTATGTGCAAGAAAAATGATGGGCTATTCTGGGGGCAAACCAGGCACAGTAGGAGACAAATACAAATTCCAGTTGATATTAAAGTGGGATTTTAACCCCTTGATTGCCATAGACGTCTTCAAAATATTGAGAATCAATGCACTGGATACCTACAAAAATGCAATACAAATTCTCCCATATTCAGTCTCAGCCTCCATGGTCTCTCTCCTTAGCAGACGTTCTCTGTACTCCATCCCCATACACCCTGTGACTCACATATTATAGAAATATGGCACAGTTCTGGGCCAGATCAGCCTCACCTTAGGGAAAGAATAGTAATTCCCATTAAACCTTTGAGTGCCAGAGGGGTACGCAACGCATTGCTTTGCAATGCGTTGTGTACCCTTCCGGCAGTCAAAGAGTTAATTTCAACGCAGCTTTTAATGCCTTGGTAGAGAGACATTTCTCCAACACTTTGCTTTTCAATGCATTAGAGACATCGCTTGCATTCAGAGGGCTAAATACCCCCTTTAAATCCATGGGAATGTGGGGATTTTTATCCTCTATGGTAAATTAGTTCTTAGTGTATCAGCCTCCCTGTGTTAATGGTTTTCCTTCAGCCAAGTGTTGTGTAGCTTCCTCCCCCTTCAACTACCCAAGTGCCGGTAGTAAGAGATCCACCCACCTCTGAACTCAGACAGTAGATAAAGGAAAACTGCCGCACTCAGGAGATCGGCGGTATGAAGGAGTTAATAAAACATTCACATTAGGTTCTAGTCACAACAAACATGTACCTGGAGAACAGACTAATGGATTTTACACAAACCTGCGCTTCAGAGATTCTGATGAAATGAAGGTTTTGTAGAAATGCATTAATGTGTACCCTGGTACTTGTTTGTTGTGACTAGTATCTAATGTGAACATTTCATTAAATCCTTTCTACCGCTGAATTCCCGAGTGTGGAATTTTTCCTTTATCTATAGAATGTGCTGAAAACATCCATAGCATACACTGGAAGCGTCTTCTAAATCAGTGAGAACTTAGTGAGAACATGTGTTCCCTGTAGTGCAGTGGTTTGCCTCAGAACTGCTTCTCCTTCCTTTTGGCCCTATAAATCTGTGCTAGCTGAGGATCATCATCGATCACTGGAAAGTTGCAGCATGCTGCTCCCATGAATGCGTGCATCCTCTATCAGTCATTTGTGTGAATAGCCCTTATATGAGCAAGGCTCACTAGTGTGGGTGATTAGCAACATCAGAGACATAAAGAAAGAGAAGAGCCCTTAACTATTTAAGAACCAGAGGGATGCACAACATTGTGAAGAAATGCACTGCACAGCCCTGTTTCTTTAAAGTTTTAACACGGAACTTCCACCTTCTATAAAGTCGCCCTCTAACAATTCAGCTTATGGCAAATAGCTTCATAATGGTTCTCTTAGCTCTCAGAAGTACCTGATTTTGAAGTAATCCTTAATCTTCGGAGACAGACGGCCAGATTAGTGCCATCTGCGCCCCTGCACCATCAGTCCCTTCCGGTGCCTTTCAGCACAGTGTAATGCCCATACCTGGGAACTCTCCGGTTTTGCCCCGGAGACTCCGTATTTCAAACTGAATTACCGGGTCTCCGGGGCAGTGTGTGAATCTCCGGGTGGGCAGAGTTTAAGTAGAAACTCTGCCCACTTGTGCTCCATCCCATCCGGTTCCTCCCACTCCCCGCCTTCTTATCCTCCATTCCCAGGTATTTTGCAGTTGTTGTTTTTTTTTTTGTCCCGCCCCCCCACCCCTTTTATGACGCAATTCATGTACTTTTCCTCCCCAGTCGGCACTGACAGGGTTACCCTCCGGGTAGCTCTGCTTCAAAAGTTCCCAGGTATGGTAGTGCCTCCTAGAGGAGACCGGGACTGACAGCGCAGGCACGTAGACGTCTCTAAGACTAGATGTCTGCGCTGATGCCTGGCTTCCGGTCTCAGATGATTAAGGATTACTTCAAAATTGGGTACTTCTGAGAGGTAATCGAACTATTATGAAGCTAACCGCCATATGTTTAGTTATTGGAGGGAGACTTTGTAGAAGGTGAAAGTTCCACTTTAAGGAACACTAACACCTAAAAATGATCTGGGGTTATATAAATTTAACCTGTACTCCACAAGAGCATCTGTAAAAATTCAGATTCCTAAAATCTAATTTTACATATGTTCTGTGGAAGCAACCATTCCTGCCTTTTTTATGGTTCCCTGACTCCCATTACCACTGCAGTCGTTATACGTGTGTCGGAAGTGATAGTGCACAATTGGCTATAAATTGGTAGAGTTGTTGTTTCTGAGAACAGGAGCAGTGCGATCTGATCTCAGATATTAACCCTATGAATGCCAGATTGAGGTATGCACACATTGCCCCTCTAGAAATTAAACATTTACACTTGTCTCATATTAGAGAGCACATAACAAATGAACCAAATGGTGTCCATATAAAACAGTCTACACATGCATTAGAAATGCAAGATTAGGATTAGGATTAGATTTTAGACCGCTAACATAAAATAGCACATTTTACAGATGCTAGCTGGAAATTAAAGGGATAGTAATACTTAAAATGTAAAAATAAATATGTTGTAGGGTTTATCCCCCTGAGTAAAACAAGAGTACTCCCACTGCTGAAAGGTGTTTCATTCAAAAGTTATTAATTTTCAAAGTTGAATTTTTTAGGTGCAATATCACAGTGGCCTGAAATTGTACAGTGGCGCTGTTGCTACACGATCCTATGGACAGCTCTGGTCAATTGACCATAAATCTCCATAGGATGGTGTAGCAACAGCGCCACTGTACAATTTCAGGCCACTGTGATATTGCACCTAAAAAATTCAACTTTGAAAATTAATAACTTTTGAATGAAACACCTTTCAGCAGTGGAAGTACTCTTGTTTTACTCAGGGGGATAAACCCTACAACATATTTTTTTTTACATTTTAAGTATTACTATCCCTTTAATAGACATAAGGTACACAAATTCAAACTAAAATTGTAAATTAGAAACTGTATTTCCCTGTGTGATGGTAATAGGTTAAATTGAATATCTGAATGAATACTCATTTCCTGACAGCTAGAAGAGACAGGAATGCACATCAAGATTGACTGGCAAAGATGCGAAGGAAAGATACATGTATGTCATAGTTGCATTTACAAATGCAACGTATGCATTCTATGCACTGCGCAGGCTTTTTTTTTTTTTTTTTTTTTTTTTAACCATTTTAACCCTTTGACTGCCAGAGTTAATCCTTAGTGCCTCTGCAGCATCCAGCACAGAAACAATGTGTTGGACACCCCTTTGCCACTCAAAGCCCTAAAGTGCCCCTGTCACTTCCAGAATTTGTTTGAATATTTTTAATCTCATTAAAAGATTTCTACACATTCCTCTAGTGTAAATGCTAGCAAATTCTTTAGAAGTAAAACTATCTTGTTTTGGTCCCACAGTCCCCTTTGCAGTCATGTCTCTTCCCCTCTGTGCCTGATAGAGTATGTAAATCACAGAATTCTGACAGCTAGGGGGAGAACTGCCCATTGAGTGCTGTTACACAAATTGACACCCAGTGCTTTAGTGACAAAACTACCGCCAAGCTTCAAGAAAAAAATGCCAGTGCATGCGTACAGATCTGTGATTTATCTTTACATACTAATAAAATCCACAATACAATGATTTTATTACAGTGGCAGCTGATGAACAAGCAGCAGCCTTACACTGGAATAAAACAGCTGTTTTGGTATCATGAAGCAAATCTGTAGTTCAGTGGTTCCCAACAGGTGTGTCACATAACATTTATGTTACGGCCCCAATTTTAATGGATCCCATCTCTCCAGTTACAGAAATTGAGCAACATTGATTTTCCTATCCATGTGTCACAAATAAAGTTACATTTTCCAGTTACATGTGTCACATCTTAAAAACTAATATGTCATGTCTTAAAAAAAAGTTGGGAAACACTGCTGTAGTGGTTATAATGGTTGTAAATAAGCCCACAAGGGTTGGAGGCAAAAATATAATGGGCCTTTTTCAGGAAGCCAAAAGTGATTCAAGCCTGTAACAAATAAAATCGTCACCAAATTCCCGTTGATTTTCATAGGATCTTTTTAACCGTTTGAATGCCAGAGAATTCTCCAATGCAGTTGCATTAGAGACTTCTCTAGCATTTATGGGGTTAAAAATAAGTTACAGTTAATATGGCTAGAATCCTCAGTTGCTGTGTGTCACAACCATGTATTTTATTCCTAAGTCACACACTATATATAGAGAAATCTTTGTACAATTACCTGAAGCTAGTTTCGTGTGGTACAAGCTGTACAGCATGACTTAATAGAGAGAAATCAAAAAGGGGTGGTATTTTCAATGCCCGTAAACACGGACGTCAAGGGAGAGTGATGCCAATCAACAGCCATGTCAGCAAGATGGCTGCGCTCTCCCTCTTGGATGCGCTGTGAGGAGACTGTATTTTTCAAACATGGGGGAAAATTCCTTAAGATTAAATTATATATTTGATATATTCAAGATAAATAAAGATATTGGGAAGGGGGTTTACGGAAGGTGAAAGTTCTGCTTTAACTCCTTGAATAAGACTGTGTGGGCTGCAGTATTCAAAAAGCTAAAAAGGTGCAATTGTGGACCATAGGGGAGTAATGAAAATGGTAATTGATTTAAAGGGACAGTAATACTTTGTTTTATCTTTATTTTATTTGTAGGCATTAAAAAAACATGAAGAATGATATAAGTCTTATCTCTCAAACCTTTATGGTTTGAGAGATATTCACAAGCAAAATTTCCCCTCCCGTCCCTTTTACCTAGTGTAAGCTATCTCTTCTCAGATGTGGAATCTGGTTGTAAGACCAGACATATAACAGCAGGGGACAATCTTCTTCTTATGAGAACAAAGAAGGCCCTTCCCCCCCTTGACAAGTTTTTCAGGTTTTTCCCTTATCTTAATTGAAGATTGGCCCTCTATGCAGTCTACCTGGGCACCTTCCTTCTGATCTGGCTGAGCAGTGTTATATCAGTAAAAGGGGTGGGAGGGGGATACTTTGTCATTGAATTACTCTTGAACTACAGCTCTGACAGAACTGAAATAACACTCTCCAAAGTCCAAATACTATGATGATTAATTAGAGCTGCTTTTATTATGAAACATTACTATCCCTTTAAATGTCCTTTATTCCCTGGAATGTTAAAGAGATGTCTAGTGCTTTGCAAAGCAGTGTGTTGGAGACCTCTCTGTCATTCATGATGATAAAAGCTCTATTTAAATTGATGGTATTTTAGAAATGTTTGCTTGTTCCCTCTGGTGCAGTTGGTATTGTCCCAGAATTGCACACCTTTACATAACTAATACAGCCTTATGTGACCATAACTACTGAACAAAGTCATTTAGAGCAGTTTGCCTGATGTGAGGCATAGGCAGATTTTAATGTAGATTACAAGTACATAAAACAGCATTTTGGGAGGTGGAGTCACTTTAAAAAATAATTCATTTTTGTGGAATGGCAATAAATAAAACAAAGGTTCAGTAGTTTAATAACACAAAGATCTTCTACCGCCAGGTGGATAAATAAAACTATTCCAGCCTATTGGGAATAAATACATTGGAGACATCTGTAACGGTCAAGTGGTTCATCAGGTGACCAGACAGAAATCCTGACTAACATTGTCTACAAAAGACAGGATGCTAAATTACAGTTTTCATCTTTAGCCCAGCCAGACATGATTAGAGTGTTAGTTCAGTAAAAGCTGGAGAACCACAGCTTGTCCAACTGTTGTCTGCACACACAAATGTAAGACGCTACATCTCAGATTAACCCTTAAAGGGGATGTATCACCTTACTAAAAGTTTACCTTAATATCTTTCTTTTAGATATTGTAACAATGCTGTGTTGTTTTTTTTAAAAAAAACGCTATAGAACTGCATTCTGATCGGCAACACGCTTACCGACGAGAATACAGGAGAGATCCCCCTCCACGCTGGTCTGTCTGTAAGCTGGAGAACTCTCTTGACAGAAATCGATATCTAGCCAATGAGAGAACTCCAGCTTACTGACAGACCAGCGGGGAGGAGAATCTCCTGTATTCTCATCGGCAAGATGGTGCCAATCAGAGTGCAGAGAAGACGTCAAGGGCAAAACTAAGCTCTCAAACTGCAGTTCTATAGCATTTAAAAAAAAACAACAAAGCATTGTTACAACAGCTAAAAGAAAGATAGTAAGGCAAACTTTTAGTAAGCTGAGACATCCCCTTTAAAGAACCAGAGGAGTCTGCAGTGATTTGCGATGTGTTGAGCACCCCACACACACTTCTTTGCAATGTGTTGCATAATCCTCTGGCATTCAAAGGGTTAAAAGTTTAAAATAGTAAATTTGGTCTTGTGTACATGTGACTGTTGCCTATTTATTGATCACGAATAAAAAAAAATCTAATTGCATAAAAGGGTTTTGAGCTCTGTTTATCTTATCTCAGAGAACTTTGTAATGTCCATTACTCTGAAATGAAAAAAAAAAAATGTGTTTTTCCTACTCCTATAGTACATTAATACCTTGGGCCCAAAATCTAGCCATATACATCATGTATGGCAGCAGGGATTACTCCAGTTACCATAGGAATCGCTATAGCTGTCTCAGAATGATAGTGCTCTGATGTCTTAATAGGCTCCGCAGGCTAGTGCTCCACTGTCTGTAAATAGCTTAGATAGGTAACAGCAGTTCTGAATACTGAGGGGTGGGTACTGCCTTAGCTCTTATCTCTCATTACAAACAGCCCAAATATAATTAACCAAATGCTCTGAACTGAACAAACTACATATGCATTACAAAAGCAAATTTAGGATTATAGTTTAGGAATCTAACATAAAATAATGTTTACAGATACCAGCTGTAAGTGGATGATATTTAAAGGAAAATCAACCAATTTCATTTGTAGCTGTTAGTGTTCCTTTAATGCACTCTGATTCAATCTAATCTACCTCTTTATCAAATTGATTGGATCAGCAGGTTGCGTTCAGTGATTTCTGCCTCAAGTTGCTTTCAGGGTTTCCAGGCTTCAGGAAATTCACTGACTGAACACTTACAGTGAGAGGTGTTCAGAAAAACAAGTCGGTAAAAATACTGAAAAAAATGCAAACTAAAGACATTACTGTGACTCCATCATCCTCTGAAATGTGAATCTTCCTATACCTTCCACTAGTCTAAATACTAGCAATTGCTTAATTTATAGAAATATTCAATTTTCAGCCCCTGTTCATCACAAGGTTTGGAGGATACAAAAAGATGCACAAAAAGAGGAGCAGTTCTGGAGCATACAAATTGGGTCTTTTAACCCTGTGACTGCTTGAGAGGACTCCAAAGGCATTAATGTACTAGTTGGGTAGTTTGTATTTCACCCCTATATTGCAGTTAGTTTGCTCCAGAATTGGCCCGCTTTTCTTCTTATGGTCATATATTTAAAATTAAAGAGTTTCAGTTCTGAGCAAACCAAATTCAAATCAGGGGTATATAGTAATTCTCAATATTCTCATTGATTTAAATTTGGTTTCAAACCAACTGATTCCTAGACAGGTCTCAAATATTTTACGCCACAAACTGTCATGCAAGGAGTTAAAAGCCCATTTTAAATCAGTGGTGATTTTTACTAGCCCCCTGTGGTACATTGGCTAATGTAATGCATGGGCAGATATTAACAAAGATTCAAATATATAGGGGGGCTTATAAAAAAAAAAACAAAAAAAGAAAAAAAAAACATTCTTAGTATTTTTTTAAGTATTGTCTTTAATTCATAGCAACTGGTGATAACATCAGGTCTTATTTATAAATGAGTAAGGGAATCCTTATAAATATGGCGTTATTAATCTGTTAACACCTGGAATGTTAAAGAATGGATTTTACCTGGCTTTAAGATTTTAGAAATGCAACTGCATTGGGTTAAAGGGATAGTGATGTCCCATAAAAAATCTTCTACTTTTGTAGAGCTTAAAAAAATAAACTATGTCCCACAAATCCTCTCTCTCAAACCGCTATGATTTGAGAGATATTTGCACTGAAAGTCCCCCCCCTTCTCCTGATGTCAGCTGAAAAGATGACAGCAGGAGATTTGAGTTGTGCGAAATCTTGTTATTGAAATACAAAATTCCATAATTGAAAAGGTCTACAAAGTATGCTTACAAACCAGGTACACTTTGTAGATTTTTCCAGTGAAGTAATTCTTTTTAAATAACACAATTTTGGCACTGCTGCAGAGCCACCGGCTGGTCCCCAGACCGGAATCTCCTGCTGTCTGCTAGATGGGGGGGAGGGGGGAACTTTCAGTGCAAATATCTCTCAAACCATAAAGGTTTGAGAGAGAGGATTTGTGGGACATTTATTTTTTTTTTAAGCGCTACAAAAGTAGAATATTTTTTATGGGACATTAGTGTCCCTTTAAGGGTTCCAAAACTGGGGAAATCTTCTTTTTAAATACCAACCTTTAGTTTTATGTCATTTTTCCACCACATTTTCCAGAATGCCATTTTTATAATTCTCCCCAATATGTTCTTATGTATAAAGGCAAAGTGGAGCAATTCTGGAGGGAACCAACTGTGTCATAGGGGACAGACAATTTCCCAAATTCCTACTGATTTAAATTGTATTTTTAATGCCATGAACACTAGAGAGGTTATTAACGCATCACTTTGCAATGTGTTAGAGATCTCTCTAGCATTGATGGAGTTAAAGGCTCAATTTAAATCAACAAGAATGTTTTATACTCGGCTTCCCCACAGTGGTGCAGTTGATTTGCCCTGGAATTGCTTGAGTTTACCTTCTTACATAAGGCCTGCACACCTAGGGCTGGATTCTATTGCAGGTGATAAATGTTAACAACTGTTTTATGCAATATTTTGAAACTGAAGTCTATGGGGAAACCTGGAAATAAAAGCAGTGATAAAATTAGCACCTGCAATAGAATCCAGCCTCTATACAACCTTTTGGACGATATGGTCGCTTTAAAGGTATTTATATTAAATGTTGCAAATTAATTTTATTACTTTTTTATGTATGTGAAATGCTATTATAGAAAAAAAATGTTTTGTTTGTCTTGTGTCTCCTTTAAAAATGATGTTTTATTCTTTCCCTCCTGGAAACCTGGCAGAACTGCTTGTACTGTTCCTCTAATAGATTACATTGATGGGAATGTTTATACCATTGAACCACAGCAAGGTGGGGACGAAGATGGTTTTGCCCGCGGGGCCTGGGATTGGAGTATGATGTGGAAACGCATTCCATTAACCGACAGAGAAAAGGCCAAAAGAAAGCATAGAACTGAACCTTATTGGTAAAGAATGCAATTTTATCTCCTTAATTCATATTTCTCTAAACATTTTTTTTTGTTTGTTTTTTTTTTCCTTTTGTCCTCCTTTTCTTTCTCCTACTCCTTCATTCCTTCATTTGTTTGTCCTCCATGTCGGTCCATTCATCACTCATCACTACAACTGCGCAGAACCACATGCACTGTGCCTTTGATAGATGTCATAGACGGCAACAGTTATGCGTTAATACAACAAGGGGGAGGTGATGAAGATGGGTATGCTAGAGGCGCATGGGATTGGAGTATGCTTTGGAAGCGAGTGCCCTTGACCAAGAAAGAGAAGGATCTCAGAAAAACAAAAACTGAGCCATATCGGTAATCACTAAAATCCACTTCCGGGTTGTCTTTTGTGTGTGACGTGCTGATATACTAAATCCTGGCATTGCTGCTTCCTCACCTCTGACTCTTTTTCGTTTGTGTCTCTGTGTGTGATTTTGTGTGTTTGTGTGTGTGTGTAGTCCCACTTGGTGTAATTTACTTTATAATAACATTAGTCCAGTGGCTGTTGTGGATGATGGCAGTTGTAATCCTCAACAGCTGAAGATCCAACAATTAACTACTCCTGTATTAGTCCACTATTGCATTGAACACTTCTGGTGGGCAACAAAAAATTCCTTTGATTTAGATAGAGGGCTAACGCCTTCAATGCTAGAGATTCAAGAGGTTGAAAGCTCCAATTGAATCAACAAGAATGTTGGGAATTTTAATTTATCCCCCAGTAATACAGTTGGTTTTCCCCAGAAGTGCTCCACTTGTCTTTGTGCTAATGTCCCTCTGGGTTTCTGCCAACTGCCCACTCAATGGGTTAAAAGCTCCATTTAAACAGGAATTCTAGGAATCTTTACTTGTCCCCTATGCTGTAGTTGATCTGCCCCCAAATTATTCAACTCTTATTTTGAAACATACATTTTTAACATAAGTTCCCTGGTGAGTAAAAAAAAAAGTGTATGGTTTGATAATTGAAATATGGTTAAAATAATAAAATACATGTATTATTCATCACAACGTATAATAATAAATATTGGAAAGGCATAAAAAAATGTTTAACTAAGTGGGACTCTACACTGCACTGTACACTACAAACAGTTTACCTAATCCAGTGTACATGGCATCTGTTTGTTTATAATCTAAAAAATTCCAAAATTGGTGTTTAGCTCTTTTACTAACTTTTATGAAATTACATGCCCTTAATGAAATGCATATTTGTTATTAAGGCTTAACTTACATGGGTGGCTTTGTTGCATCTATATGTTTGAACAATAAAGTTGCCCATATGAATTAGGCCTATTTCTTGTTTTGAAGTACAAATTCACACATTGGTTACCATCAGAAGTAGAAGCACTTAGGACTGTGAATAAAATTATTCATTTGCCAGTTTAAGGAGCAGTAAATATTTTATGGGGGAAAAAAACATGTCTTTAAGGGCTTTTCTTGCAAAGCAAAATAGGGGCACTGTGGTTGTTTTTTTTGTTTTTTTTTTAAGTTTGTTTTATGCTGTACCCTTTAGTGGCCAGTTTCAGGTAGCTCTATTTTCCATGGGAGAGGTGAGAAACTGATAACAGTCCTCTGCAGAATGTGATGGTAACAGCTTTATCACTTCCTGTTACATTGAACTTTCAGGAAGTTATGAAGCTGTTACCCACTTCCTTGCAATTTTTCCAGTTATAACTATTGAACAAAACAACTGACTGCAGTGGGAGTACCCTTGTTTTACTCAGAAGGAAAAGTCCTATAAAGTTTACTGCCCCTATAAACACTTTCTAAAGAAATAGATTTGAACATTCCCTCTTAGCAGTAGTCATTATGTATTTTGCATTTTGACAGTTGTGGGGTTTCCAGTGATAACACTTCTCCAATTCCTATGTTATTCTGTGGAACCTATGTACTAAAATCTCCCCCACTTGGGAAATCTTAGTGCATAGGATCCATAGTATAACACAGGAACTGGAGAAATGATCTCATTGGAGAAGTTATATCCTCTTTCTCTGTCGTCCAATATAGGTTACTGGTAACTTCGGGGTAGGCGATCAGCCCCTTTAAGTAGGCAGGAACAGTTCCGAGAAGTGAACGCAGGGGTGGAGCATACCTTCCCTCCTTGGCTGCATCTAGCCATCCAGCCCCAGTAAGATTTGTTCCTTGGTGAAGAAACAAGGCAAGAGAACAGTTCTGCTATAGTTTTAGCTTGTTTGTTATTTTTCTGTTAGATATGGGATACCACCATTAGGCGGATTACCATCACTGACAATTCCCATCACCCAAATGTGGATAGCTCAGTTTGCCAGGTGCTTTTGTGGACCTAAGCCCTGGGTGGAAAATCATGGCTGCAAGTTCTTTCCCCAGGGGTTTTACCCAATGAGGCTTCTTCTTGATACATGGTAATCTGAAGACAGAAGATCTGCAGGAAAGGTTAGCAACCATTTGAGTGCTGAAGTTCACATGTCCCACGTTGCCCCTCCGCACAGGGGTCTCCTTTGGAGTCCCTATTACATACTTCTGCACCCATTGGATTTATTTGTATGTCTGTTGGGTGTTTGGAGCAAGTTTATATGGTAACTTAACCCTTTGGTTTCCGGACTAGCATCTTTTGGGGGGTTTTGGGCACTTTCCCTACTGGGTTCAGTGTTTATTGGGTCTTGTGACATGTTTTATTGATGTTTGGTGGAAATTTACTTCACAGTTATAACTTTGCAAAAATTGTGTTCTGCGTGCTTTTACCACATAGACGCCATTGCTCCATTCACTTCTATGAGACTTTACAGTTTGGAACATATCTCTGCAACTGATCAACGTAGCAACTTAAGAGACGGCTCATTTTAATTGTCTGCTCTTGCTCTACTATCCGGTCAATGTTTAATGTGTGTTGGTGGGCTCAGGGGGGCTTCAGGCACTGTTGGGGTACTTTTTCTGGGAACACTACATTTCCCATGAGTGCTTGCATCACGAGCTCGTTTGATTGGCTCCAGTCACGGCAGCCATTTTGCGCTTTCCCTGAATGAGTACCCTACTCTGGGCCTGGACTCTCCTACTCTCCTCAGCAGATTAACCCTTCACCTGTCAGATAAGTGTATTTTAGCAATTTCTGGGGTGAAATTTTAATCATACACACACTGTATTTGGGTATTTCCCAATACCTTGAAGTTTTGACTCTGTGAGAATGTCTATTTCTTTGGAGCTTGGGGCTAGGACTAAAACTGAGGACGCTGGGGTCTCTGTGTCCCCCTTAGCGCATTGATCCTCATGTCAATCAGGGTTGCCTAGAGAGTTCTCAGGTTATTTATGCCCAGCATGTTCTGTTGTCCCTGAGCATTACCCAGGAACCTCTAGCCATGCATTAGAGCCAGTTTGGGTGCAAGAGTTAAAGGCTGCTACAAGAGACCTCCAGTATACATCTCAACTCTTTCCATCCCAGTTACAGGGGGTTTTCTGCTCCTGGCGGGCCCCTACTTCTGTCAGATCTTCCCCACTGAAACCGCAGGGAGCACCTGACGTATCAGATTCCTCTGATGAGGAACTGTTGGTGGATTCTGACGCTCAGGAATGTTCTGCAGTGGCTGACCCTGATCCCTCTGCTGAGGGCCTGATCAGAGCCGTATTAAACACCCTAAACATTCCCTTGGTTCAAGAGGTTTCTTCGGACACCTCTGAGGTATTTCAGGAGCCCCATACTTGTTTTCCACCTCTCCCCACTCTGGACCGGTTAGTGTCTGATGAGTGGTAGTCTCCAGACAGAAAGCCTTCTGTCTCCGAGAAGTTTGCTAAGCTTTACCCCATTTTCTGATGTGGCGCTAGCTCAGTGGGTTCATCCCCCCCCCAGGTGGATGCCCCTGTTTCTAGGACTTCTAAGTCCACTGCTTTGCCAACTTCTGATGCCTCTGCTCTTACAGACTGGACTGACGAGAAACTTGAGGCCTCCCTCAAGCCCATTTTTGCCACCATGGGTACTTCCCTATGTCCAGCATTTGCTGCAGCCTGAGTAAATAGGGCCAGTACAGTTTGGACTGAACAGCTCTTACTTGCTACTCGTCAGGGAGCTCCTGCTCCTGATATTCTGTGGCTACTTGCTAACATTTCTGAAGCCCAGCATTAAGTCTCTGCTGCTTGGTTTGATGCCAACAGTTGGTGGCAAGGATTTCCACCATGCCTGTGGTTGCCAGACAAGCTCCTTGGCTCAAGATCTAGTCTGCTGACACTGATTCTCAAGAAGCATTGCTCTCCTTGCCTCTTCTGGGCACTTCTCTGTTTGGGCCAGATCTTATGGATCTGATTAGTGAGGCCACAGGGGGTAAGAGTACGCTCCTGCCTATGGTTTCCAGGAAGCAGACGCCTATCAAACATAATCGCTTTTTTCGTGCTTCCAGACTGCGACACATCTGGCGAACCAGGCAATTCCCCCAGCTCCGCGTTCCTCCTCCAAGCCCAAACAAGGGAAGCCTAAGTCCTCCTCCAAGCCCAAGGCTTCTGAACCTTCTTCGGCATGACTTGCCGAACCCAGGTCCCTATTCGGCTGTGGGTGGCCGTCACTTACGGCGTCTGGGAGGACTCTGTGGATCCGTGGGTTTTGCAGATGGTGGAGGAAGGGTATAGGTTCCCTTTCTCCTCTCTTCCTCCCTTCAGGTTTTTTACTTTTCACACGCTTCAGGGCGTAGAGAAATGCTGTCTGTTCGATGGTGCTATCCAGGCCCTTCTGGACAAGGATGTTCTGGAACCGGTTCCCGTTCAGGGCCGCGGTTTGGGTTTCTACTCAAACCTATTTGTGGCTTCCAAAAAGGATGGTGGCTGTCATCCGATTTTGGACCTGAAGGATCTCAATTCCTTTGTGATCAAGAGTCATTATCACCAGGAGTCCCTAAGGACGGTGATTGCTGCCATGTCCCCCGGGGACTTCCTTGCTTCTCTGGATCTTCAGGATGCGTATCTGCATATCACCATTCATCCAGAGAGACAGCAGTATCTCAGATTTGCCAAGGGCATTTTCAGTTTTCTGCTCTTCCCTTTGGTCTGACTACAGCTCCTCAAGTCTTGAATTGTGTACTAGGAGCCTTAGTGTCCATCCTCCATCGGAACGGCATCAGAGTCACTCCATGCATGGACGACCTGCTTCTGAAGGCCCCTTTTTTGGAACTTCTTCATCGGTAGGGTCAGGACTGCATTCATGTACTCACTCATCACGGGTGGATCCTCAACATGGACGAGTCTTGTCCCATCCCAGTGTCTCGTCTTCCTGGGCCTTCTCTTCGACACTCAGCAGAGCATGGTGTTTCTCATGGACGAGGTGGCTCACCAGATAGCCCACAGGGTTTCTGCTGTTCTGGCTCACGATCCATTTCCAGCCAGACATTGTCCTCTCTAGAGGGGAAGTTCATTTCCACCATAGAAGCAGTCCCGTTTGGCATGGCTCACATCAGGGAACTCCAGTGGTTTGTGCTCCAGGTGTGCAGGAGTCAGCCAGACCTCCTGAAGCTGTCAGTATCCCTCCCTCTTCATGTGGAATTGAGTTTGTCGTGGTGGCTCAACCTTTCCAATCTGCTGAAGGGGAAGCCCTTCCTGGTGTCTTACTGGACCACGGTGACAACGGATGCCAGCCTGTCCGGCTGGGGAGCGGTCCTGGGTCACCTGAATGCTCAGGGTCGGTCATCTCCGGAGGAATCTCTCCTTCCCATCAACCTGTTGGAGCTTTGGGCAATTTTTTATGCCCTTCGCCACTGGACACGCCAGCTGGAGGACTGCACGGTCTGGGTCCAGTCAGACAACACCACGGCAGTAGCTTACATCTACTAGCAAGGCGGAACAAAAAGTCTCGCAGCTTGGTTAGAGGTCAAGGCTATTTTATCCTGGGCAGAAGAACATGTTCCTGCCATATCCACAGTTCACATTCCCGGCATAGACAACATCATGGCAGACTTCCTCAGCTGACACACTGTGGACAGCGGAGAGTGTTAACTGCACCCAGAGGTGTTCAACATCATTGTTCAGAGGTGGGGTCTTTCATGCATTGACCTGATGGCAACAAGATGCAACCGGAAGATTCCGACGTTCTGCTGTCGCTGGAGGGATTCTCTAGTTCTAGCAGTAAATGCCATGTCCATTCCTTGGTTTTTTCCTCTGGCTTGCATCTCTCCTCCCATCCCCATGTTGCACAGGGTGATAAGGAAACTGAGAGTGGAGCAATGTCCAGTCATTCTGATTGCTCCGTACTGGCTTTGGCAGGCTTGGTTTCCGGAGCTTCTGGACCTATCAGAGACAGAGCCTTCTGGCTCTTTTGCTGTCTGGAACTTCTTCTACAGGGATACCTGCGGACAGAGGATGTCCATACTCTAGCCTTGACGGCTTGGAAATTGAATCCTCACTACTGTGAAAGAAAGGGTTTTCTTCTGGTATGGTGGCGACTATGCTTGGTGCACGCACTCCTGCTTCCTCTAGGGTTTACCATCGAGTCTGGTCTACCTTCTGTATTGGTGTGCTGATAAGGATCTATCTATGGATTTTGATTTTCCTACGGTCCTGGCCTTCCTACAGGAAGGTGTGGACAAGGGCCTCAGTTTGAGTTCCCTTAAGTTTCAGAAATCTGCTCTCTGTTTTTCGTTCAGCTGTCTAGGTTTACTTCCAGGGAGTTGCTCATACCCGTCCTGTATTTCAGTCTCCCGCTCCTTAGTGGGATCTTAACTTGGTTTATGGCGTCCTTCAGCGCCCTCCCTTTGAGTCTTTGGCTACTATTCCTCTACATCTGCTGACTTGGTACACGGCTTTTCTCCTGGCTATCGTGTCTGTTCGCCATGTTGCTGAGTTGCATGCTCTGTCTTGTAAACCCCCCTTTTTGGTGTTTCACTAGGACATGGCGGTGCTTCCGACTTCGCAGGAGTTTCTCCCAAAGGTGGTTTTGGAGTTCCTTCTTAATCAGGAGATTGTGGTTCCATCTTTCTGCCTTGGCCCTTCCTCTGACAAAGGGAAGGATCTCCACTTGTTAGCTGTGGTGCGTTATCTCAGGTTTTGTGTGCTTCACACTGAGTCCATTCGATGGTCTGACTTGCTATTCGTCATTCCTGTGGGTCCCAGAGCAGGGAGACCTGCATCCAAGTGACCCTTGTGTCTTGGATTCAGTCCACTGTTCGTAAGGTTCACAAACTGAGTAAGAAGCCTGTTTCCTTTCAGGTCATGGCTTCTTCCACTAGATCTATTGGGGCATCTTGGGTTTCCAAGAATCAGCTCTTAGATGATCGGTTGTGCAAGGCCACCACTTGGTCGTCTGTGCACTCCTTTTCGAAGCACTACTGTGTTGCTGTGCTGGCGTCGGCTGATGCCAATTTTGGGAGACAGATCCTGAGGCAGTCTTGCCAGTCTAGGATCTTCTTTTCAGTTCTTCAGTGCTCCCTCACTTTTGAGCCCTTTTGGCTCTAGTTCAGTGTGCTGTGTAATAGTTCCTGGGGTGTTGTTACCCTTGTTCAGTGTCCATTGACACTTCATTTGTTATTGTTGGGCTATCTCTGGTCTGATGGTTCATATATGCTCTGGTGACTTTGGGGGCCCTGCGCCTGGTCCTTGCCTTCCTTCCCGCCCTAGGAAACTCAATTGTTGGACATCCCAAAGTTACCAGTATATTGGATGACAGAGAAAAGAGGATTTTAGTCTTACCTGTTAAATCCTTTTCTCTTAGTCCATATAGGTTACTGGTCTCCCACCCTGTCAAGGGGCCATGCTTGGCTCTCCTGTGGCAGAACGTGGGGGTCCTTTTGGGTTCATACTCACCAGTCTTCTTTTCCTTCTCACTACCTAGTCAATAGTGTCTCAAATCTTACTGGAGCTGGTTGGCTAGCTGCAGCCAAGGAGGGAAGGTAGGCTCCACCCCTGCATTCACTTCTCAGAATTGTTCCTGCCTACTTAAAGGGAGTGATCACCTACCCCAACGTTACCAGTAACCTATATGGAACTAAGACAAAAGGATTTAACAGGTAAGACTAAAATCCTCTTTTATCACTCCTTAGTGTATCTACCCCCCCCCCCCCCCCCGGAGATGGAATGTGTGCTAACGTTTTTTTGTTTTTTTTTTTTGGACCAACCTCTAAATTAAATTTAAAGTACAAACACTCTGTGTTCCTTATCTTATAGATAAAACTTGTGTTTTTCTGATGAAACCTGTATGAGCTGGAAGGATGAGCTTTTTCCACCATACAAGTCTGTGCAATAGAATACCTAATGGGCTGTATGTATAAATTCTACAATTCTAGGGCAAACCAACTGCAACACAGGGGTCTAGTACAGATTCCCCAAATTCTCATGGATTTATATGAGACTTGTAACCTCTTGAATAATCTAGAGCAGGACAATATTTAAGGATTTCCCTGATTAATCAGTGGCTCATTCATTTTGATTGACTCCCCTGTTCTTAATTAGGGAAATTCTCTACCCTCTGCATGTGTTGCATACCCCTCTGGCACTCAAAGGCTGGAATACTAGCCTGTTGGTGGTCCTTGAGGACTGAAATTGGACAGCCCTGCTCTAGAGGTCTCCAGTGCATTGTGAAGCAATGCGTTGGAGACCACTCTAGCACTCAATGGGTTAAAGCCATAAGAAGTTTTCTTTTGTGCGTTATCGTGAAATGTGTTTGCACCACTTTTCTGTTATACATATGGCCCAATGAGCCTTGTTTGTGAAGATAAAATTGGACCAATTCTGCACCATAGGGGATAAATAAAACTTCCCAACATTCCCATTGATGTAAAAGGCACATTTAACAGCTTGAATGAGTGAGCGGTCTGAAACTCGTTTGGTGACCTTTCTATAGCATTCAAGTGGTTAAAATCACAATTTCATTGAAGGGGACTTTTCATAATTCGTTCTTTTGCAATTGGTTTCCTCCAAAATGGCTCCTCTTGCTTTCTACATAAGGCAGTATGTTGCCTTTACTTTCTCTATATAGGCAATATACATGCATACGCATCTCTTTCATAGGAATCTACATAAATGTCTTTCATCATTACACCTTGTTGAGTGCCCGAGGGGAGTTGTAATGCCTTTTTGGAACCATAGGTTTAACCATTTGATTGCTAGAGGGGTACATAATGCATTGCTTTGCAATGCGTTGTGTTCCCCATTGGCAATCACAGTGTTAAACAGACCATATTAACTAAAACATTTAAGTTTGTCTTTTAAAATATTCTGTTGTTTTAGTTAGCATTTGGGAAAAAAAAAAACATATTTAGTTGCTGGCAGTCACGAGATGCCAGCTGGGCAGATCTAGTTGTATAAGGCCATGTGCACAGTGACAAAAACGAGTCAATTGTAGGACAGGCTGGGTGCCACCATAGAGGACATATACAAATTCTGTCACTTTAAATGGGGCTTTTAACCCCTTGAATGCTAAACTGGTATCCAAAAAGACATTGGGACCCACTGGCATTCAAGTCCAATATAAGTAGATAGGAATTTGGGGATTTTGTTAGTCCCCTGTGGTACAGTTTGTTTAGCCCAGAATTGTGCCACCTTTTTCTTTGATTATGACCCTATGTGGGTTGAATGGAAAAAAGAGCTGATAAACCTAAGACAGGAAATTGCTCAGAGATTAGAACCCTTCCTTTTCCATTCTCTCTTATCTCCTGTTTGCCAGTTGTCTTTCTCTCTCTCTCTCTCTCTCTCTCACACACACACACACACACACATAATTTATTAGAAAGTCATATAAGCAAACAGCTCAGATGGTCATGTATAGCTAGATGTCCGCAGATCCCTATAAAATACACATTTTTAATCAATTTTAAGGCTTGCACACTATAAGACATGTATTTTCATATTCTGGCTAGGAGCACCAGATATTGAAAATGATCTGAACCATTTCCATTTGTAGATTTTGCGGACTCTTTATCAATGTAGATGCTAGAGACTTATCCAACCCTTTGTGAAGCATTGCGGTGGAGAAATCACTGGCATACTAGGGGTCAGATTGATGCACTATGGGAAAGAGATGCAATCCTTGAGGATTTAAAGACTAATTTAAATCACAACTTCCAATGAACGGCAAACCTAATGGATGGTAATATGGTGTTTTTCACGCTGGGCGACTATCTCCCATATGATCACACCAAAGCCCAGCATACATCAACTAGCAACTTTACTGCTTTTGTTCAGGACCGCTAATATTCCAGTAATGAAGGTCTGAATGTCACTTATGGAGGCCGCCAGCAGACTGTTCAAATGAACAGTGTTGGAGTTTGCAATCTTCTTCTCAGCTTCTATTGAATGGCAAACCAGCTGTATGACATCCATCTCCTGTGTTCTAGATCTGTGGTGGAATGCAGGAAAGAGGTGAGTGATCCACACAGATGACAAAGGTGTCACAGAGGGCTACCACAGTTCTGTATCCTGTGTGAAAAAGGCCTTTAAGGAACAAGGTCAGGAGCTCCAACATTCTGCTCAAGATGAACATAATCAGACAGTGGTGAACTTCAAACAAATCCTTTTTTAATGTACTGGGTATGGGTTTATCTCCATTCACCTACAAATGTTAATGTTAGCAAATGTTTTGGGTTGAGTCTTGCATGTAAAAGCCAAGGAAGCCCCCTCTGGCTTCCTTGGCTTGTTTAGATGCAAGTAGCAACCCAAAACATTTGCTAACATTAACATTTGTAGGGGAATGGAGATGAAACCATACTCTCCAATTACGTATTTGTTTTCTCATGAATAGGAATTGTTATTCTACCTCTGGTAGAACCTACACTTCAGTGTATGTTTAGTAAAATTTTAACCACAGGAGATGTCTCCATCACATTATGGAACAATGCAGTGATGGTGCATTTTCAAGATTAGAATTAGGAATACATTAATGGATTTTTCAGATGAACAAACACAATATAGGGAGAGCGCTAATTTGCTATAGAATACAGTATATATATATTTATTATAGATAACAATAAAATATCTGCTGATCAATCAGATCAAACTGGCATATAGAAAAATGTAGAGAACCTACAAATTAACATACAATAATATAACAATGTGTCTAAAACTTATATAGCGCTATATAGTACAGTGAAATAAGATTTCACAAAGAGCTCATTAAAAAATAGTTCCAGAGGGGAAAAAAAAAATTCAACACTTTTAAAATGCAGTAGAATGGTAAATGCAGGGTGTTAAATGAATACTTGCGAAAGTTCAGTAGATTGCGGGCAGATATGTTGTAGATGGTAATAAAGTCAGATATGCTCCCATCCTAGATCCATTTAAGGACTTGCAGTGGCTCTATGAAGTCTCCTATCGCGGGCAGAGATCAGTGGGGTAGATGCAATTCTCTCTTACACTCCATGTCTCCCACATCCAGTAAATAGTGGAGTAAGGTTTGTAGAGCAACAAGTAGATCTATACGCAGGCAGTAAATAACCGGACACAGTACACAGTACTGTTGCAGGGCGTCTTAACCGCCAGTCATTAAAGGTGAACATCTCCCATTCAACATAAATACAAGTATATATCAAAAAGTCTCTGGTAGATGCAATACTGGCTACAAAGTATTTAAAATGACACAATAGGGTCCAGTAGTCCGACGGTTTTGTACCTACGTGGTACTTCTTCTGGCACAAATATTATAGATCTACAAACCTTACTCCACTATTTACTGGATGTGGGAGACATGGAGTGTAAGAGAGAACTGCATCTACCCCACTGATACCTGCCCGCAATCTACTGAACTTTCGCAAGGATTTTGTATGTTCTCACTGTGTTTGTGTGGGTTTCCTCCGGGTACTCCGGTTTCCTCCCACACTCCAAAAACATACTGATAGGTGAATTTAGATTGTGAGCCCCAATGGGGACAGGAACCAATATGACTGTAAAGCGCTGCGGAATCTGTGTGCGCTATATAAATAAAGGATTATTATTATTATTCCTTTAACACCCTGCATTTACCATTCTACTGCATTTTAAAAGTGTTGTTTTTTTTTTTTCCCCCCTCTGGAACTATTTTTTAATGAGGTCTTAGTGAAATCTTATTTCACTGTACCATATAGAGCTATATAAGTTTTAGACATATTGTTATATTATTGTATGTTAATTTGTAGGTTCTCTACATTTTTCTATATGCCAATTTGATCTGATTGATCAGCAGATATTTTATTGTTATCTATAATAAATATATATACTGTATTCTATAGAAAACTAGCGCTCTCCCTATATTGTGTTTGTTTATGTTTTTCTTTCTTTCTGTTTCACTATCAGAAATTTTAGGGATTGTAGAGGCAGTTTTTCTTATTTTATTTCAGTCTTTAAACATGATCAGTTAGTGGCGCCAGATATCCCGCTATATATTTTTTTCTTTTTGGATTTTTCAGATGGGTGATTGAACTGTCATAGCCCTCTGCAACATTTCTGTCAGGGAGCGGTTGGCTCATCTCTCCTTCTTTCCACCACTGACCTGGAAAGCATTGTGGGGGGTGTTTTCAGGGGAGCCCGCATAAACACCTGCCAATATTACTTGCTTGTGTTTGCATGGGTTGGTCATTCAGTAAAGGTTGTGATGTACATAGCAACATCCAACACAACTATGCAAAAGGTCTACCAGTGGCCCAGTAGGCCTCAGTGCAGACCTTTCTTACTGCAACTTTACTGTGTCCCTGAGGAAATGCAGTATGCTGGACCTTGGTGCAGTGATACAAGAAGATAGTCGCCTTTGGGAAAGGCATCATAGCCCAGTGTGTTAACTTTCACCATGGGAGACTCAAACTAACGCAGCATCACTGTGTTGGTGTCACCAGTGTGAAAGGGGCCTTATTGTTACATGGTACTTACTTATACAGCAGTCTAAAGAGGTGCGATTCTGTATCATACCAGGTACAAATTCTCACAGATTTAAATGTGGCTTTTAACTCATTGGGTGAGATTCACTAAGAGGTGATAAAGTGGAGATGACTTCAGTTCCTATGTTATTCTATAGATCCTATGCACAAAGATATCCAAAGTTAATGAAATCTTAGTGCATAGGCTCCATAGAATAACACAGGAATTGGAAAATTCATCTCCAGTTTATCACCTCTTTATGACCGCTTAGTGAATCTCCCCCTGAATGCTAGAGGTCTCCAGTGTATTGCTTCTCAATATATAGGAGACCTCTCTTATAGACAAAGGGTTAAAAGTTACATTGAAATCAATTACATTTTTAATTTCCTCACCATAATACATATGGCTTTTTCTAGAATTGCATGTCTTTAGTTTCCTGTATAATAGCCCGGTAGTTGATGAGGCTGAAAAAAGGCTCGAGTCCATGAAGATTTACCTTTGCCAAATCTCCTTTCTTGATCTAGAGGAAGGCAAACCCCCAGTGAAACCATTTCCAATTATATCTCATGTGAGTATAACAAAAAATTCTCAGCTCCCAAAAGGCAATCAGATGTATTCCTGGATGACAGCAAAGCATAATTTGAAACCATGTGATAACTGATTTTGTTCTTAGCTAAATAGGAATGCAATATTTGATAACCTATCTACAGTCTCTATCATTACAGATTCTTGTGGCAAGGAACTAAACTTCCTTACTGCCAATACTGTAAAACAAATGCCTTTTTCTGTAGTAGCCAAAAACTTTGTTCCTCTAATGTTAATGATCCCCCCTTGTTCTTTGCTAAACTCTGTAAGTAAAGTCTTCTCTAGAGAGTGCACATATATAAATATGTAAATAGTAATCATATCCCTCTTATCTAATGTAAACAAACCTAGGCCTGGATTGCACTGCAGCTGATAAGTTTATCAAGGGAATTATCTATACATTTTCCCACAGACATCAATGGGAATGTGTTGGATAAAACAAGAGGGGGAGGTGCACTAAGGTGTGATAAAGTGGAGATGATTTCTCCAGTGATATCACTTCTCCAGTTCCTATGTTATTCTGTAAAGACTATGCACTAAGATTTGTTCAGCTTTTGAGATCTTAGTGCATAGGCTCTATAGATTAATATAGGAACTGGAGAAGTGATATCACTGGAGAAGTCATCTCCACTCTATCACCTCTTTATTACACAGGCACACACAGTCTTTATTTGACAGGCACACAATCAGAACAAATAAGATTTGTTGGTTTATTATTGGGGATGGTGCCACTCACAGGTCCTACTCGGTTACATTAGATAAAACCAGTGATAACACTTATCAACTGCATTAGAATCTAGGTCCCGATTCTGATAGTGTATCTTTAAAGCCTCGATTGCCTTTATCAACTTTGTTGCATATCTATGATTGTGATGGATAAAAAAAATTAAATTACGTTGCCTGTTAAACACAATGAATATATTTAAATTGACCTAGATTTAGTAAACATAGATGTCAGTGTACAGCAGCACATTACAGGCACCATCTGTGAATGCACCTCATTTGGGCTCATTCATCAAACTGGTTGTCTTTTTTCACAAGATAAGATCACTTTATGCTTTCCTATTGTATGGCCCTAATTCATCAGCCAGTGAAACACTGATCAGTCAGCACCAAATCATTGCATAGTTTGAACTGATTATATCTCTTACAAGATAATATCACTGTTTGAACAATTTGTCCTTTCTAGGAAAAGAACTGTTGCTATTTATAATACTACTACTACACAGTGATTCTAAAAAGGGATGGGCAAGATGAGGCACTCTGGCTGCTGCCAGACTATAGTTCACATCATTCCCTGCCGGCTGACGGCTGGCAGGGACTGATGGGAGTTGTAGAATGGCAACAGCTGGAAGACCTCCCATTGCCCTCCACTGTTCTGGAGGATAGCCTCTAACTTGACAGTTGAGTAAAGTCTTACTACTGTGTCACATATACCAGCTTGTTATAAGAATACAAAAGAGTTGTACAATTAAACGGCCATATAAACAAAGTAAGGAGAGCAATTCTACAACATGACAGAGAGCACCCCCATTTGAAACAAAAATTCTTTGTTCCATGTGGTGTACTTGGTTCTCCCCAGAGTTGCTCTGCTGTCTTTGTGCATATGGCCTCAAAGGGGGAGATTCACTAAGACGTGATAAAGTGGAAATAACTTCTCCTGTGATATCACTTCTTTTCAGTTGATATATTATTCTATAGATCCTATGCACTAAGATTTCTCATGCTTTAGGCATCTTAGTGAAGTGATATCACTGGAGACGTTATCTCCACTTTATCACAACTTAGAGACTCTCCCTCAAAATGTTCTTATGATAAATTACACTGTGGTTCTGCTTGTTGTTTCCATCAGCATTTTACTTAAACCTACATTCTCACCTTTATCTTTTCCAAGTACCATGTACATGTTGCCCTATTATTTGGATCTTTCCTGGATCTTTATTATTTTATTGTATTTATTTTACCCAGCTGAGCATTAAAGGAGAACACCCCCTAATACTAAAGTGCCCACCCGAACGGTCCTTACTATAGCCAGAAAATCCTAGTGGCCCCGATTAATCTTGCCATTATGCTTTTGTTTAGGAGACAAAATCCTCATCGGTACTGGATTTTATGTCTATGGAGGCAGACATGTAAGTTTCTGGCTGTTTTTTAAATTGAAGCCTGATTGACCTTATAAGGACAGAAAAATATTCAACACATTGTAAAGCAAGGCTGTACACATCCCTTTGGTCCTTAGAGTTAAGGTTACCATGCAGTGAGCAGAATGTTAGGTCCTGTGTCCTGCTAGCAAACATCATGTCCGCCTCTATGGACATAATCTAAAGAACTGATTAGCAAATGTTCTTTTGAACCAAGGAGCAAGGAAAAAAATAATGGGGGCCATAGTGACTTTCTGGATAGATATATATATATATATATATATATATATATATATATATATATATATATATATATATATATATATATATATATAAATGGAAGATTATTAAGAGGTATTAGTTCTCCTTTGAAAATAAAGTTTAGCCTAAACTGAAATAACATTATATATATATATATATATATATATATATATATATATATATAATGTACTTGTAGCCATCAGTTGCAAAACAATTTGTCTACAAACGCTGTTTGGAGAGGAGCTATACCATACAGTTAAGTTGCTCTTAGGAGGATCAAATTAAGAACAAATGCAAATATATATTTATTAATTTATGCAAATGCTATTTGAGTACATTAAATGGCATGAACCTTTTCACTTTTAGGTGAAACTGTTAGTTGAAAATGTTATCATGTATGAATATACACCATTTTCTCACTAGATTAGGATGCTGCTACACAATTTCATTATAAAAACATGAGCCCATTGGATGCTAGCTAAGTCCCCAGTATATTGCCTTGGGAATTTTGGGGATCTTTGTAGCGGTTATAACATCTTGATTATCTTGCAGAGACCCATAACAATACATTCATAATGCTACACAACACAGCCCTTTTCCCAATGTTAAAGTCTGCAGTAAACTATTGCGCAGCTTATTAAAACTGACCATATTGGTATATAAAGTTGTAAATAAACCTGCCACTATAAACTATTGTAATGGTGCAGGACAGAGGGATTATTCTGACCACATCCACGACTCAGAATGTGGGTTTGGCCAGCACAGCTGAGTCACCCTTAAAGTGTGGACTAGAGCTCTGGGATGTTGTCCACTCTACCTTTAGGGAAATCAGGCACTGATTATCATAGAAAGAAAGAGTAGGAAACCTTGCATATATTAGTACAAGAGGCTAAAAGGCACTATTTGCACGTAATGTAGCCAATCATTTTGTGTCTATAGCAAACAATCTCCAATTGAAATCCATTGATTATAAGGTGGGAGAAGAAGACATGTAAAAAGGTTGATGAAGAACTAACAAAAACCAAAACCTATATCTGTCTATATATAAAATATACTTAAAAGCTATGTATGCTGTTTTATATTAAAACAATCCTATTGTGTTGTTTTCTCTTAGGTCCCCTGCAATGGCTGGAGGATTATTCGCCATTGAACGAGATTACTTCTTTGAACTGGGTCTTTATGATCCAGGTCTTCAGATATGGGGTGGTGAGAACTTTGAAATTTCTTACAAGGTAAATGTAACATTAAGGAGATGGAATATGTTTGTATGTTTTAGTGTTATGGTGAAATGAATGCTTATGTTAAACTGTTGTTTACCATTTAAGAGGATGACTGATCTCTGATCCCTCCCCTTTATGTACGTCAGCCCCTTGCCCTTTGAAGGGGATAACTTGTAAGGCTGATCGATGGAGCTATGGTTGCCATGGCAATTCTACCAACGATATGTTATTTGACACACTTCCCTGTGTCTGAGTGTTTTAAAGTGGATCTTTCACATTGTATAAAGTCACCCTCCAATTAAACATATAGTGACTAGCTTCATAATATTTCTATTAGATCTCAAATGTACCTGATTCTAAAGTAATCCTTAACCTTCAGAGACCAGAAGTCAGGCATCAGCTCAGACATCTTGTCTTAGAGACGTCTGTACGCCTGCGCCATCAGTCCCAGTGTCGTCTAGAAGGAATTGCGTGTCACCTTAAGGTAACCAGAAGGGACTGACGGCACAGGTGCATAGACGTTACTAACCTGGCTGTCAGTCTTTGAAGATTAAGGATTACTTTAGAATCAGGTACTTTTGAGATCTAATAGAAATATTATGAAGCTAGTCGCCATATGCGTATTTATTGGAGGGTGACTTTATATAATGTGAAAGTTCCTCTTTAAATTAATCCTGAGCACTATTGAAGTAAGTATCCAGAATGTAGTTACAATACAGACACATAGAAACATAGAATCTGATAGCAGATAAGAACCATTCGGCCCATCAAGTCTACCCATTTTCCTACTGTAAAAAACCTCAAACCTTTTTTGGTCCTTGGTCTTTTATTGTGTTAAGGGCAGCCTTATGCCTGTCCCATGCATGCTTAAATTCTGTCACTGTATTAACTTCTACCACTTCTGCTGGCAGGCTATTCCACTTATCTACTACCCTCTCAGTGAAGTAAAACTTTGTTACATTACCTTTAAACACAGGGAAGTGTTGTGATTAGAAGATAGCAGGTTTGAATTGCCAGATCTCAGTTAGTTAATTGGCCAGCTCGTTAAAGTGATAGTAATGTTTCACAAAAACAGCAGCCCCAATTAATCTTCATAGTATTTGAGCCATAGAGAGTGTTATTTCATTACTGTGAGCGTTGAAGTTCAAGAGTAATTAAATGATAACGTTTCCACCTCCTGCCCCTTTAACTAGTGTAAGCCTCCACTCCCCAGATGTGGAATCCGGTCCATAGACCAGACAGCTCACATCAAGGGTCAAAATTCTTACTATGAGAACAATGAAAACCCTGCCCCCCTTGACAGGTTTTTCAGCTTTTTCCCTTATCTTAGTTGAAGATTGTCCCTCTCTGCAATCTACCTGGGCATCTCCCTGCTGCGCTGAGGTGAGCAGTGTTACATCAGTAAAAGGGGCGGGAGCGGGATACTTTATCATTCAATTACTCTTGTACTACAGCTCTGACAGAACTGAAATAACACTCTCCAAGGCCTAAATACTATGAAGATTAATTAGAGCTGCTTTTATTATGAAACATTACTATCCCTTTAAAAGGAGAAGGAAGAGGGATAGCAATACTTAACTGCCTATAGTCTGCATTTTAAAAGTATGACTGAGATCACGATCCTTAATGGAAACAACAAAATTAGTTGTGTCACTACTGTTGGTTTGTGACCATGTACTGTATGAGTAAAATGCGTTGCATACCCCATGGCATTCAAAGGGTTAAATTAACATGTTCCCTTCAGCATGCATTTACAGCAAAAGTAGTCAGTTATTGAACATCTAGCTGTTCAAGTCTACAGCGTCACTCATTCCCAACCAACCAGTGGTTGGTTAGGAATGATAGGAGTTGTAGTCCTCAACCGCTGGAGATCCAAGAATTGACTACGCCTGGTTTACAGCATTTCTGACTCTGTGAACTTCACTTCTACAATATATTCTGATTATTCAGTGAACAGACAATGAGGCTTCTATGCTAAGGGAAAGTATTGCAATGCTGAGATAAGCTAACTGGCACCATAGGGAACAAACAAATCATGTTCATTGATTTAATGAGGCTTTTAAACCCTTGAATGGCAGTGCTCGATAACATTGCAAAGCATATTAGGAAGAACACACTAGCATTCAAGAGGTTAATCCGTTAAATCAGTGGGAATCTGGGAAATTTATATTTATCCCCTATGGTGTAGTTGGTTTGCCCCAGAATTTGTTATATTTTTTTATACATCATCCTCAGTGATTAAGTGGGAAAGGCAGCTAGCACTCAGCCACAGTATAACAATAAACATTGCTACTAATGAGTCATCACGAACCTATAGAACCACCACACATACACCATTTACTTAAAGGAGCAGGACCCTCTTGTTTGATCTGGTCCACCAGGTAAGATATTAGATTGTACATGGGACATGCACCAACAGTAAATTTTATATAGCCTGTTATTTTAGTTCTTATGGAGTGCAATTATATATATATATATATATATATATATATATATATATATATATATATATATTGATATACACATTGAATTGCTAATACACCCAGGCAAGTTACCACGGGTGATATGAGTGCCGACTTACATTAAAACACTACAACAGTAATCTCTCTTACAAAAAGCTTCTGCCTGGGTGCTATGTCAAGTAAGGTAATAATGTAGACACCAGACAATAGACTAAGAACTCTCAGGTCTTCAAAAATAAAAGTGAATTTATTGAAATGTTAGTCTGATATAATATTTAGAGGACATGGGTAATATACTTGGGTAACAGATTTACATTTTAGGAACCCCCTAGGCAAGGCTCCCTTAATGTCCCTAGGACCCCATGGAGGAGCTGTCTGTTGTGGAGTATTGGTATTGTACTGGCCACACACACAAGTAAGCATGGATGTGGTCAGCCTTGCTGAGGCTCCCCTGAAAATTTGGCATCCTAGGCTGCTTCCTATTCTACCTATTGGAAAATCCATCCCATTAATTTGAGGTATTACACCTGGGATAGTATACCTTCTGTTGATAATTATTGCTTGAGTCAATTTATTCATAACATTGGGCTACACGTTATGAGGTGAGGCAGAGCCACACACAGGAGTCCCCTCATTCACTTCCCATTTACATCTGAGAGCATCTAATTTACTGAGACTTGTATATGGCAATAAAGAAGACCTTGAAACCTGTTCTTAGCTGGTTAAAGAAAATGATAAAAGAATATACTCATTAATCACAGTAGGCTTGTTTTTGCTTTGTAAGAGCATGTCTCAGCTGGAGATACGTGTAAAGTAAGCGTTGAAAAAGGTTAAATTCGTTGCTGGAATGATTTCAAAACCATCCGACTGTCAGACTTAAGATAAATTTAAGGACTCAATAGTCTTCCAGCATTTAGACTTAGTCATCCTAGGTCACGGAGGATAACTTGTTTTCCACAACAGAATACTTGGTGAGTAATCTGAATATTTATCTTAGCTTGTTCCCAGATCTTAAAAGCAAGAAAAATAGGGCAGACATATACAAAATGCATTGATGTCATAAAAATGTCAATGTAACTCACATCCCTTGCTTAAAGGGATAGTAATACTTCGTTTTAACTTTATTTTATTTTGTAGGCATTAAAAAAACATGAAGAATGATATGTCTTATCTCTCAAACCTTTATGGTTTATGAGATATTCACAAGCAAAGTTTCCCCCTCACGCCCCTTTTACCTACTGTAAACAATCTCTTCTCAGATGTGAATCTGGTTGTATGACAGGACAGATAACAGAAGGGGACAATTTTCTTTGTATGAAAACAATGAAAGCCCTTCCCCCCTTGACAAGTTTTTCAGCTTTTTCCCTTATCTTAATAGAAGATTGTCCCTCTCTGCAGTCTACCTGGGCATCTCCCTTCTGATCTGATTGAACAGGGGGGGATACTTTGTTTGTGAATATCTCTTAAACCATAAAGGTTTCAGAGATAAGACTTATATCATTCTTCATGTTTTTTTAATGCCTACAAAATAAAATAAAGTTAAAACGAAGTATTACTATCCCTTTAAAGGGATAGTAATACTTGCAAATTACTAATCCCCATATTGTAGCTTTGTTAAAAAGAAACTTATTGCCCCCAGTGTCATCTCTCAAACCCTTATGGTGTGAGAGATGATAGTGCTCAAAGTTCCCCCCTCCCTCCCCCTTCCCTGACTGAACGCTGACTGCAGGGGAAGCTGTCGTATGACAGTCTTATGTGCATCTGGCGGCTCTGCAGCATTGCTGAGATCTCGTTTATAAAAAATAATTATTTCACTGAAACGGTCTTCTACTTGTGATTGGTTTGCAAACACACATAGAAGACCATTTAAGTGAAAGATTTATTTTTTATAAACGCGATCTCGGCAATGCTGCAGACCCTCCTGATGCAAGTAATACCGGATATCCCTGCAGTCAGCGTTCAGTCAGGGAAGGGGGAGGGGGGAACGTTGAGCGCTATCATCTCTCACACCATAAGGGTTTGAGAGATGACACTTGGGGCAATAAGTTTTTTTTTAACACAGCTACAATATGGGGGTTAGTAATTTGCAAGTATTACTATCCCTTTAAAGAGGAACTGTCATGCTTTTACATCCTCAGTCCCATGAGTTGTTCACTTCAAAGCAAATTGATAAAAGCATATTTATTATATTCAATGAATCTCAGTGATAGTAATGGCTAAAAAAACTTTTTTGCATTTAGAAGAGCTCAAAAAGCTATTCTAAATGCAAAAAAACGTATCTCTCAAACCGCTATGGTTTAAGAGATACGGGCGTTTAAAGTTTGATGTCTCCTACTGACAGCTATAAAGCTGTTAGCAGGAAATCCTTGTAGGTCGACACTGTGCCTCTTGAGAAGTGCCGGGATCTCGTTACTTACACAGAATCCCTTCATTGGAATGGTCTAAAACGTGTGCCTAGTGTTCAGGCACATGTTTTAGACCATTCCAATGAAGGGATTCTATGTAAGTAACGAGATCCCGGCACTTCTCAAGCGGCACAGTGTCGACCGACACGGATCTCCTGCTAACAGCTTTATAGCTGTCAGTAGGAGAAATCAAACTTTAAACGCCCGTATCTCTTAAACCATAGCGGTTTGAGAGATATGTTTTTTTTCATTTAGATCAGCTTTTTGAGCTCTTCTAAATGCAAAAAAGTTTTTTTAGACATTACTAACACTTTAAAATAAGACAAATTACCTATTTGCTGTCCGATAGTGTGAGGGAGAGCAGCGCCATCTTCATTAGATTTCCAATTATTGGTAGAGCTCTACTCACGAGTAGCTGCCAGTCTTGCTCCCAAAACCTGCGCCTTTGTTTGGAGGCAGGTGAATGTGTATAGACGTCAAGAAGCGCAAGGATATTTGGGACTGGCGGCGGGTGGGGAAATTAGGTCATGGAGGGCAGTTCCATATAGCAACTTAGGTGAAATCAGAAGAGCTTTAAAATCATCTACATGTTGCATTAACAGTTTAACTTAAAGGGATAGTAATACTTCGTTTTAGCTTTATATTATTTTGTAGGCATTAAAAAAACATGAAGAATGATATAAGTCTTATCTCTCAAACCTTTATAGTTTGAGAGATATTCACAAGCAAAGTTTCCACTCCCGCCCCTTTTACTTAGTGTAAGCCATGTCTTCTCAGATGTGGAATGCAGTCCATAGACCACACAGATAGCAGCAGGGATCAATCTTCTTCTTATGAGAACAATGAAAGCCCTGCCCCCCTTGACAAGTTTTTCAGGTTTTTCCCTTATCTTAACTGAAGATTGTCCCGCTCTACAATCTACTTGGGCACCTCCCTTCTGCTCTGGCTGAGCAGTGTTACATCAGTAAAAGGGGCGGGAGGGGGATATTTTGTCACTGAATTACTTTTGTACTACAACTCTGACAGAATTGAAATAACTCTCTCCAAAGTCCAAATACTATGATGATTAATTAGAGCTGCTTTTATTATGAAACATTACTATCCCTTTAAATAGTTTTTGTATTAAGTCTTTGTTTTTTAATTGATGCTAACTGGTTCTAAAATGACATCCCCTAGATAATCTGTAACTTCCATTCCACACTCCTTTCCCTCACAACTCTAGCCCTATATAACTGGATTTATTGTATTTGGAGAGTAGATTAATTAAACCTACTCTCTACAGATGTCCTCTGGGCACTCCAACAGACCAAGTTTTCAGAATACCCCTGCTTGACCTCAGGTGAGTAATCAGCGGCTCAGTTATTCTGACTGAGCTACTTGAGCATACTTAGGGATATCCTATAAACCTGACTGTTGGTTTGTCCCAAGAACTGGAGTTGGTAAACACTGTTATACAGTCTATTAAAATAGCTTACTTCTGTATGGAGGGGGAGCGAAAGAAAACCCTTACATATTGAGCAGTGGTGGAGGTTAGTAATCCAGAAGCCCTACACCCACCAACACACAGTCCAAGTGTTGGGGAGAAAGGGAGTTTCAGAAGATCTTTGCGGCCACCATCTTGGCACAGGAGCTTTATTTCCTGACTTCCTCTTTCTTGTGATACCGGGTGGGCTACAATCCGCAATAGATATGTGAAGGGGCAGAAGCACTCCAGAGCTTATCAGGGACCCTGTTGAAGGGATTCCTTGCCACACTGGCTGCGTTTGTGAGCAGGTGGCTGGAAAGCCACTATGCCATTTTATTTTTAATAAACTACATGAGGCTCGGATTTTCTGTGCTTTAGATAAAGGAAGGGAAGAGCCATGGTTGTGGATGCAGCTCCATTCCTGAATTTGACACACACATGCCTGGATTCCTATCACAAAGAGAATTATTTGTCCCCTAGGACCAAACTGCACCAGCTTCTGCTTCTGCATGGGTGAGAAGCTATGGCCATTTGCAGCAAGCAGTTATGTTAAATATCAACTTTGAGACATTATAATGATAATGCAAATAAAGTTACAGAATACTACCTCAATCAGGTAATGAGAGGGGAAGGAAACAAATAATGAACAAGACCAGTAAAAGCTTCAACCGATTGTATCAAAACATATCATTATAAGATGAAAACAGCCTAGTCTGAACAATGCAATGTGGAGAAGGAGAGGAAAGATGGATAGTTACTAGAGGGGGCTGGGAGAGGGAAGAGCAAGCGTGAAATAGAGGGATGGGTAAGGGGTGTGGGGGTGGAATTAAAAGGTTTCATCATGGGAAACTCGAAGGAAGAGGTGTGAGGGGTTAACCCATCATTGTGGTGAGGTTGGAGGTCTAAGGGTAAACGCCTAATGCATCATAATTAAAATATCAAAGTATTCAGCGGTCTATGAACAAAAAGACGGGAGGAGGGTGAGTCTAAGGTGGAGCTGGAGGAGTCGAAGAGGGTCTGGGAGGGGAACCATATTGTAGCCAGGGGTCCAGATGTCGAAGAATTGAGGCAGACTGTGGAGGAAGTATTGGCGTGTCATCTCTCCATAGCTACCAGATTGTCTACTCTGAGGAGCCAGGGGGGAGTGGAGGAGAGTCCGTAAATAGCCAAAGAAGAGGGATAAGGGATTTAGCGCAAGCAGTTGTTTTAAGGCGTACACTCAGATATTATTTAAGAGGATATTCTCCTCCCATTTGTATGATACTTGGAGTCAGTGCATATCTTAGTAAAGCAGCCATGAACACTGTTAAATTCATTGGCAAGTCCTTGGCGCTGTCAGTCGCAGGGCATCGTTCTCTGCTGCTCAGACTTCTAATAAAATCTTTTGCCTCTTTGCCAATTGTAGGCAAAGAGTTCTTTGACCCAGAACTGGAGAAGTGCTTTGTTGCTCCCAACCCCCCCAGTACAGGTATGTACTGAAAACGAGGCAAGACTCATCCGTAAACCAGCAATGTACCCAAAACCCTCAACTAACAAATCTTTTTATGCATGACTCGAGGAGTTCTGGACTGCCTCAAGCAATTGGAGGTCATGTGCTTCTCTTTTTTGATATGTGGTGGATCTGTAGATTTTAGGAGTGATTTCAGAGGGGTCCTTCCCAGGAAAAATTGTTGATGAGTGTATACAGGAATGTGGAGATATACATTTCTTATGTCCAGAGGAGACAAAAACTCCCATAGGCACTTAGTAGCAATGGCTGAGAGCAAAGACTCCATCCTGAGTCATGGAGGATGAAAGAAAATTAAGATGCTTCGGGTCCAGGACAGGACGACAGCCATTGTCCTTTTTGGTAATTATGAAGAGCTTTGGTAAAGAATCTCTTGAATCTTTCCTGAGGAGGAACTGGAACAAAGACCTGCATATCTACAAGGGTTTGAACCACCTCTAGAAATTGAAGAACCTTCAGGGCAATGCGTTGGATACCTCTCTGGCACTCAAAGGCTTAAAGTGGGCATGTCGCCTATATAGCTTTTTGTCTCATTAAATGTATATATTTAAACTACCTATACTTTGTTCTAACTGTTTTTCAGTCAGTGTAATAGTTTAAGAGAATGTTGGTTTAGTTGTTGGAGAGTCCAATATCAGCAGAGCTTTGTTCTCTGACTTGGTCAGAAAAGTTTCCTTTTAAAATAACGCTTTGGAGCCGCATTAAATAGGTCACCATGTTGAAAAGGGCAACATGATAATCTCTCCCTGCATATCAGCGCAAGATTTTCATGTTGCTTCTTTTAACAGAGTGATCGTTCGTGGGGTTGGTTTGAAAAAAAACCAAAAAAAAAACGCATAATCGAGCATGGTGTCCACTGCCTTGTCTGTAATAATAAACTGCTTTAGCTTTGCAAAATGTTTTGAAACTTGGTTCTCCATAGAGCTATTTACTAATGATAGATGTGTGCCTGCCCCTGTGTGTGTCATTAATTAAAAGTAAAGCTGCCCGATAATAACCCTTTCTGTGCCGAAAGGGTTAATATGCATATATTTTATCAGGCAGCTTCACTTTTAATTAACTTTTAAGAAGTTACCTTCTTTTAGGGACTGCTTTGATCTTTTCCAACATGCTGGTACACGTAACCTGTTATACATACTGGCTTGCTGCATTGGGATCTGAGAGACCACTACAGTCTTGGAATGGTCAATTTCAGACCCCGTTTTTACTTACAGCACTCCCATAGGAGTAAGTAAAATGTAAGCAAAAAAGGTGTGACGGTCATAACATGTCACGTGGTCATTAAGGGGTTAATAACACACATAGAGGCAGGCACACATCTATCATTAGTAAATAGCTCTATGGAGAACCATGTTTCAAAGCATTTTGCAAAGCTAAAGCAGTTTATTATTACAGATACCATGCTCGATTATACTTTTATACTTTTTCTTTTTTTTTTTTTTTTCCCCCCAAACCAACCTCACAGACTATCACACTGTTAAAAGAAGCAACATGAAAATCTTGTGCTAAAATGCAGGGTGAGATTCTCATGTTGCCCTTTTTAACACGGCGACCTACTTAATGTGGCTCCAAGCCACGCGCTCTTAAAAATGCGCTATTTTTAAAGTGAACCAGTCAGAAACACCTGCATAATTACTTACTCACATAACCAGAAAATCACCTCCCTTTACCTTTTTAGGATGCTAGAACCTATCAGTTTCTTTCAGAGTGTTGGAATAGATGAATCAGGAGGACTAGTAAAGCAATGCTTTGAAGATGGAGGCTCCCACTGAGAGGGGACGATTAAGAAAGGTGACAGGTCAGCTTTAAATTGTGCTTTGAATGCTAGCGAAGCAATGCACTAGCGACTTCTATAGCATTCAGTGGTTTAAAAGCAATGGCTAAATCAATAGGGATTTTTAAGTTGTATTTGTCCCTTCTGGTGCAGTTGGTTGCTTCTGAATTATTCAAGGTGGGTCATGCACTATGTGTTGATAAAGAGGAGGGGACTTCTTCAGCAATACTATGTTATTCTATGGAACCTATGTACTCTCCTACTTGAGAAATCTTACTGCATGTGCTTTATAGAATAACAGAGGATCGGGACTAGAGAAGTTGTCTACTTCTTATCATCTCTTTATCACAACTTCGTTCATCTCCCCCCAGTTCTTCTTAATAAATCAGCCTCATTAAAGGGATAGTAATACTTTAATTTTACTTAAAAAAAGATTTTTAATGTCCCCAGTCACATTTTGAGAGAAAATCGATTTCAAAGTCCCCCCTCCTTCCCCTTTCCCTGACATCCGCATCTAGCTGTATGCAGGGGAATCCAATCCTGGGGCCATCCGGCGGCTCTGCAGCAGAGCCGCGATCACTTTAAAGGGTTAGTAATGTCTAACATTAACCCCTTAAGGACCCATGATGGTCCTGGATCATCATGGAATTCCGGGATTATCGTGCGGCTGCACACTCCGTTCAGGGAGTCTGGAATCCGATTCTGAAAAAAAAAAGGTCCTAGTCCTTAAGTGACCACACAGTGTGTGCGTAGCCGGTCCTTAAGGGGTTAACTAACCCTAATATTGAAGGTATTCAAAAGATAATCTTACTGTGCCAAGTTGGATCTCTCAAATCTTAATGGTTTGAGAGATATAAGCGCTTAAAGTTCCCCCCTTCTGCTGATGAGCTGTAAAGCTGTCAGCAGTGGATCTGAGTCGCGAGACTCAACGTCTCTTCAGAGGACCTAAATGAGCGCTATCGAAAAACAGATACTTTACTGGAACGATCTACAAAGTGTGCTTGGTTTGCAAGCACACTTTGCAGACCATTCAACTGAAGTATTTGTTTTTCGATAGAGCTCTTTCAGCTCTGCTGAAGAGCCGCCGGTTGGTCTGGGACCGGGATCTCATGACGTCAGCTACATGCTGACGTCTGGAAAAGGGGAGAGAGGGGGAACTTTAAGCGCTTATATCTCTCAAACCATAAAGGTTTGAGAGATCCAACTTGACACAGTAAGATTATCTTTTGAATACCTTCAGTATTAGGGTTAGTTATTATCAGACATTACTAACCCTTTAATAAAGAAAAAATACTTCACTGAAATGGTCTTCTATGTGTGCTTGAAAACCAAGCACATGTAGAAGACTAAGGATTTTTTCTTCATTAATGCGATCTTGGCTCTGCTGCAGAGCCCCGGATGGTTGTACGACAGAATACTTCTGGAGCCAGCTAGAACTCCGATCTCAGAGAAAGAAGAATTTAAAGTTGAGGGTCGGGTTAACCTAATAGGACGGTAAGAAAAAAACACAAGGGTAGGGTTAAATTGGGAGGGATAATACTCGCCTCCGTGTCTTTAATAAAATCCTGACTTTCCGTCACTTGGTTAGGAAAATCTAGGAATTTCATGGCAAGACACAGAGGCTCCTATTATGCAAGTTTAAAGCTGTTGTATAACATTGCAAGAGACATGTTCAATTGGTTTGAAATAAAAATTTTTGAAGGTGGATTCTCTGGACCAATCTGCCGCTCTAAGGATATCTTCAAGTCTGCCTCCAGATAAAATGGATTTGGAAGCCATGGCGCCTCTAGCAGAATGAGCGCCGAAGTGGGAAATATCAATACCAGCGGCATGCATGATCCAGCGAACCCACCTAGCTAGAGTAGTTGATGATGCAGGTAAATGAGGCTTCACAAAAGATATTAGCAGTTGTTGAGAGTTAACATTTCTAACTTGAGCAGTGATTGATTCATAACATTTCAGGCAATTAACTGCACATAATTGGGGGTTATGTGGGAAGTAAGGGTAGAAAATTTCCTTAGAAGCGGATTTAGTTCTTCTAGAGATAATGAAACGTACACCATCAGGTTCATAGGACCTGTTAGATATATCTAAAGAGTGAACATCAGAAACTCTTCTAAACGATAAAAGACAAAGCAGAATTGTAAACTTAGCTAATAGTTGTTTAAAAGATAATAGGTTATTAGTAGGCCAGGATTCCAAAAGTGAGAGAACCAAATTAATGTCCCAAAGTTGGGAATATCTAGGTGCGGGAGGTCTAGAAAGTTTTATACCCTTCATTAACTTACAAACCAAAGGGTGTTGGCCTGTTGGGAAACCATCTATATATTCGTGCGATGCTGAAATGGAAGATCGGTAACAGTTTATTGTCCTATAAGCCCTTCCTTGTTGGAAGCATGAAGAAAGAAAATTTAGAATGGAACTCAAATCAGAAGAAAAGGGATCCAGATCCCATTCCAGGCACCAACGTGACCAGATCTTCCAACAGGATCTGTAGCAGGATTTTGTGCCTAGGGCCCAGGCTTCGGCAGTGAGAGACTGAGCCAATTCCGAAAGGCCGTTGATAATTCTTTGATTCCTGAGATGTGCCACGCAAGAAGGTGAAGTTGGTTTTGTAAGAAAAGATCGTGTGGGAAGCCTAAAGGGTCTAGAAGTAACTGAAGATATGGGATTAGGTAGCAGGGATAATCTATGGACATCTCTAGAAGTAGAGGGAACCACGGTTGTGCCGTCCAGAACGGTGTGATCAGGACCAGATTGATCTTCTGTCTCCTGACTTGGAGAATAACCCTGGGGATCATGGCAAAAGGGGGAAACGCATAGCCTCGTTGAGTTGGCCAGATCTGAAGGAAAGAATCTAGAGCAAAAGCTTCTGTATCTGGTCTCCAACTGAAGAATTTTGGTAGTCGAGTGTTCAGCCTGGAGGCGAAGAGGTCTATTTCCAAAGGACCCCATATTGAGTTCAATATCGCGAATGTTGATTGATGGAGAGTTCAGTCGCTGGAATCTCTTAGGTGTCTGGAGTTCCAATCTGCAATTGTATTGGATAGACCTGGGAGGTATTCCGCCTGGATAGAGATGTTCTTGTCCAGACAGAAATGCCAAAATTCCTTTGCTAGGGTCGCCAGAGCTTCTGACTTTGTGCCTCCCATATGGTTGACGTATCTTACAGCTGAGATGTTGTCCATCTTTAACAGGATGCAACAGTTTGAGATGTTCTTCGAAAACTCTTGATAGCAAAAGATCCCGCCAACAATTCTAAGTAATTGATGTGCATATGCCTTTCCGTGGAGGACCATTTCCCTCCTGTGGTGAGGTTTCCGCACCGAGCACCACAGCCTGAGCTGCTGGCATCAGATTCTATGACTAACTCCGGGGCTGTTCCGAAAATTGCCTTTCCGTTCCACGCTTCCATGTTGTTAACCACCATAGAAGCTCCTCCCTCGCCTCCGAAGACAAAGGTATTTGATCGGAATAAGCCAGACCCTTGCGAAGATGTATGGCTTTCAATCTCTGAAGGGCCCGATAATGAAGAGGTGCTGGGAAAATGGCTTGAATTGATGTGGATAGAATACCTACGATTCTCGCCAACTTCCTTAGAGAAAGGGTGTCCGCTTTGAGGCTGGACCTTATCTCTTTGTGGATGTTCTTCAGTTTGGTGCGAGGTAAGTGGAGTGTAGAGTTTAGGGAATCGACCGTAAAACCTAGGAATTCGATTATCTGCGTCGGAAGAGTCACCGATTTCTTCCAATTTATGATAAAACCTAAGCTGGTGAGAGTTGATATTGTGAGATGAAGATGTTCCTTGAGGTTTACCGAGTCTTGGGACAAGATCAACATATCGTCGAGATATATGATCATGCGAATCCCTCTGCTCCTCAGAAAAGAGGTGATTGGTTTCATGAGTTTGGTGAAACACCAAGGGGCAGAAGAAAGACCGAAAGGGAGGCAGGTGAATTGCCATGTGATTTCTCTCCAAATGAATTGGAGAAGATGTTGTTGGCGTCGAGCAATGGGAACCGTGAGGTACGCGTCCTTCAGGTCTAACTGGACCATCCAGTCTGTTGGTAACAGGAGATCCCTGAGGCAATGAATGCCTTCCATTTTGAAATGCCTGTAAAGGACGAATTCGTTTAGGTTCTTTAAATTTATGACCGGACGTACCCCTGAGTATTTTTTGTGTACCAGGAAAATGTTGCTTATAAATCCTGGTTCTGAAGAATGGGCTTGAGTGATAGCCCCTTTCTTTTGAAGCTCTAGAACTTCTAAATTCACTAACTGTAAATCTTCCCTTGAGAAGTGGATAGAATGAGGAATCCTGTTTTGGTAAGAGGGTGAATAGAATTCTATCTGATAACCCTGAATTGTTTGCAATACCCATTGATCTGACGTGATCTGAGTCCAAGCGTGGAAAAAATGCCACCCAGTTTTTTCTCTGAGGGGATAAAAGAAAAGGGACTTACCTGCAAATGATCTGGAACGTGACAATCCTCTGGTGTTCTGAGATTTCCAAGTTCTTCCAAGTGGGGGGTAGAAAGGGCTGGGGTTCCTGGACTCATGAGGGTATGCCCTATTTGTGGGGTAAGATGGGTCTAGGACATTTCTGTAGTCTCTCCTATAGGGCCCTGATATGCGGCCGGGAAATCGACCTCTCCCTTTCCCGGCCCTGGCAAAAACCCGACTATTAAAAACTTTTTTCATAGAAGTCTGGGCTTTGTCCAGGGCTGTAAAGGTCCCAACAAATTTGCCGAGGTTCTTAACCCTTTGAGTGCCAGAGTGGTACAGAATGCATTGCAAAGCAATGCATTCAGTACCCCTCTGGCACTCAAAGGGTTAATAAAAGATTCCCCAAACAAAAGGCCATTGGCTTCTGGGCCAGCCTCCGTAGAGGCCATTTCCGATAACTTTGGGTTGATGCGTAAGAGGACTACTCTACGCCTTTCGGTGGATAAGGCAGTATTCGCGTTGCCTAAAAGGCAAATGGCCCTTTGAACCCATCACCGTAGGGTATTGATGTCAATCTTTGAGGAAGATGAGATGGCCTCCTCCATCATATTAAATATTTTTGCAAGTGGACCCACTACATCAAGGAGCTTGTCCTGACATTGTTTCAGGAAACGCTCTACACCCTTCCTGGCGTCCCTCCCCGATTTGGCCATATATTAGGCCATGGTAGGGTCCATAATAGGAGTGTCACACGTTTTGTGAATGGATGGTCGGGGGCATTCGGATTTTAATTTATTTCTGGATTTTGTGTCCAGATATTTTCTAATCCAAAGATCCAGGTACTGGGCCACATGATCCTTAGGGACCCAATCCGCAGATCTGGGATGTTTTATAGCTCCGGGGTCAAAAAGGGGTTTCCCTTGTTCATCCAGAACAAGATTGTCAGAATTATCCCCTTCGTCCCTATCAGATTCTACTACATTCTCCTGAGGTATATATTCCTCCCCTGAGGATTGGCTGGAGTATTCCTCAGCCTCTGAAGTAGAGGTTTCAGAGGAAGAATCCAGGCAAAACGAGTCAGGTTTGAAACGTGATGTATTTTGTTTTCTCGGGCTGCCATCCTCCCGAGATGAGGTTCTATATTGTGGTTGTCAACCACCAGTCAATTTGCCAGACATACTGGGCATGTCAATGGGAGAACGCTGATGTTCTCTTTCAGAGGAGACATGTTTTGTTTTCCGCTTCCTCTTTCCCCCAGGTATGATTGGGGTGTCATTAACAGGAGAAGATCCCATAGAACCAGGGTTCTCTAAGGGTTGAATTTTTTTGGTTCAGTTGGTTCTGAAGTATACCTGCTAGGGATTTCACCAGGGTATCTGTCATCTGATCCATACATGAGGCTATGGCGTTTGAAACAGTTTTATTGACTGAATGATCCAGTACAGTCTGGATATGGTCTTCATTAGGGTTGGATATAAAAATCATAGCCTCCTGATAATCTGAATTAATAGAGCCAGAATCTCCCTCATAAAATTGAGAAGGGATTTTATTGCCCTTCATAGGGGTACGTGGAGCAATAGATTTCTTTTGTGACATATTAATATGTTATAAAATATAATATATAGTATTTTCTTAAGCTCCCAGTAAATTACAACAGAAAGTACAGTCTGGGAATTGAACCCAGGAGTGCTGTGTTAAAGGTATGAGCTCGAACCACTATGCTATGGAAAATAGATAGGGGTGAAGGAAAAAATTCAGTCATATAAAGAAGTAGTATGTGAACTCTGTCAGAAGAGGGCATCTGGTGTCTTCTCCGGTCAGTCAGTAGCTTTGAATGCGCGCTGAAGAGAGTCGCGCATGCGCAGAAGCGGTCAGACGGGCAAAAAGCCCAAATCCAAGATGGCCGCCGCACCAGACGCTGAGAGAACGCTAGTAACGGGGAAAAAGGTAGCGGTGGTGAGCGGGGACAGTAGGCTTTAATAAAAGTAGTAGTAGGAGAGAGAGGTACAAGAGAATGGGCAAGAAATAAAGGAGAAGGGAAAACCTTCCCCTCAGTCAAGGCTTTGACAGAGACGCAAGGAAACAATAAGGGAAAAAACAAATCGACAGATAAGTGATATTAAACACAGGAGAAGAGACATAAGCTATCACTTAGAGGAAAAACCCAAATTTATATCATGCAATTTGGAGCTGACTATTAAATGCAGTATAACTATTTAAATTAAGTACAATACAGATAAGGTAAAACAGGTAGTACTTATCCTGCCATTGAGCAGCAAAGAAAGAGGGATTGGAACTACCTGTATCACCTGTTATGCACCTTTAGGGGAATATCATTGGCTACCTGTATAAGGGGTGGGGTTTACACGTGTGTGGTTCAAACGTTTTTTCTTTTTCTTTTCAAATGTTTAAAGGGATAGTAATACTTTGTTTATCTTTATTTTATTTTGTAGGCATTTACAAAACATGAAGAACAATGTAAGTCTTCTCTCTCAAACCTTTATGGTTTAAGAGATATTCACAAGCAAAGTATCCCCCCCCCCCGTTCAGCCAGATGAGAAGGGAGGTGCCCAAGTAGACAATCTTCAATTAAGATAAGGGAAAAAGCTGAAAAACTTGTCAAGGGGGGAAGGGCTTTCATTGTTTTCATACAAAGAAAATTGTCCCCTGCTGTTATCTGTCTGGTCTTACAACCAGATTCACATCTGAGAAGAGATGGCTTACACAAGGAAAAAGGGGCGGGAGGGGGAAACTTTGCTTGTGAATATCTCTTAAACCATAAAGGTTTGAGAGATAAGACATATCATTCTTCATGTTTTTATAATGCCTACAAAATAAAATAAAGTTAAAACAAAGTATTACTATCCCTTGAAGGTTTGCTGCTGAGTAGTAAAGATGGAGACTTTGCATAATAGGAGTCTCTGTGTCTTGCCATGAAATCCATTTTCTCTCAAACCATAAAGGTTTGAGAGATGTGATTGGGGGCATTAAAAATCTTTTTTTTAAGTTCTACAAGATGGGGATTAGTAAAATTAAAGTATTACTATCCCTTTAACACTTGAAAGCTTCTTTCCTGAATGCTGTACAGAGCCAGTTTATGACTGTGGAAAAGAGGTGAATTGTATTCTGACTAAATACCGTGACATGCAGCTGTTTGTTATTAATTATAATGTGAATAATACTGAAGGTTTGAATTGCCAGATACGTGCATACAAACATATTCTTTCACTATGGAACTAGAGAAGAAACAGCATATTATTTAACCTTGTGGCACTCAGTGTTAGAGGAATAGTAATGTTTCACAAAAACAGCAGCTCCAATTTATCTTCATAGTGTTTGGGCAATGGAGAGTGTTATTTTAATACTGTCAGAGTTGTAGTTCAGGAGTATTTGAATGATAAAGTATCCCCCTCCCACCCTTTTTACCTAGTGTAAGCCACCTCCCCTCAGATGTGGAATCTGGTCCTGGGACCGGACAGCTACAGCAAGGGACAATCTTCTTACTGTGAACATAAGGAAAACCCTGCCCCCATTGACAGCTTTTTCATGTTTTTCCTTATGCTCACTGAAGATTGTCCATATCTGCGATCCATCCAGACAGTCTTGCTTCTCTGAGGTGAGCAGTGTTACATCAGTAAAAGGGGTGAGAGAGGGATACTTTATCAAATGCTCTTGAACTACAACTCTGGCAGTAATGAAATAACACTCTCCATGGCCCAAATACTATGAAGATTAATTGGAGCTGCTTTTATTGTGAAACATTACTATCCCTTTAAGAAATGTATTAAGAATTCATATCAGCAGTTATTTCAGGTGGTGGTTTTCAATTAACCACCATGTTTAACTTCTTTTAACCCTTTCAGTGCTAGAGGGTTGCATAACTCATGCTTACCTAATGGAAAACCTGGAAAAAAGAAACCTCTAAGTAAATGTTCACTTCATAAAGCCTAATATATCAATACATTCCTGGTGTCACAGTTGTAATGTTTTAAGCCTTCAACACCAATACCTTACTTATGAAGTACTACTTTGCACATCAGGAGTTAATGGTGTAAATTGTGGTCCTGCTGCGAGAAGGTATCCGTTTACAAACTCAAGTTTGATTATAGACTTATCATCTAGGTACAAATCCCACTTCTGTTGTATGCAGGGAAGGCTTACTTCTACAGCACATGTGCCTAATCCTTCCCTGCAGGGGGCTATGGAGGGATATTTACAAAGAGCCGCACCGCTTTGATAAATATTCCTGAAACTGCCAGGATAGTGCCCCACTGGTAGGTAGGCAGATCTTCCCCCATGAGAATAGACCTGCTGATAAAACCGGGGCTGTGTTGTGAGCTCCTGTGTGTTCGAGGGCCATAGGAATTTTTTGTATTGATAACAATGGACAGTGGTGAACTATAGCCTGTTAGTCGTTAAGATTGTAGCCGTATTAGTCCAGTGATGTAGATGTAAAATAATTTAAAAAAATTAATTAATATCTTGTAATACATATGCGTGTATGTGCATACATATATATATATATATACACACATACGTGTGTGTGTGTGTGTGTGTGTGTGTGTGTGTGTGTAAAATAACAAACAAAATAAGTATCTTGTAATACCTTTTTTATTGGAGTAACAGAATTTTGGATTGAAAAGCTTTCGGGAGAACCTCCCTTTCTCAAGTCTAAAGCATTTCTGACTAAAAGGACACAGAATTCACAGTGATACATGCAATTCAAAGTTTAGCTGTGTACTGGGTTAAAAAAACATGACTGCAGATAAGACAAGAGAATCTACACTCTTCTTGCAGAGGGTAGTAAATACCTTTTGTAAGGATTATGGGGGGGGGGGGAAATGCAGGAGATGGTAATGGAGTGAGGAGAATTAAAAAAGTTGGCACATGTTAAGAATGCTAGAATTCCCATCCAACAATTCAGCATGCAGGCCTATATACAACATGCGTGTGTGTGTGTGTATGTATGTACTCATATGGGCGCATGTTGTATATAGGCCTGCATGCACATGCTGGATTGTTGGATGGGAATTCTAGCATTCTTAACATGTGCCAACTTTTTTTTAATTCTACCCACTCCATTACCATCTCCTGCATTTTTTTTTCTCTCTCTCTCACCACAATCCTTACAAAAGGTATTTACGATCCTCAAGAAGAGTGTAGATTCTCTTGTCTTATCTGCAGTCATGTTTTTAACCCAGTACACAGCTAAACTTTGAATTGCATGTATCACTGTGAATTCTGTGTCCTTTTATTCAGAAATGCTTTAGACTTGAGAAAGGGGGGTTCTAAGCTTGTCAATCCAAAATTCTGTTAGTCCAATAAAAAAGGTATTACAAGATACTTATATTGTTTGTTATTTTAAAACTGCATCACTGGACTAATACGGCTACAATCTCCATATATATATATATATATAAAATATGTATGTATATATCTACCTATATGGGCACAAGTTGTATATAGGCCTGCATACCCATACTGTGTTGTAGCATTCTTAGTATGTGCAATTTTTTTTTTAACTCTCTCCCCTCCCATACCATCTCCTGTATTTTTCTTCTCTTTCTCTCACCCCCCACACACTCTGCCTTGCACAGGGTATTTACGACCCTCTGCAAGAAGAGTGTGGATTTTCTCTTGGTCCCTGTCTTATCAGCAGTCCTGCTGTGTTAACCCCAGCAAACAAAACAGCTTTGAATTCAATGTATTAACTGTGAATTCTGTGTCCTTGTGCTCAGAAATGCTTTAGACTTGAGAAAGGGAGTTTATCCTGAAAGTTTGTCAATCCATAATTCTGTTAGTCCAATAAAAAAGGTATTACAAGATATATATCATTAATACAAAATAAATATCAACTTTAGTGCAAGTGAGTAATGAAATATGATCACATCAATGAGAAGACTGGTATTTAACAGAGTGAACTATTATCAAGAATTGTAGTGAAACATTTACACAACAGCAGCAACAAGCAGGTGGTTTATCCCTTCTGGGTTACTAGTTACTGTGTGTGTTTATGTAATCAAATAAGGACATTTATATTAACTCTTTGAGTGCCAAAGGGTTAAAATCTCAGGTGCGCCACACCCTACGGTCAGGTGTCCCTTATTTGACCAATGCTCCTAATGTTTGAAGCTTATGCCATAGACACTGCTTTGGGCTTGAAAGCCAGACAGGCTTTAATGAGGCTGTTCATGTACCCCACAAAATATGTAGCTAAAGTCACATACTTCTAGCTTGCATTTCAGCTGACGGGGACATTATCTGACCCCCCCCCAAAAAAAACCAAAAAAAAAACCCAACAAACTCCCATAGACGCAGACTTGGTAAGACATGATAATTGCCCTTTAAATGCTCTGCACCTTCAAAATAACATGCACTTTACTTTGATAAATGTGCTCCATTGTGTTTAACCAATATCTAGATAGAGTTTTGATTAAAATATATTGCATGACCTTCTCTTGTAATAGTAGCATAATTCTGTAGAGAGCATTTAGTTTCATTAAAACATAAATTAATGAATTTCTTGTATGCTGGTTTCATAAGCTAAACAAATGGCAGTTTTAAATTGTCATTACTCAACAAAGGCAGGTTCATGTATGCAAACAATCCTAAGTGGTTTTCATTGTTCAAAATCCCTTGAGAACCTTTTAGTGGCATGTAGAAGTAGTATATAACTAGGCATTAAATATTTTAATGAACAAATTAAATATTAATTTAAGACTGACTCATAATTTACACCTTTTTGTGCAAGTTGATTGAGCTGCAGGTGCATCTGTCTTTGAAAGAATATGCTTTTAACATTGCATTAGTAATTCAACAAGCATGTTTGTGTGTGTTTGTTTAAAATGTATGTTGGCCAAAAAAAATGCAACTGCATAGCTGTGATGCCATAGTAGTGTACAGCCACTTAAGTGTTTTTGGGTTGCAATCGGGGGTATGGCTCAACCAACCACTGCTTAGCCACTTTGCTTAGGAGCACCCCTGCCTTCTCAACCAACACACTATAGCTACATTGTTTAGGGCCTCAACCAACCACTGCTTAGCCACTCCAACCACCTCTTAGTCATTTTGCTTTTATAAAAGACAAATATCAAACCATGTGGTGGGGCATCAGGACCACTCCTGATTCCCCCCCCCCCCCCAATACTGATCTCCCAGCTTGGAGATCAACAGAGATGACACAGGGGAGCACAAGGGCTACCAGTAGGAGTGGGAAGCATCAGGAAAGCCTTTCACATCAATGTGGGAGGATTTCCCTCTTACTCCCCTTGGGTCACCTCTTGATCTCCCAGCTGAATTAGCTGGGAGATCAGTATCTGGGGGGCATTGGAAGGGGTCCTGATGCCCTACCAGGAGGTTTGACATTAATAACAAAATGGCGAAGCTGTGTCATAAATGCTAGTATAATATATGTATACTAGTATTGAAGGCCTGTGTGCACTGGCCAAAGTGCCACCCAGCGGCCTCTGCTGCTGCTCCGGAGCCGGGAGCAGAGACAAGCAGTGGGTTGTTCAAAGAGTCCCTCTCCGGATCAGTCGTGCCGCCACTCAGACTGGAGGCCGGTGCATTCGGTCAGTATCTACTGCGCATGTGCGTATTACACACACAGGGAGAGACGCATCCTAGCAAATGATATTATAGGATGGTGTGTGTCTCCTTCCTGTATACTTCGTCTGTGTGTTTGTTTTTACAAAAACCAGGCTGCTACACCCACACACAGATATAATCCATTCAATATTGCAGCCTCTTTAGTAGACTGCATCAAATCAAAGCGGCTGAAATCATCTCACTACTTGCTGGCAAATATCCTATTGTTGCAGAAGTAATCTCAGTGCTAGTTTTGCTCTGTTTCTCACTCTTTCTGCCACATCTAATCCTTGCCTTTATCACAACCTTCCTTTCCATGAAGTTTCCTTCTGCCCTCTCTCTGCACACACACATATAAACCCCTCCAGCACTTTTCTCTACAGACAGACCCATCTAACCATCCCCTACATCTCACAGACTTCCTCTACATGTTGTTTCTTCCTCGCTGCTTGATAAATAAAGCCTAAAATCAATTAAAAACAATTACAACTGTGCAAAAGGTAGACAACAGGGAAGAAAAGATAGAAGGGGGATGTACAAATATGATTACTTGCTAAAATAGGCGCAAGAACAAGTTAACTGAAAATTCTCCTTGTCAGGTTGCTTGCATAAAGGGTTAGGCAGTGAGCCAGTGTATGGGCATTTTGGGTTCCTTCTGTTCCTCTGCTCCTTGCTCCTCACTATGTACTAACAAGGAACAGAGGAAGTCTGTGTACAAGTCTTACATTTTCCTGTGCATGCTGTAGGATTAGCACTCTGGGCTTGCTCCCATTAACCCTTGAGTGCTAGAGGGGTGCTCAATGCATTACTTTGCAATGCATTATGTACTCCAAGGGTTAAGGTCTTAACCCATTGAGTGCCAGAAGGTACACAATGCACTGCGGATCAGTGTGTTGTATACCCCTCTGGCACTCAGAGGGTTAATAATGCCTGAAAATGTGCATCAGAATGCACTAAAGCTACTGGACATCATGTTACAGATTGACATGATTATTTGTGGCAGGGCTACAGGACACAGAACTCCTACTGTCATGAAGGTACCTTAGAGGATAGCGTACATTTAGAGAAGGGGAAATATTGGACATACCGGCACACACGTTTCATCCTCACACAAAAGGTCAAGCTTACATCACTAAAGACTCAACCCCAACTGAATCCCTACTCATGGATGCCAAACAAAACTCAAAATTCTTATCAAGGATACCATTTTAGCGGACCATCACCGCAGAACAAAATGTATTCGTTTGATGTCTTGGGAAAGAGAACAAGGCCAAGAATTAAAGTATTAGTCAGTAATTCATTGCAAAATGCACAGTTTGACAACCAGTGTCCGAGCCCTGGAAACTAATAATTAAAATTATTTTCCTTTGGTATAAAAGGTATAGAAGAATTTACTCCACCACCTCCCACTACAATGGAGATGTAAACAAGACAGTGAAACCATGGTTCACATGTGGCACATTTGTTTCTATTAAATGCAGTGGAAGTTAATTTTAGTGAGTGTATTGTGGCTATCCGTACATGCTTTTTTGAAAATGTCCATTTATCTGAATAAAATAAATAAACAGAAGATACCTTCTCTCTTTTTCAGATCTGGCAATGTGGAGGAAAGTTGTTGTTTACTCCTTGCTCACGTGTAGGACACATTTATCGTCTGCATGGCTGGCAAGGAAATCCTCCACCTGTTTATGTAGGATCATCCCCCACACTAAAGGTAAGTTTAAAGGCCAATGAGTGATGCATCCGTTCTGCATGTTGTATTGTAGAAAGAGACATATAAATCAGATAGGTGAAGCTTTCTTAGACATGACCAAACAACACCCACAAAAGCTGTGAGTCAGAGACAGCACTACATTCTGGTTATGCTGTATTTTGTTATGGTCCCAGATAGTAATATAGTTGAAGAGACTGGAAAAAAAGACATGCTTTCCAGGAAGTTCAGTCTTTGCTATAACATCCTCGATTGAGAAGAAGGCAAAGAAAACCCAAAAAAACCTATATACAGTTAAGCCCGAAGTGGGGGAAGGGGGATCACTTCCTGATTCCTAAAGGCTGATGGATATTTCCTTGGATCAATATCTTATCTGTATTGAAACCAATTGTTATAATTCTTAATATTGTTCTCAGCTAGAAAGGTATCCATTACTTGTTCAAAAAATCTACAGAATCTGCAAGCGCAGCTTCCAGAGGCAAAGAATTCCACATACTTACTGCCCTTGCTGTTTAGTTGAAAGCACATTTCCTCTAGTCTTAATTGATGACCCTCTTGCTTTTTGCTCAGCTTATTGTGTAACTTGTTCCCTAGAGAGTTCATTGTATCGGCCTCCAATATATTTGCAAATGGTAATCATATCACCCCTTGTATGTCTTTTATCTAATGTAAACAAACCCAGTTTGGCTAGTCTCTCTCTATAACGCAGATCCTCCATTCCCTTTATCAGTTTTAATACACATCTCTGTACTTTTCATGTTCACTAGCATATTTTTAAGAGCTGGTGCCCCAAATTGTACTCTTTATTCTAGATGAGGCCTTACCAAGGATTTATAGAGGTAGAATTATCATATGCATCTATTCCCCTTTTTTTATGATAGTAACCACAAACTGTTCCCTATCCTTCAACCAGCTTTGTATCCAATTGCAAAGTTTATCTCCTAGTCCCAATTTCCTTATTTTATACACCAGCCTTCTAACATTGCACATTGTTGTGGTTTATTGTCTATAAGCACTCCTACACCTTTCCCTGATAAGCATTCCCCAGATAGTTTACCATTTAGTGTATATATAGCAGGTTTGACCCAAATGTATAACCTTATATTTATTTATATTAAACCTCCTCTGCCATTTTTCCAGCCATTCATTCAATTAATACAACATTTTTCTGCTGGGAAAAAACCCATCCTGCTCTGTATGTGCTTACTTGCACAGCTTAATGTCATCAGCATATCTGGGAACTTTACATTTAGCTGGCCCCAGAGGGGGACTCCTTTGGTGCCGCTGGGTGAAATCTATGACACGATTTGCTTCAAGAAGGGGGCAGGGCTTAATCATGAGTGGAGGCAAGGCTTCTCGGACCTACAAAATCGACTGGGGTAGGAGAAGAAATGTGAGAAACAAATGGGGAAGTAGCAGATGTGGGTAGAGTTTCAGAAGAAGCTCCCCACATCCAGAGAATCAGCCTCTGCCCCGGTAATACAGAGGCAAATCCGGAGTCTCTGGGGCAAAACTGGAGCGTTCCCAGCCATGGTCATCAGCAAAGATTGAGACATTACTTTCGACACTTACGTCAGGATCAATAATAAACACATTAAAAGCATTGGTCCCAGGTGCACCATGTGACACCCCACTTACAGATTTAGACCAACCTGAAAAGGTCCATTTACCACAACTCAGTTATAGTCTATAATTTAACCAGTTCCCTGTCCATGCACAGATATCACCTCCCAAGCAGAAGCCTTTTAATTTATGCAGTAATCTATTGTGAGACAAAGTATCAAAGGCTATAAAAATAGCAAAAAGTCCCCAAATCACTACTGATTGTAATAGGGCTTTTAATCCCTTAAATGCAAGATATCTGTAGTGTATTGCCCTCTTTAGCTTTTAAAGGGATAGTAATATTTAAAATTAAAAAAAAATTATGTTGTAGGGTTTATCCCCCTGAGTAAAACAAGGGAACTCCCACTGCTGAAAGGTGTTTTATTCAAAAGTAATTACAGCTCAAAGTTGAATTTTTTAGGTGCAATATCACAGTGGCCTGAAATTGTACAGTGTTGCTGTTGCTACACCATCCTATGGAAATTTATGGTCCTGGGACCATACTGCACCTAAAAAATTCAACTTTGAGCTGTAATAACTTTTGAATAAAACACCATTCAGCTGTGAGAGTACAGGTGTTTTACTCAGGGGGTTAAACCCTACAACGTATTTTTTTTTTCTTTTTTTAACATTTTAAGTATTACTATCCCTTTAAGGCATTAAAAGCACTGTATAAATCAGTGGACAGTATTTCCCCTATAGTTTAGCTGGTTTTTGCCTGAATTGCTCATCTTTTGTTTTCTGCATCAAGGTAAAGGTTTTTAATATGAACTGCCACCAGTATGCTACACATGGAAACACTATAATTCAGTGCTCCCAGAGAGCTTAATACTAAAGGGTTGGGAGTGTCCAAAATATGAAATTCTGATTACACACGAGGAAGGAAATAATATGGACAAAGAAGGAGTAAGTGGAGTTGGGGGGAAGAAACTGGATGCGATCTGTCAGGAAGCGAGCAAAATGTGGATAAATGAATAGTGCTAAAAGGGAACACTGAGATTAATCCCAGACACCTGGTACTTAACTCCTTCATTGCCAGAGGCTTGGGAAACAGTGCTGGCCGTACATATTATCAACATTTTTGCTGTCTGATTTGGTATGATTCCCGATGGTAACTTTCTAGTTATATATGGAAAATTATATATCAGGGTTTTTTTTTTAAGAATTAATTCAGCCTATTCATTGCTCCTCGCAAAAACTATATTTTGCATCGTGTGACAAGCTATGATGAGCTATGATTTCAAATACAAAAAAAAAAGAAAAATAATTATTTTGTCACTATCAAAAACTATATATTAAAAAACATTGAAGTTGGTAGTGAAATGTTTTATTATTTTTAAAAGTCTTGAACCCCCTGAGTACAAAATACCAAATATATATAATTTTCCCAACATGCACGGGCTGCATAGACAATTATCAAGTGCACAAAGTGGTTTTTAAATTTTATTAACTAAAATGCACATTCCAGTGGTTACGTGGTAATACTACCCTACAACAGCTAAATAGCTGTATAAAACCCATATATTTCCTGAAACTAGATGTCCCACTGCATCAAATAAGGGGTCACTTGTCTTTTAATCCTTAGCCTGGTGTGCACAAATCTTTCCAGAACGTGGCACTAAAGAAAAAAGTAGGAGTTTTTTTTACATTAGTATCACTTCAAATGTGCTTAAAATGATGGAAGTTCCTACTATATTCAGTAACTACTGTTCTTATGAGAAAATCGGCACCCTATTGGTATGAGTTGACGTACTTTAGGGTGTGCCAGAAGCACAAAACTACACCCACGGTTTACTTTTTAAGCTGCCTGTCTGAACTAATATGGTAATGAGTATTAGATATAAACGAAGTTATGCAAATTGCAATATTTTGGACAGTAGACAATTATCTGCATCAAAGTAGTCTTATTGCCTGTCTAGCTCTGGATAAAGGGAATATTAAATTTATTTAAAAACTGTACATCATACTACTAAACTGAGGAATATTGCTTTGAAAGTACTTTACCCCTCCCAGTGTATATAAAAACTATCTATAATCATTCATATACTGGCTCAATCAGTGCAGTCCTGGTCCTCAGACTCAGATCCAGACACACCACTATTGCAGAGGAAATCAGTCAGTTTGTCCAAACCTGCAGATATTGATCCAGATGATATCTAACACTCTATTGATAGATCTATCCTTCAGGAAGAAAACTGTGACAATCAATAATCACTCTGACTTAAATCAAAACAATCCAAATGAAAATATATGCAAACTGTGCTTGACACATTGCTAAATCGAAAAAACATTCCACAACCCTATAAAAATGTTTAGTAAAGTCCCAATCCTAAAGTATCCAAAACACAAAAGTGCAAACAATACGTGCACACTGATAAATGATAAACAGTGTTAGTAGATGAAACAAGTTGGATCGATCCAGATATACACACAATGATGAAAAATGAATGATGAATCCAAATGTGTTAATGCTGAAATTAGAAAAGTGTTATGGTGATGAATCACTACTTGAAACAAATAATCATATAGATCCAGTGATGAAGAATGATGAAAATGAAGTGGTTAAATAAATTAAATCAAACTGCCAGTATGATGAATGTGTCCAACAGAAAGAAATATACAGTCAGGTGTCTGTCTCACCGATAATATGATGTGGATCAGCAATATTTCAGTACCATAAATTTTCCATATTCCCTCCAGTATCGATAAGAACTATCTTTGTATCACATGCTGAGTTTACATCAAAGGCTCTTCTCAGGACTAATACCGCCATAATATAGGTATGGGGGAAGCCGGAGACTCATCAACATATTACTTCAGTAAGGAAACAAACATCCTTCTCTTACCTCACTGTGTCTTCACTCCCGCCACTTCTTTCCCATTCACGCTTATATTAGCGTTCTCACCTTCTCATCATTCACTGGCATCTTCACCTGTATTTTAATATTTCAGCCTATTATTAATGTATCAATCACTTCAGATAGTTAATCCTTTTCAGCGTGTGCCTCCCAGCGAGGAATATGTTTTGATTTAGCACTATATTATGCACAGTCTGGGTTATTTTGATTCAAAGGGATAGTAATACTTCGTTTTATCTTAATTTTATTTTGTAGGCATTAAAAAAACATGAAGAACGATATAAATCTTATCTCTCAAACCTTTATGGTTTGAGAGATATTCACAAGCAAAATTTGCCCTCCCGCCCCTTTTACCTAGTGTAAGCCATCTCTTCTCAGATGTGGAATCCAGTCCATAGACCAGACAGATAACAGCAGGGGACAGTCTTCTTCCTATGAGAACTTCCCTCGACAAGTTTTTCAGCTTTTTCCCTTATCTTAATTGAAGATAGTCCCTCTCTGCAGTCTACCTGGGCATCTCCCTTCTAATCTGGCTGAACAGTGTTATATCCGTAAAAGGGGCAGGAGGGGGATACTTTGTCATTGAATTACTTTTGAACTACAACTCTGACAGAATTGAAATAACACTCTCCAAAGTCCAAATACTATGATGATTAATTAGAGCTGCTTTTATTATGAAACATTACTATCCCTTTAAAGTCACAGTGATTATTGATTGTCACAGTTTTCTTCCCGAAGGATAGATCTATCAATAGGGTGTTAGATATCATTTGGATCAATATCTTCAGGTTTGGTCAACTGACTGATTTCCTCTGCAACAGTGGTTTGCGTGGATCTGAGTCGGAGGAACAGGACTGCACGCATTGAGCCGGTATATGAATGATTATAGATAGTTTTTATATATTGATTGGTGGGTGTGTAACTGAACACCGACCCCTGCTGTGCGTTTTATGACGAGTGGAGGTGTTAATCGGTAGCACAACACTATTTTTATGTAGGGAGCACTCCCTTTGTATTAAACTGTATTTTATGTTAATGTTGTGGTCTATATATGGGACAGTTTGTTTGGGCACCATGTTTACCACTCCACATTTGTTTATCTAACTGGGAGGGGTAAAGTACTTTCGAAGCAATAGTCCTCAATTTCGTAGTATGATGCACAGTTTTTAAATAAAGTTAATATTCCCTTTATCAAGTCTCTTTGAGGTTTCATTTTTCTTTCAGAATTTATATATATCATTAATGGTAATTGGCGCAACCACTGCTAGTTTACATATATTTCATATTTTGTTCCTTACAAGTGGGGATCTGGTGTGTGATAGCGACAGACATAATCTGGGGAGCATAAAAAAAATTATATATATATATATATATATATAGATAGATAGATATTACATGGAAAAAAAATATATTGCAGTGTTTATCCTTATGAGTATAACAGGATACTACTGCGGCTGGAAGATGATTTATTCAAAATGTAATTGCAGCTCAGATTTGTGTGCTTTGGGTGTTGTACCTCCACAACCTGACATTTTTGCAGTGGCGCTGTTTCTACAGCATCATATAGAGGTTTATTGGTACTGGCAATAGCTATCCATTGATTGCTTTAGTATCCAATCAGCTCCACCAGAAAAGTCAAGGTCATGGAAGTATTGCACCCAAAACATGCAAGTTTAAGCTGCTTTAATTTTTGATTACAACACCTCCCAGGATTGGAGTGCTTTTGTTTTAATCATTTGGATAAGCCTGCAGTAAATAAATAATAAATGCTACAATAAATAATATATTCCATATTTGCAATATCCCTTTAATATAGATATGAAGTGGTACTCACAGGGATTGTAGATTAACTAAGAATAGTTTTATTTTCCCAAAGTTTCTGCCTTATTTTTCCCCTGGAAAGGAAACTCTTTTCTGAAGCAACATTGAGCAAAGTAACGATCATTATATTTTATTCATAAAGTGGTAGAATATTCATAGCTTTTCTTTATGGGCTTTTCCTGCTAAGTAAAACAAGGACACTTCCATTGCTAACAGCAGGGCTGGATTTAACCCCTTAAGGACTAGAGTGGTGAGCAGTACATTGCTTCATAATGTGTTGCAGTCTCCTCTGGTTCTAAATGGGTTAAGGATCTAATGGGCCTGGAGCTTAAATTTATGATGGGCCTATTCTACTGGAGGGGTGTAGTGCAGTGGTTCTCAACCTGTGGGTCGCGACCCCATCAGGGGTTGAATGACTATTTGCCAGGGGTCACCTAAAACTAGGGCTCCACAAGCAGGGGTTTCATTTAGATGCCCCCAGCCGCTTGGGTAGCTTGCCCTTATACTTTTAATTGAGTGGATAATCGGAGGCCCGGACTGAGTGCACCAGAGTAGCGAAGTGATGCCTCCAGTTCACATTTATAATACAGTGGAGCCGTTCCATTGGCTCCCGAGATATGTCAAACCGGAAGTATGTTTGTTATGTAATGACTGGGGCCAGCGGAACTGCCGCATTGAATGAGCTGAGCAGCTCCAACACACAGCATCGCAGTGGTCCCAGAATGCAAAAAACACATTGTCGCGCCGCACGTCACGTCAATCATCCCAAGGACAGGCAACAGCGACAGGTAATGTTTTTTTTCTGGCACTCAAAAACTGATAGGGGCAATATGGAGATGATGGGGGGGCAATGTGAGGGCAATATGAGATGATGGGGGGGCAAGTTGGAGCTGATGGGGGGGCAATATGAAGATGATGGGGGCAATGTGGAGATGACAGGGCAAGTTGGACCTGATGGGGGGCAATGTGGAGCTGATGGGAGCAGTGTGGAGAGATGATGGGGGCAATGTGGAGATGATGGGGGCAATGTGGAGATGATGGGGGGGGCAAGTTGGAGCTGATCAGGGCAAGTTGGAGCTGATGTGGGGCAATGTGAGAGCAATATGGAGATGGTGGGGGCAAGCTGGAGCTGATGGGGCAATATGGAGATGATGGGGGCAATGTGAGGGCAATATGGAGATGAGGGGGCAAGTTGGAGCTGATGGGGCAATATGGAGCTGATGGGGGGAAATGTGAGGGCAATGTGGAGATGATGGGGGGGGACAATGTGTGTGCATGCATGCAATAGTAATAGAGACAAAGACACATGCAACAGACATACACACATATAGACACAGAAGCTCCCACACACATGCACTGACATACATAGAGTGAGATAGACATACTCATACATGCAATGATACACACACATGTAAGAGAGAGACAATTTTGACGTGAGCCATACATATTTATTTTGGGCAGGGGGAAATCTTGGGTGAGTTCCCACACTTCCCAGGACTTTGACCCCTCCCTAAAACCATCAGAAAATTGTTTTTTTATAAGAGTAGCAAAATTACAGCGATGAAGGAGCAACGAAAATAAATTTACTGTTAGGGGTGCCCACAACTTGGGAAATTTTATCAAAGGGTTGCGGAACTAGAAAGGTTGAGAACCACTGGTATAGTACAATGTGCTGTTGATACAGTGATAGTGATTCTGAACTCCAGTCCTTGCGGCACACCAAAGTTTTTCAGGACAGCCTTACTTAAATAAAGGCAGATTAATCACAACCACAGACCTAGCGATTACCCAGGGATCAAGCAGGAATAATTTAAAAACATGCACTGTTAGTGTACCTGTAGGCAAAATACAGCATTAACATGACTTGTCTAAATATTGTTATTTATTTATTTTAAATGGATTTTTATTGAGTTTTCAGTGATCAAATGGTAACAAACAACATGTACATTGAACAGCGGTAAAATAATAATAATAGCACAAGGTACAAATGGCGACATGTTCCATGAAAAAGTCAATAGGTATACAGATTAATACCATATAATGAAATCCTAACCGCGATAAAATCCAAGGTGCCACATCTTTAAAGTTGTGAGGCAGGTGAGAACACAACCCATAACTATGACTGTGTAGTGGGTAGGGGAAGATGAAAGGCAAGAAAAGGAAAAAGAGGATACTGAAACAGAATAGGGGAAGAATAGGAAGAAGGAAAAAGGAAGAATAGAAGAAAGAGGGAAACTGCTTAGGAAGATGGTCCGAGAGTGTGCCTGCAGAGAGGACGAGGCCATCACCCGCTAGTGTCAGAAATAATTAAGGCCCTATGGTATTAACAGAGTAATCCCACCAGTCCTCAAGAAAAAAATGAAGCAGCTCAAGATCACATCCATTCCTTAGGAATGTCAGCCTGATCAGTAGCACCTGGGTCTGGACCCTATTTGCCCAGTTGGAGGTTGAGGGAGGTGTAGATGCCTTCCAGTGTGCGGGGACAAGGGCTTTAGCTGTGTTTAGCATGATATGCAAAAGTACCTTTTGTACATAACTGGGGTGAGTCCCGAAAGAGAGAGACCTTCCAGGGATCTCTGGACAATATGATATGCAAAAAACATTTGATGTGTGCTAAGCAAAGAGACCAGAATGTCTGAATGGATATACAGTACCACAAAATATGACTAAATGTCCCCTTTTGCGGTTTACTTTGCCAGCATACAGCACTCTTACTTGATGATATGGCTTGCAAGCATGGCAGGGTATAATACCACCTAAAAAGAAGCTTGTAATTAATTTCAGTAATCTGTGTGAAGACTGAGGAGGATCGTGTGGCATGCCCGATGTTAGATCAGTCATCATCCCATAGGGTGGCAGCCAGCTCCCCTTCCCAGGCCTTGGCATAGTTTGGTTTATGTTCCAACTGGAGAAGAAAGAGGATGTGATAAAGTCTGCCCAAGAACTCTGGTACATTGTTCATTCAAAAGAAGCTTACCAAAAGGAGTGTAAGCATGAAATACGCACTGTCAGAACTGTGGCGGTTCAAGAAGTTGCTTCATTCGAAAGAATTTCAATAGCTCTGTTGGGCATAAGGATACTTTCTCCTTGAGAGCCTGAAAGGCTAAAAGGGAATTATGAGATGCTAATCATGCAAACATAGGTTCAGAACAGCTGCCCATGCAGGGAAAGCAGACTCCAGTAGCATGAAGAAGTAGGCCTGGAATAGAATGTACTCGAGAGAGGTGAGGGGGAAAAGCATTGGGTGTGACCTAAAGGACTTTGTTCTGATGGAGCCTGGAAGGAGTAGTTAGCTAAGCGCATCCGTTTTTGACTGAAAGTGTTATTCCGAGACCCAAGCTTTATTATTTGCCTTATTTATGCATTCTGGAATCACAGCTAATAAAGTGGGTAATGTCTGAAGTCCATAACTCCAAAACCCCCCTTAGGTTTCAGTCTAATGAGAGTAGTGTTTTTCAGCTGCTGGTGTGTGGAGTACCAGATGAATCCATTGACAGGAGAGAACAGGAGTTTAAAGGACGCATTAGGTTTTCTTGTTCAAAGAAGCAATGCTAAGGAACATTTTTTGACATCCAAGTGTAAGCAAGACTTTAAAGGGTTTGTAATGTCTACTTAAAAGTATTTCTCAGAGTCTTATTTATATTAAAACTAAGAGAATGCACTATATGCAAGTCCTTAATTTTCTGTACTTTAAAAGTTATGCAGAGATAAAGATCCCCTGCCTGCCCCTTCTGGCCTCCTCCCTCTGAATTTCAGATCAGGTTGTGCGACTCTACAGCTGCAGCGAGGGACAAACTTCGGTATGTAAGTATAAGGAAAATTTCCCTTTGCTTACTGTAGTTTGTCATTTTTTCTGCAGCCGTCCAGCCTGCAGCTTCTGGTGACGTGCCAGAAAGGGGCGGGCAGAAGATCTGCATAACTTTTGAAGTACAGAAAATGAAGGACTTACGTATAGTGCATTCTCTTAGTTTAAATATAAAGAAGACTTGGAGAAATACTTTTAAGTAGACATTACTGACATTTTAAGCTGGGCCCTAAGTTGTATATGTTGAGGCAGAGTTGCCCCAGAGAGAATGTTTATGAAGCGACGCAAGATAATTTATCTCATTGAGCAAAGTGTCAGTCTGAGAAGAAAGCTGTTTTTTTCTGACTATTGGCTAATCTGATCAGTTCCCCACGGACGATGCATTTGTGAGCCTCCCACACCAATGCAGGAGAGCTATTCTGGCCTGGATTGTTCTGAGTATATTCAGTCAGTAATCCTTCAACTGCTCTGCAATGCGTTGCATACCCCCATCTGGCACTCAAGGGGTTAAACTATGCACAGATGCCTCTATGAAAGTATAGTGGCAGTTTGCACATTATTATTATGTAGTAGAAATTAGCAATGTAGAGCACCAGTTCACCTGGATCAGTGGCAAACCCTGGACTTTCAGAGAGGGGTCCCCCCCCCCAAAAAAAAAAAATAATAATTAAAAAAAAAAAAAAAATAATAATAAAAAGTGTGCAAACACCTCCCTGACTCAAATGTAGTTTGTCTAATTCTAAATCCCAAATCCAAATGCAGCTGTATGTGCTTTAACCAGGGGTGGACAAACTGAAGTCTTATTGCTATGGTTGGAGTACATATAATTCTTAGTTGGCTGAGCAACAAGTTTCTCACCACTAACACAGTCATATGTACAACAGGAGCAGACATTTCTCAATACTGTGGAATCTTATCTTTAAGTCTGTAGAATACACAGGTGTTGCTATAACAAGTCTGGAATATGACTGGAGAATCATTTATTTTACTCTGGCCAGTTAATGTTTTTGCTGAATTAACAGATTTATTCAATGTCTTATTGTTATTTATTCGCTTTGAACAGCTTTCAGACATATGGCAGACTCTGGCAGGATAATATGGCTCTTGCTTTAACCTTTTGTGTGCCAGTGAGTTGTCCAATGCATGGCAAGCCCATGCTTTTGATGCCTCCCTGGTTCCTTTAGGGTTAATGGGAATCATCTTCTCCCTCCTAATGCTCCTTTTCCTCATAAAAGCCTCAGTTATCCTGTCACAACTTGTCACTGCAGTGACAGTATCTCACAAATAATAGTAGTTGATTCCTGCTTATGTGCAGGATAGTTGCATATGTCAAAGTGGAAGCTCTTAACTCTCAATCCATTTTCCTCTTGTATTTGTCTGTTTTCCTACATCTGAGAGAAGTTGTTTTGACAGCTTTACTCTGGTCTTTGAGTAACTTACATATGCCTTAAACCCTCTGAGTGCCAGAGAGATATCCAACGCATTGTGTCTGGCACTCAAAGGGCTAAAGACGTCTGGTTCTGAGACACAAAAGGACAGGGAACAAACTGGGGCAAACCCGCAAATCAATCAATATTCAATTTAATTTAAAGGGATAGTAATACTTCGTTTTAACTTTATTTTATTTTGTAGGCATTAAAAAAACATGAAGAATGATATAAGTCTTATTTCTCAAACCTTTATGGTTTAAGAGATATTCACAAGCAAAGTGTCCCCCTCCAGCCCCTTTTACTTCTCAGCCAGGGCAGAAGGGAGCTGCCCAGGTAGACTGCAGAGAGGGACAATCTTCAATTAAGATAAGGGAAAAACCTGAAAAGCTTGTCAAGGGGGGCAGGGATTTCATTGTTTTCATAGGAATAAGAGTGTCCCCTTCTGTTATTTGTCTGGTCTATGGACTGCATTCCACATCTGAGAAGAGATTGTTTACAGTAGGTAAAAGGGGCGGGAGGGGGAAACTTTGCTTGTGAATATCTCATAAACCATAAAGGTTTGAGAGATAAGGCTTATATCATTCTTCATGTTTTTTTAATGCCTACAAAATAAAATAAAGTTAAAACGAAGTATTACTAACCCTTTAAATAGAGAATTTTAACCCATTGAATGCTAGTGAGGTCTCCAATGCATTGCAAAGAGGGTATTAAAGACCCCTCTAATGTTCAGGGGGGTTAAAAGCTCCATAAAAGTAAATGGGAATTTTGTTGTTTGCCCCCTTTGGATTGTGCTGTTGGTTTGTCCCTGAATTGCTTCAGGTCTTTTCTTAGTAAATGAGTCTCATTATGGCTCTGTGTAGGCAAAAGAACATTAATCAGAACCCAGCATCTGAAAGCAATTGGCAAATTTACTTTTAAGTGTTTCTAATGATTCTGAAGAAGGAATAAAAGAAACAGAAATGAAAATAACAGGACGGTTCTTCACATTGTACCAGTCTCTGTGTTATTGTAGTAATCCTGAAAAACTTGACTCTTGGTACTTTAAACCTCTTGTGTGCTAGAGACCATTCCAATTCATTGCTCACAATGCACTGGCGATGCCTCTAGCATCCAAATGGTTAAAGCATTATGGCCTTCGATTTACAAATCTGTGAAAACAGCCAGTATGTTATTTTAGCAGCTCTCCATAGCAGTGCAGTATAGATAAATATATTTTTACTAACGAGTAAACAAAACTATTGAAGTAAAATAGGCCAGAATATGCCACTTGCACATAAAACCAGCTTTTTAGGTGCAGACCTGCCAGTGCAGACATTTTTTGGGGCCATTAACTAGCACTGGAATTCCTGGAGGCCTAGTGATGTAGAAACATTTGTGAAAGGCCCCCATCCACCTCCATTAATCCAGATAGTAAACTGGGCAGTATAGGAATTGATAAGTGTCTCACTGAGGCCCAGTAATTAATTTAGTAAACAACTCCCATGGTCTGTGAAATGTTATGTTTACTTTAGTGGTTCTATAATCACAGTGCCTGTTGGGCTGTTCTACCTTATGTGGTAAAGACTGTTATGTTAACAGATCATATGTGTGTTGCAAAATCTTTGTAACCACAGGTTTATTCCACAACATTAGAATTTGTTAAAAAGTATTGTGTTTATTGTGCCCACCCCCAGTTGCTGTCTGATGTCACCCACATGTTTTCTGTTTTAAGCAGTCAAAGCAGGAAGTGGGGTTGGGTTTGAAGAGGTTAGTGCTTATACACAGATGTATGCACTTAAAATGATTGTATGCTATGCTACATATCCTGGGGTGTAGCCAGTGGCATTGGAGGCTAATGCCAGTGAAGCTGTGCTGGGGTATTTATATGTTCCACCTACTGAGTTATACTACAAAGAGTTTCAGAGCACCTTAGGACACATACAGTGTGTTTAGCAACACTTCTTTCTAGGTGATAGTTTCCCTTTAAAACCTGCACTGCTGGTGTGGGTTGAGGAGCAAGTTTGGACATATTGCACAAATAAAAATGGATTCACTCTGGGGGGAAAACCATCAGTACTATAGAGGGCAACAGAAATTGCCATTGTGCATATGCATATGGCCCCAAGACCATCCCTGGGAACTTCATCCCTTTCCACCCCAGGAGAAGGCTCATGTGCTGCTAACCAGGGGATGTCAATGATAATTTGTGTCATTAAGGTGGTGGGGCTTAATCGGGTGGGCAGTGCTTATATGTGGCTTTTTGTCATAAAGGAGGTGGGAAGGGGGCAGAGCAGGGTGGGAAGGAAGGGAAGGAGAAGAAACTCACCACCGCCAGAGAATCAGACTCTGTCCCTGGAGACCCAGAAATTCAGTCTGAAAACCAGAGGCTCTGGAGCAGATCCGGAGAGTTCCCAAATATGCCCAAGACCCGATGTCACCTTCATTTTAGCTAAAATAGTGTGACAACCGCAAAAATAATTATCTTAATAACTCCTATTCCTTCTTTCTTTAGTAAGTATTTTTTTCTCATTACAGAACTATGTCAGGGTGGTGGAAGTCTGGTGGGATGAATACAGAGATTATTTCTATGCCAGTCGTCCAGAGACTAAAGCCTTGGCCTACGGAGACATCAGCGAGCTAAAAAAGTTCCGCGAGGATCACAACTGCAAGAGTTTTAAATGGTTCATGGAAGAGATTGCATATGACATCACTTTACACTATCCACTGCCACCTAAGAACGTGGACTGGGGAGAGGTGCGTACAGATTCTCTTAAGTTTTAGTTTTGGAGAGACTACCCTCAAAGTTTTGAGGCACTATTTACATTGACATTGTCACAGTGACAGCAAAATATTTAAAAAAATGCACAAGTTGTGAATGGTGTCCTATGAGGCTTGTCGCACAGAAAATGTCTGCTGCAACTGTCTTGGAGAAATGCAGCATGCTATAACTTTTTTCAGACAGTGCAACAACATAACTGCTAATTTGTAGTAATGGGTTTCAGTGGAATAACACAGGTAGTGTTTTCACTGTGATTTTATCACATACTAGTGTAAAAGCCTGTGTACACTGGCCAAGGTCCAGTGAGGTAAAGAGGCCGGTCCTGCACTGCGTATTGCCACCACCTCACTGGCTGCACATGCGATGCAGTAATGCCCAGTAGAGACTGCCCGAATACGTAGAATGCTCCCGGCATTCTGTGCGTTCAGGCAGTCTCTACTGTGCGTGACTGCATCAGCAGTCTCTACTGCGCATGACTGCAAAAGTCCTTGTACACAGGTCAGCATTCTGTGCATTCAGGCAGTCTCTAGCACGCATTACTGCATCGGCAGCCTCTACTGCGCATGACTACAGAAGCCCTTGTACACAGGCCAGCATTCTGTGCGTTCAGGCAGTCTCTACCGCACATGACTTCATCAGCAGTCTCTACTGCGCATAACTGCATCGGACGAACATACATCTGGCCATTTATATTATAGGATATTGAGAAAATGGGATGTTGTGAAAACATTTCAACATTGTAGTATAAATACACCAACACTTTCAGTTGCTACAATAAACATTATGCTATAAAGATGCCTGTATGAAAGAGCCCTAAATGCAGATGATTAGATAAAACCTTGAATATAGTTATCACCTGCTATGGAATCCAGGACATAGTTTGCCACCTTTCCTCTTTTCGTTGGATGGTTACGAAGTTGTGGTTGGGACGAAGGGGGATAAAAACACAAGTTTATCAAATTCAGTTTCAAAGCAGAATTATATTCTAGGAATAATTTAGTAGATTAATTAATTTGGTAGATTAATTTACCTAGGTAGATGTCCTTCAAATAACAGTCAGGTATATAGCTAGAACTGACAGCTGTATTAATTACACACCTACATAGGTAAGTCATTTTTGTTACATTATAAACCACTTATTTGTTGGGGATAGTTCCACTTTAACCCTTTGAGTGTCAATGCAATGCATTAGATACCATTCTGGAACGCAAAAGGTTAAAGGAGAAAAACCTCTTCAGATGCAACAATACAATGTGTATCTTTCAAATGGATGTTGCTGGTGAAACCGCTGAACCTGCATTTAGTGGCTATACTGCACTCTAGAGGGGAAAAGGGAAAAAATGCTCTGGCCCATAAACTTACAGAAATATGGAGCAGTTCTGGGGCAAACCAGCTGCACCATAGGAGACAAATAAAAACATCCATTGATTTTAACTGAGCTTTTAACCCCTTAAATTCTACAGGTTTCAATGCATTAAGCTACACTTTACTTTCAAAGACAAAGGTGGAACAATTATAAGGCCAATTAATTGTATTATGGGTACAAAGAAAAAGCCTCATTGAATTTTACAGAGCCTTTAACTCTTTGAATGCTAGAGAGAACACCAAAGCAATGTTTTGGGTCACATGACAAAGAAAATGTAGCAATTCTAAAATAACAATATGGGTTGTGAGGGCAAATGAAAAGTTCCATTGATTAAAAAATGGCATTGAAATGAATTGGAGAACACTCTAGCATGCAATCAGGTAAATATACCATTAATTAATAGGAATTCCTATTTATTCCCACGGGTACCACTGGTTTGCCCCGGAATAGCTCCATGTTTCCATTTGTCAGTAGAGAGATGTCTAAATGAACCTGCTATATGCAAAATGCAGGATTGTATGTATAAATTGCCATCCTATCCCTTGAAGGCAATCAGAAAAAGTGTTCCTTGTAATGTGAGAACAGGTGAGTGACCCAGCACTGAAGGGGTTAGAGAGGACAGTTTATGCAGAGCTATACTGGAATAAGAGGTGCCCTATTCTACCTGCCAAGTTTCAATTACTCTTAGGGCCGTATAGTCAAACAAAAAGTGAAGGGATTCTGGGACACAAACCATTTGCACTGTAGGGGAGAACTAAAACTTCCAAAAATGTTTCATTGATTTAAATGGGGATTTTAACCCCTAGAATGCTAAAGAGGTTTCCAGTGCTTTGCTTTGACCCACCCCAAACAGGTTTGACAGAACAAGAAGTGTGCTCAGAAGCCTGGCCTGTCCTTACCCATAGGGGGCAGACTCCATCTTTTCAAAGTGCAAAGCCTTCTGTGAGGGACCAGTGGGTTTTGCAGATTATTTCAGAAAGGTACCGTGTAGCTCTCAAATCCTTTCTACCACACTGATTCTTTTTTCCTCAAGATCCTGTTTGTGTACACATTTGTATAGTTGTAGTATTCTCCCTGATGGAGAAAATTATGCTGGTCCCCTTTCCACTTCAGGAACGTTTCTCCAAGTTTTTTGCCAATCTTTTTGTGGTTCCTAAAAAAGGATGACAGATGCCATCCAGTTCTTGACTTGAAATGTCTCAAACAATATGTCCTAGCACCTCGCTTCAAGATGTACCCCCCTGTGTTCTGTTATTGCTACCATGTGTCCTGGAGAATATCTTGCCTCCTTGGACATTAACGATGCCTATTTGCATGTCCCGATTCACCCAGACCATTCTTTGAGAGCAGTCATTACCAGTTCACCGTTCTCCCCTTCAGACTAGCATCTGCTCCAAGTATCTTTATGAAGGTCATGGCCATTTTGGCAGCCCACATCCATGCTCAAGGGATATCCTTGACCCCATACTTAGACAACCTTTTGTTAAATGCTCCTTCAGAAGCCAAATTCAGCTCATAGATTCAAAATTGTGTCCTCATCCTAGAGCAACACAGCTGGATGCTCAACCTCAAGAAACCTTCTCATGTTCTGTGCTTCCTGGATATGAGATTCAATAATCTCAAAGTAAGGGTATTTCTACCTGAGGATAAGATCCATACTTCATCCCTTCATGTTACTCAAACAATAACTTGGCCTTTGGCCACAATAAGGGATTATACGATTCCTAGGTAGTCTGGTTTGTACCGTAGAAGCCATTCCCTATGCTCAGTTCCACATGAGAGAGTTACAGCTGGGCATCCTCAGAAGCTGGTCAAAAGAACTCTCATCATGTCTCTTACCATGTCCTGTCTCAATGAGCAAAGGAGGATCCTTGCTGGTGGCTTTGCTGTCCTCACCTAACACTAGAACTTCCTTTTGTCATACCAGAGTGGGTGGTAGTCAGCACAGACACCAGCCTGATGGGACGGGGAGCCACTCTGGGTCATCTAATGGCACAGGGCCGCTGGACTGAGGTGGAGAGTCTTCTAATGAGCATTCTGGAGATATAGTCCATTTGAATGGCGCTTTTCTGTTGGACCTATGTTCTGCCTGGTGCAATCATACAGTGTGACTACATTTGCCTACCTACATTGCCAAGGAGAAACCAGAAGTGAATCTGGCCAAACTTCAAGCTCTGTCTTGTAAACCCTCCTTTCTGGTTTTTAACCAAGGCAAGGTAGTCCTTCATACTCCCGTTGTTTTTTTGCCCAAGGTCATCTCTTGGATTTTCATATCAATCAGGAAATAGCTTTTCCTTTGTTTTTCCCTGATCCTTCTAATAAGCAGGTGCTACCTACTGGATGTGGATGTGGTATCCATCATACACAGTCTTTCAGGAAATCAGACTTTCTTTTTGTAATTTCCGAGTCATGGCACACTCCACCAGATCTGTGGAATACTCTTGGGCCTACAAAAATCAGAGCTCTTCTGAGCAATGTAAGACTGCGACCTGATCATCTTTGCATACTTTTACCAAACATTATTGTGTCAATGTTCTGGCCTTGGCTGAGGCCAGCTTATGCCGGAAGGTCCTTCAGGTGGTGGTGCCTATTTAAGGACTTCTTTCCTAGATTGCTTTATGCAGAGTTCTGAACCCTGTTGGTTCTGGTTCTTGTTCAGTTGTTTGTTTTTCTCTTGCTCTCATTTTCTTTCTAATACTTTGAAACTGATGGAGCATGGGTAAAGCTGGAGGGAAGGAAAGGGAGTCTGTGCCTCAAAGGTCATGCCTTTTTTTAAATGCCCTACCCTCTGGAGGATGGGACCTTTACTCCATGGTTCTTGTGTTCCATATGGACCAAGAGAAAAAGGATTTATTTAATGGTAAGTTCACTAACATACTCTTTAACTTCTTGAATTCTGAAAAGGTCTCCAACCCATTGCAGAGCAATTCCTTGGAGACCTCTTTAGCAATCAAGGCATTAAAGGACCCACATTAAATCAATGGCACTTTTGTCTCCTATATTGCAGCTGGCTTGAATTACTCTGGTTTTGAGTACATCAATTTCTATGTGTCCGGCTTTGTCGGCTACGAAGGTGACAGTGTTGTCTTCCAATTCAAGGTTTAGAGAGAGCTGGTTGCTGTGGATCAAACCATTTAGTATATTGGGAGCTGGATTTTCTTGCCTGAGCATAGATGCGTAATTAGTACATATTTCTATCTAACTTAGTTTTCCTGTGCTCAGGCAGAGAAATCAAGAAACCCTCATTGTTAATGGTTGAGAAACTGTAGAGCATCCGTGGGGTTATCACAGTATTAACATTTAAAGGGATAGTAATGTTTCAAAATAAAAGCAGGTCCAATTAATCTTCATAGTATTTGGGCCATGGATAGTGATATTTCAATACTGTCAAGAGTTGTAGTTCAAGAGTAACTGAATGATAATATCCTGCTCCCATCCCTTTTACTGATGTAACACTGCTCACCTCAGAGCAGCAAGACTGTCCAGATGGATCCCAGAGATGCACAATCTTTAGTGAGCATAAGGAAATACCTGTCAAAGGGGGCAGGGTTTTCCTTATACTCACAGTAAGAAGATTGCCCCTTGTTGTGAGCTGTCCAGTCAAATGACCAGATTCCACATCTGAGGGGAGGTGGCTTACACTAGGTAAAAGGAGCGGGAGGGGGATACTTTATCATTCAATTACACTTGAAATACAACTTTGACAGTATTTAAATAACACTCTCCATGGCCCAAATACTATGAAGATTAACTGGAGCTGCTTTTTTAGTGAAACGTTACTGTCCTTTTAAAGTATTTGAATTCTAGATGGTACTTTTGTGTTAATGCCCTCTTCAGAAAACAGAGCTGTGATGTAGTTCTACTCAAGCTGCCCATTTACTCCAATCTCCTACATTACTGTGGCACTCCTCTCACAGGGGAAATGTTGCAGGGATGTGATGTATAGTCAGCAAATAAAGAAGTCAGCCATATATGATTGCCTGATGTTCATAACCTCCAATACTGCTAGTGTAAACAATGTACATGGGGGTTACATTGGTCACAATGCTCATCAGGCATGCTGAAGCTTGGATGCTTTCTGCTCTTTATACGTGTAGTTCCCCTTTTATATTGGGCCATCCTTATATGTCTTCAGAGAGTTTGAACACCACTTTACTAGTGTTGGCACATGTAGCACAATGCAAAATGATTATTGCAAAATTACCTTTGTTGGTTCTCTTGTTAATGTTTTAGCTTTTGACAGTGGTGAGCTAAGGTCAGAATGATTTGGCATTGAACAAATAGCTGATTTTTGTGGATGTTCTGTAACAAACAAGGTCTCATGGTGTGGTTTTCATTTTTTCTCTTCCCTTTTAATAAGATTCGAGGCTTGGAGTCTAGCTATTGCATAGACAGCATGGGACACACAAATGGAGGCCTTGTGGAACTCGGGCCTTGTCACAGAATGGGAGGAAATCAGGTACGTTTACAAGCATGCTTATCCCTTGGCGTGCCAAAGGGGTGTGCAACGCATTGCAAAGCAATGCGTTTCGTACCCCTCTGGCACTCATAGGGTTAAAACATTTGTTATAGTATTTTGTGCGGGGTGGGGCATACCTAAACTACATTGTATTGGAACAAGAAAACTTAGCCATTTCTAAACTTTTACTCTTCGAAAGCCACTCCTACGGCATCATGCAAGAGGTTAACACTTTGTGTGCCGGAGTATGTGTTAAATTATTTTACTGGCATGCAAAGTGTTAAATTCATGTTGGGCCCTACTTTAGTCAGAAAATAAAATGTGAATTTGTTGGTCAGTATAAGATTTTTATAGTGAAGAACTGGTTCATACGCAATAAGTCATCATTCATTCAGCCTATTTTTGGTTTATTATTGTACTAGTGTAATAAGCTGTGTACACGGGCCAAGATCCAGGTAATGTGAACCCTTTGAGTGCCAGAGTGGTACGCAATGCACTGCAAAGCAATGCGTTGTGTACCTCTCTGGCACTCAAAGGGTTAAGCAGCCGCTCCCTTACTGCTCCACGCGATGCAGTCTTATGTCGCCTCACTCACGAGATGCAATCATGCTCAGGGATGAATTAAGGTAAGATCAGATCACTGAATGTGGTCGAGGTAGAGGGGTGGGGGCTGTCTGATTGGAGGATCTGGAAGAATGAATATCAATGCATGAGAAGGATGATCATGTTTTGATACTGATGGTTGAAGTGGTTTATTTTATATATGAAAAATTAGTCTGGGATCACTTGAGGGGTGGAGGAAGGAGAAGGAAGAGGTGGGAGGATAATATAGCCATAGCGCTTGAGAAATTTACCCACATGGTTAAGTCGGATCTAGTGGATTGATTTATATGGATGATACTAAAATGAGACTGGAGTGCAAGATGTTCAAGGGAGATGACAGATCTGCCTAATGGAATGAACTTAAAGGGATAGTAATACTTCCAAAAAATGTATTTTATATTGTAGCCATTTAAAAAACAATAAAAATGATATAAGTCATATCTCCCTCAGTGACCAAAACGGTCAAGTCTGCCATCTAGATGTCAGATTTGGAATCTGGTATGCAGAGCAGCAGGCGGCTGTTCAGCAGAGCCGAGATCGAGAGATATAAAAATAAATACTTCATTGCAACAATCTACAAGGTGTGCTTGCAAACCAGGCACACTTTGTAGACCATTCCAATGAAGTAGTTATTTTTATATCTCTCAATATCGGCTCTGCTGAAGAGCCGCAGCCAGTCTGCAGACCGGATTCCAAATCTGACAGCTAGAAAAGTGACGTCACTCAGGGGGAAACTTTGCTTTTGAATATCTCTCAAACCATAAAGGTTTGAGAGAGAAGACTTGTTCTTCATGTTTTTTAAATGGCTACAATATAAAATACATTTCTTTTAAGTATTAGTATCACTTTAAAGGAACAGCTTATGTATCCAGGCAGGCACGTGCACACATAGACACCAAGGGGGGCTTGAGCACCTGCCCTTTTTGTCCAAAGTGCACTTTTAACAAAAAAATTGAATCAGTCCGATTTTATCTAGAAGTGCCCTTTTTTTCATTTGAGCCCCTGCCCCACAAAATGTCTGTGCATGTCTCTGTATCCAGGTGAGGGATTGCAATACAAACTTAGTGCATGAATGTAGGTAGAGAAAGAGCCAATGAGATTTTGAATGTGGGTGTGATCTCCAGGGAAGCTTGTTTCCGTGGTAAAGGAGTGGAGATGAATGCCAAGGAATCTATAGATGAGGAAGGAATGGTAGAATTCTTTGTGTGCAAAAAGAATGTTAAGGTCTTTGAACAAAACTGGAGTCTGGAAAGGCAGGGAGAAATTATGGTTTAATGAGGAGGAAGTCATTGGGGTACTGGATAGCTGACATGCATAGGCAGAAGTAAGAAAGTCACCAGCTGAGTGTTTCTGAAAAGGTGGCAAGATCATAGGGTTAATCATGTAAACAAATGGAAAGACTGACTGCAAAATAGTAGCTCCCTCAACTGAGCAACACAGGAGTCACAGAGATGGGGGGATCGGGAAAAGTTTGAAAGCATAAGCGATGGAAGCTTGGAGAGCCATGTAATTTGACCAAATTTGATGAAGCATAGAATGATGATGTCTAAGATGGCTTTGCTAGGAGAATTCTTCAGAGCAGTTCACTGAGGTGACTTGAACAGTGTGGGGCTCGATTGAAGGCTTTATAAAGGCCAAAATGTCTGGTTTTGACACAGTAAAGATAGTTTTCTACAAGTCCAGTGAGTGCACGGATATCACCATTACTCATTTGGTGATGCAACTTTGGATTATTTATTTATATATATATATTTATATTTATACTAGCAAAGTGGGACGGCGTTGCCCGTCGTCATAATGAGGACTGCATTATGATATATATTATTTTGAGTAAGTGTAATAAAAGTGTGACGTGTTTGTATTGTGATCTGTGTTTGTGACAGTATGTGTGTGTGGACGTGAGGACATTGCTGTATTTTTACTACATTAACCGTTTGAGTGTCAGAGGGGCATGTAGCATATTGCAAAGCAGTGTTCTGCATAGCAGTCTGCCACTCAAAGGGTTAAATGTGAATCCTGTACAGTGTGCTCCCTGTAATGGGGAAGGCACCATGTTGCTCTTCACTATTGAGTGCCAGTGGTATGCAGCACACTATTTTGTACTATGGTGCATGCCTGTCTGACACTGAAAGGGTTAATGCAGTGAAAATACAGCAATGTCCTCACGTCCATACACACATTGTCAGAAACAGAGATTAGAATTCAAACACGTCACACTTTTATTACTTACTTGAAATAATGAATCATAATGCAGTCCAAGGCCCGACAGGACAGCGGTGAGGGAGAAGCTGTTGATGCAGTAATCAGGCGGGTTTGAGTGGGAACGATGAGCTGAACCCTTCCTCGTCCCAGGAGTCCTCCTGCCTCCCCTGATCCTCATTCGGACAGCGGGGAGTCAGCCCCCGTGCTGTTACTGTGATCCTACTCACAGTGAGTGGTGCTGAAGAGCATTAAACATCGCTATCAGAGACAATACATTGTGCTCCTCTCACGATCAGATTTGCCTGCTGAGCGGCACTCCGGACTCTCTGTCTCTCCCCTCTTCAGGCATTAAAATGAACAGCAAGGGCCATGCATGGAGAGGGGAGAGAGAGAGTCCGGAGCGGCGCTCAGCAGTTAAATGTGATTGTGAGAGGAGCACAATGTATTGTGTGTTATAGCGATGTTTAATGATGAATTGAGCCGGGTGGCGTTCCAGTGGTTAACCCTTTGAGTGCCAGAGTGGAACGCTTTGCAATGCATTTCGTATCACTCTGACACTGAAAGGGTTAATGATGTTGGGCAGTTTTGTAGGCTTTTCTTCACAATTCCCCGACATGGCTTGCATCCTGGGGCTCCATTCGAGAGACAGAGGGAGGGAGAGACCGTATGTGAGTGTCGTGTCTGGCTTTGAGTGCAAAGTTGGGTGGCTTATGTCTGTTTGTGGGGCTTGTGTGTGTGTCTGTGATGTAGGTGGTGTATGTGTGATGCTTGTGTGTGTTTCTGGGACTTGTGTGTGTGTCTGTGGTGTAGGAAGGAGTGGCGGACATTTTTTTTTTTTTTTTGAGTTGTATAGTGTTGGGTGGCCTGAATAGTGGGGGCGGGCCAACTCCCTGCATGATTTTCACACCAGTAGCAGTGTTCTTCAGCCACTTCAACTGGTGTGAAAATCATCACCCCCCTCCATTGACTCACCCAATGGGAGCAGTAACTTCTCCTTACTGCCGCCCCTGGGTGTGTTTTGCCAGGCACAAAATCTTCTTTTATATATATAGATTATATGATTATATATGGAAATATATGAACACTTGAAGTCTCTGATGTGAGAGCACCTTGTGTTTGGGTTACTATTCTTTTTAAGTGATAGTATTGCTTAATATGAAAAAATATATATTGCAGCCCTTATCCTGCTGAGTAAAACATGGTACTCCTATTGCTGAGAGATATTTTATACGAAGGTTTTCAGGTCAGACTTGCATTGTTGGGTGTAGGTGTTCCATGGCCTGAAATGTAATGGTTGTCTATGAACAGCTACTGTCGCATCACTAAACTCTCAGGCCTTGGAAATACTACACCCAAAAAATGACTTTTCAATCTATAGTAACTATTGAATAAAACATATCTAATCCATCAGGATACCCTTGTTTAATTAATCCAGGTGAACTCTTGCATTAGACCTTTGAGCAGCAGAGTTAAAAACAGACATATAATCTCTCTGACCATAAAGAGCCGTGCACACACACACAGCTACACAGATGGTGTGTGTTTATAACCCTTTACGGTCAGCGACATTTTATGTATGTTTTTAACCCTTTAGTGTCAGAGACATTTTAGCTGTCTGCCACTGAATGGATTAATGCAAGGGCAACATTATATCACTGATGCTAGTTGTTAATAAATGTGGTCCCAGCTGCATCCACCACATGTAATAAATACAAAAAATTCAGCTTGGTAGATTTTCAAGACTGTCAGTAGAACATTTACAGCTATGATTTGCTGGGACTAAAACAGGGGAGATAAACTGTGTTAGTAAAAGTGCTGTGGAACCTCAGCTCTCAACATTCTCAAACACACTGAGTGAAGCAGACACACACATGCAGATACACACACACCCGGCTCATCCACCATTAGCTGCTGCTGCGCACTGCCGTTCAGCTGCACACTGAGCAAGTGGATAGTGGGTGAGAGCTGGGCAGGCCTGGGAATATTCAGATTGTGTGCTATTGTAGTTGTTTGTATTCAGTGCTTAGGAGTGCAGCATTCTTTGTAGAAAGAGGAGAAATACAGTAGACAGGGGGTTAATCATTATAGTGGTGTGTGTGTGAAGGCTGGAGGATGGGCTTGGAGTGTATCCTGTCTTATAATGTAGCATTGAATGTTTGATCCAATGAGAATTCCTGCAGGGATTTCCACTGTGCTGGTACACTAACCATTTAAATGCCAGAGGGGGTACCCCATGCATTGTGCAAAGCAATACGTTGCATACCCCTTCGGCACTAAAAGGGTTGAATATGGATAGCGGAACAAAAGGTTTGGCTGAAGTTTTCTTGCAGGGCCAGAGGGCCCCCCTGTGTGCATCCACAAAAGGGTCCTTACAGCTGCACAGCATAAGAGCACTGGAGGAGGGTGGACAGAAGGACAGGGGAGAAGGCCAATGGGGACAGACGGTATGAGGATAAGGAGAATGATAAGTGAGGGTGGAAGGTGTAGGGTGGAAGTGTGGTTGTTGGAGGAGCATACGAAGGATCTGAGCGTTGAAAGGAAGGATTATGAAGGTAGAATCAGGAAGGGCAGGCTGTGGTGAGTGAAGCACATTTACATGCAATTCGTAGTCACAGGAGAATGTACATAACTGTATGTGGTGAAGTCGGACCGAATGTGTATGTGTACACCATGTGTATGTAGTGTAATTGCAAAGTGGAGTGAGTGTAAAACTGTACTTGTGGAAAATCAGACGACGTGTGAATCCTTCCACAGATTTTCACAGATTTCGCCCCCCCCCCTCCCACTCCTGTGAAAATCATGCTCCAAACAGTAGTGTAACCCCTGCAATTAGTTGCAGAGATTTTGACAGGAGTGACCAGGGCGGCTATGACTCCCTGGCCACTCGTGTCAGAATCACGTCCCATGCTACACCAATGGGACAGGTACTATAGTGAAGATTTTAGTAACATCTCCTGACTGTCGCCCCTCGGTGTGTGTGTCCATGGACCCGGACTTTTGGTCACATGACACTTCTTGTAGAGATAGATATATTAATGCCTTCAAACCAAAGAGCACATGCTTCCAAACAAATGTCAAAGTTAACATTTGTGCTTAAGTTAACAGCAATGTTAGCCAGACCTATGAAAATGTGTGGTAACTGCTTTGCTGAATTTGGCACAATTGCTAATCCTCTCAAAAAACGGCAGACATTTTAGCCACTCCCAGCTTTTGAAATGTGTATGCTATAAAATTAGGAAATGTTCGCTAATTCATAAAAAACATGCACGATTCAGTAACATTTTGGTGCTAATCATTTGGCCATTACTGTAAACTGCGATTGCTCACGTTTCTTGCATTCCGCCCCTAGTGTCTTGAAAGCTTGCAACCTAAAGCCACTTAGTCAATAAAGGCATCATTTATACTCTACTAGTCTCCTGAATTTTCTGTGGCTAACATGGTAACACCCTCATGTATAATATATACAAAATTCCATTTTATGAAATACTATCCCTTTAACCTTTTGCATGTTAGAGGGAATTCCTTTGGAATCAAGAGGTTAATTCTCAGATCATACTATTATTTACCTCTGCTCTGGCCCTGTAAATGTTGGCTCATTTGCTTTGTAAGGTGTAATAATAAGCTAGAATTAGCTAGTTGGGTACAGTTTGTATTTTGAGGCCTTGGATCATTAGTTTACCTTAGGATCCTGTGGCATGCTGTATCATGCACACTACACTTCAGCAGACAGTTACACTTTCATAACAATGAAGAAGGCAGCCCATTTGTCTGAAGACACTAGAGACTGACAAACATCCTAGTGAGTTATTATATAGGATAGGATGGGATTCTGAAGACTGGTAAGTTAACCATTTGAATGCTATGGTACTATCTGCTATGTCTCTGCTATTATTTTTCACCCACTTGGATTTTGTGTTTTTGTCTGTAATGCACTCAGTCCTATTCATATTTCTTGTGTTCTGTGTTCCTGGAGGTGGCTGCTTACTTAGTAAGGGTTTTTAACCTTTACTGTACTCGCGCTGTTTTTGCACTGTTATAACTTTGCTTTCGCTTCATTTTAGAGTAGATAGCTTTGTTCTATTTACCATTTGTATTTTTTTGCTATGTATATATTCATATTTGAGCCTTATTTCCTTACTTACTTTATACTTTGTTTGATGTGGCCCCTTTGTTTCATAGCAATGCATAGCAAATCATTTCAGGGATATATCTCTGCTGCCGTTTCACTTGCAAGGGTCACAGAGGGCTGAATATGAATCACTGGAACAGGTCTATTGCTGGATCAGCTTGGGAACAGTGTTCAGAATGCAAAATCATGAACAGCTATCATTTGCTGGGAAAGTGCAATCAGCACATTTCCTGAGCTTTCTGGATTGGACAGTATGGTGCTTTGGCAGCTATCTTACTCTCTCGTTGCATGGCCATGCAAATGCTGGTCTCTCCTCTCTGCCTTACCAGTTTAACCCCTTGCAGTCAGATAAGTACCTTTTGAGGTATTTCTGTGTATTTTCTCATACTTTACAAATACTTTGGACTACTTTTGTCCTACTTTAGGTTTTTTCCTCAGAACATGTCAAATCCCAAGGGACACATGGGGAAATCCAAGCCTAATGATTCAGGGCTCCCATTAACCCCTTTACCACTCTGTGCCTCATGTCAAACTGAGCTTCCACGGGAATACTCAGGTACTCTATATCTCTATTCCACTGCGCCCCCCTACTACACTTCTGAAACCCGCTGCTAGCAGAACACAAGTTGTTTCTTTCTCTTCTTCTATTCAAGTAGTCCTTTATCCTGTCTTTAGGGACCATTCTTAGTTGGATGGAGATTCCTCTGCAGACAAAGTTGATACTGATGGGGAGAATATGGATTCCTTCTTGTCTTTTCATGATGCCTATGGAAGCTCCTTGCCCCTCTGCATGTTTCTGAAGCCTCTGATTCAGGATCTGCTACACATGACATCTGCCAACAATGTGAAAAGGAGTTACCCTGATTGTCATGGACTATGTTTGATAAGAGACTCTTCCTTAACAAGCACATTTCCAACCGCTGTCCCTTTTTGGCTGAGGCCTTGTCACAGTGGGCTTCTCTGCACCAAAAACACTACACTTCCCCTGGCAGATGCTGTGGCTATTAAGGATCAGGCAGATAAACACTGAGATCCCTTATTGATGGTGAACTTTGTGGCCATTGGCGCCACTCTGTGACCCATTTTTGCTAAAGCCATGATGATCTGGGCTTAACAACTATCAGATGCCATCTGTTGGGATCTTCCCAAAGAAGAAATATTAGTTATGTTGGCCAGTATTCTGGAGACCAATGCATATCTTACTGATATGGCTTTTGATGTTTCTAAGTTTTCTGTTAAATTCTCAGCCTCTTTTTGGTAATCACGCATCACACTTTGTGGCTCAATCTTCCAAAAAGTCATTGATATCCCTTCCCTTTGTTGGGAAACAATTATTTGAACCTGGCCTGGGTGAGGTCATTAGTGATGCTACTCTGGACAAAAGCACTCTTTCTCAGAGTACACCCAAGTGAACCTTGTTTCCAAAGAAGACTCACAGTTTTCTTTACCCCTGCCAGTTTGGGGCATCTAGGGTTCAACCCTTTCAGGCCTGCTGCTCCCCAAAAGCCCAAATAGACTTGGCAGAACATAAAATCTTCTCAGCCCACCTCTGCATGACTCGTGGGGTCCTGGCCTGTCTCTGCTTGTAGGGGGATGCCACCTTATTTTTCAAGATATGGAAGTCTTCAGTGTTGCATCAGTGGGTTTTGCGGGTTCATTTCTGAAGGGTACTGCATAGATCACAAGTTCCTTTCACTCCCCGTTTCTTTTTTTCAGGGTTCCTAGGGACCCAGTTCAAGGACATCTGTTCATAAAGCAGTATCCTCCCTGCTCCCTGTTCCATCCCAGGAATGCTGATTTTACTCCAATCTTTTTGTTGTACCTAAGAAGGATGGCAGCTATCACCCTTTTCTGAACTTGAAGTGTCTAAACTATTATGTTCTAGCGCCACTCTTTAAAATAGAGTCTCTGAGTTCTGTTATAGCAACCATGTGTCCTGGGGAATTTCTTACCTCCCTGGACCTCAAGGACACTTCCCTTCATGTCCCGTTTCATTCAGACCATCAGAGCTTCTTATGCTTTGCCTTTGAGGGCAGTAAGTACCAGTTCACTGCTCCCTTTGGTCTAGTGTCTGCATCAAGGATCCTTACGCAAGTCATGTCTGCTTTTCAAGCAATATCCTTAACTCCTTACCTACGTGACCTTTTACTCAAGGTTCTTTCGTAGGGTGATCTACATTCACAGATTCAAAACTGTGCTCCTCTCTGTTGCTTTCTTACGTCCTTTATTTGTCAGGCTTGAGATTCAGTACCCTCCAAGGGAGGGTGTTTCTGCCGGAGGACAAGATCCAGGCTCTGTCTCCGCAGGTAACTAAAGCAATATTCTGGCCTTTGGCAACATTAAAAGAATATGAGAGAAGTAGATTGCCTGGTCTCCGCTTTGCAAACTGTTAACTACACTCAGTTTCACATAAGGGAGTTGCAATTGGACATTCTCAGGAGCTGGTCAAGACAACACTCTCCACTGTCCCATAGCATGTACATCTTTCCACAGACAAAGGAGAATCTTCGCTGGTGGCTCCACATTACCCATCTAACTTCCAATAAGCATTCCAGAAATATGAGTCATTCGTTTAGTACTTCACCACTTGTCCCATGTCCTGACGGGAACACCAGTGAGGGTCCGATCAGACAATGCCACAGCAGTCACATACATCAGTCGTCAAGGAGGAACCAGAAGTGAACCAGCTTGGATAGAGGATTGGGAGCTCCTTCAGTGGGCCGAAGTTCACGTGCCAGCCATCTTGGTGGTTCACATCCCACTCATGGAAAACATGGTTACAGACTTTCTTGGTCATCAACATCTTGATCCCAGTAATTGGAAACTCAGCCAGAGTTTGTTTGACTAGATAGTCCACTGCTGAGGACTTCCATCAGTGGACCTCATGGTTTCCAGCGAGAACCAGAAAGTTCCTCTATTCTCTACAATGCACAAGGATCATCTAGCTTTTGCAATAGATGTAATGTGGAATTTTCATCTGTCATATATGTCTCCTCCATTTCCCCGATTCACAGGATGTTGAGGAAGATCAGGATGGAAAGCAATCTTTTGGACCCGTCGGGCCTGCTTCTCAGACCATCTCAATCTGTCCATTGTGGAGCCATTTTGCTTCCCTCTGAGACCAGAACTCCTGACACAGGGCTCAGTTTGTCATCCTAAAATGGAAAAGTTGGCTTTGATGCATGACTCTTGAAGCCAGTGTCTTTAAGAAGGGTTTTTTGAATGCTGTCATCTTTTCCATACTCCAAACTAATATGCTGGTGTCGTTTATGGCCTATGATAGGATCTGGTACCTATTTCACCAGAGGTGTACTGATTGAGATGCTTCTAAACTCTCTCTCTCTCTCTCTCTCTCTCTCAACCTTCCTATAATTTTGGTTTTTCTTCTAGATTATGTCAACAATGGTCTCAGCCTGAATTCTATTAAGGTCAAATCTCAACTCTCTCCGTTCTTTTTCATAAGTGTATTGCTTTTATTCCTGATATCAAAATCTTTTGTTCAATGGGTGCTCATACCTATCCTGCTTGCAGGAATCCCACTCCTCCGTAGTACTTGAATTTTGTGTTAGAAGTTCTTCAGAAGTCTTCTTTTGAACCTTTCAACTGTCTCTTTTTGTCTTCTAACACACAAGATGGCCTTCATTTGGCGAAGGTATCTGCTCACATAGTTGCTGAGCTACAGACTTTGTCTTGTAAACCCACTTTCCTGATTTTTCCCCAGGACATGGCTTGAGGCTTTTTACCCAAGGTCATCTTGGATTTTCACATCTACACGGAATTGTTGTTCCTCCCTTTGGCCCTCATACATTTAACAAGCAGGAGTTTCAACTGCTGGGTGCGGTACATCATCTGAAGTACTACTTTCTTGTGTGCAGGCTTTTAGGAAGTCGGACTCCCTTTTTATAATTCCTGAGGGCCCCGAGCAAGCCAGGTTGCATCCATAATAACCATAGCTTCCTGGATCAAGTACACTATTCAAAAGGCGTATGTACTCACAAGTAAATCTGTTCCTTTCTGAATCACAGTGCACTCTACCAGGTTAGCGTGTGCCTCTTCGGCCTGTAAGAATCAGGTCTCTGCTGATCAGCTATGCAATTCGGCAACCTGGTAGTCTCTTTACCAACCAATACTGTGTCAATGTCCTGGCCACTGCTGAAGCCAGCTTTTGCCAGAAGGTCCTTCAGGTTGTGGCTCCTGCCTAAGAACTCTCTTCTACTCGTTCTTTATGCAGAGATCTGAACCCTGTTGGTTCTTGTAATTTTTTCAGTTGTGTGGTGTGCAGATTTGGTGGCCACTGACACTAGAGGTTTACATACCAGTTAGTCCTGTGAAATACTGGTGTACAGTGATTCTTTTTCCCCTTTTTTACTCTCAGGAATCTTGGTGGATGCTCTGGTATATCCCTTCTGTTCCACATTAAAAATAGCAGAAAAGAGGATTTTAGTAAACTTACCATTAAATCATTTTCTCTTAGTCCATGTGAAACCACAGGACTCTCACCCAGAGAAAAAAACATTTTCTTATATACCTGGGCAGAGGGGTCCTCTTTGGGAGGAAAAGAGGAGAATCTCCACCTCAAAGGCCTTTTGAAGTGCCCCGCCTTCGGGAGGAGAACTTTATCCCATGGTTCCTGTGTTCCCATGGACTAAGAGAAAAGGATTTATCATTAAGTTCACTAAAATCCCCTTTTTATATTGTTTTCAAGTAATAGCATATATTTTAGTATAGAAAGAAGAACCTATATTGCAGGAATTTTCCTAGTGAGAAACACAAGGGTATTGTCACTGCTGGGATATGCTTCATTCCAAAGTCATTACTGTTTAAACTGATTTGTTGTTTTGTTTTTTACATTAACAACACTACCTGATGTCCAAAGAGTTCATGTACAGTTTATCTAGTGTCCAGTTATGCTATTGCATTCTATAGTAGATGTGAGCCACTGGCTACAGTTCTTCATAGAATGTAAAAGTAACAGCTCCACCCCCTAGTGACAGTTTGAACTGTTCTAGCTTTTGAATAAAGAAACTTCAAGCAGTGGATGGTATATCCTTGTACTCTGCAGAAAAAACACTGCAATGTATGTGTGTTTTTTCCCATAAGAAAACATTTTACTAATCCATAAACAAGTAAAACATGAGATTACAACTCTGCTAGGCATATGGAATAATGGCAGCCGAGCACATACGCAAGGGGTTCATTTTTATTCAGCAATCCCCTGGTGTTGGACTATATTTTGGTTGCAGAAGACATTGTAGTCCAACCATAGACTGCCTTTCACTGGACAACATTATGTTTAAATTGCATCTTTAAGAAAAATTAAAATGCAATCCATAAAAATCCCAGCATGAGCTACCTGATTCACAGCCTAAGAGCCCAAAATATATTATGGGTTAAGAGTCTGTCTGCACTGAGAAATACACATTTTGTCTGTCACCTGCTGTAAAAGAGGGTCAGTGTGCATTCTGGTTTATGTTGTTATCATGATAAAGAATAAAGAAAGCCGACAGGATACAGCAAAGGTGATTGAATTGTAACGTTTATGTATTTAGGTTTAGCAGAGTATCCTGTATTTTTTCATGTATTTCCCTGTGTCTTCCTTTATCACGCTGGAAGCAAGAGATGTTTCCAACTCTTTGGTGGTGTCTCTAGCATCCAAGGGGTTAATAACTGCAAAAATATTTTTCTTCTGTAACTGAATTATTATGTGTATTTTCTTTCCTTTAGCTCTTCCGGCTTAACGAAGCAAATCAGTTGATGCAATATGACCAGTGCCTAACAAAAGGGACAGATGGAACAAAAGTCATGATCACACACTGTAATTTAAATGATTATAAAGAATGGCAGTATTTTAAGGTAGGTGCCATGACTGTTTTGTACACATATTAGTTTTGTACCCACAAAAACCTGGGGAGGTCTATGTTGCTTATCAGTTGTGTTCAAACAGTTACATATAGGCAAATACTATATTTTAGCTACATATACAGACACTAAATAAAATCTCTGCCCATAAGATCCCAACTTTTAACAGTAACTAACCTGTGCCTTACTACAGATAATATACAGATGTAGAAACATGTAAAAAAGAACAAAAAGAAGAGGTGTATACTCTCTAAGTGCAGACTGTTGTATAAACTTTTACCACCACCATACTGTATAGATTTGCAAGATTACTCACGTTTTATTGAGGCAAAGACCAGCTTCTAGGTTTATGAGCATCCACTGGATTACCCCCAATGCAGGCACCTCCTGGAGTTTCCTCTTCAGCTCTTCCTCTGTTGTGGTTTTCTCTATTATACTGAAGCCTAACCCAGTGACTTATACAGCCCTATACTAAGGGTCTAATAACACTGTATTTTCTTGGTAGAACTATTCATATGTAGGACCACTAGAGGGGAGCTAATCATTCGGGATACCCTTATGTATAGATTTTTGTATTAATGTTGTTGAATAAAAAGACCTAATTTGCCTACAAAAGGGGATTTAAATTGTAAAATCAGTGCAGTGCATCAGAAAATAACAATAGTATATAAATAAATAAAAAATTATAAACTGTACTACAAGTATAACCATCAACACCCAGCTTCATGCTACATCAGGGGCTGAGGAGGAAAATCCGTGATGTACCTGTGATCCAGTGGATGCTCATAAAACTAGAGGCTGGTCTTTGCCTCATTAAAATGTGAGTATTGCTGCATTACATGTATTTGAGGAACTTTGTACCTCATACAGAAACTGCAGCAAAGACAAAGTGAAGGAATGAAAGAACTCTATCTGTATCAGGTCAAATATTTATCCTGCATTGGATTGATAGGACATATCAATTTACCGTGTTGTATTAGCGCTTGAGGAAGATTGGTTTGTAGGTTAAGAAACAAGTTTGTGGCCAAAATCATGTGTTCTTGTCCTCTACGTCAAGTCTTGTCACATTGGACAAGTTCCTGTCTGCCTCAATTGTGGAGTGAACATGTACTTTATATAATTCAATTAAAAACAGTGATAATGTCTTACCTCTGCTGTGAGCAAAACCCAATATTTTCATATTATTTAACAGGCAATTATATATATATATATATATATATATATATATATATATATATGTGCAATATTGTATTCATAACTGTTATGAAATCTAGGGACTTATTCATCAAGATAAAGAGGTGCAGTTTTAATGCAAAACAACTGCAAATGAAATAAAAATTAGTCAAATTTCCATTGATCCAAAGGGGCAGTAAAACCAAAGTATGAAAATAAAGATGGTGTAGGGCTTTTCCTTGTTGAGTAAAGCAAGGTTACTCCCAAAGATGGAATTAATTTGCTCCAGAATTGCACCTCTTTAGCTTCATGAATAAGATTCTTAGTATTTAAATATATTAACCATTAATCTTTATTCCTAGAACATGAACCGATTCCTCCACATTCCTACCGGAAAATGCTTGGATCGTTCAGAGGTTTTACACCAAGTCTTCTTGTCAGACTGTGATTCCAGCAAAAGCACACAGAAATGGGAGATGAATAACATCCTTGGTGTATAGAAGTACCTGCTGGCACACTGAGCTGGAAATGGCCTGAAATTTGCTGCAATTAATAACTTTGTACAGTCTACAATCTTCTCACTTCAATGAAGGCTATTGGAGACCTATGAGATTATGATAGCGTCATCCTGCAGTTAATGTTTACAAGACTGCTTTTACCTTAAAACTTTTTAGATGTTTACATCATCTTGTTTCAAGATAATGTTAGTAAAAGTGCTTCTAGCTTTGTAGGAACAAAGCTAAAGACAATATATTTTTGGGATTATACTCAGGGGTTGGAAGGTAGTTTTTATCTCACACTTGAAAATGATTTGATTAGCCAGACATTCATGGTTTTTTTGGTGATTGTCTCTCTCTCTCTCTTCATTTATTTAATTTTTTTCTTTTTCAAAGCACTGCCACAGTTTATTTCCACTATGGTGGCCTTTGTCTGTGCTGCTGTTTTGAACGGGGAAGTTGGAAAAATCTTAGTGCCTCTTTAATTTCTTTTGTACATATACGGTATATATGGGAAGATATAATATGCTGGAGCCGGAGAGAGACAGAGATGGGCTGTAATGGCCATCATTTCTAGATGTGAAGAGCTTACTCATTGCCTATGTTTGGTATAGGTACATGTTTCTCAGTAGGCAGAGCTGACGGCTGCCTAGATCTCTTCATATTAAGGGGAACGCCAGCTTTGTTGGATACATCCACAGTCTTAATAGTAGGTGTGGCCAGGTAAATCCAAATCTCCATACAGGAGACACCTGGTCTTATTTAATGGTGAGCAGTTTTCCAGTTTACATATCCCTTCATTGACCATGATTTAACCTCTTGAATGCTTGAGAAGCAATACATTGGAGACCTACCATCCAAGGTATTAATAGCATGTGTGCTTCTATTCCATAGGCTTATGGTAATTCCTGTACCAGGATAAAGTGACGAGGGTGGGGTCATGGAAGGAGAAGGGGTGGGGACATGAGTAGGGCTAAGGAAACATATTATGCCTTGTAAATCCAGTCCTGGTTTGGTGGAATGTATGACATAAGTAGGGATGTGTCATATCTAGGATTTGGGCTGTGTTCCAGAAGATAAAGAGGAGCATTTCAGGGACAAACCAATTGACCCCTAGGGGACAAATAAACATCCAAATTTCTGTTGTTTTAGTTGGGGTTTAACACTGAATTTTAGAGCCTCACAATGTGTTGGAGACCTTTCGAACAATTAAGGGGTTAAAAGCCCCATTTATATCAGTGGGAATATTCATTTGTTCTCATGATGCTCCAGAACTGCTCCTCTTCAGTGTGAATATGGTCAAATCCTGACGCTTTTATGGTTGGATTGTGTGAGCTGAATACTTTACTTCCAGGTTCAGATGAATCCATTGAGGACCAGAGGGGTGCATAAAAACTTGATTTGCAATGCATGTGCACCAGAAATTCAGCTAATCACAAATGAATGGAGAGGACTCACTTGTGGTGGCATTCAGTTCTAGGTGAATTTGCTATTTTGGGGTGATTTTTGGTATTCATCCAGATCTTTTGCTAGAATTCAGTGCTTTCCTAGTCAAAAAGTTGCAGTAAACTTTGACTTGTAGGTACATCTGCTGCGCATTGAGGGATAAATATCAATATGGTGTAACTCGGCACAAGTACAAGGACAAAAGTGGAACAATTCTGTGGCAACCCAACATCATCACATGGAATATATAAAATTATCATTAATTTAAATAGAGCTTTTTAACACATTGATTACTGTAATTCAAAGGGTTAAAGGAGGCATTTAAGTCAATAGGAAACTGTATTTCTTCCCTATGGTAGAGTTGGTTAGCCCCAGACATGCTCAGTTCTTTATACAGGAGGTTTAGACTATATTAACCCTGTGATCTTGACAGAGAGGATAAACTTCTCCCTTTTGTACAGTAACTACGTTTACACATCATGATCACTGTATCCAGTGTAGAGATATTTGAGCAAAGGCTTCTTCCTTAATCAACCTGGTTTCTTGCAGAATAAAAATCCAGGTAATGAAGTCATGGCCGAGTTCTTTAGTTATATTCAGAAGAAAACTAGAATAACTGCACTGTAAGGGAGAAATACATATTCCCATTGATGTAAATCAAGATTATACCCCTTGAATGATAGAGGTCTCCAATGCAATACATTAGAGACCTCTCTATAATTCAAGGGGATAAAAACCCTGCTTTCATCATTCCCCCGCTCTATAGTGCAGCTGGTTTGTCCCAGGATTACACTAGTTTTCTTTTGAACATAAGCACCTCTGAAACAACTACTGTCAGCCTTCCAGGGGTTGGAAAACTGACTCAATCAACTAGAAGTGGGCTGTAACATAGCCTTGAAGTTTGTATCTCACAATCACCAACTTCTCCAAGTTACACACACACAGCCCTATCGGCTGCTGAAGCTGGGTTAGAAAAACCTTCCACAGCACTCTCCAGGGACTGCCATGTTGGGTACTACTTGACTAAACTATGAGACTTCAAATCTTGCACATCAGAGTCTGCAGAAGGATTAGGAGAGCACCAGAGGTGTCTTACACCTTCAGGACCAGTGATGTGTCAGGACCATCACGCCTTTTCAGACATTGAAGACCGGTGACGGTCCTGGCACATCACGGAAGTTTGTGCGCTGCGCGACGCACTGTGATCACAGAACTCATTGGTGAAAAAAATGCTGTGGTCCTCTACAGCTCCCCACCACAGACCGCGCAGTCCTTGAGGGGTTAAAGGTTTCCTTTCTGGGACACACAATACAGCACCATCTTCCTCAGCAGATCTGCTTTCAGGGTAGAAGAACTATCAATGGGGCATCTACCATGTTACCGTTGCCTTTTCACCCTTTAAGGACTAGATGAGTGGGCATCTCATAGGTACGCAATACGTTGCACACCCCTCTCATTTTTAATTTTAGAGGACCCCCCCCAAAAAAAAATTTGTTTATTCTAGATGAGAGTATAAAATAGTATTAAAATAGTATTAAATAAGTAAAAAGCTTAAGTGAAGTCATTTTATGTTTTCCTTTTAATTTTTCCCTGCTCCATAACAAGTTTAGGAGGTTTAACACCTAATAATGCCGTTTTACTTTTCATGCCCAGAAAATCCTAATTGCCACTGTGAATGTTGATCTTGTGTCATAGTTCCGGAGATAACATTTTCAGTTCTGAATGTCATGTCCACTAAGGTTGGGAGGACTGGACTCCTGGACCCCAAATCCCACCCACTGCAGTATTGACACCTTCTGTGGGCTCTTTATCGGCTTCAGCTTAAAGGAAGAAAAAAGTTCTAGCGGGCAGTTTGAGGTTTAGGGATCATGCCATCAAGATTAATTTCCACCTCCAAGGTCATGATATCCAAGACTGATGGAAGATGTTATTTCTTGAACCAAAACAAAATGTCTAAATGTATAGTGGTCATTAGTATTTGCTGGCTTTATTAAGGTAAGCGAGGGGTTGCTATTAGCAAGTGTTAGGTCCCTTTCACATGGGAGACATTGTTGCAGAGAAAATAACACATGAAAAAAACGTGATTTGTAAATCATTGTGCCCTATGGGGCATTTCACACAGGCAACATGTACGGTGGTTGTTGTAGAACAATGTCTCATACTGCAAATTTCCTATAATAGTGCCAAAATGCAGCTCCAATTGCATGGAAATCGCACAGCTATCAGGCAGCTGCATTTTCCTGCAATTTTAGCACTTCTGTTACTACTGAGAGAATGGGATGCTGGGAAAAACAAACCAATAATTTCAGTTGCTACAAAAGACTTGTACTACAGAAAAGTCATGCTACAAAGTCTTTCACAAAACAACACAACTGAAGTGGCCCCCTAAAACAGTTCTGTCACCCGTGTTGTTTCACTCACATTTTCCTGCACTCCACTGCTGCTCCTGACACATGAGAGAAGTGCCTGATGATCAGCCCATTTGAGGTCTAGCCATGCTGGACCCCCACATAGGCCACAGTGCTGACTTTTCTTTCTGTATATTAATTGTACTCTTGTGTAAATGCAGCAAAGATGAAGATTGCTGAGCAAGGCAATCATTGCCTGTGTGACAGGCCCCATAGCCCCCCCCAAGACCTGTCACAACAATGATCTAGCTTATGCAGAATTGCTGTGTTGTCACTCGTGAAAGGTGCCTTAGTGTTCCTTTAATGTGTAAATCATAGTACACTAACAATTGGTCATGGGGGGGTATGATAGTAATGAACTTTGAAATACATATGTTATTATATAGAACCTATGCACAAAGATTTTTCAAGCTGGAGACATCTTAGAGCATTGGTTCCATATAATAACAAAGAAGCTGGAGAATTAATCACAATGGAGAATATATGTAATATATCTCACCTTTAGCACAGCTCAGTGCATCCCCCCCCCCCCCCCCGCCCGACACACCACACACACACACACACACACACACACACACCTTTTGAAGTTTTAATGAAGTTTTAAAGGGCATTGAAGAGGGTTTTAAAACTGTTGTTGGGCTACTACTACCATCACCCTAAGCCAACCTTTGGCTGTCTGCGGATGATGGGAGTTGTAGTAACACGACAGTCAGAGAACCACAGGTTGCATTGCTTACTGTAGTTAGGCATGTAAGCTGTATGCTGATTTCCTGGCATGACCCAGCTGCTGTGATATGGTATTGCTGAACCACAGCTGAGATTCAAGTTGATTATAAAACCATATAAATGTGCAGAAGGAGAGTACAGCAACTAATAATAGCCATGCTATACAATGGGTGTTATGCACTAAAGAAAAGAGGAGTAATTCTGGAGTACTCCAGCTGCACCATAGGGGGAAATAAAAGCTTCCCAACTTGCCATGTAATCCCTTGAATGCTAGAAAGGTCTCTGATGCATTGTGAAGAATGTCTAGCATGCAAGTGTTAAAAGCTCCATTTAAATCAATAGAAAGCTTTATCTGTCTTCAAGTGCAGTTGGTTTGTCCCAGAATTGCTCCTTTTCTATGGTGCATAAGTCAATGATATTGCAATAAAAAGTTCACTTTGATGTAACTACTGTATAGAAGATATAATTTCATGTCACCATCTCAGCAGGTCTCGATCGAATACTGTGAGTGCCATTTCAACCATTTTGTACATCCTTGTAGGGACCTTTTACCTCCATTTTGCCAGATGGCTCAAGGAGTTAAATATATTTTTAACTCCACATTCTTTTTCTTAAAGGGATAGTAATACTTCATTTTTATTTTATTTTATTTTGTAGGCATTAAAAAAACATGAAGAATGATATAAGTCTTATCCCTCAAACCTTTATGGTTTAAGAGATATTCACAAGCAAAGTTCCCCTCCCCGCCCCTTTTACCTAGTGTAAGCCATCTCTTCTCAGATGTGAATCTGGTTGTATGACCAGACAGATAACAGAAGGGGACAATTTTCTTTGTATGAAAACAATGAAAGCCCTTCCCCCCCTTGACAAGTTTTTCAGCTTTTTCCCTTATCTTAATTGAAGATTGTCCCTCTCTGCAATCTACCTGAGCACCTCCCTTCTGATCTGGTTGAACTGGGGGGGGGGGGATACTTTGTTTGTGAATACCTCTTAAACCATAAAGGCTTGAGAGATAAGACTTATATCATTCTTCATGTTTTTTTAATGCCTACAAAATAAAATAAAGTTAAAACGCAGTATTACTATCCCTTTAACCCACAGAGTGCAGGACGGGCATCCAAAGCATTGCTTTGCAATATTTTGGATGCCCCGTCTGGCATTCAAAGGATTAATTTATTGTTGTCAAGGCATTTAGCTAGAAGGATTGTTTATTTCGGAAGGTCATATTTGTGGGTCTTTTTAAAGATTTTTCACCTTCACGAGCCACTAAATGTTATTTATTCATAATTTGTTCTATTTTACATAACCGCAAAATAGAAGCATAAGCGAGGCCTGAGATTCTATACAGTGGTTCCCAGCTCCAGTCTGTTTACTGTTGTTCAGGATAAGCTTACTTGGGTCAGCCATGTTGTTAATATGCTCAGGCATGCACACATCCACTAGCCTGTGACTAGTAAAAAAAAATCCATATAATCTGGGCTTGGAAATTCTCTTCCTAAGAGCTTTTTCCTCTGACCAGTGAAACTCAATGATAATTCTTCCAGCCCTGAATAGGTAGTATCTTTAAACCAGGAGTGGTAATCCTGTTGCTGACCAGTTGTTGTTGGACTATACCTACCATCGTCCTCTTCTCGCTATGTGCGGGTTGTAGTCTGAGAGTCACAGGTTACTTTGTTTGATAATAGATGAATATCAGCAGATATTTGTTAGTGTTAATTGTAAATTTACATCCTACAGGATAAAAAATGTGACTTTGAGTGGTTATCGGAAAAGGACCAGTATTAACCCTTAGAGTGCCAGAGAGGTATCCAATGGTTTGCATTGCAATGTGTTGGATACCGCTCTGGTACACAAAGTGTTACATTTCAGGTTTTGTTTGTTTTTTTAAATGGAGATTTTGAACTTACCACTGTTGGGACGGTTTTCATTTAAATTTAGATTTCAAATGTATAATTTTTAAACTGCCTCAACAACCAATGTCCAAATGGCTTATTTTTGTCATAATGTACTCTGTGGGAGAGCATAGGGGGAGATGCACTAAGGTGCGATAAAGGATTGATAAACATGATAAAAGTGTTCTAAATTCTCCAAGTCCTGTGTCTTTCTATGGAGCCAATGCACTAAGATCTCTCCAGCTTTAGAGATCCTGTGCATTGTTTCCTTAGAATAACATAGGAACTGGAGAAGTGATATTACTGGTAAAGTCATCTCCACTCATCACCTCTTTATCACCCCTTAGTGCATATCTCCCTTTGAATCAATGGGGGTTATGCACTATGGAGTGATAAAGGGGTGATCTTGTGGAGATAATTTCTCCAGCTATATTACTTCTCCAGTTGCTATGTTACTCTCTGCAGCCTATGCACTAAAATATTTAAAGTTGGAGAGATCTTAGTGCATAGGCTCCATCGAATGGATATCACTGGAAAAGTCCCCTCCACGTCATTACCTCTTTATCATTCCATAGTAGACTATTACTCTCTACAGTAAATGATAAGAACAGTACCACCTGATGATCACCATAGAAAATGTCGACAAAAAGATAGATTTGAGCTGTAATAAATTTTAAGGAAAATCAGCAGTGGGAGTACCATTATTTTGCTCATCATGAAAAGCCCTAAAATATACATAGATTGTAGATCACTAACTCCTTGGATGCTAAAGGCATATCCAGAGTGGATCTGTGTTTAAAATCAAAGGACTTGTTAGTCACAAACTAGAAACTTCTGAATTAAATCTGTAGGGAAGGAAACTCCAACCTATTTGAATTTAGAATTCTTTATAGTAAATCTGAGCAATGTCAGCAGTGGAATTGTGTGCATCCCCTTCACTCTGAATCCTTATTAAAACAAAAAGCTGATTCTGTCATGACTAATGGTTCCACCAGTGAGACTGACATACTAAGAGGAACTTAGAAATCAAATCACATCATAGAACAGAATAAAAATCCCCATTGAGTTAAAGGTTAACATCTCCTTGTAATCTTCATTTACCTAAAGTCCTAATGGTTGCTATGAATCAGTTCTGCATGGACAGATTCTCCTAAATGAATCTTTAATTACTACTGGACATTATTTCCATGGAGGCAGACATGATTTTTTTGTTACAAGGATATTGCTATAAGGATGAGAAATTCCTCCCACTGAATGATTCCTAACAAGTAAAATCATGGTCATGATCATTGTTACTAATTAAGATGAGTTTTTTGTAGAGGTGATTCACAAAAAAATTATTTCCAGTGGCCACAAGAATTGTCTGCCCATGTTATTAAAGGGACAGTAATACTTCAATTTTACTATCCCCCATCTTGTAGTCCTTAAAAAAGTAAATTAAACAAGCCCAGAGGCATCTCTCAAACCTTCATGGTTTGAGAGATATCCATTTTCAAATTTCCCTCTCCCCTGACCTCAGAGTTCTAGCTGACAGCAGGGGAATCCGGTCCCTGAGCAAAAATTCACATTGATAGGGAATTTAGCTCAATTGTTTTCTTCAATGCATTTCAAAGCTCCTGTCTAGCATTCAAAGGGTTACAATTTCCAGCTAAATCAATGGGAATTTTAGTACTTCCATGTAGTGCAGTTGGCTTGCCCCAGAACCCCTCCACTTTTGTTGTAAACATGAAGAACTTAGGGAGTGCTTTGTCTGGTGCGAGGAGGCAAGAACTAAATGTAGACTTCAATGCAGATAGCTGTGAGATAGCTCAGTGGTAAACTCCCTGACAATGAAGCCTGTTCAAAGCTAAAGGCTGCAGGTTTGAATCCCGGTAGGGTCAACTCAGCTCTTCATCCTTCCAAGGTTGATAAATGAGTACCATTGATTGGGTAATAACTTCTATTATTCCAGCTGCCAATTTGGTTAATTCCAAGAGCATTCGCTGAAAGAGATTTGAGTCCCACTGGGAGAAAGGCGCTATATAAATACTAGTTATTATAAGATTATGAAATCTAGGTTAGAGCACCTAAAATGCATTGTATGAATGTGCTCCTATAAACTTCCTAGTATCCTAGAGAGGTTTAAAACAGCACGGCAGCTTAACCTAATTAACAGCCATAGTTAACATTAACCCTTTGATTGACAGAGGGGGGTGAGCAATGACCTCTGGGGTTCACTTTTAAAAGGTTGCACTCAAAAGAGCGTGCAACCACTTGACACATTAACCATGTTGACTGGTTAAAAATGGCGACATGAGAATCTCGCACTGCATGACAACGTGAGATTCTCATGTCGCCTACTGAAAGTTGCATAGAATAATTATAGAGCCAGAAGCGGATCCGGTGCCAGGCTATGAGGGAATTGGCTCGCTGGACCTCCCTATATCTGTGCTGTGTAATAACTCTCAGTATTTTGTAGTTACTAGCACTGCAGGAGTTAAGACCTTGACTTGGTGGATTTGACCATAGGAACATTTCATTGCCTTAATATTTTATCAGCACCACAATGTGTTATTACACAGCACAGATATAGGGAGACCCAGTGACCCAAATTCCCTCATAGCCTGGCAACGGATCCGCTCCCATCTCTATAATTATTCTAAGTGACGTTCAGTAGGCGACATGAGAATCTTGCCCTGTCAAGTAGTGCGACATTCTCATGTCGCCATTTTTAACCTGTAAACATCGTTAATGTGTCAAAGGATACCGACCTCTGGCATTCTATGGGCCTTTTCACATAAAGTGGGTTATCCACTCATGACTGTAACTCTCGGTAGTGGGAATGTTTTATCAGTGGGCCTATAAGCCACCATACAGATCTGTCCTGGCAAATCGTTACTGTGTTCCAACATGAAGTAAACATGCAGTTTTTTGGTCTTTTATTCATTCACACGAGGCATCTGTCAACCGCAAGTAAGAGATCACTGTCCTGTAACTTACCTTTTAAGTATAGGTGACAAAACCGATGCCTAAGGGTTTTAATATACTGGGTGGAAATCCCAACAGTAGTTTATGTACATCTGGGGGAGGTTCACTAAGCAGTGATAAAGAGGTGATAAAGGGGAGATGACTTTTCCAGTTTATCACTTCTCCAGTTCCTATGTTATTCTATAGAGCCTATGCACTAATATACCCAAAGAAGTCTTAGTACATAGGCTCCCTAGAATAACTTTGGAATTGGAGAAGTGATAAACCAGAGAAGTCATCTCCTCTTTATCGCTGTTTAGTGAATCTCCACCCCTGATATCCCAGTTTAATTTTCCACTGTCTTCTAGCGTAAGGAGGAATTCTGCTATGACATGATTCTATAGGATGACCTGTAAGAGGGGACTATTACCTTAACCCCTTAGCTGCTAGAAAAGTTTTCAGAGGAGAAAACAAAAGCATCAAAATCTATTGGAGATTCACTGATTGAAAGCAATATTTTTTAGCTTATAAATAAATAAAATGGGCAAAACCAAAGAAGTTCACACTTAAAGCGAATAAACAGGTGAAATGCTGTGCTCTGGCAGCAAGGGAGTTAAGGACAACAACACCGTATCTGGTCCACAGGCATGTCTCGCACACTAGTATTGTATTGCAGTTTGTCATGTGCTGTAGGTAGAAAATTCTAACAGAGCTGGATACGAAAATAGAAAGTGCAAGCATACTGGATAAGTTAACCCCTTGAGGACCAGAGGATGAGTGACACATTGAGATGAACGTGTCCTCAAGGGGGTTATACTTTAACTCTTTGAGTGCCAGAGGGGTATGTAATGCATCGCATACCCCTCTGGCACTCATAGGGTTAAAGAAAAACTCCACTTTCAGCCATGGGTAGTTTAATTGTATCATGCACTATGCATTCACTGTAAAAAGGTGGCACAAACTGTGCATTTTGTGTGTGTACATATAACACTTTGCTTTCCAGAGGGGTGTTCAATGCAATCTGCCATCTCTCTGACACACACAGAGCCTGATGCACAAAAGAAAAGAGCAGTCATTCTGGGGTGATCCGGCTGTGCCATAGGGCGCAGGAAACCTCGCCAAAGTGCCAACTGATTTAATAAGGCTTTTTAACCCCTTCAATTCTAGTGAGGTCTGTAACCTTTCTAACTCATTAAAAGCTCCATTTTATTTGTCCCCTATGGTGCAGGTGGTTCATCCCAGAATTGACCTAATTTTTTGTGAGTTAAAGCGGAACTTTCAGAAATCCTTGCCGTTTGGAGACCGGAACCCAGGCTACAGTGCAAACTCCTTTGAGTAGCACTGCAGGACCACAAGGTAACTGGAAGGGACTGACGGCACAGGCGCACAGACTGCACTAACCTGCCCATCAGTCTCCAGACGGCAAGGATTTCTTTAGAATCTGCGATTTTTTAAAGGTAAGAGATGGATTTCCAGGCTAGTCTCCATGCGCTTAATGAATGCATGGCGACTTAGCAAGATCTGAAAGTTCCTCTTTAAGGCCCCTAGGGGACAAACCAACTGCACCACAGGTGGGCGAATAAAAATTCCCATTGATTTAAATGGGGCTTTTAATCTACTGATTGCAAGAGAGGTCTCCAGTGCATTGGAGACTTCTCTAGAAGTCAACGGGTTAAAATCCCTATTTACATCAATTGCAGTTTTGAGGAATTTATCTCTCCCCTTAGTGTGTAGTTGGTTTGCTCTAGAATCGCTCCCATTTCTTGTCTGAATAAGGTCCATAGGTTCTTGTAAAGAAAGAAAAAGGCACGCAGTCCTGGAAAAACCCAACTGCAACCATACGGGACAAATAAAAATTTCCCAACATTTCCATTGAATCAAATGGGGATTTTAACCCCTTGAGTGTTAGGAAGTCTCCAGTGCATTGCTTTGTAGGACCGCTTTCTAACATTCAAGGAGCTGAAAAGTCCAAATTAAATAGACATTTGCATCACCTCATAGTGCAGATGGTTTGCTCCAGAATTGCTCATCTTTTTCTTTCTGCTTAAGACCCATTAAGATGGGGATTTAGTGCAATTAATACAAATCTGTGAATTTAAATGCGTACATTGAGACTGAACATCTCACTGAATCATAAGTCCATTGTGAATAGATCTATGTAATGTTTGTCCTACTGTTGAGTGGAACAAAGGGCCTTATTCATCAAGTTGGAGTAAACCATCTACACCATAGGGCTATAAATTGCAATTAACCTGTTTAACCCATTGAATGCTAGAGAAGTCTCCAACACTTTGTGAATCGATGCATCTGAGACCTTGCTAGCATTCAAAGGTTTAAAAACTCAATTTAAAATGCTGATCAGTTTGTAGCCCCCCCTTCCCCCCATGGTACAGTTGGTTTGTTCTAATATTGTCAACCTTTAGCTTAATGAATAAGGGGCCCTTTAAGATGTCACGCTTTTGCTTTGTACATTGATATCACTATGCATTTCTACGCCATTATTTTTAAGTTTGATTTATGCAGATTTTGATACACTGTATGTTTCTGTAGAAATTGTATAGATACAAATAAATTTTATTAGGGAAAATATTTGGGGGATGTAAATGTTAATTTCAGGGGTTGCTTGTTTTTCTAGGAGCGGGAATAAATATTTTAATTTGTGGTTCTTTTTGTGTGTGTTTTTAATCAATAACATTATCTTATGCTATTCACTACTGATTAGTTAGAGTGTTTTAACATCTTGAATGCCCAGTGGCTGGCAGGCAAGGACAGGAATCAGGGCTTTCCGACCATCATATACCCTGAACTCCATGACCGCCACTGGTCCTTAACGTGCAGGACAGCAGTGATGGTCCTGGCCCATCAAGGATGCATCTGACTAGAAGCTGGATTCTATCCTCGGGCAGTTTTGCAGCCACCGGAGCAATACTTAGACCTATTTTCGCCCTGCAGAGGGTGCCAAAAGAGACGGACAAGGCACAGCTATTTCAAAAGGCACTACTGCTAAAGAAGGCTCTGATTCCATTACATCCCCCAGAGTGCCTTTTTATTCTAACCTGTTTGTGGAGCTGAAGAAGGATGGCAGCTGTTGTCCCATTTTGGACCTCAAATGTCTCACAAATATGAGGCAATTACACTCATCAAGATGGCCTTTGCATTCTGTCATAGGACTAAATCCTTAATCTTTTTGGGTACCTTAAAAAAAATTGAACTTTGGGGACTGGAATTATCACCACATTGTCTAGAACAGTTAGACAACTGTGGTCCATAAGAGCTAACAGTGCATGTTTTTGAGATATCACTGTTTAAGCACAGGTGAATCAGTCAGTGGTTCAATTACTATGAATCCACCTGTGCTTATTCAGTGTTAGCCTAAAAACATGCACTGTTGGTAACTTGTGGACCAGGGTTGGCTACTCCAAGTCTAGAAACTGTTGGATTGCTTTATGCAAGGCTTCTTGTAAAAATTTCAGGATGGGGAACACTGCTCCAAGTGGCCAACTTTGATTCAAATTCATTTTATTGTATGCACCAAGCTGTCTTACACTTGTATCACCAGGCATTTGCTAAACTCTTCAAGCTTCAGTGACTCCTTCACCAATGTTTTGTGTGCATATTGAAATCTGACTTAAGACAGCAGATCATAATTCGACAACTACCCATACTAAGTAAAGACAGAATGTTCTGCTTTCAGAGGGCAAACTAATTTGCTTCCCTTAGATTGGTGAACTGTGGATTTTGTTAAACATTATATGCAGTACTCAACCCGAGTGAAGTTCCATATATTGTTTTTCAAACATTTCCATAGTTGTCTAATGTGAAACCACCCATAAGACGGGAAAGGTAATATTCAACATTAGACAATGGAGTACTCCAATATTAAGCCTGAGTGCCAGAAAGGTAACAAACATTTTGGTCACAATAGTTTGTATTCCTGACACTCAAGGGGTTAAACAGTGTGAAACTAACCTAACTGCAGGTATAACATAAGCAGGTGTTATGTAATCAGCATATGCCAATGCATAAACTGTTTGGTATTAGTTTAACAATTACATGGCATTGCCGCCCCCCCCCATAGAACTCAATTCCATCCAGATTCTGAATTGGAAAACATACAGGATTAACCAGCCTGCAGTTGTAGGAGCCTGATGAGCAACTTCATCTACACCAAGAGTGGCTAAGTTCAGTTAGAGAAGTTTTCTTTATACTTAATCCATGCATTAAGTGTTTGGTTCCACGACCAGTATAGAGGAGTCAGAGCTGCACTTTGTTACAATTATTACACCCTAAGCATTATGTTGCAGCTACAGAAGTCTATAGACCATCATGGTCAAGACACTGTGGGAAAATACTGCAAATCACATTTAATCCTTTGAGTGCCACACAAATAGGCAATGCATACTCCTCTGGCACGCAAAGGATTAAAGCATCACTGACTTTTGATCACTATCTCAATGATATTAGTCTTCAAGCCATTAGATCAGTTTCTGACATAGCAAGTTTTAAACACCCCTTCTGCTCAAATTAAAACTATTCAGTAGCAAATGAAACTGCATTATATGGAAATAAGTGAATACAGACAAAATATTGGTGCGTCAAAGAGTTTCCACATGCTTCTTTTTCTTTTTTAAGCCGTGAGGGTCCACAGGCATCGTACTTGATCTCCTTATGAAATGTGCTCGCCAGGGTGTTCTTCCTATACCCTTTTAACATATGATAATCGTGAAGAATAGCTGCACTATTCCATCAAGGTATAAATAAAAAAAAAAAAATTATATATCTCTATCTATATCTCCTTTATTGTAAAGAAAAAAAAAAAATTAAAAATAATCAAATATCTAACAGACAACAGAGGTAGAATCTCAGGTCTCATACAGTGCAAAAGTTATAGTCCATGAAACGCATGGACTATGTAGCTTTTGCACTGTAAAGACATGAGATTCTACCTCTGTTTTCTGTTAGAGGTTTGATTGTTTAATGATTCTTTACAATAAAGGATAAAAAATAAAATGTATGTCCCTTGATGGATTAGTGCAGTTATTCTCCACAATTATTATATGGAAATAAGCCCATTGATTTGAGCAAGTGGTTTTGAGGCACACCCAGGTTATTATGCGATGAGCAGGAGTTTAGTTACCCCTTGTGCAGTTAGCACCAGCCCCTTAAGCTTAGGAATCAAGACCCTAGTTAGAAAGTACAGTAAAATTAGATTAAGACATTGCCAATAAAGAGTCTTGAAATTTATATATATAAATTTTATTACAAAATAAAACAAAAATTGCTAAAAAAGTTAGAAAAAAGTACAATGCACCAGGTCTATAGGACTAATGTATAATGGGTGGTGTTACTAACACATGGGACTACCCTTACAATCCATTAAATATGCAGAAAAATCCCACATCAGAAGCTTTTTACGCTAACAGCCCTTCCACTATTAAAAATATAGGTTTTACCCTAACAAAATCACTTTACCTATACACAATTCTGTACAGTTTTTATAACCAAGCTAACAAAATGAGCTGCACTTGAGTTCACATTCTTAGCAAAAATGATCGGCTTTAGCAAAATTATACAGCGGACAGAGCATTCATTCATCATCTTCATCCTCGTCCTCTTCTTCCTCCTCATCCTCTTCTTCGTCCTCATCGTCATCCTCTGGTTCAACCTTCTTTTTAGACCCTGCCGGCCTTCCTGGAGCTTTCTTTACATCACCACCCTTACCCTTTGCCCTATAGGCAGCAACATCCTACAAAGATAAAACAAGGCAGTTTGTACAAATATACAGAATATATAAAGTGTGTGATACAGAAGCTGATGGTTTCTTTCCACAAGTCTCATGACATCATGAGAACAAAAAGTTACAGACTACATTCTGTAGCCACTGGAGGGGTGTATGTTTGCACATACCTACATGAAAAGAATTAAACCACAACTTAAAATATAAGGTGTGTGGGGCTCTAGTCAACTTCCTCCATGGTAGATCAAGTCATAGCAAGAACCCTCCCATTCTTTACAGTCATATCCATAAGCCAAAATACCATGCAATTTGGCTCAAACACGTCATGGGCAGGAAAGCCAACTTACACATACTAGTCAGACTGGGTTAGCCACATCCACTAGCAAGGGCAGTTTTATTTTATTTTTTTTTGTAGAGTCTATACCCTGTTAAAGTGCATCTGACAAGTGTAGAACCTACCTTCTCATATTTCTCCTTTAGTTTTGCTGCTTTCTGTTCAAATGGCTGTTTGTCTTTGGGTGTCTGTTCAGCCCACATTTCTCCCAGTTTTTTTGCAGTATCACCAATGGAAAGACCAGGACTCTCACTCTTTATTTGGGGGCGATGTTCTGAACAGAAGAGGAAAAATGCAGACCTTTTCCAGGAGAGGGGGAAAGGAAAACACATAGGTTAACATTCAGAAGCAAGCACTTCTAGCAGCTGTTTAGAACTTAAACATTTCATATGAAATTAGCTTTTAACTGCAAGAGGGTCCTCCATCTTCTTGCAAAGCAATGTACTCAAAAGGTTAAATGCAGTTCTACAAATAAACAGACCAGTGGATGGCACATGACCAGTTTACATGACTAAAGAATAAGCTGCAATGAGTACTTAGAGAATGTCTAATAGCACAATGCCAGATTATGCTCTGCAGGAGGCCTATGATGATAGTGGGGCACAATTCCTCCACACTAGTCAATCAACTAACACAAAAGCTTACTGTAAGAATAGCCAATTCTTAGAGGACTGGCACTTCAAGTTCCATACCAGTACACTTGTGGTGACTTTGGACTTTTGGGTTACATGCATTTTTTTTTTTCACCCTCAAGGGAACATATCTCCCCCCCCCCAACAGTGCTGGCCCATGCTTTTGGTCTGAAATGGACCCGCTAGGCTTTAAACAAGGGGCTGTCCATTAAGCATGCCTTTGGAGATTTGACATATGTGCCATTATATAGATTTGTATCCCTCACGCATTGCCTTGAATATGGAAAACAATAACAGTGTACTATAGTGTAATGTAATTACTTCTTTAGCACTACTAAAGTATAATGAGACAAGAAATACTTACGGTGGTCTTTTTGGTGCATTAGGGTCCTTCTTTTTCTTCCCTTTCTTTTCCCCCTTAGGTGGCACATAGCTTTTCATTTCACGCTCATACCGGACCTTGTCACTTTTTGCCATATCTTCAAACTTTGACTTTTCCTTTGCAGACATTGTCTAGAGACAGGATGAAACAAGTTATATAGATACACACATACATTCTGTCTCTCAATAGGTAAACTCTTTCAGTGCCAGAGGGGCACTTAACACTAATGCACTTAAAGTGTTAATTGCCCTTATGTGGGACTACTCCCATAAAAGATCACCAATGACTTTCTGTAACCATGTAACTCATACACAAGGCACTGCTTACCTTCCACCTCTCTGAACATTTCTTTGAGAACTCTGCAAAGTTAACTGATGAATCTGGGTGCTTCTTCTTGTGCTCCTCTCTGCATGTCTGCACAAAGTAAGCATATGACGACATCTTGCCCCGGGGCTTGTTAGGATCTCCTTTACCCATTTTGAATCTAAAGACAGAGGAAAAGCAGAAATGGTTGTCCGTGTAAGTATCACATTGGCGCGATAAGAAGGGCGGAGCTAATCCGAGACACGGAAGTGATTTACGTCCGTCTCCCATCTGTCCGGGGCATTGCCCCGCCCACCACTGCTGGCTTCCCGCCCAAACAGAAGTCTCACATAAACTAGAAGTAGTGACTAAGTCTCAAGATGACTCACCCATCTGGCACATAAACAGTTAACCCGTCAGTTGCTAGAGTCCTAGTCCAATACATAATCTCACATAAACTAGAAGTAGTGACTAAGTCTCAAGATGACTCACCCATCTGGCACATAAACAGTTAACCCGTTAGTTGCTAGAGTCCTAGTCCAATACATAATCACGCTAATAGCTAACATGTTGAACTTTTTGCGTGCCAGGGAGGTATTCGACGCCTTTCATGGCGCTGAATACCTTTGGCACTTAAAGGGTAGGGTCCCAAGCACACTACTGCTCCCGAAGCGACCCTATAAGAAGGGGCAAACAGACTCTCCAGTTGGGAACGGCTCAACGATACCAGTCAGGGTTGACCGGGATTAATGGCGATTGCATACCTCGCCAGCTAGGGCACACGAGGCCTTCTAACTACGAACTGAAAAGCATAGCCTAAATTATCATGTACAGTTTACTAAGTTAACATGTTACGTATTTGTGGAAAATCCTATTACTTTGAAAAAATAAAAAGCACCAAATAATTCATAATATGAATTCCCGCCAACGAATACAGTTTTGCGCATATATATATATATGAACTTCGACAGAAGATGTTAACTTATAATCTGTTACCAAGTAGCTTCCCGCCATAAAACCAAAGCAGCCTGCTAACTTTATACTTGGCGCTTAAAGAGTTAAGTACGCAGTAAGCAAACATAAGTACTCCAACTGTTAAATATACAATTAACAAAGCACCACTACAAAATGCAAAGCCATTATTAATACGATGTAATACGTGATTAAAATGAAAAGCGCGCCAACCAACCTGAGTTAGGAGATTACCACAACGAAACAATGACCGCTCCTTCTCTGCTCCCGCACTGAAATGGTTTATCTCGGACGCAATACAGCTTCTTGTTTTCCACAGTTCTGCTACTCACATCAACTTGATACTTACTTGTATGCAACACTCCCATTTATCCTCATTGGGCTTGCTAATCAGGTCGGAAGCTGAAGGATCACGCCCCTCACACTTGATTGGTTGTATAGTTTCTTGTCATCACCGGGTGGGCTGGTACTAGTGCTATAGCAAGTTAGTATGCTGTATCCGCCCTCCGCCTTTAGAAGGGGGAGGAGTAGAAACGGTCAATGACTCCTCTAGTTTCAACCGGTTTAAAGGGAGAGAGGGCGGCCACTTTGTCTTCATTGGTCGATCGAGGACGTTTAAAAATTCGCGGGCGGCACCATGATTGGATACACCTTCTAAAACAGGCGTTGATTTGTCCAAAATAACCATAACCGCGTTATTTCAAAAAAGTACAGAGTGATAGACTCGTGCAAACAAAGGGAGGCGGTTGCAATGAGTGGTGCTATTTATATACTTGTAGTTAAGTATGGTGATATGTAAGGCATACAGTATTAAGTCGCAGTTTTCTTAAATATTTTGGGGGTTTTTTTCTACATGAATCTTTACAATACTAAGCGATTACGAACAAAATATCAGTGCAGCATTTATAGTATTAACCCTTTGAGTACCAGATTGGTATCTGATGCATTGCATACCGTTTTTGAGTTCAGAGTTTTCAGGACTAGAGGGATGTGCAACCAACCCTTAAGGGTTAACCGCAAATATGAAATTACTAAATATAGTATTACTCCATATATTAACAGTTTAACCCTTTGAGCGTTAGAGGGGCACGTAATGGCTCAATACTCTATTTTTTAACTCTTGCACATCCTCTGGTTCATATAGTGTCCACATCTCCATCCAAACTTAAACACTTTGAACGGTAGACGGGTAAAACATCAGTGGTATTGTATCTCGAATACATTAGATGCTGGTTTTGTTCGTAATAAAACTCGTGCACCCCCTATTCGTAATCCCACAATTTCAGATGATAGCCATGTGTATAGGGCTGAATAAAACAATAAGTGCAACAGAAACGATAAAATAAAAGCTTACAGAAGTATGAGCCTTGTGTCTCCAGGATCTTTTCTTTCTGGATAGATTACATAGAATATGGCACTGCACAAACAAATGTGTATGACATTTAAGACAGAAAGTTAAAGGGCTGTATGTTCATAAAAAAAGTGTAGAGTTCTGGGGCAAAGCACTTACACTCTAGAGGAGAAATGAAAATTCCCATTGATTTAAATGGGAATTTTTGTAATTTTTAGTTCTCCCCTGTAGTGTAAGTGGGCTGTGCCAGAACTCCACTTTTCTTTTGAACATAGGCAGCAAAGAAAGATCAAATACACTTAAAAGAGAATTTGTTTTCTCACAAAATGTGCGCTTTGTTTGCTACATATCTGTTAAAATGTTTGGCGTTGTTTTAATCATTTACATAAAGATTTAACACTAGGTTTGAAATAGGTAATAACAACATGTAATACTGAAAAAAAGATGTTATCCTGCTGGGTAATACATGGGTTATCTCACTGTTTAAATATTTTGTATTCAAAAGTTATTGAACCTCACACTTGCATTTGTTTGGGTTCAGTTCCTCCATAGCCTGTCCCATAACATTTTTTACAGTTTTGTAGAGCTTAAAAAATAAGCTAAATGCCACAAATCTTATCTCTCAAACAGCTATGGTTTGAGAGATATCATCCACTAAAGTCCCTCTTCTAAGCTGACAGAAGGAGATCTGTGTCGGCCTACATGAGGAGGCTCTTCAGCAGAGCCGCAATAGCGCAATTTAAAAATAATTACTTCTTTGGAATGGTCTAAACAGTGTGCTTGCAAACTAGGCACACTTTGTAGACTGTTAGAAAGAAGTATTTCTTTTTAAATCGTGCTATTGCGGCTCTGCTGAAGAGCCGCTTGTTGGTCCCCCGACCAGGAACTCCTGCTGCCAGCTTACAGCTGATGTCAGGAGAAGAGGAGGGAGAGGGGAACTTTAGCGGATAATATCTCTCAAACCATAGAGTTTGAGAGAGAAGATTTGTGGCATTTAGCTTATTTTTAAAGGGGAACTACCACCTCCACAAAAGTCACCCTGCAGTACTTAGGTGGTGACTAGCTTACTAATCATTATTTTACTTCTCAAAAGTGCCCACGAATAAAGTTATCCTTAAGTTTCCGAGACGAGAAGCCAGGCATCACCATGGACATCTTGAATGCGCACCTGTGCTGGCAGTCCTCTTCACCCTTCACAGGCATTGCACTGGCCTGGATGGCTCCGGAAGAGACTGACTGAGTAGGCGCACAGGCTGCAGTAACCTGGCTGTCAGTCTCGGAACCTTAAGGATAACTTTATTCGTGGGCACTTTTGAGAGGTAAAATAATGATTAGTAAACTAGTCGCCACCTGCCTAAGTATTGAAGGGCGACTTTAGTGGAGGTGGTAGTTCCGCTTTATGCTCTACAAAACTCTAAAAAAAGTTTATGGGACATTACTGTCCCTTTAATGACTTTGGCTGTATGTTTGGGGTTGTTGTCATGCTGCAGAATACATTTGTTGCCAATCAGATGCCTCCCTGATGCCACTGCATGATGGATAAGTAGCAATCAGATAGAAAGCTCAAAGCGCTGAACTACCTGCAGTGAATTCAAGTAGTGAATGAAACAAAAGGGATAAAGATGCATCAAAAGGGTGCTTTTAAAATGTCGCCATAAAGGGTGTCACTGTTATTACATGCAAAACAGGGTTTAACCCCCCCAAAAAAACACTATATAGAAAGATTTATCAGTTATTTGAAATTCCATAAAGATGGTTGGAGGTGAAAAGTCCACTTTACATCTAGAGAGGAACTGGAGGTACTGGTATGTGATAGGCCATTTAAAATATTTAACACATAATTGATATTTTTGAAGATAACAATGATGAAAGTTTACCTCATGACACCATTCTAGCCTGAGCCTGCAGTACAGGATGTACCATGGGCAAGTAATCACTATGGTGGCCATCCTCTTTTCAGTGGGTCTCCACCCACTGCCTTCCCTGCTGACTGGACATGCTCCACTACAATTTCTGTATGCGCACATAGTGTGCACCAAGAGCACACCCCTGGCAAAGATTGGCATCTATTGTAAGGGAGAACACTGACAATCTTTTCCAATCTGTGCAGGATGGCCAGGTTCTCCCTCATGGATGACTATATCGGATTGAAAGTGTTTTTTACTTAATTCCCAAAACAGAGATGTTGGGGGGAGGTTATTGAAGGAGACACGTCCATTATAGTTATAGTATGTACACAATACGTAGAACCCATAATCCTCTTTAATGATGCAGATTACGACCTGCCCTCATCACTTGACATTAACCAAGTGTATTCTATATTTCATTGCTTTTCAGAGATGACATTTATAGTGTTAAAAAAAAAATAGATTAACCCCTTGGATGCAAGAGATGTCTTCAACACATTGGAGAACTCTCTTGCATCCAAGGGGTAAATACTGAAAACTATAAAAAAACTAAGCCAGGGCACTGACAAAATAACGTCATTACAGCTGCCAATTTATATTCACTGAAGTAGAACATGCAACTATGCTCCTCAGTTTACCATGAAGTCAAACGTTACAACAAAAAAGGAATAAAGTAAACTTTATTGAAGGCACATCATGACAACAGGTATTTACTAAGTGTATTGGTTATACTGAAAATCGGGAGAAAGTATATTAAAAATAAATAAAATAATTATTTAAAAAAAATATAAATTGGTCTCATTCACTGTGTGTAGCAAATAATATGTTTATTATTTTTGTGTGTGGTTATGGAAATACAGGTAAGTATCAGTCAAGTGAAAATATAATCTAATCATACAACTGCTATCAAACCTATGATCCAAATTGTTCCAGTAAACCCTCCCAGGAATTAACAAATGATTCTTTTATTTATTTTTAATAATAGTTAAGTATTAATATAGTTTCTCCCAATTTTCAGTATAACCAATACACTTAGTAAATACCTATTGTCATGATGTGCCTTCAATAAAGTTTACTTTATTACTTTTTTTCTTTTTTGTCGTAATGTAAATACCGAATACCACCAACATACATCCACAAACTTTTAGAGTACAGTACAGAAATTCACGAGTGACTTCACCTTTCCAGTGCTAAAGCTGTCTTTTGGCAAAGCATCCAAGTGATTCAAAGGCAAGATGATGGAAAAAAAGAGATTTACATGCTTCTAACCCTCTGAGTGCCAGAGGGGATATGCAACGCATTGCAAAGCAATGCGTTGCGTACCCCTCTGGCACTCAAAGGGTTAATAAACCGTGCATATGTAATAAATAATGCTTCTGTAATAACTTGGATGTTCGAGATCTCTGTAACATCCAAGGGGAATCTGGTGTCACATTTTTAACTGCATCATACTAAAGGTACCATTGTGATGGCAGCAATCTTGCGAATGCACCATTTTGAGTAGGCTGACCAGACCATGGGTTGGATTCAAATGCAGGTGCTAATTTTATCTCTGCTTTTATCTCCATATTTCCCCATAGACTTCAACAGGAACATTTTTGATAAAACAGGAGGTAACACTTATCTCCTGCATTTGAATCAAGTCCCACACCTTTAACCATGGACATATAGGAGATAGGCAAATTTCAAGTGACAGTAACATCCCATAAACATTTTTTAGCGTTTTGTAGATCTTAAAAAAATAAGCTAATTGCCACAAATCTTATCTCTCAAACCGTTATGGTTTGAGAGATATCATCCGCTAAAGTTCCTCTTCTCCTTCTGTTAGCTGTAAAGCTGACAGAAGATCTGTGTTGGCCGACACGAGGAGGCTCTTCAGCAGAACCGTAATAGGGCGATTTAAAAAGAATGACTACTTTTGAATGGTCTAAAAAGTGTGCTTGCAAACCAGGCACACTTTGTAGACCGTTCCAAAGAAGTAATTCTTTTTAAATCACGCTATTGCGTCTCTGCTGAAGAGTCGCTTGTCAGTCCCCGGACCAGGAACTCCTGTTGTCAGCTTACAGCTGACGTCAGGAGAAGAGGCGGGAGAGGGGATCTTTAGCGGATAATATTTCTCAAACCGCTATGGTGTGGCATTTAGCTTATTTTTTTTAAAGGGATAGTAATACTTCATTATTACTATCCCCCATGTTGTAGCCCTTAAAATTCTGAATACAAGGATACCAGTGGCATCTTTCAACCCTTAACGGTTTGAGAGATATCTGCTTTCAAAGTTTCCTCTTTTTGTCTTTACCCTGACGTCAGCGTTCTAGCTGAGAGAAGGGGAATCTGGTCCCGGGACCGGCAGCGGCTCTGCAGCAGTGCTGAGATCTTGTTATAGAAACAGAAATCCTTCACTAAAATGGTTTTCCACGTGTGCTTGCAAACCAAGCACATGTAGAAGACCATTTTAGTGAAGGATTTCTGTTTCTATAACACGATCTCAGGACTCCTGCAGAGCCGCCTCTTGCTCACTGAGAGGATTCCCCGGCTCTCAGCTAAAATGCTGACGTCAGGGGAATGGCAAAAAGAGGAAGCTTTGAAAGCGGATATCTCTCAAACCATAAAGGTTTGAGAGATACCGCTGGTATTGTTGAATTCAGAACTTTAAGGTCTACAACATGGGGGATAGTAATAATGAAGTATTACTATCCCTTTAAGCTTAACAAAACTCTAAAAACTTTTTATGGGACATTACTGTACCTTTCAGGAGTGCACTGAAATCAAAGCTTCCCTGCAGTATACATTTTTCATATATGTACCCGGTTAAAGATGAGGTCTGGTCACCCTAATTTTGAGGCTCACCATTTTCGTGGCTCCTATACTTCCTCCATTCCTCTATTCTTAGTGACTAAATACCTGAATGCTTAAAATATATCACACTTGTGTCTTTATTATTAAATAAACAAAACATTTTCACAAATATACACACACATGCAAATAAATATTTTTTTTGTAACTGTAACACACACATGCACATATGTCACATGCCTCACAAGTAGGCGTGGTCTCTGAATACCTGTTTTTTTGGTGGGCCTCACATGCTTTGCAATGCTTTTGAGACCTTTCTAGCTTTCAGGGAGTTAAAAGACCCACTTAAATCTACAAGGTTTGCTCCAGAATTGCTCCACCTTCTTTGGGTTTGGCCCCTAAATTAAATTTAAGTCAGATAGTTTGGATGAAATTTAAGTATTTTACACACTATATTTACGGTTGCTGTGAAACTCTCCTCAAATGGAAGTGAAAGGTGCCTGCCTGTTGTGTTTCCTTCCTGTTGGTTATTACTGGGTATTACAAACCCTCAGCAGCACTGCTAGCCTTACAGGAAATGAGCATTGCAAGTACAGGAAAATATTAGGGACAGGAGAGCTCTTTCCAGGGCCATTTGGCTGCTTTTGTTACATAAGGGCTTGGGTTTAAGGTGACCACACATCCAATGAAATCAGGGACATATTAAATCTTCATTCTGTAGCAATGCTAGAGAGGTCTCCAACACAGTGCTCTTCAGTATTCAAGGGTCGGGTTGACAGACCATCCCTTTAAATCTGTACACCAATTAAAATGCCTGTTACATGGGAACCCAGTAATAACCACTGCAGCAAGTCATTTTCAAATGTGTCTAGTTTTAAAGGGATGATGTGACAGCCCTATTCAAGGGTTGAAATGCCATTTTTCAGTCAACAGGGGTTTTTATTTGTCACTGTGTTTTTAGTTTATGGGGAAAAAGGTCTGAATATAAGACAAACCCTTATTTGAACTGTGTATGTGTGTTCATCTCTTCCTCCCTCTATATATCTCCCTCTCATGATTTCTTCTCTATCTCCCTCTCTTGATCTCTTCACTTTTTCTTCCTTCATCCCTGGCTTGATCTCTTCCTTCCTCCCTTGATCTCTTCCTTCCTCCCTTGATCTCTTCTCTTCCTTCCTCCCTTGATCTCTTCCTTCCTCCCTTGATCTCTTCCTTCCTCCCTTGATCTCTTCTCTTCCTTCCTCCCTTGATCTCTTCCTTCCTCCCTTGATCTCTTCCTTCCTCCCATGATCTCTTCCTTCCTTCCTCCATTGATCTCTTCCTCCCTTGATCTCTTCTCTTCCTTCCTCCCTTGATCTCTTCACCCCTTCTTTCTTCCCTCCCTTAATCTCGTCTCTCTATTCTTCCCTCCCTCCCTTGATCTCTTCTCTCTTCCTTCCTCCCTCCCTTGATCTCTTCTCACTCTCTCTCTTCCATCTCTCCTCCCTTGATATCTTCTCTCTCTCTTCCATCCTTCTTTTCTTGATATTCAGTATGAGGCAGAGGGAGGAAGAGAGCAAGATATCTGATTGTTGAAGGTGAAGTAGCTCTTTCAAGATAAACGGCTGTAAAACTATGCTGTATATTCAGTCAAATATGGTAGTTTGCTTTTACAGAGAATCCACATCTTCTCATATGTTATAAAATAATGCTTTTGAGAAATTAAGTTTTGTATTTTGATGGCACATTATGCTAATTCCCTGCACAGTATGTTTACTAGTGCTGTGGTAGTAGAAACGTCCCCGGTGTGTGGGCTCTGGATATAATGCCACACTGTCACCAAAAGTTCTTTCCTTAACCCCTTAAGGTCCATTGACGTGTCAGGACTGTCACTGCTGCTCTTGCCTAAAGGACCAGTGACAGTACTGACACGTCATGTATATTTTGCTCACAGCGTTTCTGCGGCAGCACTGTGAGTAGTAGCGGGGGCTGAAATTGACTGATCCAAGACAGGAGCGGTCACTATCAGTCCCCCATTCGGCATGCTGGCACACGTGATCAGTCACGTGTGCTGGCACGCCAAACCTTCCTATGTGATCCTTAAACGACAAAACACCCCAGACTGCTGGTCCTTAAGGGATTAAAAAACTATTTATACTATAAACAAATGGCTAGTACAACACATACACAATTTTTAATTCTCTTTAAAATTAACTTCTCTTAGGGTGACAATTATACTTAATGGAACATATCACCAAAATAAATGAAGCTTAATTAACTTAAAATAGTATATGGTTTGTCTGTTCATTTATCCATACTTGCTATCCTATATAATAATTCCCTAGGATGTTTGTCAGAAGCTGTCATGCGCAGTACAGACTGCCCGAACACTCAGAATGCTGGGAGTTCTGTGTTGGGAGCATTCTGTGCTTTCGGCCAGTCTCTATAGTGCATGACTGCGTCGACGGCAGGACGCAGAGCAGGACCGGCCTCTTAACCCTTTGAGTGCCAGAGGGGTGCCTTGCGTACCCCTCTGGCACTCAAAGAGTTAACATCACCCAAACTTTGGCCCGTGTACACGCGCATTTACACTAGTATTGTAATATTCAGTACATCACTGATGGGGAGGTGAGGTATCTCATCTGAGCAATAAATCTCCATCAGTTAAGTCTCTTTTGTGATACAATTGCTTGAAAAGTGTTGGATAATAAAGGAGTCAGATTCTCTTTCAGCTTGTATTTGCCTAATAATTACAGAATGGCCTGATAATAAACAACACCAACAAATACAATTCAGCTAACACAATTGCTACACCCACCTCTAACAATGCTTTTTACTAAAATCAAGAACACTGCATCTGCTTATTATCAAAATAATGGAGAAAGAAAAGGCTAAACATTTTAAGAACCAATAACAAAAAATAAAACAGGTCAATATAACACATACTTACAGCTAGCAAATGTAAAAATTAATTATTCACATTACATATATAAAATATCATCTTATACTTGATTTTAATGCATACATTAACTGTCCTTTTGAGAGAGCATTCATTTAAAAGAACACTGTCACCTAAACATGATGTGGAGTTCTACACATTGAAATACCTAGTTAATTTTTAGGTGTTGGTATTCTTTAAGTAGAAACTGGAAACTCATTCATGAGTTGTTGTAGGTTGATATAACTTTCCTTATCATATACTTACAGCTGTCACGTGTGAAAAACAAATATTAAAAGTTTACTACTCCTTTACTGCACTGGGCCATATGCATTAAGTGGGCCAATTCTGGGGACAGATAAAAATTCCCATTAAATTTAAATGCAGCTTTTAACCCCTTGAATGCTAGAGAGGTCTCCAATGCGCACACATAACACAATAGTTTGGGGAGTGATGCATCATGGGCAACAAATAAGGATGACACACACCTCAACAGCCAAGACTGAAGTGACCTGTACCTTTCCTTTCAGAAAGTAAGCTCAGCCAGTTGGTAAAAATTGGGCTCAGACCTGATTATAAGAATGTACAAAAATAAGCTTGTAGTTTTTGTTAAGAAAAAGTGGCGACCCTGGGAATTTAGCACAAACCAGTCATTCTAAAATCAGTTTAGTTACCTTTAGAGATAACGCTAATACATTGCAACTGACTCTGGCACTCAAAGGTTTAAAAGCTGTATATTGTGCTAGCCATTTGTTTGTAGTATAATTCATTTTTGAGAAATTAACCTTAATTTGTTGTTGGCACAGTGTGATATTTTATGCTAATTAGTGTCTGTGCTTGGCCAGTGTTACCATACTGTACTATAAATGAGGCTGGGCTCACACATACTGGGGTAATTTTTAATAGCAGATCGATCAGCAAGTTTGGCCTCAGATATAACTGAGTATTCTGTGCAGGGAATTAACATACAGTGCCACAATGCACCACCAAAACAAAGTGTAATTTAGTAAAATGTATTTAACAGAAAATGGCTAGTACAACATATAGGTAGATTTTACCTCTTTATAGAACAAAACTAAACAAGTCCTGATGTGTCATGTCCACCTTAAAGTCACCCATATAACCAATGCCTAAGTGAGCTAAAATAGACACAGGCTTCCCTCTTTCAGACTGTTGTCTGTGCATTTGGTCATTTTACCATGTTACGGCTATACAATAAAGCAGACATGGCATTATACATTCTCTCACTTTAATTTCATAGAAATCAACATGAAAAGACAGGTGTTTCCCTTTAGTGCTCCAAAAGACTGCAGGGGTTACTCTGAATATGTGTGTTGTTGATTTTGCTAATCAGGGGTGTGCAACCTTTCACTCCCCAGGTGCTGGAGACTACAATGTCCATCATGGATGCTGTAGTCTCTAGCAACTGGAGAACCAAATATCACCTACTCCTTCTAGCTCATGTGATTCACAGATCTCTTAAAGGGATAGTAATACTTAAATATTACTAATCCCCATATTGTAGCTATGGTAAAAAGATATGATTTGTTCCCAGGTTCATCTCACAAACCTTTATGTTTTGAGAGATAACCGAAGGCAAAGTTCCCCCCTCCCTCCCTCTTCCCTGAAGTCAGCGTTGTACTAACTGCAGGGATATCCTGTCTTATTTGCATCAGGCGGCTCTGCAGCTGAGCTGAGATAGCGTTAGTAAAAAATAATTATTTCACTGAAACGATCTTCTACGTGTGCTTGCAAGCACAAGTAGAAGACCATTTCAATGAAATAATTATTTTTTACTAACGCGATCTCGGCTCAGCTGCAGAGCCGCCTGATGCAAATAAGACAGGATATCCCTGCAGTTAGTACAACGCTGACTTCAGGGAAGGGGGAGGGAGGGGGGAACTTTGCGTTCAGTTATCTTTCAAACCACAAAGGTTTGAGAGATGAACCTGGGGACAAATCAAATCTTTTTACCATAGCTACAATATGGGGATTAGTAATATTTAAAGCGATAGTAATACTTCGTTTTATCTTTATTTTATTTTGTAGGCATTAAAAAAACATGAAGAATGATATAAGTCTTATTTCTCAAACCTTTATGGTTTGAGAGATATTCGCAAGCAAAGTTTCCCCTCCCGCCCCTTTTACCTAGTGTAAACAATCTCTTCTCAGATGTGGAATGCAGTCCATAGACCAGACAGATAACAGCAGGGGACAATGTTCTTTCTATGAAAATAACGAAAACCCTGCCGCCTTGACAAGTTTTTCAGGTTTTTCCCTTATCTTAATTTAAGATTGTCCCTCTCTGCAGCCTACCTGGGCACCTCCCTTCTGATCTGGCTGAACAGTGTGACATCAGTAAAAGGGCCGGGAGGGGGACACTTTGTCATTGAATTAATCTTGAACTACAACTCTGACAGAATTGAAATAACACTCTCCAAAGTCCAAATTCTATGATGATTAATTAGAGCTGCTTTTATTATGAAACATTACTATCCCTTTAAGCATTACTATCCCTTTAACTACTGGAGTTAAAGTAGGATTGAACAGCTTTGACTCACCAGCTGTGGTTGGACTATAAATCTCATCATTCACAGCTAACCATAACTAACTGAGAATGATGCAATCAGCAGTCTAACACCAGGAGAGGTACAGATTACCCACCTCTAGCTTCAGTAGTTAAACTGCAATCCTGGGTGATATGCATAATATTCACAATAATCTCCTTCACGAATTTCTGTCGCTACTTGTATTCAGCAATAGGCTATCCATATAAAGCACTTCATTTAAAGGGATAGTATTACTTAAAAAATACTACTCCCTATGTTAAAACCTTTGAATAAAGATGAAAAATGCCCCCAGTGGCATCTCTCAAACCCTTATGGTTCGAGAGATAACCACGTTCAAAGTTCGCCCCTACCGGACATCAGCATTGTAGCTGACAGCCTGGGAATCCGGTCCCGGGGCCGTCTGCGGCTCTGCAGCAGAGCCGAGAACGCATTAACAAAGCACAAGCACATTGCAAACCAAGCACACGTAGATTACCTTTTTTAGTGATGGATTTCTTCTTTATTAATGCGATCTCGGCTCTGCTGCAGAGCTGCCGGCTGATCTCAGGAGAGGATTCCCCTGCTGTCAGCTACAATGCTGACATCAGCCAGGGGCGAACTTTGAAAGTGGTTATCTCTCAAACCATAAAGGTTTGAGAGATGCCGCTGGGAGCATTTTTCATCTTTATTCAAGGGCTTTAACATATGGATTAGTATTTTTTAAGTAATACTATACCTTTAAAGTAGTTGTAGTGCCAATCAATTTCATTCTAGGCTGCAAATTAGTAGAAAATATTATATTTAAAAGACAATTCTAAAACTTTGTAAGCGCTCACAACCAGGTGGCCAAAATCCCAAAATAAACAATGAAAACAATAATAATGCAAAGCTTCAAATGAAATAATAAGAAAGAAGTAATCACTTGGTGTGAAAATACAGAGCACAATAATATGTAAACTATATCGTGCAAGCAATGATATATAAATAAAAGTCCAATCATTCAAAACAAATAATGATGAATCAGAAATACCAATGATTGATGAGATGAGAATGGAATGGATGAAATGGTTAGAGTGAATGATTTACTCTGTGAACAAACAATCTGATAGAATAATGGATTTCAGTAAAGCTTTCGATACAGTTCCCCATAAAGAGCTGATAGATAAATTATCAAGAATTGGACTTAACCCCTGGATAGTTCAGTGGATCTGCAGTTGGCTGAAGGACAGAAACCAGAGGGTTGTTGTTAATGGAGTGTATTCTGAGCAGAGACTGGTTACAAGTGGAGTGCCACAAGGATCTGTTCTGGGCCCTGTTCTGTTCAACATGTTTGTAAGTGACATAAGGGAAGGCTTGGCAGGGAAGGTTTGCTTGTTTGCTGATGACACAAAAGTGTGTAATAGGGTTGATGTTCCAGGAGGTGTCTGTAATATGGAGAATGATTTGGCACTATTAGATAAGTGGTCAAAACAATGGAAACTTCAGTTCAATGTTTCCAAATGTAAAATAATGCACTTGGGGAAAAGAAACCCTCAATCTGACTATCGTATTGGCAGTTCTGTGGTAGCAAAGACTTCAGAAGAGAAGGATTTGGGGGTGGTCATCTCTGACAGCCTCAAGATGAGTAACCAATGCAACCAGGCGGTGGGGAAAGCAAATCGTATGCTTGGCTGCATAGCTAGAGGTATAACAAGCAGGAAGAGGGAGATTGTGATCCCTCTGTATAGAGCTCTAGTGAGACCACATCTGGAATACTGTGTACAGTTCTGGAGGCCTCATCTGCAAAAGGATATAACTAAAATTGAGCGGGTTCAAAGAAGAGCTACAAAAATGGTGGAAGGTCTAAAGCATAGAACTTATCAAGAACGACTCAGAGATCTAAATATGTATAGTCTGGAGGAAAGAAGAGAAAGGGGGGACATGATTGAAACCTTTAAATATGTTAAAGGACTGAACAAGGTTCAGGAGGGAAGTGTGATTAATAAGAATCTGAATACAAGAACAAGGGGGCACAATCTGAGGCTAGTTGGAGGAAAAATCAAGAAAAACATTAGAAAATATTATTTCACTGAAAGAGTAGTAGAAACTTGGAACAAACTTCCAGCAGAGGTGGTTGATAAATCCACAGTAACACAGTTTAAACATGCCTGGGATAAACATGTATCTATCCTAAGATAACAATAAAGGAATACTAAAGGGCAGACTAGATGGACCAGGTGGTCTTTTTCTGCCGTCAATCTTCTATGTTTCTATGTTTCTATGAAACTCCAAATAATTTTTGCTGCAGGATGAGACACAACAGGTGGCCTTGTCCACCGTTATAGAAGCTTCATCCAGATTACCATAAAAACAGCGCAAACACAGAAAGGAGAAGAACATCTAAGTTTAGTAGTATTTAATGATAAAACATGTGTACAATAAAAGTAATGCACTTACAATAGCCGTACTTGGGCTTTTAGCATTGAAACAGTTCCTTCCCCTGATAACCAACAAGCTGTGTCCTCTGTGCTCCTGCACACCATGACCTCTTGCTTTTCTCCTGTTAGTTTGATCCAGATGTTTAGTGGCTCCGCTAAGAAGATGTATTTCTAGAGCCACCCTTAATTGTGGACTCAGTCGCTCAGTATATGTGATTTTCTTTGGTAAAGATGTCTTTTAACGGTAACTGGAGGATATATCCGGTGGATCTATGCCACCGAAAGCCTCGTGGAGGCTGTTAGTCCAGGATGCCGGGTATCAGAGATGAGGGGGGCGGAGTGGAGGAAGTCACAGGGGGTGGGAGAGGGACCTGGAAATATAAAAATGGGCCAGGGTATGGAAGCCCGAACGTTTTCGCAGGCGTACAGTCTGCTTCTTCACGGGGCGAATGAGTTGTTATCAGGGGAAGGACCTGTTTCAACGCTAAAAGCCCAAGTAGGGCTATTGTAAGTGCATTACTTTTATTGTACACATATTTTATCATTAAATGTTAGTAATGTCTGAAAAAAACTTTTTTGCATTTAGAAGAGCTTAAAAAGCTGATCTAAATGCAAAAAAACGTATCTCTCAAACCGCTATGGTTTAAGAGATATGGGCGTTTAAAGTTTGATTTCTCCTACTGACAGCTGTAAAGCTGTCAGCAGGAGATCCGTGTCGGTCGACACGCTGGCGCTTGAGAAGTGCCGGGATCTCGTTACTTACACGGAATCCCTTAATTGTAATGGTCTAAAACGTGTGCCTAGTGTTCAGACACACATTTTAGACCATTCCAATGAAGGGATTCCATGTAAGTAAAGAGAACTCGGCACTTCTCAAGCGCCAGCGTGTTGACCGACACGGATCTCCTGCTGAAAGCTTTACAGCTGTCAGTAGGAGAAATCAAACTTTAAACGCCCATATCTCTTAAACCATAGCGATTTGAGAGATACGTTTTTTTGCATTTAGATCAGCTTTTTAAGCTCTTCTAAATGCAAAAAAGTTTTTTTTCAGACATTACTAACACTTTAAATACTACTACACTTAGATGTTCTTCTCCTTTCTGTGTTTGCGCTGTTTTTGAGGTAATCTGGATCAAAATAGAAAATATTGTGTAATCCTATTAGACTAATTTTTGCAGTATCAACTATAATCTGGCAGTAAAAAAAATGTTTTGATCATGTCTGAAGCCATAATTCATCAAACGGTGAATAACTGAATGTGCAAGTATATACTCATACTGTTCAACATTTGACAAATTAAATTAGTTTCACTCACAGCTGCTTCCTCCATACAACTGCTACAACACACAAGGGGCTTGATTCTATTACCAGCGCTAAAAATAAAACAGGCGTTTTTTTAAGTCAGTTTTTGCTATCCTATTACCCGACTTGTGAAAACAAAATCAGAGGTAATTATACTTACCGCCAGTCTACAAAATGCCCATAGGAAACAACTAAAAACAACTTGCAATTAGTATCCTATTACCCACGCTCAGTATTACCGCCTGTTTTGTGGTTACATTTAAGTCAGAAATATTGCGCCTCAGAGGTTGAGGCGTAGAAGCCATAACGACAGTTTCAAAACCATCGTTGTTCGAACAAAAGCAGTGTATAATACAGAATACCGCATAGAAATCTGACAGATAGTGCCCCCCTCAACATATTAACCCCCCTTTTAAAAATCGACTTGCAGTGCTTTCTTTCACCACACTAATCTGACAAATATTGTTCATAGTCCACAAATAACCCTTCTCCTTCCAAATCAGACTTACAGTGCTTCCTTTCATCACATTAATCTAACAAATATTGTTCATAGACGACAACTAACCCTTCCCCTTCCAAATCCGACTTACAGTGCTTTCTTTCAACATATTAATTTGAAGAATATTGTACATCCAACATTTTAACCCCCCCCCCTTGAAAAGTTGACTTCAGTGCTCCCATAATTTTCACCATTTTTATCCGACATTTTTCTTCTCCTATTATATTCGACATGCCCTCGTATTTTGTATTGCAAGATTAACCCTATGAGTACCAGAGAGGTATTTCAATGTGTTTGCTACCCCTCTGGTACTCATTGGGTTAATAGGCAACCTGTATATGTATAAAAAGGTGTTTGTTTTTATTAGATATGTAATTTGTGTGAAAATGTAATTAAATATTTAATTTATGTGTAACAATGATTTTATTTTTTTAAATTATATATGTAATTTGTATTAAAAAAAGTACTTCAGACCTCAAGAGGGGTATCATGACCCCTCATGACAAACCCCAGCATGGTGGCAAGAATTGCCCCCTTTATTAATTAAATAGCATATAACCTATAGAGGCATTATTCAATGTTGGAATGTCTTCATGACTCCATATTCCTGTGCTGGATGGTTTTTAAGTGATTTGATGTATTCACTTGATTAATTTTGTATTGTCTGCTAAAGCGTTTGTTTGGTTTGGTATACTCCCAGAGTATGCATCAGTTATCAGGTTTCTTGCTTGAGGGGGAGAGGGGGCACCGCCTGGTGGTTTTCCCCGGTTGATTAACCCCTTCCTTTCTTTCCTTCCTTCGGTATCATTGTATATCCCTATGAGTGCACCTCAACTGATTACAGTAAAGAGTTATGTACAGAGCTGGTGCGATTCCTCCCCTTTGTTTTGGTCCCATCGTTATGACCAGATGAACAGCACTTTACTGCTGTTTAACAGTGACAGCCCACTCAGATGTAGTGTGAGAGAGACACTGACAGAGAGACAGAGCAACACCAGTATGTACACGTTTGTACCTAAGACGACTGTGGAGGTGAAGGTGTGAGAGGGCTACGGCTCATCCCTCTCCTCCTCCAAGCACCCCTGTCCAACAGCTGTCACCTGCTGCAACTGGTCCTGCTCCGGCTGAAGGTCTGCCATGCAGACTTGTTTGTGCGTGTGCAGCACAGTGAATATGCCACTCCATTGCTTCTCAATGTCTTGTCTAGGCGTCAGGACCATGTGAGGTGTCCATCAAGGGGATGGCAAGCAGACATATGTATGTGTGTCACACGGACCCTGAGCACACATCTCATCAGTATGTAGATCGAGATCCATGAAATAGCTCCTCTGTTTCATGGGTCTTGGTTTACACACTGATGTGTGTGCTGACTCACATATACATGTCTGCTTGCCATACCGTGATACAAACCCCAGTAGGTCATGATGGCTAGACAACACCCTGTCAAGCAATGGATTGTTCACCTGTGTCAAATAACCAAGCAGTACCCGTGGAGTGCCAGTAAGGTCTCCAAAGCATTGCTGACCAATGTGTTGTGTACACGTCTGGCACTCAAAAGTATGATGATGGGTCAGCAATAGCATGACTGTTGTGTTCGTAGTGCACCTTTCAGTCTTGTTTTCACCCTCTGCAGGAATCCATGGCATGACCCCTCATGGTCCAGAAGTTTGTTCCGGTGACACGTTGAATCCACGTCCATGAGGATCACCTGTTGGTGTCCATGTCAATTACAAATCTGATCACATATGACTATCTTGTGTCATTGATCACCCCTCCCCTTTCAGGGTTTAAAGGTATAGTAATACTGAATAGGTTTCATAAACCTATCTAGTAGGGTTCATCCCCCTGAGTAAAACAAGGGAACTCCCCCTGCTTTGCATTCCAAAGTTATTTCAGCTAAAAGTTGAATGTCATAGATCAAATCTCACAGTGGCCTGAAATTGTACAGTGGCACTGTTGCTACACCAACCCATGGACAGCTCTGGTCCGAGCGCTATGAATCTCCATGGGATGGTGTAGCAACAACGCCTCTCGACAATTTCAGGCCACTGTGATTTTCATATTTAAAAACAACTGTGAGCTGAAATAACCTGTGAATGAATCACCCGTCAGCAGTGGGAGTTCCCTTGTTCTACTCAGGGGGATGAACCCTAAAAGATATTTGTTCAAAAATTCTAAGCATTACTATCCCCTTAATTGTGATCATGTTGTTGATCTGTTGATATACCTAATGTGTTCATGTTGTTCAAGTTCAAGTCATATCATGGAACAACACCCTGATGTTGTTTGGCTTTCATATGTCTGAGAGCTGAACTTGGACAAACATGTTTGTATGTGATGTGTGTGTTCACCCCTGCTGTAAAAGCTTGCAACGCCATTCATCGAGCATGAGTTGTGTTCACTGCATAGCTTTGCAATGCATTGGAGACAACTCTGCCAAACAAATAACATCTTGAAGAGGAAACATGCATGGACACAGATGTTATGAAGAAGTGCAAATATTTATTGAAAGGACCTGGAGAAGATTAGCCTTACTTTTATTTTTTATTTTTTTAATCAGTGATGTGAGCTATGACAGGAGTGCTGCAGGGCTATTACATTTACATGTGAACCACTGAGTGGCAGGATGGTATCCATTGCATTGCTTTGCAATGCATTGGTTACCATCCTGACACACATTGCTAAGTTTGATGTGATCACATACATTGATTGTACTAACCTACAGTGGCGTAGATTTGGTCATCATGTGTATCCTGAGCAGTGGGGATGGCAAGGCATATACCTCCTTGCTATCCCCATGCATCAGGATCAATGTAGTGAGCAAAATTGAACCATCACACCATGAGTGACACCAACCCACTGCATGTCCTACACCTAGGCCTCAACAGCAAACACACTAGGACCTCTAAACACAGCAATGCAGCAGTGATGACTAATGACTACAGAGTCCAACCAATGATGTCAGCAACAGTAACAGACACAACAAGCACACCAACCAACATGATCTGTGGAACCCAGCAAAAAATCAGCTGGAGGACACACGAACACACCCCAGGATAGCCAACATCCTAACAGACACCAAACATATGCATGGTTATACTGTACTATTGGAGGTTACTTCTAGGTTTTCCTATGTTATACTATGGAGACTGAGCACTGATATGTCACATGTTGTTTAGATCTCAGTGCATTGGCTCCACAGAATAACACAGGGATTGCAGGTGTGATGACACTGCAGTTGGCATGTACACATTGTCACCTCTGACACCCTCAGTCATCATGACTGAGCCTTGTGAATCACATATGTCCTGCAGAGTGGTGATGGAGGGGAATGCCCCCTGACCAACCACACTCTGCAGGCTACATATGATGCAGAAAGTTGAACCTTGGCTATTCCACTTAGACTAACTACCTACATGTACAACGCCTAGCCCTGACATGCAGTAACAATACAATAGGAAACACACCAATTCCCCTCCTTGCTATTCTCTGGTAACCCTTTGGGTGCCAGGGGACTGACCAATGTATTGTCGAACAATGCATTACTTATCCCTGTGGCACTCAAGGGGTTGTGTGCTGACCTCTTTGTCACTCTATGTCTGACATTGTGATACACATGATAGTTATATCTTTGAATGACACATGATGGTGTGCATTGTTTCTGGACTGTACATGATGTTGTTGTGAACAGCATGAAGGGGGTTCAACAGGGACTTGACCATTACCATTCAGGCTGGGTTTGTCAAGTATTCTGTCCTTGTTTGATGTCCCTCCAAGCTGTGTTGCTGAATTGTAGTATGGAATGCTGTCCATGTATTCAGGTGTCACTGTGTTGGCCTCTGTCTGGTAGTTGTCAAGATTTGTGTGATGTGTGTGTAGTCCTTGAGGCACTTACCGGTGGACTGGAGGCTCCTTTCGTCTCCAGTGTCACTCCACCCTGGGATTCCCTGCACTGCTGTCCTGGACAGGGTTCTCCTCACTGCCTCCTCCCACTCTGTGTAGTGTGTGCGCAGGGGCAGACCACCCTCTGTGCAAGCAGCATGTATGGCCCCCTTGGCCCATCTTGTTCTTCACCCTGGCCTTGCAGTCGGCCCACCTCTTCTTGACCGCTTCCTGTGAGCTGCAGCATCTGGACACTGTGTTGACTGCATTCAGGACCTCCCGCCATGCAGCTTTGCTCTAGGCCCCCATGCCAGTGACCTTCCCCTTGGGGAACAGGAGCCGATCCCTGGAGATGACCGCCTCCACCAGGGCAAGGTTCTCCTCCTCTCTGAATCTGGGCTCTCTCGCCCTCTCCTCCTCCTCACCCCCAGAAGTTCTATGAGAGCCCTGACCGTGGCTCTCCAGCCCTGCCTGCACTGGCCCTGGCTGTGCGTGGTGCACCCCCTGGACTACCCCTCATCCCACTCTCTTCCACTGCCCCTGCACTGGATGTGTCTTCTCTGGCGTGGCTGCCCCTCTGCCCCAGGGATCTCCCTCCCTTACCCTGACCAGGGATATCCACCTGCTCCTCTTCCTCATCTCCTCCTACTCTCCCCACCCCTCTCCTCTCCATTCCTCTCATGCCCAGGCATGCACTCAGGCCCTCACACACTCACTCACTCTCTGTCACTCACTTGCACTCACAGACTCACACTGTCAAAAAAAATATAAAGTGTATGTGTTTTACTAACAAAAAAAAAATATGGGCTATGTGTGTGTGTATGTGTGTTTGAATGCGTGTATTTGGTATGTACAAAAGTGTATTACGTTTCGCTATGTGTGCTGTCAATCCCTCCAACTCCTTCTACCTGTGTGTGTGCCTAAACTCCCTATCTCTCTTTAACTAACCTCCATGCCTGGGCCCTGATATCTAGCTCTTGGAACTCTATAACAGAAAAAGGAGCGTAGGTGATTTAGGGGTCTATTTATAGTTTATTCAACTGAACTTGATACTTTGGGGTGCTGTGATTGGCTGGGGCACTAGGTAACATTGGATGTTTCGCTTGTTTTTATGTATTGAGACATTTCTCACGTTTATCGTCGACGATGAGGTCAGATTTTAGGCGACTCCAGTTTTGTAGTTTTCGTGTGTTTTGTAGGCCGTCGCACTTTAACCTTTACAAGTAAGGAAGATTTGAATCTCACGTTACCCAGTCTTGGTTAACTTGCGAAGGCAGTTTTTTTCTTCACGTTGGTTTTAACTCCAACATTTGCATCAAGCCCTAAGTTCCTTAGGTAACCTTGGGTGTATACCATCAGGTCCAGGTGATTTATTCATTATAACCTTTTCCCATCTCTTTTGGACTTTGTAAGCCATGTACATGATGGAGGGAATTCTTTGTGTTGTCCATTTGCCCATAGCCTGTCATTGCCGATTCCTTTGTATATACTGAAGCAATGAATGTATTTGGCGTGTCAACCATAGCCATATCCTCACTAATCAATTCACCTGTCTCAGCCTTAAGAGGACCAATATCAACATTAACTTGATGTTGTGTTACATATATTTTATTTTTTTGGCTATGCAGTTTCTTTTTGGCACATCCATCACAAGTGACTTCCCCTACCTCACCTGATCGGCCCCCTGTGTGGTCCCCTCCCATCTCCAACCCCAGTGCAACTTTAATCATTTCTGTTCCACGAATGTGTGCAAGGTATTTCACATTTCTTTGGTACTCAAAGGGTTAACCACATTTATCAGCTGATCCAGGGGGAGTGGGTTTCCACAAACCTTTCTCTCCCTATATCCACATTTGGCTCTCCTGCTGATCTGTCAGGCAGATGGGATTCCTCAAGCCTCTTCTTTCAAAGGCAAAGGGCTCAAAATACATATAGACTCACATGCATTCACACAAACATGCACACAAACATACACACATGCACACAAACATACACACATGCATACAAACATATACATTCGCACACACTCTCTCGCTCTCTGTTTAATTCTTTGATTACCAGTGTGCAGCAGACTTCTCAACCCTATGGCACTCAAACGGTAAAAGAGAGTCTGATGATGTAAAATGTTTTTATATGCAACAATGACTACATTACATTACTAATTTTGAGAAAAAAATACAACAATTAATTTTGTAAAGGGAATTTAATATACAAGAAAGACTAAATGACTCCTAGGAGAGAAAAGTCAGTAAAATCATTGATTTAACCCGCTGACAAACAAGCTATAGCAGTCATCTGCAGTAAAAGAACAATCATCTTTCAGTAAGGGAATAGTGAAAGGGTTAATAAAAGAAAGGGTGGGGAAAATCAATAAAGCAAAGTTATAAATAGGATTTTATTTGTACTATAATGTTTGTCCTATTTATGTTTTATAATTCAATCAGAGAATTCAAGAAAATTGTACATCTCTTTGACAGTCAAGGTGTTAACCTATGATGGGGATTGTCTGCAGAGACAATTTGGTAATGAGTAGGAGGGGAGATGCACTAAGATTTAATGCAATGGCAATGTGTGATGAGCACATCGCCTTGGCAATAGAGCCACATGTCGCCATGTGCGCTAAGTATTAGGGAGGGAGGAAGCAGAGAGATGCAGGGAGATTTCAGCACCAAGAACAGCAGCAGTCCTTATGCAATTATTTGAGTGACAGTGAGGTAAGCAATACATTGCAAACCCCTCTGGCACTCAAATGGTTAACCAACATAACACATATTTTTATTTTGGATATGCAAGCTTGATATAATATACAAGATAAGATATGTATAAAATATATAAGAATATTTGGGGCATGTAAATATCATGTTAGGATGTACCCTTAAATTGAACTTCTTAAAACAAAGCAAATAAATGTCAGGGATCTCCTTCCAACCCCCTTCACCTCTTCTCCCTCCTCCCAACACCACCTTTGCCACTGTACTCTCCTCCTCTAGGCTGTGTTAACCCCAATATAATAGTCATATGTGTGGAGTAAGCAGAATGATATGTTATTGATATCAGGGCTTCGCTGATGTCATCCATTCGAACTGCACAGGGGATCTTTCACTTTGACAAGCCAGGCAATGCCATGCTACATAGTCTTTGACCCTGTGAGCTGTTGTCATGTGATGTACTGAGTAGGATTAGAGAGAAGGCGAGACGATGAGGCGAGGTGGACAAGATACATGGAATCTGAAATTAAAAATACATCGCAAAATGCATCAATATAACAATTATTAATAGACATAATATGCATCTTTAAAAAGGCCCATTGTAATATCATTACGCTACATAACAAACTGTAGTTTGAATATTTTAACATAATCAGCAGAAAGTCTTTCCATCAATAGAGAAGCAAATCTAGAGCCTATGACACCTCCAAATATGTGAAGGTGAGAAAGCCCTGAAGGCGAATTCACTGATCTCCTAGTTTATGAATATAATCTAGAGCCAGGACATTATTTCCTTACCAACTGTGTAGTTTCCACAAGCATAGATGTTAGCAGCATCTTCCTTTCCTATGATCAGCTGCTAGGGGTGAAAGAACTGGCAGTATGTCCCTGAATGCACTTCATCAATCACAGTTGGTTCTAGGTCCACAAAAACAGCTCTGGAACATGTTTACCAGCTCCAGCCTCACTGAAGAATGTGATGAAAGAGTCCTCCCCACCACCAATTGTTTTATCAATAGGCCTCTGCCCATCTGGCTGTATGCCATGTTACAAGCAGGCATTACCAATCTGAAACCCAGCCTTACCAATGTTGATATAAATACACTCATGCATGACTTCATCTGCTGGTGAGGAAGTTCCACAACTGTGTAAAGTAAGTGCCTCTCTGGTTCTTCACTGAGTAACAGTCACAATTCTTCACCAGCTACTGGGTTTAGCCTGTTGCATACTATAGACACATGGAGATGAACTACTGGTCTCATTCCTGAACCATTCCATTTAGCGACATAAAAAGAGTAATTACAATTAAAGAGATCATAATGTCCAAAAAAAAAAAAAAAACTCTGCATAGGATTTTAAAATCGTGTTACCTTCATATTCTTTTTCAAATTCAGTTTAAAAGGTTCCCCCTTTTGCCCCATCTCAATTACATCAGGCAGAGATCCTTCAGATCCAAAAGCCGGTTGCTTCACTAGGCAGATCATGATGAGGGACAGTATTGTGTATGTCAGTATATGGAAAACCCTGCCTTTTGACAAAGCGGGGTAGGATTTTCCTTATACTAACATAATATTGTCCCTCATTACGATCGTCCCAACTGGCTTTCGGATCATCCTTGACGTAATTGAAAAGGGCAGAAACCCTTTAAGAAATATTTAAGAAGAATATGAAGGTAACACGATTTTAAAATATGGTATGCATTATAACAAATTACTATAAACAATCATATACAGAGTTTTTTTATCTTTACCTTTTTCCCTCACTTATTGTCTTGCGCTTTCCGTGAGAAAATCAAGTATTTCAATAAAGTTTCAATTATGAAATAAATAAAAGCCTTATATTAATGATATTAAAACGATTAGACCACAATGGACCCTTTTATGGCTCCATATTATGTCTATTAATCTATTATCTGATTAATTTTTGTATGAAGTTTTAAATTCATATTTCATGTATCTTCGCTGTTCACCTCGCAATATTGTCTCCCCCTCCCTCTCATCCCCTTCACCACATTGCCTGAAACAGTTTTTAGAATCAAAGACTATGTAGCACATTGTTGCCGGTCATTTCACAGCAAAGATGAAAGATTCCTTATGTAGTTAAACAGTTGATATCAACGGAGCTTTGATATCAGTAACATAGAATGTTGGTTGCTCTGTCCACACAGATGACAGCCATATTGGGGAGAACACTGCCCTGAGGAAAAGAGCGAAATGGCAAAGAGGGGGTTGGAAGGAGGGAAAAGTGGAGAAGTTGGGAGAAGTGGCAAAGGAGAGATGGGAAAATATGCGCCTTAGACACATATCCAACACCAGTTCCCCTTATAGCCTTTTAGTACATCTCCTCACGGGTGTTTCCTCTAACAAATAGGGCAAATATCTCTTATCCTAAAAAGAACTATTATAGCTTTCATGCTTACATATAAACAGGTATTTTTTCAACTTCTGTGTAGTTTTAATTCTGTCTTTTTGCAAGATTACTTAAAATTGCTTAAAGTGTTAGTAATGTCTAAAAAAACTTTTTTCCATTTAGAAGAGCTTAAAAAGCTGATCTAAATGCAAAAAAACGTATCTCTTAAACCGCTATGGTTTAAGAGATACGGGCGTTTAAAGTTTGATTTCTCCTACTGACAGCTGTAAAGCTGTCAGCAGGAGATCCGCGTCGGTCGACACGCTGGCGCTTGAGAAGTGCCGAGATCTCGTTATTTACACAGAATCCCTTCATTGGAATGGTCTAAAATGTGTGCCTGAACACTAGAAATTAAACTTTAAACGCCCGTATCTCTTAAACCATAGCAGTTTAAGAGATACGTTTTTTTGCATTTAGATCAGCTTTTTAAGCTCTTCTAAATGCAAAAAAAGTTTTTTTAGACATTACTAACACTTTAAAACTGATTCAAGGTGACAGCTCCACTTTAATAATTTGGTTTTCTTTGCATATCATCATATATTTCTGTCCTATAAATTAGTTCTCATTACATTCTATGTCTGTGATCATTTCTGTGCTTGAGTTTCTTTGTTACTTGCAGAATGAATCCAGCATAGGTAAATCTATTGCTCCCATCTGCTAGGTTCTGGCATATCCCATTGAACTCTCTGGGCAGACACGTTCAAATACTGCTTGCACGCGTATCACTGTTATGGTGTAGGGTGACCACATTTCCATACTGCCATTCAGGGACACTATCAAAATTAATGCAACAGAATATGTGTCCTCAGCTCTAGGGCAACTATACTGGAGGGGACATTATATATCACTGGGCATCAGGGTGCAACCTGCTTTTTGTCTGGTACATTACAGAGTATTAAACACTGCTATGATCGAAAGTGGTGTCAGTCTTAGGCTAGAAGAAAATATACCTCACTCCCAAAAGCTTATACTAGACACCTCAGGTCTGTCTCTATTGCTTAGAGCTCTGTTTGGAAGCAATTTTCCTGCAGCCCAGTCAGGGACGGATTTTCCATAAGGCAGAGTAGGCATCTGCCTACAGGCGCACCTTACAGAGGGGCGCCTGCCAATGCAATAATAATAATAATAATAATCCTTTATTTATATAGCGCACACAGATTCCGCAGCGCTTTACACTCATATTGGTTCCTGTCCCCATTGGGGCTCACAATCTAAATTCACCTATCAGTATGTTTTTTTGGAGTGTGGGAGGAAACCGGAGTACCCGGAGGAAACCCACGCAAACACAGTGAGAACATACAAACTCATTGCAGATGTTGTCCTTGGTGGGATTTGAACCCAGGACCCCAGCGCTGCAAGGCAACAGTGCTAACCACTGAGCAATCGACATATTTTATTATTTTTTTTGTTAGTATTTTTTGTTTTTAAGTGGCGCGGCGTGCCACACTGCGCCGCCCGCCGCATCGTAAGATCTGTGCCTCTCAGACCTGTATCTGCGGAGTTCCCTGGCTCTTTAGTAATGCAGAGCACTGGGAGATGATTTCATTACTAAAGAGAAGACCGCGCGGGAGCTCAGCAGCTACAGGTCTGTGCAGAAGCACAGATCTCTCCTGCCACTGGACCACCAGGAAGGTAGGAAATGGAAGGGGGGGAGAATGTGAGGCTTAATGTGGAACTGATAGGGGCAATCTGGAGTTGATGGGGGCAATGTGGAGCTGATGGGGGGCAAAGTAGAGGTGATGGGGGCAATGTGAGGGCAATGTTGAGATGATGGGGCAATGTGAGGGCAATGTAGCGCTGATGGGGGCCATGTAGAGCTGATGGGGGAAAATGTGAGGGCAATATGGAGCTGATGGGGGCAATGTTAAGATGATGGGGCAATATGAGGGCAATGTGGAGCTGATATGGGCAATGTGGAGCTGATGGGGGCAATGTAGTGCTGATGGGGGCAATGTGAGGACAATGTGGAGCTGATGGGGGCAATATGGATTTGATGGGGGCAATGTTGAAATGATGGGGCAGTATGAGGGCAATGTGGAGCTGATGAGGGCAATGTGGAGCTGATGGGGGGCAATGTGAGGGCAATATGTAGTAGATGGGGGGAATTTTGAGGTGATGGGGCAATGTGAGGGCAATATGGAGATTTGGAGCATTGTGGAGATGGTCAATGGGGGGGAGCTTCAGATTTCTGTGCCTACAGACTCCTGAGATGTAAATCCGGCCCTGAGCCTAGCAGAGGTATCACTTTCTGTAACAGTAGGCAACGGCCAGTGTTGTGCGCTGAAGTCTTCATTCTGGGACTTTGTATTGTCCCTGAAGGGGGCTGCCAGTGATATGGGACACATGTTTAAAATCAGGGACTGTCCTGGACAATCAGGGACATGTAGTCACCCTATTATGAGGCATTTATAATGTCGTTTGAAATTCCCTGCCTCACAAGCGTAATGCAGACAAATATCTGATCACTGATAAATAGTTGAAGATTATCTCTCAGCGATGATTGTTATGCGCTTTCATGAATTCTGGGTTAAGTGAGATGAGGGTTCTAGTGTAATGTCATTATCATTCACTTGCATACAAATAGTTTCAGAGGGAAAAAGAACACTGGGTGAGATGCCCAGAAAAGAAGAATTTCCAGAGCAATTCAACTACTATGATAATTGAGCAAAAGATCCACTAATTTAAAAGGTTATGGTTTGTTTACTCCTCAAATGTTAGAAAGCTCTTTAAAAGCATTGCAAAGCACTGGAGACTTTACTAGCATTGAAGGGGTTAATTGATGTAAAAAAAAAATTGGAATTTTTGTTGGTTCACATCAGAAGTTTTCTGCTTTTGAATTTGTGCATATGGCACCAGTTTAACCCATTGAATGCTAGAGTGCTCTCTGGCGCCTTGTAATGGGTAGAGAGAGTTGCTATATCATCTATTTTTTAACCATTTGTGAGCCAGTGAGTATGCAACTCATTGAGGAAATGTGGATACAAAATCCATGGTGCAGGGCTGCAATGGTTCCCAAGTAACATTGCAGCATGGATTTTGTATATACATCGCATTTTAAAATGCAATCATATCTGATGGATATCTCTTGAATGTTCAAAGGATTACGTTGTAATCTTTTTCTTTGTGATACAGCTGCCTCTTAATTTCACTCTTGGACACATTCCTCATTTGGTGAATCTGGCCTTTTACTCCACTAAAAGTGTTTGCAAACTTGAGGGAAGCTCTTGAAGTCTGTAGCCCAGAGCTGCCTTTCCTGTTTCTTTGTTCTGTACCTCCTCCCACATATCTATGTTCCTTGCTCTTTCATTCACTCACAATAATGTAAACTGAAACCCTGAAGATTTCCTGCTCTCTCATGTCTACAGAAGCAGCCAGAGTGTGGCTTGTTTTTTCAGAAATGCACTCAGTACTGCAAATTAAAAAATACCAAATTGTATTATACATTTCACAACTGGATACATTATTTAATACACTCTGAGTGCCAGAGAGGTATCTAATGTATTGCACTGTATTAGATACCGCTCTGTTACTCACAGGGTTAACAAAATATTTTAACTTCTTCAGTGCTGGAAGGTCTCTGATGAATACTTGCCAAGATTTCAGAACACGTTTTCCAAGTACAGTTTTCCCCTAGGCAGTGGCAATAGTGATCCATGTAGCATGATGTCAACAGAAAACATTGTACAACAGTCTTAGAGCTATACTTCTACAGCAAAACATACATTACCCATAATACCACAGGCAGTCATACAAATAATCAAGGTTACAATGGGGAGAAACGATTCATCTTTTATTGAGAAGCACATAAAATGGGTCTGGAATGCAATTTTAAAAACAGCGACAACATATCAAAATGTCAGGGATACAGTCACATGACAGAACGTCATAAGTGATCCATAAACTTAACCTTTTGTGTGCCAGAGGGATGTGCAATGCATTGCTTTGCAATGCGTTTCACACCCTCTGGCACTCAATGGATTATAACTACAGATTTACAGCAATATAGACATTGCACACATCTTAATACTGCATGAAATCATATTTAAATAAACACTATTAACATGTTAGGAAGATCATAACTTGTTAACCCCTTAAGGACCGGGAAAATCTGAGGTCGTTTTCCCTTAACCCCTTAAGGACCGGAGGTTATGGGACATTTCTGTCCCATAACGTCCGCATAGGGGCACTTTGACAAGCCGGTACACGTGACCTGTCACGTGTATCGGCGCGTCACTATGGGGCTTGAAACAGATCGCTCCGATCTTGGAGCGGTCTATTTCATGCCCTATTTTTACTTACAGCGCTCCCGGTAGAGCGCTGTAAGTAAAAAGTACGTGACGTACCAGGACCGTCTAGGGTCTTTCGAGCAAATTTACCCTTGACGGTCCTGATACGTCAAGGGTCCCTAAGGGGTTAAGGACCGGAGCAATTTTGACCTTTTTGACTATGTCTTTGTTCAACAGTGTTTTCCCTCTTAGGCTTTTATTCCACCCCCATAAATTATACTCTGTTTTTCTATGCACAAATAGGGGTTTCTTTTGATACCCCACTTATATAGATAACCCACCACTTACTTTATGAAAATTTAAAAAAAAGTAAAAAAAAAGTAAAAAAAACACCATTTTTGATTTTTCTCTTGGGATCAATTGGCCACAAAGGGTTACATTTTTATGGAGACTGCATGAAAAGTATGACCGGTCAGTCATACCCACAAAATGCATAGTTTAAAGTGGCCACTGTCCCCCCTGGGTGAAAATCCCCATGTCCCTTTTTCCCACCCTATTTTGACACTTTTTTATACCTGGCATTTGGTGGTGTATATAAGTGTATTACATGGCTCCACAACAATCACACTTTCAATATTGTTTAGTTATATATATATTTTTTTTAAATAAACATTTTTTTTTGTAAAAAAAAAAAAAAAAAGTGTGTTGTGTTTTTTTTTTATTTAAAAAAAAAAAAAAGTGTATAATTGCAGGTCAAAAATTGACCTGCATTTAGCCAGCCTCCTGCACCAGCAGTGAAGGGGTTAATACCCCCAGATGCTGTTTTTTTCTTTACCACTAGGTGTCTCCCGTCTATTTCTGTCTCCCTTACTTTGATTGCAAGGGAGACAGAAAAAGAGGAGACACACAGAGGTAAGCATGCGTTGTGTGCTTACCTCTGTCTCAGAATGCCGGTACATGTGATCGCTGATACAGCGATCGCATGAACCGGTAGAAGAAAGAAGGGCTGAGACTGAATGCCCCGGTCTCGGAGCGCTCAGTCTCAGCCTGGAATTAATGATAGCAGCGTGCACGGAGGCACGCTGCTATCATTTAAGCCATGACGGTCCTGGACCGTCATGGGTCGTTAAGGGTATAACAACCCATGACGGTGCAGGACCGTCATGGGTCCTTAAGGGGTTAACGTTTTAATGAAAAGCACATAGAATAATTTATACCTCCCAAGTGTTCATCTTTAGGACAGAGAGCCTCTCTTTGAGACACAAATACATCTGTCCCTCTTTTTATGAGATCAGACTGTGTGGTGTGCAGAGGCGTAACTAGAAGCCACTGGGCCCTGGTGCAGAAATTGCCATGGGCCCCCCGACCACATTGCCCCCAATCTCCACATTGCCTCACCCACTGCCTCCAATCTCCACATTGCCTCCTTCTACACATTGCCCCCAATCTCCACATTGCCCCATCTCCATATTGCCTCCCCATTGCCCCCAGTCTCCTCATTGCCTCCTTCTCCACATTGCCCCCAATCTCCACACTGCCTCCTTCTGCACATTGCCCCCAATCTCCAGTCTCCATATTCCCCCCAATCTCCACAGTGCCTTCTTCTCCACATTGCCCCCAATCTCCACATTGCCCCATCTCCATATTCCCCCCTTGCCCCCAATCTCCACATTGCCTCCTTCTCCACATTGCCCCCCATTGTCCCAATCGCCACATTGCCTCCAATCTCCACATTGCCCCCCATTGCCTCCTTCTCCACATTGCTCCCAATCTCCACATTGCCCCCAATCTCCATATTGCCCCCCATTGCCCCCAATCTCCACATTGCCTCCTTCTCCACATTGCCCCCAATCTCCACATTGCCCCAATCTCCACATTGCCCCCCATTGCCCCAATCTCCACATTGCCTCCAACCTCCACATTGCCCCCCCATTGCCGCCTTCTGCACACTGCTCCCAATCTCCATATTGCCCCCAATCTCCACATTGCCTTCTTCTCCACATTGCCCCCAGTCTCCACATTGTCCCATCTCCATATTGTCCCCCCATTGCCCCCAATCTCCACATTGCCTCCTTCTCCACATTGCCTCCAATCTCCACATTGCCCCAATCTCCACACTGCCTCCCCCATTGCCTCCAACCTCCACATTGCCCCCCATTGCCTCCTTCTCCACATTGCTCCCAATCTCCACATTGCCTCCTTCTCCACATTGCCCCCCAATCTCCACATTGCTTCCTTCTCCACATTGCCCTCAATCTCCACATTGCCTCCACATTGCCCCCAATCTCCATATTGCCTCCACATAGCCCCCAAGCTCCTACCTCCCTGGTGGTCCAGCGGCGTGGCAGGAGAGGTCTGTGCCTCCTTCGACACAGACCTCTATACAGCTTGAAATCCTGAGTGGTAGTCTCTTCAGTAATGCAGAGCGGTGGGAGGTGATGTCATCTCCCAGTGCTCTGCATTACTAGAGAGCAGAAGAGGCCGCTCAGCTGCTAGAGGTCTGTGCTGAAGAAGGCACAGATCTCTGCTAGTTGCGGGCGGGGGGGAGGGTCGCAGGGGGTGGCTGGGTCCCTGGAGTGACGGGCCCAGTCACATGTGCGACCCCCCATTGTTACGCCACTGGTGGTGTGTATATAAGTGTATGATTCTAGTCCACAGCAATAAAACTCACATTAATATTTACTTAAACTTCAGTAGATCTGTTTATAAATTAGTCTGTACAAATAAAATACTTTGGTCTTGGTCTAAATCATTTATTCAGTTACACAAAAAGGTGTCAATAGGTCATGAAATAACGTAAAAATTATCTCCTCCTACCAGCCATGAACCCAGCAATACCACCTAAAAGTAAAGTGTCCCTTTTTTACCATTTGAAATGTTGGGAGGTATGCTGCAGTAGTTCTAGCATAAAGCTTTAACTCTTTAAGATCCACAGTGGTATCCAAAGCAATGTTTTGCAATGCTTCTCTTGCACTCAAATGGTTAAAGGCACACTAATACCTAAAAAGGAAATATATTTATATTATGTATTTATATAACTTTAAATATCATGTGCTTACAGTTAGCATATGTACAGCTAGCAGCGGGTCTCTGAATGCCTTACTGCTCTCTCTTTCTGGATTGCTCATCAGGCCCGGACTGGGACAAAAAGTAGGCCCGGGCATTTAAAGGGGAACTACCACCCCGCAAAAACTGTATGTTAATTAAGCTGGCCGGCTCCAAAAGGGGCTGACAGCGCAGGCGCACGGACGTCACTATGGCAAGATGTCTGTGCTTCCTGCTACTGCCAGCCTCCGAATAAGTAGAAAATCTTTGAAACCAGGTAATATTTCTGGCGACTAGCGCTACCAAGCAGCTAGTCGCCAGATGAAGACTTAATTAACACACAGTTTTTGTGGGTTGGTAGTTCCCCTTTAAGGTTGAGCAGCCCATTTTTATTTTTTGAGCAGCCCATGGGGGGGTGGCGACGGCGGGCAGTCGTTATTTTTTTAAATGCCCAGACCGGCCCCAGACCCAGGGCCAGTGCAAGGATTTTTGTATATACAGGCGAAGGTGTATTTTGATTCCCCTGCCTCCCTGACCTTGCCACAATCCCCTGCCCGCATAATCATCTCCACACTCTGCCCACCTCCACACTGCCCTTTCCACAATGCCCCTTCATCTCCACAATGCCTCCTTCATCTCCACGTTGCCCCTTCTAAAATTCCCCTTCATCTCTACATTGCCCCTTCATCAATGCCCCATAAAGCCCCTTCATCTCCACATTGCCCCTTCCACAATTCCCCTTCATCTCCACATTGCCCCTTCATCAATGCCCCATAAAGCCCCTTCATCTCCACGTTGCCCCTTCTAAAATTCCCCTTCATCTCTACATTGCCCCTTCATCAATGCCCCATAAAGCCCCTTCATCTCCACATTGCCCCTTCCACAATTCCCCTTCATCTCCACATTGCCCCTTCATCAATGCCCCATAAAGCCCCTTCATCTCCACATTGCCCCTTGATCCCCTACCTTGAGTCCCTGGTAGTCTAGCGGCGTGCCATAGAAGAGCTCTGTGCCTCCTTCGCCACAGAGCTGAAGCTCCCGCGCGTGGTTCTCAGTAATACAGAGCGCTGGGAGATGATGTCATCTCCCAGCGCTCTGTATTACTACAGAGCCTGGGTGCCGGACCGGCCCACCGAGCCAGTCCGGGCCTGTTGCTCATCGTCTCGTAAAACTTAATGGGGCTTATGCACTAAGGTGCGATAAAGAATTGATAAAGTGGTGATGACTTCACCTGAGATATCCCATCTCCAATTCCTATGTTATTCTACGGAGCCTATGCACTAAGGTCTCCAAAGTTGGAGAAATCATAGTGAATAGTCTCCATAGATTAACATAGGTATTGGAGAAGTGATATCACTGGAGAAGTTATCACCATGTTATCACGCCTTAGTACATAACCCCCATGTGTCTAAGACAGTGATATTTATCTTTCCACCTAAATCCTGCACAATACCTCCATATCTATAACTGTTGTGGGCTCCACAATTTACCCTGTGGATAAGGCACGCTGCATTAATAAAGTAACAAAAACCTGTTGCTCCTTTCTTTGAAATATTGCAAAAATCTGCTCATCTCCTTTTACAACAGAAACTGTGATGTGTACTTTTATCCGTTCTGGCCTGGATTACTGCAACTCTTTACTTATTGGTCTGCCTGTTAGCCATATATTTCCTCTCCAAATGATCTTACCTCAGCAACCTGAATACTCTTCCTCTCCTCCAACTCTTTTATAATCATTGTCATGGCTCCCCATAACTTAACGTATTACATTCAAAATCCTCCTCATTACCTTCAAGGCTCACCAACACTCGTCCCCATCCTAATTTTCATTGTTGATATTCTGCCATATACCTGCATGTCCTCTACACACTACAGATGGTGGATGACTCTCTGCTCATTTAATCTCTATCTCTGTATTGTAACTGAAGGCTTCTTCCCATACTGATCCCTACCTCTGTAACTCCCTACCACCTAGCATTCACCAAGCCACAACCCTCAACAACTTCAAATCCAAGCTAAAACAGCACCTATCAATAACTACATTTCTTATTCTACATGCTTGTACCTGTATGTCACCCATCCTATACTTAGACTGTAAACTCTATGGGGCAGAGACCTCCTATTCTAATGTATGTTCACCATGATAATTGTCTGTATGACCACTTAATTGCTGCACTTATTGTATCGCCTCTATACTAAATGTAAACTGAGAGGTTCTAAGTACACCTGTTAGAGCAATATAAAATAAAAAAAAACATACATACATACAACAATTTTGGAAATAATTTAATATGGTTTTAAAAACAAAATTTATTTCAGCTTACTGTTATTTTACATCAACGTTCACTGATGGGTTAAGCTTCTACCTTTAACCAATAGGATAGGAAACAACTTCTTAAAGTTATAAATTATCCTCCCATGCCCAGGTGTTGGAGTTGTTTAGCTGAAGTACATACAAAAATGTGAGAGGCTCTGAGAAAGAACATAAAGCAGAATGGCCTGTTCTATGGCTAGTCACCACTCAGCAGCATCATGTTTTAGCTCTCTAGTGCCATTACAGAGGAGACATTTCCACATATATATTAGACTAATTCCGCTCTAAAGGGAGGTCCAGCTCTAAAATAACAGGCAAGTCTCCTCTGCATGGAACACCAGCTATCTCAGACATATGATTCATCCTTGTTGGGCCTCATCAGTTAGGTGCAGCTGGATTTCCTAGGGACTGAGAGCAAGGGGTCCATATCTGGATTACCCTTAACTCTTAGGAAGACCTCCTAAGAGTATTCAAAATACATAGAAAATGCGAGAGTCTCAGTAGACAAACATTAAGACAATAGCTTGTTCTATGGCTAGTCACCACTCTGCAGCATCCCGTTTTAGCTCTTTAGTGCCATTAAGTAGAACTTTCCATGTATATATTAGACTAATCCCATTCAAAAGAGAGGTCCAGTTCCAAAACGACAGGAGAGTCCCCTCTGCATGAGATAGATGTTGTATAGCTGAAGAGAAGGGAGGTATGAAGGTGAACACTGCCTTATCATGACCACGATAGGAAAATAATTGTAAGCTGAAATAATTTTGCTTAATATTGGTCGCTAGCTTCAGAGTTCACTAATGGGTACAAGCCAAAGCAGTACAGGCAGCCAGACAGAAGATGTAGGAAAAGTGTATTAAGTATAAATGGTAGCCACTGAGCAAAAACACTCCCCTCCAAAAGTCAGCTGAATTTCTACACCAAACATCTAACCAGTAGTTCTTAATGAAAGTAGAACTGGACACCTAGGGCTCGATTTAAAGGCAACCGTTAAACCAGCCGCTAAGTGAAAAAGGCACATCGCTCGCAAATAATACAGGAGTTACGGCAGATTCAATAGCTACTCTACAAGAATAGCTATCGAGCGTAGGCACACAAAAAACACGTAACACAAAACCCGTTGTCGCTCATGTTAATGCACAACGGGCGGACAAATCACACGATAACTGAGCTCCAAACAACATGTAACATAACGGCTGCCGTTGTCAAGCAACCATGATTGATGCCAAAACAAATTCAAACACACATCCAATCCCAAAGGCCCAATGTATCAAATAACTTCAAATACACCTATATATACCCAAAAATAACCGCCACACACTGTCTGTTATCGAGTTCTTCAGAGCCAGATATCAGGACCCAGGAGCGGAGGATAGTCATTAGAGAGAGGGAGAGAGGCGCGTTCATTGGAGGTAGAGGAGTTTTGCAGTTTGGAGAGAGGAGAGAGGTGCACTATATATACACATATCACACTTTTGCACATATTACATACACACATACAAACACAAACACATACACATACATACACATAGTCCTTTTATTTCATAACACCTTACACATTTTACTTTTTATTTTGACAGTGTGAATCTGGGAGTGAAAGTGTGTGACAGAGAGTGACTGGATCGAGTGTGTCTGTGAGGGCCTGTGGGAGTGCCTGGGTGTGACTGGGTGAGTGATGTCAAGGAGAGGAGGACAGGAGAGAGGGATGGGGAGAGTAGTGGAGGAGGAGGAAGGTCAGGAGGGGATCCCTCAGCAGAGCAGGGGTGGGAGAGGGAGATCCGCAGGGCGGAGGGGGACCAGGCCCACCAGAGCAGGAACACGCAGGACAGGGACAGAACCTGCAGTGGGACGAGGGGTAGTTCCTGGGGAGCACCCCACACAGGCAGGGTCAGACCAGGCAGGGCACTCCGGCTCTGAATCCTCCCATGCCGGAGCTGATGAGGGCAGGATCAGGGATCCCAGATATAGTGAGGAGGAGAACACGGCTCTTGTGGAAGCTGTCCTGGAGAGGCAGAGTGTTCTCCACCCGACGGCAAAGGTCCCTGGCCTGGCAGCGCGGAGGAAGGCAGCCTGGAACCAGATCTGCAGCCGGGTGAACGCGGTGGCAACATGCAGGCGGGACGTGGAGTCTGTGAAGAAGAGATGGGGCGACTGCCGGAGGGTGGTCAAGAACAAGATGTCTGACATGGCCAAGCAAGCCCGAGGCACCGGAGGTGGCCCATCTGTGCCCATCACATTCTGCGGCTGGGAGGAGATGGTGCGGCAGAACATGTCCCCGACCATGATCGAGGGGGTCGTGGGAGGAACTGACACTGGGGATGAGAGGAGCCTCCACACTACCGGTAAGTGCAACACTACAGAACAACACACTACAGCAACCAACACCAGCTGCACACACACTCACACCTCAACACATGGCCATCACTCAGCCATACAACTGCACCAACACAGCACCATGAGGGTTAAAAAAAGGACACAACACCTGGACAAATGGCAACGTCCAACTTGGGACAAACCTGTCAAAGTCCTACTTCAACCCTCCTGTCGCTGTGCTCATTACACACAATACACAAACCTTCATTTTCAAATTGTCGACTGTCATAGATCATCACTGTTCACACACAATGTCACCCATGTCCCCACCCCCACCCTAACCCCTTGAGTGCTAGAGGGATCATCAATGCATCGATCAACAATGCATTGGCAACCCCTCTGGGACTCAAGGGGTTAACCTGACAACAAACAAGTCAATAGGACAACGATCACATGCTACACAGGGGACATTCACTAAGCGGTGACAAACACATGGTGGACACAAAGTAACCCTCACACACCCTCACTTCACCAGTACCAGTGTTAGTCCATGGAGAATATGCCAAAACAAGAATCAAGTTCATAGGGTCCCATTGTACAGACTCCATGGAAAACACTGGAAATGGGGAAAGGAGATCACTGGAGAAGTCACCATCATGTTCATGTCATCGGTTCAACATCACCGCTTACTGAATCACAAAAGGGGGCATCAGATCACACATCACAGTGTCACACAGAATAAATGCTTGTAGGTGCAACACACAGGCCGAAAACTATTTTACAGAATTCAAGCAGGAAAAAGTAGGCATTGGTGTTGTGGCTGCAATCATTTACTCTGACTTGAAATGACATATCCCATATCTGATTCCCACATGGATCCACAGGGGTGCTGATGCCATGGATCGATGGTACACCAGCATCCCTATGCAGGATACATATGGGAAACAAATAGCAAACATTGTACCTTGGTCACCAACAGGCCATGACTGATGGATATCTAGGACTGAGTACGGTTGCCTCACACAGAAGGATGGATGGGCTCATACACAGACAAAAAAACAGGCCTCAATCAAAGATATCCCTCACTACTGGCTGGATTGTTGCCCTTAGGATTCAAATGTTACTAAATATGTTCCAACATGATGTGAACACAGAGATCACTTCACTGGATGTGATTGCCTTACTGGCCAGATATGTGCACCCATCACATATCAACCTACATTGCTACCATCCAAATACACATACATAGTATATCACACCCTACGTAGATGGGATATACGAGGTATGTTCATATCCATCATATCAATACAATGTCTGGTTGGATGGGTGCACATATATAGCCAGTAAGGCAATCACACCTAATGAAATGCTCTCTGGCATCACATCTTGGAAGGATATTACTCCATCCATATGAAGGGTACATATCCACATACATATATGACCATTTCTACTTGTGTGTCACTGTAATGGGATAGCAATGGGTAATGTCATCATGATGTCATATCATTGTCATCGTTAACAGATGTGTCTTGATCTAAGTCCCATCCCTCCAACACTCATGGTTATACAGATATTGCTCCATGTGACAGGTGAAGATATCCATCATTTGACCACACGGAGGCTCTTCAGCAGAGCCAAAGTCACAACATATAGAGAGAAATACCTCTTTGGAATGGTCCACAGAGTGTGCTTGTAAATCATGCACACCCTGTACACCATTCCAATTAAGTATTGTTCTCTAAATGGGTTGATTTTGTCTCTGCTGAAAATCCCTCGTGTAGACAAATGACTGAAATCTACATCCGTCACATAGAGCATTATCTGAACAACCATGAGGGTAGGAGGGATAGGACTAACAGAGAACAACATCTGTTCCCACAATGTCTACAATCTGACATCAAGGTGGACTTAACCTTTGCCACCCCCCTGGAGGGATAGCCATCCCTACAAGTTGTGAAGACAAATATATGTTGTTGGATCTCCCCCCCCCCCCCCCCCGAGTTAAACAATGGTATTCGTACTGCTGAAAGGTGTGTTGATGCAAAAGGTATCACAGCTCAGACATGGATATGTCAGGGGCAATATCCTAGTGGCCTGATATTGTACAGTGGTGCTGTTACTACACAATCATATGGACAGCTCTGGTACAGGGACCAGATATCTACATGGGAGGGTGTAGCAACAGCCCCACTGTACTATTTCTGGCCACTGTGATATTGCACCTCAAAATGAAACCTTCACCCATAATAACTCAAACACCTTTCAGCAGTGGGAGTACCCTTGTTTACCCAGGGGGATTAACACAAACACATATATTTTTCTTCAACACATATCAAAGTAGAATTGTCTCCACAAACATATGGCAAAGGTCACTAATCACAACATCTTCTTCCTCCACACAGCTTACGGCCGTCAAGCCCAGCAGGAGACAGTGGAGGAGGCTATGTCACCCCCCAGTGAGGAGGACACAGAGGAGGGGACCAGCCGGTGGTCACCTTACCCACCATCACCATCCCCTCCAACACAGGCTGCACCACCCCTTCCAGCTGCACCACCACAGGCTGCACCACCCCTTCCAGCTGCACCACCACAGGCTGCACCACCCCTTCCAGCTGCACCACCACAGGCTGCACCACCCTTTCCAGCTGCACCACCACAGGCTGCACCACCCTTTCCAGCTGCACCACCACAGTACAGTGGCTGGATGCCACAGGAGGAGAGGTGGACACATCCATCCACCTCCACCAGCTACTACCCTCCATCAGCAGCACCACCACCGCCAGGGAGGCAATGGCTGCCAGGGACAGTGGCCAACACCCAATATGGGCCATATGCCTCCCAGATCAACCCACCCTCCTGGATGGCTCCACAGCATGCCCCAAGGTATGATCCAAGGTGGGGTCCCACCACCTATCAGTGGCCACCATATGACCCTTGGCCACTGGACTACACACACCTGGGCCTGATTGGTGAGCCCCAGCGCCCCCTACCCAGGGACATATTCACACCTCCACCAGCACACACATCTCTGGGCAGCTCTGCATCACTTGATGTGGTGGGCATATGCCCATCATCTGCACCAGCCACTCCAACAGCAGCCACAGCACCCTCAGCAGCAGCAGAGGATACAGCACCTCCAGCAGAGGAGGAAACAGCACCTCCAGCAGAGGAGGAAACAGCACCTCCAGCAGAGGAGGAAACAGCACCCTCAGCAGCAGAGGAGGAAACAGCACCCTCAGCAGCAGAGGAAGAAACAGCACCCTCAGCAGCAGAGGAAGAAACAGCACCCTCAGCAGCAGAGGAAGAAACAGCAGCACCAGGGACACCGGGCACATCCACCTCCAGCACCGCACGCCTCACAGGGATGGAGGCGGAGTGTATGGCCCTTCAGAGGAGACTACTCCGGTCGAGCAGGAGTACTGACAGCAATATCACCAGGAGCAGGAGGCAATCCAGGAGGAACATTGTCCAAATGGAGAGCAGGATCCAAGGTTTGGAGTCGGAGGTGTCCAGGGGGAATACACTACTCCAGCAGCTCAGGACTGGTGTGATGGACATGTTAACACAGGTCCTTGTGGAGCTGAGGGAGATAAACCGCAGAGAGAACCTGAGGATGGAGAGGGAGAACTTGCGTTCCACTGAGGGGTCTACTGCAACCACCACCCCCTCTAGTGTTACCCCTGAAGCAACACCTAGGGGGCAGAGGGTTACCAGGAGATCCACAAGGGCATCCACCTCTGGCACCCAGGCTAAGGCCCCCCACCCAAAGAAGAAAAAATGAAAGGCCCAACCTGTTAAGTTTCCCCTCAATAAAGAAAACATTTTTTTTTTAATTCCAGTCTGATCTGTTGTGTCTTCAGTTATGGATTGGGTGGCAGGGTTGTCTCCAATGCATTGCCATACAATGCAGTGAACACAACCTCTGCCTATGTGAAATGTTAGTGGGATGCTACAACATGGGTTCACACACACACCGTTGTACAAATTCAACTTGTAATACATCCCTGGAGCCATATTACACCACTGTGTTATATGGCGGTGTTGTGTGTTGAATTTGAACAACAAAACATACCCCTTAGCACAACAAATTGTACAACACTGAACATTTGTCTACATCATGTGCTGTGTTTAACCCTTTGAGTGCCAGAGTGGTAGACAACGCATTGTCAAGAAATGCTTTGGGGACCACTCTTGCACTCAGTGGGTTAATGGGATAACCAGACAAACAGCTCTGTGATTTAGCAGGGACATTATAAGCAGGATAGATAAATGGGACATGTATCCATGTTGTCTTGGATTCACACACTCATTGTGCAACTGACTTACTGAAGAAGCCAATGTTTTTAACCTAGGATTTCAACGTGTAGCACACACATTGATATCCTGGGCTGAGCATTGGGGTCTCCTGTAAGTTGAGTTGCTGTTTCCCTAAGGGTGTAACAGACTTCACCAGTGATAACACATGTCCACTTAGTCTGGTTGTTCGTTAGCCCATGTACTGAGATATGTCAAAGTGGAGCAAAATCTCCGAACATGGATTATACTGAGCAATACAGATACTGTGGACAGGTATTCACTGTGGAAGTATGTCCCCTGTATCACCTCTTCATCACTCCCACAACACATTGGTGCATCACTGCCACCATCATCTGTTTGCATTGATACATCACAGAGTCCAGTCACTGGCAAACAAGTGGTGGACTCCTGTGATGTGGGTGTTGCCTTTCCATGTATGGGGCATACTCTACCCTGGGTGTGGTAACACATTGACATATGTGTTCTCAAATATATCCTCCTACAGACACAGATAGAATGGTGATGGTTCATCTTTATTGTGTCTCAAAGTACATTAGAATGTACATGTGTTTTGTGTGTGTATTGCCTATATGCATTGAACACCTGTATGAGAACACTAAATGTACTTTGAAACTAAATTGTAATACTTCAGTAACACTGCTGCCCTGCTCATGTGTTGTCCATGAGGTTTGACAACTCTGTAGCTGAGCATCCTGACTGTACAGGTTACAACACTCAAGAATTAGTGTTTTCTGTGTCTCTATGAGAATGTTCCAGTAGAGGTTTGTGTGAACCTCAGGTCAAACTTTGCATCACCAACAACATCACCAGAAACAGCAAGGGGTGATCTTCATGAAGGTGTTGTCAAGACATCAATCCAGTCACATGGAAGATCTTCAGTTCAAGGATGGATCATGTTACGGATGCCTGCGGGACAAGAGGACAGGATTTGTAGCAGTAGACCTGAACTGATCATCAAGCAACAACAATTTAGTCTTTTTCATCCCCTCAGTTTTCACAGTTACAGGTGAGTGCACAAACCATTGCTTGACAATGTGTTGTGTACTCATCTGTAACCAATTCTGTGGGGAACTAAGGACATGTGCATCAGTCCTAGGGATATGTGCCCCTGACATGTATACACACATTAACAAGTGTTCTGAGAGCTCCATGGAAGTAATGACATTGTGCTGCCACTGTGAAAGTGACAGTGGCAGCCCAATGTCATTTGTTCCATGGAACTGTTAGGACACATTTGTTGATGTGTGTATTCATGTCAGGGGCACATACGTCTGCACACTCACAGGTCTGCATGGAGTCCGTGGTAATCTGATCTACGTCTCATGACCTCTACATTGTGTGCCCATACCACTGTACATCCACCCCTGTGCTGCTCTTCTCAGCTGTAGCACAGTACAGGTCCCATATTGAGTCTGATGTCCCTTCTCATGCAAATCATTAGATAATACTCTTTCACTACTGGGCTAGCATGGTTGTTCAGGCTCTAATCATGGCATATCCAGTTAGTTGCTGTCAATCAAGCCGTGTAAGGTGATGAACATGGGTAATATGTTGTACCTTGTTTCTCCTGAGGGTGTGCGTGATATCCTTGGGGTCTGTATGTCAACGTGGAGAGTGGAATGGAGGATGGTTGCTGAGTCCACACACACAATTTTCCACGTCCAATGCCAGTGCAGTGCTGTGTCACTGTTCCTGTGGGGTGAGACAGAACAAAATGTGCAGTGTGGTTAGTGTCACAGGACTGCTGGGGGACTTGCATGGATTGTTTGCATGCCTGTGTTATACTCACAGGTGAAGTATTCCGTGATGAGCCTGTCTCTGATCTGTGCCCCTCTCATGGTCTCCTCCACATGCCCGATGTCCATGGGCACTTCCTGTATGGGGGGGTCCGGGATGTGCTCCAGCAGCCTGGTGTCCACTGCGATATTGTGCAGTATTGCGCAAGCCACAATGATGTCACACACCTTAGCCGGTGCATACTGCAGTGCTCCCCCAGAGTGGTCCAGACATCGGAATCTTGACTTGAGGAGCCCAAATGTCCGCTCAATAGCATTCCTGGTTCTGGCATGAGCCTGGTTGTAGCTTTCCTGGGCATGTGTTTGGGGATTGGCCAGAGGGGTCAGTAGCCAGGACTTGCATCCATAGCCAGCATCACCTGTGTAATGTGAGTGACATGGTGAAACAGGGAGCACATGTTGTGTGAATGATGTTTTGTGTGGTGGACGTAGTAGGTGTGGGTCAGGTGCATGCTGAGCTGAGTGGTGTGTACGCCTGTGTATGTGGTGTGATTTTGTTTTGTGAACTCACCCAGTAGCCATCCCCCTGTAAAGGTTCCATTCTCAAAATCTCTGTGGACTGAGGAGTTTTGTAGAATGTATGCATCATGTGTGCTGCCAGGATATTTTGCACAGACATTCATGATCCTCATGTTGCTGTCACACACCATCTGCACGTTGATGGAGTGGAAGTTCTTCCTGTTGATGAATATCTGTGCGTCACGTGCTGGGGCCTTAATCCGGACATGGGTGCAATCTATAGCACCCATGACCCTGGGCATGCCTCCCTTTGCGTAAAAGGCCTGCTTGACGTGTATCCAGTCCATGTCGGTGGTGGGAAAATGTATATGGGTACTGGCCTTGATTTTGAGGGCTGGCAGGACCTGGGCCAGCACTCTGGAGAATGTGGCCTGTGACATGCCAGATGCGTAACCCTCAGTGGACTGGAAGGCCCCGCTTGCCATGAAGTGTATGGCACAGAGTAGTTTCTGCAGGCCAGTTAGGGCATGGTTGTGGATGTAGATGGGATCCACCTGCTCCTTGATGACCTCATACAAGGCAATGATGCTGTCAGGCCTCAACCTGTAGCGATCAATGACCTCGTCATCAGCCATTCCAAAGAGTGTGACCCTTGGGCGGTATACCCTGGGCCTTGGTGGTCGTCTATACATCCTGTGCCCTCCAGGTGGGGATGGACTCCTGTGTGGCTGCTGAGCCAGAGCCTCCTCACTTGCAACAGGTGGAGGCTGTTGATGAGGCGTGCTTGGGGTTTGCTGATGTTCCCTAGCTCTCTCCCTTGCACGCCTTCTACGCAGTCTTCGCAACAATATGTAACCCAACATACTGTTTGCTCTCTCTATCTGTCTCTATCTATCTGTATCTATCTATCTGTCTCTCTCTCTCTCTCTCTCTCTCTCTCTGTTTATCTCTCTCTCTCCCTCCCTGAGTGGAAAACAAGCCACAAGTGAGTGTGTTGAGTTGTCCCTTTAAGTACTTGCTAGGGCGTTGTGTAGGTGTGGTGATGAGGTGAGTGCTGACCAATGGTGAGTTGTTTGTGTCCAGGTAAGTGTTTGCAGGTGTGTGTGTGTTATAAGATGTGGTGTGTTGTGCTTGTTCTGTGTGTGCCATTTGCGGGCGTGCAGTTGTGGGGTGCAGGTCGCGTGTTGATGTTTCCCAGGTGAGCTTGTATTTGCAGGGTCCGCTTTGTGTGATGACCCCCATTGTTCCGTGCCATGTTGTGTTGTTGTTTTTTTGTGTGTCATTGTTCCTGTGGTGTTGGTTGTTGTTTTGTGTGTAGTGATTTGTGTTGTGTGTGCATGTTTTTGTGTTGTTTTGGCATTGCACGGGTTAATTTTCCCATTTACATGGTTGTGCGGTAAGCCTTTTGTGTCTTTTCCTCTGTAACGGGTGTTTTGTTTTGGCCGTTAAGTGTCTAACGTGTGAGAAAAGTGGGTCTTAACTTTTAGCCGTTAGGTGTGTCTTTTTTTCAGCCTTTATCAGTACCGCAAGCCTTTGAATAGCTCTGGGGTATGTTGTTCCATGTTGTTCCATGCGTCTGAATGCACGTAAGTGTAGCGGCCGTAGGAATTGTGCAACTGCCGTTAGCTGTTGTTTAGACGGATCTTTGAATTGCAACATGACACTTAACGCACCCGTTAGTGTTTTTTTTGGTTAACGGCTGCCTTTAAATCGAGCCCCTAGACTGCTGCCCTACATTGAGTAAACTTCATATAATGAATAATGAAGCTGTGAATGAGGGGAGTATCATGAATTAAAAATCCAAATGCATATTAAAGCAGTGACACTAATTTCCATGGGATAAATGTCACTATATGTGCAGTAAAGAGAAATAACATAGCAATGGGTGTTTTTAATTTTTAATTACATTGTTGAGGATGTTTGCTAGACGGTTTGCTGCACAATCTTGCAACAACAAACTCAATCAAGGTTTAGTTATTAGATTAGATCCCTTTCTGGTAAGGCCTTGTTCACATGGGCTACTGTGCCATGGTGACAAATGTCATCAGGGAGTTGCATCAGTGAAAGACTACTTAGTGGCCTATTGAGCCAACATACAGACAGTTTACATGGGGGACTGCATAAATACAATGCTGATTGCAAAGATCCAAACTCAGGCTGGTCGAGATGGCTGCCCACCTATCAGATAATTCTGATGCCTTCATGAGCCACCCAGCAGATTTAAAGGACACATTTCTTTGTATGTGTGTGTGTGTGGTGACAGGAATAGACAGAAATGTCTAAGGTTAATAGCTTATTTATTTACATAAAAAGGAATCTGGTTGATTTCTTCAAAGATTGTGTACTTACAACTAGCAACTGTAAAAAAACATGGTTATTTTATGTTAAATCCCTAAAATCTAGGCTACACTTGCCTTTTTAACCCTTTGAGTGCCAGAGAGATATGCAACACATTGCAGTGTGATTAATGGGTGTGTAGACTGTCCCGTTACAATCATCATCTGGTTAATTTTGATTGAACAGTTTTGTAATGAGGTCTAAGAGCTAGGATTATTCAGATTAGTACCCACCACTCTTACATCCTGAAAGACTGCTACCTTGTCTGTAGAATCTCCCACAGAATGGAAGACTACATTTTAGACTTTAGAAAATAAATACAGACATTTTACAGTGGCTATAGCATGAAGTACAGTGTATGTAACCTCAGATCATGTTTAAGTATTTTAAACCAGGGGTCTCCAACCTTTACTTTAACCCCTTAATCCTTTGTGGACCATGTGACATTTTTTTTTTTGGTATTCGATTCAGAGCCCAGGATTCCATGATGTGCCAGGACCGTCACTGGTCCTTAAATCCAGGACAGCTATAACGGTCCTGGCACAGCACTGGTCCTTAAGGGGTTAATGAGAGCTACTTTTAATTGATGAAACATGTACAGAGCTACTCTAAACGTTATATTGAAACTATATTAATTTATTACTATACATATTAAACCATCTCCAAAGCTTCTCATACCTACTCGTCATTCCTTGCCATACCTTCCATTAACAAAGTGCTGCACAGCACAAGGAGATACAGTTCTGTTACATGACATACAGGCCTCGATTCAATTAGGTACTACGCAAAAAACAAAAAAAAAACAGTTTCCTTTTGAAATTCAATTCCATGCGTTAGCATTAAGATGCGTTAAGGGACCCAATCTAATGGTGAAAATCCCTTAACACATATTCATTGAATTGAAACTGAAAAAAAAGCTCCTAAAAAAACTATGACCAGTGGATGTACTGATCTTTTGGGGGCAATATTGTTTTGTAACTTGGAATGAATGCATTAATTTAACCCTTTGAGTGCCAGAGAAGTACGCAACACATTGTTCTACAATGTGTTGCATACCCCTTTGGCAGTCAAATGGTTAAACAATGCACATATTTCCAAGTTATGTTTGTCAACCATTTTTCATGTTTATTTTTTTTCTTTACAGGTAACTATTTGAAACAAGGAAGAAGGGAAGAAGACAGAAGATGGAGAGAAAAAAGATTACAGAAGTATTATACAGCTGTGGGTGTTAGGCTAGTGTTTGGGGTAGTAGTGTTACACTTTATTGTTAGTGGTAGTATAGGGTTAGTGTTTGGGAGGTCACGCTCGGTGCTTAATAGTTCCCAGATTTAAACCTGTGTCTGGCAGGCCAGAAAGCTTGTTACCTGATTAGAAAAAGAACAAAAGGGAGGCGCTCATAGGATTAATAAACTTATGGAACCAAGGTATATATCAAGATGTAGATGCACTCACTTATTGTAATGGCCACATTTGGTTCATTTGTGGCTAAGTGGCAAGTAGGGGATATCTTACTGCCCTCCATGCAGATAATATTTGCAACCTTCAAGACAAGAAGGAAAACAGCAGGAACACAGGATACAAAGCAGGGGCGCTCTTATATATAGTAGATGTTTTTATAAAGAGATTTTTATAAATTCAATACTCACAATTGTGAATCCATGTGTTGGGTCACAGGCAACTGGAGTGCCTGTACAGGGACAGGATTATCAAGTCCCCTGTTGCCATTACTGGTTGCCTGCAATTCAACCAGTGGATTCACAATTGTGAGTAATGAATTTTAAAAAATCTCTTTATAAAAACATCTACTGTATATAAGAGCGTCCCTGCTTTGTATCCTGTGTTCCTGTTGATACCTGATTGGGCTGGAGAGAACTACTCACAGTCAGCTAAATAGATTTCAGTAGCTCATGACCCCTGATTTAAACCTTTGAGTGCCAGAGAGGTATCCAATGCTTTGCTTTGCAATGCGTTCGATACCTCTCTGGCAATCAAATGGTTAAACTGTAGCAACACCAACATACACAATTGAAACAGGGTTATGTACATAGAAATTCTCTCCTCCCATTTAACATCTCTGTTAAAAATACATAAACAATATTAAAAAAAAAAAAAAAAAATATATATCCTATATATTAATTTGCTAATGTATGTTTGTCAGAAGCTGTCATGCGCAGTACAGACTGTCCGCGCCATGGCTGATAACGGAGTGGGGAGCTCCAAATTTAGACCATAGTTGCGCAGAGAGTGGACTACGGTCTGAATTCGGAGTGCCCAGCTCCGTTATCAGCCTTGGGGTGGGCAGTCTCTACTGTGCAAGACTGCATCACAGCCGTTGCTGCTGGGCATTGTGGCCCGTGTACATGGGCTGTTCAACTAGTATATAAATAAAAGAGGAAGCATCATGTGACCAAAAGCTATGTCCAAAGCCCAGCACACCCAGTGATGGCAGTAAGGAGGAGTTATGCATATCTCCTCTATACTGCCTGTCCCTTTGGTGTAAGCAATTTCAGACCCCATTTGTGCTTACAGTGCTCCCGCAGAACCGGTCCTGGCATGCCACCAGTCATTAAGGGGTTAATTAATCCATGTTGTTATACCATACTATGCAACACTTCTTGGCCTCTACAACAATAAAGCTATAGCACCTACATAAACTTCATGTCCAACAAAATATTAATTCTGATATAAACTTCACAATAGATATAGTCAAATGACAGTTTATACCACAACAAATGTTTTCTTGAACATGAAATTTGTATATGTGGTATAACTTAGTTTAACGTTTATTATCCATATATGAGGCCATTATAGCTGGGATGAATTATATCATTCACTTGTGTTTGGAGACCTCTGGCTGCTAATTAATCCTTGCAGTGGAGCATACAAAGTGTTCCATACCCCTGGAACAACATATTGATCACACAAGCTTCTCTGTATACATACTGCTTGTTACACTTACACACATGAGCCATTTATGAAACATATATTTATTTACCCATACATACAACTGCAGGGTAGTTTTGTTTTATTATCCGCACAGGCAATGCCGCGCCAATATTGCTATTGCTCTGTCCTTGACGAAAAAACATTTTTTTTCACAACTAATTAGCACTCACAAATCCAACCCCTGCTGCCTTTTCTCTACCTTTGACTTCCTTCTCCGCCCTCCATCTGCCTCCCTCTCAAACTTTATATATTCACAAGACTTTGCTGACTTCTTCAAAGCCAAGGTAGACTCCATCTGGAATAATATCCCACCCTGTAAATACCCTCCTATCCTGCCTCGTTCCCTTCCTGCTACTCTGGACTCTTTTTCATAAGTCACAGAGGAGGAATTGGCAAACCTCCTCTCCCTCCACTACATGTACACTTGATCCGCTGCCCTCTCACCTCATCCAGGGCTAGATTCTATTACAGGTGCTAATTTTATCTCCATTTTTCCCCATAGACTTCCATAGGCAAATGTTTGATAAAACAGGTGTTAACATTTAGCACCTGCATAGAATCTAGCCCCCAGTCCCTCTTCTCCACACTATCCCCTATACTATTACAGATTTTTAACTCTTCCTTTGCCACTGCTACATTTCCTGATGACTTCAAACATGACATAGTAACACCTATCATCAAGAACAATTCTTCTGACAGTACCACACCCTCTAGTTATCGACCGGTTTCGCTCCTGCATTTGCCTCTAAACTCTTGGAACACCTAACCTACTCCCACCTTCTTGACTTCTTTAACACGCACAACCTACTCGACCCACTACAATCTGGCTTTTGCACTGCTCACTCCACTGAAACTGCACTCACAAGAGTGGTCAATGATCTACACATTGCCAAATCACAAGGTCACTATTCTATACTTATCCTTCTTGATCTCTCCACTGCTTTAGACACTGTTGGTCATGCACTTCTCCAAATTCTTCACTCCTTAGGAATCCATAAGTTAGCACTGGACTGGCTATCCTCACATCTAACTAACTGATCCTTCAGTGTCTCCTCTGCCACATCTTCATCCTCTCCTGTCCACCTCTCTGTTGGTGTTCTTCAAGGCTCTATTCTAGGACTGCCTCTGTTTTCTCTTTGCACAATAACACTTGGCGATTTTATTAACTCATTTGATCTCAAATATCACCTCTATGCAGATGACACCAAGCTTTATTTATCTGCACCTCATCTGACTTCTGATATTCAATCTAAAGTCACAGATTTCCTCTCGGCTATCTCAGACTGGATGGCTCATAGGCAAGTCAAGCTTAAGCATGATGCCTAGGGGTGATAATTGACACGTCTCTCATATTCTCTCCTCATATTAACGCCATAACTAAATCTTGCCACTTTCTTGTGCGTAACATTGCTAAAATCTGTCCCTTCTTTTGTTCCTCCACAGCCAAAATGCTTTACACAGGCACTCATTTCCCACATTGACAACTGTAACCTTCTTCTCTTTGGCCTTCCTGCCTCCCAGCTCCATCCTCTTCAATCCATACAGAATGCTGCAGCACGTATTAGCCTATTGTCACCTAGGCTTGTCCTTGCCCCCCTCCTCTTCAAATCTTTCCAATGGCTGCCTATCAAACTCCTGATCTCTTATAAAATTCTGCTTCTCTCATTCAAAACTCTTCTCTTCTCTACCTCTTCCTACGTTTCCACTCTGATCTTCCGCTATACCCCATCCCGCTACTTACAATCAGCCAATAACAATCTTCTTTCAGCTCATTTTGTGTCTATAGCCCTCACGTATCAAACATTTTTCTCTCATTGGTCCTTATCTTTGGAATGCTCTACCTCCCACCATGCGCCACTATACCATGACTCATGACTGAAACTACATTTCCTGAAAAAAACTTAAACATGCTACATGGCACTGACTTTGTACAGCTTTATAAATGATTTAATTTATATCCCCTATCCTAACCAGAACTCTGCAACTCTATTCAGCACTTGACCCTTATGTACTCTGTATGTCTCCCATTACCACTTTAGAGTTTAAGCTTTTGAGCAAGGACCTCACTTTCAGTGTTTAACTTTGCAAAGCACTTGTAACCCTGTATTGTCAAAACCCTTAAATTGTAAAGCACTGCATACACTTTTGGCACTATTTAAACACATACACACACACACATATATATATATAGAGAGAGAGAGAGAGAGAGAGAGAGAGAGACAGACAGAGAGAGAGAATAATACTTATTTTGGAATCTAGAGCATTGTCTGTAAATTTTGAAAATAGTATAAGAACCATTAAGAGCAGTGGCCACTAATATTATTCAATTAAAGAGCAGTACACTTTTGTATATGAAGAAACAGTTCTAGTGAGCCTGGTGACCACAGTCAAAAACTGCAGTTTAATTAAAAACATGTGAGCTGCAATAACACTTCCCAGCAGTGGTAGTGCTAAAGCTGCTACATATCCCTCTAACCCAGACATGCTTTAGAAAAGCTCATTCTGTAGTACTGCATATGACTCAGTGGAACCCTGCAGTGGGCATTTTTTATAAGTATCCCTGATCTAAAGAGATAGGTGGTCACCTTAGACAATGATCTTGTATTACAACAGCAGGAAAATAATTACGGCTGTCCCGTATAAAGGCAGCATGGAGCAATTCTGGAGCAAACCATCTGAATTGTAGTGGACAAATACACACTTCCAAAGTTACCATTAATTAAAATTAGGTGTTTAACTCCTTGAGAGGTTTCCAATGTACTGAATTGCATTCAATGGTTTAAAAAATAATTTAAGTAATTTAGATGTTTTTTATTATTATTATTGTTGCCCCCTACAGTGCAGGTGGTTTACCCCACACATGCTCTACTTTAACTTTATACATAACGCTCAAATTGTGTATTTGTTTTGTTTTTTTAAATTACAAAAAATGACTGCCCCTTTAACTGCCTTTCACTTATAAATGTGCATAAACAAAATAAAGACACTATAATCTACATATGTATTAGAAAAGCAAAAGTTATTATGTCTTGGTAGTTTAGATTGTACTTTTAATTTCATTTATTTTACCAGATGATAGGGTAGAGTAACCGGTTAACAGCAAATGTATATAATGCAATCCTTTGGTTTTTACCATTAAACCAGTATTACTTTAACACAGGCCATTGCTCCAGTACATTATGCTGTGTTGTTTGTTTATAGTCTAACACTTGACCCCACCTGAACATTCCTTTTTTCATTTAATCAGCCTTATATTTAGCATTTTAGCATTCTACTATTGAGCCTCACAGTTTGACTTTACAATCTCAACACCTAGCAGACACACCTAGTACTCAGAATATATCTGCAATTTCCTCCTGTCCCCAACTGTGTATTGTTGTCAATCAAAAACCTTTGTCCCTATTCAAAGTAACTCTTTGAGTGCCAGAGGGGTACACAAGTACCCCACTGCCCACTGCAAAGGATTCAAAGGGTAACATTTTTGGAGCAAATCAGCTGCACATATTGGGTGCTCCCTTCATTAGTATACAGTGCCACTCTATGCCGAAGAGAAAAATAAAAAAAAAATAATAAAAACGTATGATGCAAACAATATACTGTAGGCAAACTTGAATGCTCTTTAAAATAATCTAAATTCCTCCTTAACCCCTTGGATGCTAGAGAAGTGTTCAGTGCATTGTTTTGCAATGCATTGGAGACCCCTCTTGCATCCAACAAGTTAGAATGTGAATGTAGCAGACAGTCATGTTCTAATAAATTAATAGTACATTGTGTTCAATTATTGTTGTTTCACATGCTGTTGCAGACTCAGCTCATTGTAATAGTTGTACTGATTGTTGTATGCCTAAAAGTAAATTTAAAGGGATATATAATGATAAACTGGCTAGGGGGGGATGAAAGATCAACATTTATAAAAAAAATATTTGGCAGGGGCGTAGGAACCGGGGCGTGGGGACACATCCCCCTCAGGGAAATCATGCAGGGGACAGATAATGTAGAAATTTTCCCCCAGGCGCTAGGTGCACCAGCCCAGGGGAAGCAGGCTTTTGGTGACCGGCAGTAGGGGAGAGCACTGCAGAGCGCTCCCACCTGCCGGTCACCTCCTTGTAGAGTGGCCAAGCAGAGCGAACTGCGGGTAGAGGAGCTTCTGTATCCTCTACCCCAGTCTGACAGGAAGCTGCTCGCCGAGTGCAACAAGCAGCTTCCTGTCAGACCGAGTAGAGGATCAGAAGCTCCTCTACTGTGGTCCACTTGGCCATGATACAAAGAAGGTACAGAGGGGCTGGGGGGGGCAAAATGGCCAAGTGATAGCAGTGGAAAATGCTATCCCCCCCAGATTTGTGGGGGTTCCTACGCCTCTGCATACTGGGCACTAATGATTAGGCTACAATCCCAGATAACTTAACCCTTTGAATGTCAGAGGAGTGTGCAATACACCAGGGCTCAAAATTTCCACTCGCCATTAGCCAATGGTGAGTGAAAATTCAGCCCTGGCGAGTAGAAATTCAGCCCTGGTGGATATGTTATGGCTTGCAGTGGCGAGTAACTTTTCAGGTCTGGCTAGTAGCAAAGGACTTAAAATTATAAGCCCTGCAATACACTGCTTCACAATGTGTTGCATACCTCTCTGGCATTCAAAAGGGTTAACCTATTGAGTGCCAGAGGGGTACACAATGCATTGCAGAGTAATGCATTGCGTATGTCTCTGGCACTCAGACGGTTAAATCCATGGGTTCTGTTGCCAGCTTGAAGCACATAATGGTGCTTTATTCCCCTACTGCTACTTGTGCAATTGGACTACTCAGAGCATTAGGTTGGGTAAAGTCCTTGTTCTTTTGGAAATTTAGCAATGTTAAAAGAAAATCAACACCTAAAATAGGTTAATATAACCTTAAATATCATACGTACAACTAGAAAATATAAAAATAATAATTCATGTCACACCCCTAAAATATAACCCTAAATATGCTTTTTAACAAATATGTAACCTATGCTATTCATAGAGCATTTATTTAATTATTTTAGCTGTATTGAGATAAAAGTGAAAGTCAGTTAATATTTATTACTAGTCTAAAAGCCCGTGTACAGGGGCCAAGGTCCGGGTAATGTTAACCGTTTGAGTTCCAGAGGGGTACGCAACACATGACACTTAAAGGTTTAAGAGGCCGCTACCTCACTGCTCTACGTGATGCAATCACGTGCAGTAGAGACTGCCCGAACTCGGGTACTGCACACAACTGCATCATGACAAACATCCCAGCAAATTATTAGACAGGATTAGTGCCCACTACCCTTGTACTCAAAGACTTATCTATCTCAACCTGTTTACAGATAAGTCTGAATAAATAAATGGGAGTCCAGGGAATAGCAAGAATGTCTGCTGCTACAGAGCATATGTACGACCAGACTGATAGGTTTTACTGAGTGTATGAAATACTGGACATTTAAGCATATATATAACTCAAGGTCATTTTTAGATGTTACTGTTCCTTTAACCCATTGAGTACCAGAGGGGTATGCAAAGCATTGCAAAGCAATTTGCTGCATACCCCTCTGACACTCAAAGGGTTAACATTAGCTTAAGATAATCTATCACCTCTACAAAAGTTGGTCTTATTATGTATAGTATATATAGATAATGCAGAAAACGTTTTTGATTTAAAAAAAACAAACAAAAAAAACGCTATTTGGGTTAAAACGATAGCTTATAGAGTGCCCTGCACCCTATTTCCGCATACACTTCCGTTGCCACAGAATGCAGCACTGCCCCTGCTCCCTTCCCACTATCCAGCCTCCTCCGATGAGAGGCTTCTGTCTGTAAGCTGGAGCGCTCTCATTGGCAGAGATTGATATCTAGCCAATGAGATCACACCAGCTTACAGACAGCCTCTGTTATCAGTTGAGCTGGGTAGTGGGAAGGGAGCAGGGGCAGTGCAGCAACAGACGTGTATGCGGAAGTAGGGTGCAGGGCACTCTGCAAGCTATTGTTTTAACCCAAAGAGCGTTTTTTGCTTTTTTTTTTTTTTTTTTTTAAATCAATAACGTTTTCAGCATTATCTATATTTTCTCTACATAATAAGCCTAACTTTTGTAGAGCTGATAGATCCCCTTTAGTACGGATCACTATGGAAATGTTTCCCACTATTGGGAGACCAACCAAACAAAGCATTCAATATGTTGCCCCGTTCAGCTGGGCGAAATAAGAATATCTCAGGCTTACATGTCGACTCATTCTCACGTCAAAGCTGCCTGCTGTTGTGCACGTCTATGAACATCTTAACCTGTGCAGTTTGCTGTTCTATACTGTATTGTGCATATAGTATAGAGAAAGGGGATTACTCAGAATCAAAATAGAATACAATAACAGGAGAGGTAAATATGAGAGTGCCACTACTAAAAGGTCTGCTTTTTGGAGACGGGCCAGGGAGCCACATGCGTTATGGAGCAGGTTATGGTGCAACTACCCTAGGGACTTTTTCTACTCACAAGACAACGCATCTCATCCACAGATCACATTGATGTGAGTTCCACCGCTGAATACATTAGCACCTGCCACAGGGTAGTTGCGCCATAACCACCTTCTTATTCTTATTCACCCAATTTAATGCAGCAACATGTTTAATACGTCGTCTGGTTGGTCGCCCCAATAGCTGGCGACATTGCAAAAGGATACCATTTAGTACAATGAAGGACAACCAAATTCACCTATGGCCCTCAAGTCTACCAACTGGCTGATCACTATTGTTTAAAAAAAGAAGCTGAAAAAAGTTTAATCTCTTGGATGCTGGTGAGGTCTCAAATCCATTGCTTTGCAATGCACTGGATACTTATCTAGTGCCAAGGGGGTTAAGGTGCAACAGTTTAACCTTTCTGAGTGCCAGAGGGTCGTTCAATGTATTGCTTGCTGTCATTAAAGTTTTAAAGACAGTGGAGATTCTCTGGCATATTAATTACTGCAATCATATGCTGTGATGCATACCCTGAGTTGTAGCCATTACTTTGGCAGCTAATGCCCCTGAAGTTGTACTGATGAAATTGTAAATTAGCTCCATTAACGCGGAACTTTCACATATAATAAACCCTGGCTCATATTATTAGTACAAAATAGAAACTTAAATGCGCTATCACTAGTGTAAAAAATATATAAATAATAATATTACACTATAATAAGAAATGGTCAGCAAAAAAATACCAACTAACACCACCACTCTATGTGTTATGAAATCTAAAAACAGAAAATAAACCAGTATTTCTGCGCCCTAAATCTATAAATAAATATTTTAAAAGAGAAAAAAATGCAGAAAACAGTCCCATGTGTGTTTGTAACAAAACACCCACATATAGAAAATAGAACCTCTATTAATAAAATAAAGGTAATGTGGAAACTAATAAATATCCAATCTTGAATAGATATTACAGAATACTATAAAGATAATATAATAAACCTAAAATCAATACCCACATAAAATATCACATAAACCTCTATTTATACAGGTACCAGAAAATTCCACATGCAACAACTATGTTGGGAAAGAAGTCTGCTCCACAACTCGAAGCGCATTAACCTCCGTATTCAAAAATCTCCAGTAAAAAAAGGGATAGGGTAGACATTACAGAGGGAAAAAGCCAAATGGCAAATGATTTAGGTAAATTAGAAGAATGGTCAAGAGTGTGGCAGATGCACTTTAACGTTGATAAATGTAAAATAATGCACTTGGGACATAAAAATCCAAAGGAAAAATATACCATTAAGGGTACTGTGCTGTCAGAGACAACAGAGGAAAGGGATTTGGGAGTAATTATTTCTAATGACTTAAAGGTAAGCAGGCAATGTAATAAAGCGATGGGGAATGCAAGCAGGGCACTGGGTTGTATAGCTAGGGGCATTAGTAGCAGAAAAAGGGAAGTAGTCATGCCACTGTACAGATCTCTAGTTAGACCTCACCTAGAATATTGTGTACAGTACTGGAGACCCCATCTCCAGAAGGATATTGATACTCTAGAGAAAATTCAAAGAAGGGCTACTAAAATGGTGACTGGTCTACAGGAAAAGAAATATCAGGATAGACTAAATGATCTGAATATGTATAGCTTGGAGGAGAGAAGAGAGAGAGGGGATATGATAGAAACATTCAAATACATGAAGGGATTCAACAAAGTACAGGATGGAAATATATTTCAAAAGAGTAAAAACGTTAGGACAAGAGGCCATAGTCTAAAACTAGAGGGACACAGGTTTAGATGTAATGTAAGAAAGTTTTACTTCACTGAGAGGGTAGTAGACAAGTGGAATAGCCTACCAACAGAAGTGGTAGATGTCAATACAGTGACAGAATTTAAGCATGCATGGGATAGGCATAAGGCGGTCCTTAACATAAGAAAAGACCAAGGACCAAAAAAGGTTTGAGGTTGTGTGGTTTTTTTTTTTTTTTTTTACACAGTAGGAAATTGGGCAGACTAGATGGGCCAAATGGTTTTTATCTGCCGTCAAATTCTATGTTTCTATGTTAAAATAGCGCAACACCGTTAACACAAAAAAATATATCTAACAAGAAAATCAAATCACTATAATAATAGCAGGAGATATAACGCGTCTCTCTATAATGGAACAAAAATCTATCCACATAGAAGAAAACAGTAATAATAAATATTCAGATACACCCAAGGAAAATATCCACTTACAACCAGCAGAGTGCCACGTCCTCACATACAGAAAAGTGTTGATACCTCCACAGAAGGTACCCGTGGTTACCGCATATATATAAAACGGGAACCCACGTGCCAAGCCGTGGGGAAAAAAAAAAACCGCACTATCTGCAGTGAAAGAAATATCACATCTCCAAATGGTGAAGTGTGAAACAAATTATCTAATTACTGAGACTCCATGTGTATAGTCTCCCTAAAATCGGAGATCTAATACCACATAAAAAGAGGAAGCTCTACACACAATACAACGTACCAATATATGATAAAAAACAATATCGAAAGGCAAGGGCTATAAAGTTGAGGTCAACAAAATTATTGTATCAATAGTAAAAAACCTTTAATAAAAATATACATAAAATTATACATGAAATATTACTATAAGAAGTCCACATGAAGCATAACATTGGTGTACACTTGAATGGAGGAGATCTCAATATATTCCATATATCATATGGCGCCTCTAAATGAATAAAAGGTGTATCTACAGCGCTTAAACCAACACTTGAAGGTGTTTAGGAAACAAATGCTAAGTGTTGCACTTTACCAAGACTTAATGGCAGGTGGACTTGATAGTGTTATAAACTGTTAGATAATATATAACAGGATGGCGTATAACTCACCACCGCCGTCTTCACTTGGATAACACTTAAAGTTGTATAGAAAACAAATATATCATGTCGTACTATGCCAAGACTTAACTGCAGGTGGACTTGATAATATTATGTGCTGTTGGATAATAGATAACAGAATGGCGTGTAACTCACCACCGCCGTCTTCACTTGGACATACTAGCCATAATTCACATCTCTCATGATCGTATCAATCTTCAAACTTTAACACTTTGTAGATCCAGCAAACGATGTGATATAAGCTTCTGTAGTTTTCACCCTTTAGATATCACCCTTTAGATATCATGTTTTTGTCTTGAGAAAGGAAGGAGTTTCCTTCAGAAACGCATTGACATAGTATTTTTTAAGTTTTCCATTGTGGTAGCACTTTTAGACCACTTTATATACACTTTTAGTATTTGGACTACAAGTTACAACAGACGGTGTAATATTGTGGAGTTGTATTTGGAGGAAATTTTCTGGATGATATCTAAACTTTTGAATAAAGAATCTCTCAGCGGCGTCATAGAACATATATTTTTGCTTTCATTAAAAATACTATTCCTTTACCCCCTTTGCGTGCCAGAAAGATATCCAAAGCATTACAATGAAACGCATTAGATAACTCTGTTACAGAAAGAGTTAATGTAACATAATAATATAGAATTTAATATTGTATCTCTGTGTTTACAGTCTTCATCCGAAAGCTCTCTGGAAACCGAGATCCAGATTAATGTCAGAGACATTAGTGTCAGAAAACAGGTGAAGGTGAAGAAGTAACAAGAATAAAAGGTATAGACAATGTGACACTACATATTATGCACTGGTAGAAGTTCTAAACGAGGCTGACTGTCGCTTTAAAAAGAGATGGGATTTTTTCCCCCTTAAATGTTGTCGCAATTATGTTTCACTTTTAATTTGTTAAATATGCCCTTAAGTGATTAATTTATTACTCACTTGAAACAACATGAATGAGTGCCTTAATCATGTCACTTCACTAAAGACATGATATGATTCTAATTCTGTACATCAAATTAATGGCTTATAGAGATCACATTATTTTAAGTTATTGGTTGTCTTATTTATAGACCTGCACCACTCACTTAGACATGGTGTGTGCGTGTGTATCGCCCTTAGGCACAACACCCTCTGGTGCACCTAGCCCCGCCTTCACCCTACCCATAACCACACCCCTCATGTAACCACACCCTCTTTTGTGGACAAAACCATTTTTAGATTTATTCTACACAGTAATGTGGTAGTTTTACAGAGGGGGATAGAAATGTTATAGACAGTGATGGGGTATATACGGCACACATACAGAAACCACAAGTGACCTTTACTAGATAGACCCATGTTTAAGACCCAAGTAATGGGAAGGTACGGGTACCAAAGATCAAACCAATACTGAAAAAATCAAGCTGTGAGCACTAAATTATACAGTGCAGATCACTTACAGCTACAGTATGTCTAAGTACACAAAAGAGAGAGACGGCGCAATAGAGTTTCTAAGTACAGACTTCCAGGACAGGTTCAATCTCCCACTTTCACCTTCCCCTCAATATGGGTACTCACAATATAATGAGGCTAAGCAAGCCCCTAGACATAAATGCTCATTTCAGAATGTTAACCTGCAGCATTCTGTCCACCTTGGACATCCACCTTCTCCAAGCGAAGTATGTGTCTCTGGGCCCGGAAAGACTATAGCTAGTGCACTTAAAACATACTCCTTTTATTGGAGATATTATGGCACATATAATAGAAGCATAAACAATATATAAACAATTTAAAACAATATATATATCCCTACGCGTTTCATCATAAGTTTGACTTCATTGGGGGCATTTTAGAGCACAAGAGTAGTCCTTACTTGTTTTTTTCAGTATGTGTAGGTACTATATGCTCTCTGGAGTCTCTTCTACCTAAGGTACTGGCATTCTATATCAAGTATTATTATCATTCACGACATCAACCACTGTAGCACACAAATATTGTTAGTTTTATTAGTGCATACTTCTGCTAATTTTTTGTCTGTCAGTGTATCTGGCAACAGCTGAATTATATCCCATCCCTCTGGCTATCATTGCAGTGGGAAATGGCTGGGAGGGAAGAATGGTACTTGTAATCGGGCAGCAGCTAGAGTAGCTCACGTTGCCCATCCCTCTGGCTATCATTGTAGTGGGAAAAGCTGGGACATCAGTATGTATGGATTTATGGCTAAAATGGGACAAATCTTATACAGAAAATATTGGAGATATTCTGTGTTAATGGGCTGTAGATCTAAACTAATAGACAACAAAAAGAAAGCAAGTACTGCAGATTTACCATAGAGTCGAACGGATCTCTGACAAACAGTCTAGGTATACCCCCGGACTTTAGAGGGGACTATCTAAATCTGCAGTACTTACTTTCTTTTGTTGTCTAAAATTGGCCCTCCAGCTGCTGCTACACTTCAACTCCCTTAAATTCCCTCCACTGATGAAGGGTGTAGTGTGCGGCTGCGTTTGAGCATGCAATGTGACAGTTACATCACAAGAGATCAGGTCAGGGGAACAATTAGTTACGGGAGGTGGAGGCGGGGGTGGCCCAGGCAGCAGCACAGTAACCAACGCTCTCACAGGTGTAGGCACACCATTGGATTTCAAGGAACATGAATGTGTCCTAAAGTGGGTGGGCCAATGGGCATGAATGGGCCATTGCCAGGTGCCCCTGTAAATTGGGCCCCCTAGGCAGGTGCCTAGTATGCCTATTCATAAATCTGAGTGTGTGTGAATCCGCTTGTTATTTTCTATCACCACTCTGGGTCATACTCACAAACAAAAGTGGAACAATTTATTCAGCAAATTAACTGCACCTTGAGGAACATATAATAATTCTCATTGATTTATGTGTAAATGCACCCCCCACTGATACAACCATTAACCCTTGAATGACCAGTGGGGTGCAACGCACTGCTTTGCAACAATGTATTGCACACCTCTCTGGTCCTTAAGGGGTTGGCAATAAACTTTTTCATATAAAAAGCATATATAATTTATTACAATTATTTTATTGCTAGTAAAAGACTTTTCATTTAGTAGTTATTACAGTTCAAACTTTTTAATTTTCTCTTATTAAACTGGAAATTTCTATTGTGGTCACCACCAGGCGGTGCTGTTTCTATAATTTAATATGGAGAGCAGTAATCAATGACTCAGGATATTCCATAGATAGCATTTATATTATAATATATATATATATATATATATATATATATATATATATATCCTATATAATAATTCGCCAAGTTGTGTGTAACGCCCGACATGCGCAGTAGACACTGCTGCGCGTGTGGCAGTCATGCGCAGTAGAGACTGCCCGCACCGCGGCTGATACAGAGCGTCCAGCTCTGTATCAGCCGAGGCGCGGGCAGTCTCCACTGCGTGTGACTGCCCCGCGACCGGCTGCCAGAGGCTCTGTATCAGCCGAGGCGCGGGCAGTCTCCATTGCATTTGACTGCCCCGCGACCGGCTGCCAGAGGCACTGTGGCCCGTGTAACGGGCTGTTCAACTAGTATATCTATATATATAAAAGAATAAGCCTCATTGCATAATTTATGGTACCTCACACACAGAACATAATTTATGTCTCCTCAGAAAACAAACACAGATTGAACACAATGCCTCATTACATAATTTATGTCTCATTAGGAGGTACAACTCCCATTGGGTGATTCAATGGGGACATTACTGCTCCCATTGGGTGATTCAATGGGGGTGTGTTTATCATACAGGGAGTTGGCTCGCCCCCTCCAGCCCTCCCACCACTATCCAACTGACAAAAAAATATACAGCTGCCACTCGCTCCTGAAGTAGGGGATATCAATAACTTCTCCCGGTCCACTCACACTCTCACTCAGGATCATGACCCCACAAACACACTGTGTCACCTCCCACAGATAACTGTAACCCTCCATACACTCTGTTTCACCTCCCACAGATAATTGTAACCCTCCATACACTCCGTTTCAGTACGAGGGTGTAATGTTTCCATAAAATACAAACTCAGGGATAAACTTAATAGCAACTCTTTTATTTAACCCTTTCAGTGCCAGAGGGGTACGCAACACATTGCTTTGCAATGTGTTGCGTACCCCTCTGGCACTCAAAGGGTTAACTCTTTTCATCTCTTCAGTCACCTTACTAACTGTCTGTTTTCAACTGTCACTCCTCCACTTCCTGCTTCCTGATTCCCACCCTTTCTCCTTAAAGGGAGAGAGATGCTTTGCTGTATGTTACAGAGAGCAAGCCTCAAACACCACTTTCTATTTGATTCCTCAGCATATTGCTACATTGCCTCAACTGAAGAGCCACTGTGTGTTATATTGCTATGTTACCTCAGCTTAAGTAAGGAGTTACTGTTCCCATTGGGTGATTCAATGGAGGAGTGATTTAAATCATTCAGGGAGTTGGCCTGCCCCCACTATCCAGCCCGCCCACCACTATCCAAATGACTGAAAAAACAAAATGGCTGCCACTTGCTCCTACACCACAGACTCACACACAAGCCACACACACACACAAGCCACACACAAGCCACACACACACAAAAGCCACACACACACAGAGTCCCCAGGGGTGCCTCCACCAACCTGAGGCACACAATGAGCTGATCCAACAAAGAGAGTGCGGGATCGGCTCCAGTGTACCTTCATTTCTGGTATCCGCAACACAACAATGCTTTTGGCTCCTGGTGCACAATGTGCATCTGCTGCAGGAAGCCCAGCTGCTTCATGTAGCTGGGAGGCAGGCAGGCCCAGTACCAAATCCTTCATGTTCCCCCTTCATGAAGCACAACACTCCACCCTGCAACAGCCCAGTCATGCGGCCCTTCAAGGAGCTTTCTACAAGAAGCAGCTGGATGCGGCTATTACCCATGGCTGAGGTGCTGGAGACAGACCATGCTGGGGCCACTCTGTAGTACACACTCTTACACACAAGCTTCTTCACCGCCGCTCTCTGCCCGCTGTCACACACCTGCATTGTGTAAGTACCCTGGCACAAAAAATATACATGCCGCACTATAGCTGCTCCAACAACACACACCATCCCTGCTCCAACCACACAAACCATCCCTCCTCAGTTCCCGCAACTCTCTTGGCTGAGGCCTGGGGCAGGAGGTGTCTTCCTGGCCAGAGAGCCGGGGGACAGCGGTTATTTGGCAGCCTCTGAGTGCGCATGTACAGAGTCGACTTCAGGCACTGTTGACTCCATGACTCTCGCTACATACTGGGACAGCTGGTTAACCCATTCAGTTCCAGAGGGTTAAGCAACACAATGAGCAATGCTCTGGCACTTACAGGACCGTTATAATATCTGTATGTGTGTGTACGCATGTATGTACGTGTGTATGTATGATCAATGTCTGTATATGTCACTGGATCTGTGTGTGTCTATGTATGTGTGCAATATGATTCTTTCTGATTCACACAGTACACACAAAACCATCATCAGTCAATACAGCTACATAACACATACCCTACTACAATGACAGGCAACGCCGTCACATATTGCTAGTGTATATATAAAAGAATAAGCCTCATTGCATAATTTATGGTGCCTCACACACAGAACATAATTTATGTCTCCTCAGAAAACAAATACACATTGAACAGAATGCCTCATTACATAATTTATGTCTCATTAGGAGACACAACTCCTACTGGGTGAATAAATGGGGACTTTACTGCTCCCATTGGGTGATTGAATGGGGGCATGTTTATCATACAGGGAGTTGGCCCGCCCCCTCCAGCCCGCCCACCACTATCCAACTGACAAAAAAATATAGCTGCCACTCGCTCCTGAAGTAGGGATATCAGTAACTTCTCCCGGTCCACACACACTCTCACTCAGGATCATGACCCCACAAACACACTGTTTCACCTCCCACAGATAATTGCAACCCTCCATACACTCTGTTTCAGTATGAGGGTGTAATGTTCCCATAGAATACAAACTCAGGGATAAACTTAATAGCAACTCTTTTATTTAACGCTTCATCTCTTCAGTCACCTCACTAACTGTCTCAACTGTCACTCCTCCACTTTCTGCTTCCTGCCCTTTCTCCTTAAAGGGAGAGAGATGCTTTGATGTATGTTACAGAGGGAAAGCCTCAAACACCACTTTCTATTTGTTCCCTCAGCATATTGCTATGCTGCCTCAACTGAAGAGCCACCGTGTGTTATATTGCTATGTTATCTCAACTTAACCCTTTGATTGCCAGAGGGGTACACCAGGGGTGTTTCTAGGTTCCAAAACAATCTGAGGCTAGAGCCCACAGCAAAATTCAACAGAGTGCCTGCCAGCAGTGGTAGTGATGATAACGCTGTAGTGTGGAGTGAGTTATCCTTACACAACACATATGTTTATTTTACTAATCTATATATAATGCAAGGCAAAGAGTTAATAAGTAAGCCATTTTATGTTCAACTCTTGCCATTGTTTTTGTTCTAACTGCAGTTATTGTGGTGTAAACCAACTGTACCACAGGGAACAAATCAAAATTCCTGTCAAATTAAATAGGGGTTTTAACTCCTTGAATGCTAGAGCGGTCTTCAATACATTACAAAGCAATGCATTGAAGACCTCTCTAGCATTCAAGAGGTTAAAAACTCTATTCAAGTGCAGTGGATTTTAAGAACTTTTATTTGTCCCCTATTGTGCAGTTGGTTTACTCCAGAATAAAACCAGGCTGCTTTAATACATATGAGCCATTGATGTAACTGAATAAATTATCAAGAGCAACACACAGATAATGTATAAACAAATATAACGATGTTTAAACAAACATTAATGTGAGTTTTATTGCAGTGGAGCAATGTGATACACTTATATACCCACCACACAGTCTGATGTCCTAAAAAGAGGGACACCAGGGTGTGAAAGAGGGACAGAGGGATTTGAGGCTCGAAGAGGGACACTTGGGAGGTATGCTTATACCCAGCATTGCCCACTGGTAGCCATAGAACTCCTCATACACTGCCTGATAACCTTGCGCTTCTAGCCCCTATTAACCACACATCCACTGTCTGATACTCCAGTTGTTTGCCACCAGTAGCACCAGGCCCACACATGAACTGATATCTTAGTCTTCTTCTACTGGCAACTGGTATCCATAGAACCATACATACACTGTGTGATACCCCATCATTGTTCCACTGGTTACCTGTAGCCAATCATACACTGTCTGATTGCCGGCATTTTTCCACTGGCCGCTGGTAGCCACAGAACAACGCACATAAACTTGATGACACCACAGCCTTGTTCCACTGGCCACTGGTAGCCACAGCCATGTTTCTTTGCCCAGATTCCCCAAATACACTGTGTTACCCCACCAGCCTTCTACAACTGTCTACTGGTCGCCACAGATTCCCCTCATACATTGTGCATCCCCACCAGCCTTGTTCTCCTGCCCACTGGAAGCCACAGTCATTTTTGAAAGTTTTATTTTTGCATTTATGACATCATAGCTTATTCCATATATAACTAGAAAGTTACCAACGGGAATCATACCTAAACACATACATAACAAAAATGCTGAAAATGTGTCTGGTCAGGAAGGTACAAAAAATTCCCCAAGCCTCTGGCGCTGAAGGCGGTAATGGAAAGCAAAATATTTTTTTATTACTACAGTATTTCTAGAATACCACTTTCTGAAATACTGAAGGAAAGAAGAATGGTTTGCTGACAATGGTGAAAATTACTTTAACACCTTGGATTCTCGATGTCTCCAACACGTTGGAGAGGTCTCTAGAATCCAGCTGGTTAACTATGATGTTGGATTTATGTGGCTACCAGGAAATTTGTTTTAGATTAGATACGGCCAGAAAAATATAGCATTAAAGATAAAAACACCAAGAGTCGTATGAAAAAACACTAACAAGGAGCAATTCTGGGGAAAACCATTTGCACCACAGGTATCCAGTGAAGGTTTGCATTGACTTTCATTGGAACTTTAATGCTTTGAATTTGTTGGAAAAGCTGCATTATTCAAGAAGATAAATTACCCATTTAAATCAATGGGAATTTTAAGTGCTTCTCCTTTTTGTCCTTGTGGCCCTATGACTTCATTCAGTGCAACAACAGATTAGAATATGCAGAGAATGTGCGTTTTAGCAATTACATGGAGGCAGTGGTTGTGAGTACTTTTTTCATATGTGAAATGTTGGAGGGTAAGATATTGAAATATATCCTTAAACCTTTTAATGTTAGAGGGATCCCCAAAGCACTGCAAAGTAAATCGTTGGATACCCATCTGGCACACAAAAGGTTAAATAGAGTTAACTATAAATCATCCCATTGGGCCATCCAACTTAGTCCCAATGGGTAAGGTCACTACCTATTACCTTGGTCCAGGAGTAGACTTCCATAGTGTTCTCCCTAAGGAATCGATACACAGTCAGCCTTAGCTTATGGGACTCCCATTAGAAAAGGGATAGATAAACCTCTAAGTCATAACATTAAGAAGACAAATAATGAAACACACACACACACACACACACACACACACACACACACACACACACACACACACACACACACACACACACACACACACACACACACACACACACACACAAAAAAAGGAGGCAGGGAGGGATGCTTTCACTTGGCCTGTCTGGGAACAAACAACATCCCCTCACAGCATACCCCACACCTAAACTCCTCCCTCCAACCCCAAACCTTTCCAACCCTCCTCTTGACATCATTCCCTTCTCAGTCCAACACACTATTTACCTGTTGTCCAATACAGGTTACTGGTAACTTTGGGTAGGCGATCCACCCCTTTAAGTAGGCAGGAACAATTCTAGAAGTGAATGCAGGCGGTGGAGCCTACCTTCCCTCCTTGGCTGCAGCTAGCCAATCAGCTCTAGTAAGATTTGTTCCTTGGATGAAGATACAGGCAAGAGAACAGTTCTGCTATAGTTTTAGCTAATTGTTTATTTTTCTGTTAGAAATGGAATACCACCATTAGGCGGATTACCATAACTGACAATGCCCTTTGATGTGGCTAGCTCAGTATCCAGGTGCTTTTGTGGACCTTAAGCCCTGGGGGTAAAATCTTGGGTTCAAGTTCTTTCCTCAGGAGTTGCCCACCGAGGCTTCTTCTTAATACATGGTAATCTGAAGACAGAAGATCTGCAGGAAAGGTGAGCAACCCTTTGAGTGGAGCAGGTCCACATGTCCCACAGTGCCCCTCCGCACAAGGGTTTTCCTTTGTAGTCCCTATTGCACACTCCTGCACTCATTGGGTTTATCTTTATGTCTGTTGGGTGTTTTGGAGCAAGTTTCTGTGGTAAACTTAACCCTTTGGCTGCTGGTTTAGCATCTTTTGGGTTTTTTTTATAGAACTTTCGCTACTGGGTTCAGTGTTTATGGGGTCTAGTGACATGTTTTACTAATGTATGGTGCACAATGACTTCTGAGTTACAATTTTGCAAATTTGTGTTCTGCGCCTTTAAGGCGCGCTTTTACTGCATAGACGCCATTGCTCCATTCACTTCTATGGGACTTTACAGTTTGGGACATATCTCTGCAACCACTCATAGTAGCGACTTCAGAGATGGCTCTTCTTAATTGTCTGCCCTTGCTCTGTTAACCAGTAAACATTTGGTATGTGTTGGGGGGCTCAGGGGGCTTCGGGCACTGTTTGGGTACTTTTTTCCATGAGCGCTTGCTTTGCGTGCTCGTTTCTGATTGGCTCCCATCGCGGCAGCCATTTTGTGCTTTCCCTGAACGAGTATCCTACGCAGGGCTTGGACTCTCCTTCTCTCCTCTGCAGATTAACCCTTCGCCTGCCAGATAAGTGTATTTTATCGATTTCTGGGGTGTACGTTTAATTATACGCATTGTATTTGGGTGATACCTTATTCTTGAACGTTTTGATGCTGTGAGAATGTCTAATCTGTTGGAGCTTGGGGCCAGACCTAAGACTAAGGCGCTGGGGTCTCTATGTCCCCCATTGCGCATTGCTTCTTATGTCAATCAGGGTTACCTAGGTTATGCCCAGCATGTTATGCTGTCCCTGAGTCTCCCCCAAGGACCTCCAGCCATGCATTAGAGCCAGTTTGGAAGCAAGAGTTTAAGGCTGCTACTAGAGCCCTCCGGTCTACATAACAACTCTTTCCATCCCAGTTATAGGGGCTCTTCCACTCCAGACAGACCCCTCCTTCTGTCAGATCTTCCTTGCCAAAACAGCAGGGTGTACCTGACATATCAGATTCCTCTGAAGAGGATCTGTTGGTGGATTCTGACGAAGAGGAATGTTCTGCTGTGGGATCTCCTCAGTTCTTTGGGGACCCCTTTGAGGCTGATCCTGGTCCCTCGGCTGAGGGCCTGATCAGGGCCATTTTAAACACCCTAAACATTCCCCTGGTTCAAGAGGTTTCTTCGGATCCCTCTGATGTATTTCAGGAGCCTAAGAGGCCCCATACTTGCAGTTCACATTCCCGGCATATTCAACGTCATGGCAGACTTCCTCAGTCGACTGTGGAGAGTGGGAACTGCACCCACAAGTGTTCAATGTCATTGTTCATTGGTGGGGTCTTCCAAGCATCGACCTAATGGTGACAAGACACAACCAGAAGGTTCCAACATTCTGCTCTGACTGGAGGGATCCTCTAGCGGTGGATGCCATGTCCATTCCTTGGTTATTTCCTCTGGCTTACATCTTTCCTCCCATCCCCATGTTGTACAGGGTGCTAAGGAAACTGAGACTGGAGCGATGTCCAGTCATTCTGATTGCTCCATACTGGCCTCAGGAGGCTTGGTTTCCAGAGCTTCTGGACTTATCTGTGGCGGAGCCATTTCAGCTCCCTTGCTGTCAGGATCTTCTTTAACAGGGTTACCTGTGGAAGGAGGATGTTCATCTTCTAGCTTTGACGGCTTGGAAATTGAATCCTCAGTACTGAGGAAGAAGGGTTTTCTTCTGGTATGGTGGCTACTATGCTTAGTGCCAGCAAACCTGTTTCTTCGAAGGCCTACCATTGTGTCTGGATGACCTTTCTCCCTTGGTGTGCTGATAGGGATCTATCTCAGGATTTTGATCTGCCTACGGTCCTGGCCTTCTTGCAGGATGGTGTGGATAAGGGCCTCAGTTTGAGTTCCCTTAAGGTTCAGACATCTGCACTCTCTGTTTTCTTTCAGAAGCACATTGCTATTCTTCTTGATGTCAAGGTTTTCTTCCCGGGCGTTGCTCATACTCATCCTGTTTTCAAGACTACCGCTCCTCAGTGGGATCTTAATTTGGTTTTGGGCATCCTTCAGCACCCTCCCTTTGAGTCCTTGGCTACTATTCCTCTATGCCTGCTGACATGGAAAATGGCTTTTCTCCTGGCAATCGTGTCCATTCACTTTGTCTCAGAGTTGCATGCTCTGTCTTGCAGACCATCATTTTTGGTGTTTCACAAAGACAAGGAGGTGCTTCGCACTTCGCAGGAGTTTCTCCCGAAGGTGTTTCTGAGTTCCACATTAATCAGGAGATTGTGGTGCCTTCTTTCTGCCCTGACCCTACCTCTGACAAGGAGAGGGATCTCCACTTGTTAGACACGGTGCTTTGCTTAAGTTTTATGTATAACGCACTGAGTCCGTTCAACAGTCTGATGCACTGTTCATTATTCCTGAGGGCTCCAGGTCAGGGAGACCCGCATCCAAAATGACCATTGCGTCTTGGATTAAGTCCACTATTCGTAAGGCTTACGAGCTAAGAAAGAAGTATTTTCCCTTTCGGGTCACTGCTCATTCTACAAGATCCATTGGGGCTTCTTGGGATTACAAGAATCAGGCCTCAGCTGATCAGTTGCGCAAGGCTGCCACTTGGTTCTCTGTGCACACCTTTTCAAAGCACTACCGTGTTGATGTGTTGGCTCTAGTTCAGTGTGCTGTCTAACAGTTCCTGGGGTGTTGTTACCCCTGTTCAATGTCTGTTGACACTTCCTTGTTGTTGTTGGGCTATCTCTGATCTGATGGTTCATATATGCTCTGGTGACTTTGGAGGCCCTGTGCCTGGCCCTTGCCTTCCTTCTCCCTCTGGGAAACTCAATGGTTGGACATCCCAAAGTTACTACTAACCTGTATTGGACGACACAGAAAAGAGGATTTTAGTCTTACCTGTTAAATCCTTTTCTTTTAGTCCATACAGGTTACTGGTCTCCCATCCTGTCAAGGGACCATGCTTGGCTCTCCTGTGGCAGAATGTGGGGGTCCTTCAGGTTCATGCTCACAGGAGTCTTCTTTCCCTTCTTACTATCTAGTCAATAGTTAGTGTCTCAAATCTTACTGGAGCTGATTGGCTAGCTGCAGCCAAGGAGGAAACGTAGGCTCCACCCCTGCATTCACTTCTAGAATTATTCCTGCCTACTTAAAGGGGTGGATCACCTACCCAAAGTTATCAGTAACCTATATGGACTAAGAGAAAAGGATTTAACAGGTAAGACTAAAATCCTCTTTTTTTAATCGGATAATTCTTCTTGTGCAGTTGGTGTGCTACAATGTCTTAGTACTTAATCATCATTATTTGCATCTCTTGCTTGACTAAGATCTTCAATTGCTAATATGTAACCTTTTTGTGAAGGACTGACTGACAGAAATATAATGTACTGTCAGGGCCGGCGCCACCTATAGGCGAGGTAGGCTCCGGCCTAGGGCGCACATTCTCTGAGGGCGCATTGGCCCCCTCTGCCGGTCTCCACTGCGGAAGCAAAAAAAAACAAAAACGTACGTTTCGGTGCCCTCCCTCAGCTGGCTATTTTTTTTAATGTAGCACAGTGATACCTGTTTCTTTCTCCCCTTCCGCTCCTTCAATCCTGGACCAGGATTGAAGAAGCGGAGGGGGAGAGAGAAATGGGCATCGCTGTGCTACATTAACCCTTTCAGTGCCAGAGGGGTACGCAACGCAAAGCTTTTCAATGCGTTGTATACCCCTCTGGCACTGAAAAGGTTAAAAAAAATAGCCAGCCAAGGGAGAGCACCGTAACTATTCAGTCTCACTGGGGGAGAGAGAGACATGCACCGGGAACAGTAAGTGGAACAGGGGTCAAAAGGGGATAAACAGTCAGACGGGGAGAGAGAGAGTCAAAGGGGGGATCAACAGTCAAAAGGGGGAGCAAGAGTCAGATGGGGGAGAGAGAGAGTCAAAGGGGGGATCAGGAGTCAAGAGGGGGATCAAGAGCCAGACGGGGAGAGAGAGTGAAAGGAGGTTCAAGAGGGGGAGAGTGTCAAAGCGGGGAGAGTCACATATAGAGAACATACACTCTGTCACACTGATACACATATAGAGAAGCACACACACATACTTACACACTGATATCCTTACAGAGACTCATACACACTGACACACTTATATACATATAGGGAACACACACTGACACACTTATATCCATACAGGGAACACGTACACATATAGAGAACACATACACAAACTGACACATATAGGGAACACACTGACACTTAAAGACATACAGAGGCGGGGCATAAATGGGTAGGGCACAAGGGGTGGAGCCAAGGGGCAGCAAAATTAGGTTTTGCCTAGGGTGGCAAAAATCCTTGCACCAGCCCTGTGTACTGTTCCATACATTGATAGCACATAATATATACAAAATTGGCATGGTTGCCATCATTCCCAAAAAATATGCAGGGACATGTTGCAGGACAGAAAACTCTACTCAGTGACATCACCAAGCCCTGCCCAGTGACATCACAAAGCCCTGTATCACAAGACAAAAAAGACAAAAATCGGGACAGAGCAAAAGAACACATCTTAGTTTATAAAAAAGATAACTAAAACAATTTATTGATAACATAAAATAAATAATAACAGAATAAAGATAGAAAACAAACAAACAAAATGTAGGGATACTGCACTAGGGTAACCTATAAATTTGGTACTGTGTGATACCATCAAGATGTGTTTACAATAGGCCATTTATATATAAAGTTAGAAAAGCTCACATGTCCATATATATCCACTTTTATGGCATCATTGAGTCCCGAATATGGGTTTCTGCTACTAGGATTGTCAAAGTGTAAATGTACACACCAATAAAGGATAACAATAATATTGGAAGAATAAATAAAAATAGCTGAGACTGAAAGGATGTTGATGGGGTTATAGAGTTCTCAATCAACATAAAACCAATAATGAGGTCTCATCACATAAGATCTGATCACAAAGCCCTGTGACATCACCAAGCGACAACCCGTGACATTATCAAGGGAAATTCTACACAACATTATACTTAGCATGATAGTGTGATTTTTATTGAGTTTGATTTAAAAATAAAGTTTATTTTAAATGTATAAATATCAACAATGCCTTATGCCATGCTTATTATTATTTATTAATATTATTAATAAGCATGCTATCACGGCATAATACATTGCTACACTGCAATCTTAAATGTAGTGCTTTTGAAGCTCCAGTGGTAGGGACAGCTGTATGATCATTTTTTGGTCAGGACATGGGGAAATTGGGTCTGTCCCTATGTATTCGAGACAGTTGACAAGTTTGCAATGGTAGTGCTGTTTTTTGTCAGGCTGTGGAAAAAGCAGTTTGTTTTGCACTCATTGTTTACCTACCTGTGCTTTACAATATATAACAAATTAGTAAGTGACTAGAACATGCAATTTGAACTGTCTATCAAGTTCTCTCAGGGTTTGAAAACATTTATATATATGAATATAAGAGTATGCTCTTTAATATAAGCACAACCTGTTTTTTGCATTGTTGCTGCTTTAAACATTACTCTCTTCAAGGGGTGGGGTTGCTTTGGGTAGCTGGAAGAATGCAGTTGGTTCATTTGGAACAACAGTGGCAAGATTGTAGCTCATAATTCTGCCTATAGAGTTGTTTACACTTTAGCCACTAGATGGCAGTGCCAAGCATATGCAACCCTTTCCAGAGAGGAAATGCAGATTTACTAAGGCAGGGTATGTTAATTGTGGAACCTCCAGCTGAAGATTACTGGTCCCATGATCTTCATGTTACCTGTTTGGGGATAATGGAAGATGTAGTCTCCAGTTGCTGGAGGTCCAGCAATTGATTACCCCTGCACTAAAGCAAATTAGAGGTGAAAAATCTTCCAATTGGCTACATTCTCAATGTTCTATGTTATTTCACATTTCCTTGTTATCCAATTCAGCCTTGCATAAACTGCCCTCTTTAACCCTTTGAGTGCCAGAGGACTGTGCAACTCAATGTGAGTCACACCTCTCTGGCACTCAAAGGGTTACGTTTTTAAGTGCCAGGTTGCTAAATTTAGCATACCTTCAAGAGAACACTGGGGGGATGTATGAAGGTGAGATAAAAGCAAACTAATCCAAATGGAGAAACTCTACAATTCCTATGACATTGTATGGAGCCTCTTTATCACTTTGGAGAGTTCTTTATGCATAAGCTCCAAAGAATACAATATGAATTGGAGCATTCCTGTCACATTTATCTCATATTAGTACATAACTCCACTGGAGGGAAATTCACTATGGAGAGATAAGGGTGATGAAAATAAATTATAACAAATACAGTAGCTGTGCTTTGGAACATGGTTTAGTCTGGTAATTATATGAAGGAAAATAGACATGCTATACATTTATTTGTTATCTTCAGGGAAAGGTCATTACCTTGCAAGAAGGGGAAAATTAAATCTAGAAAAATATAGTCCCTCTGATTGGTTCGCTCCTGCTCATGCCCCTCTCCTAATATTCAGCACTTGAGGCTATAGATTGCACAGAATACACTGAAGAGTTCTGGCTATGTTTCACCCTTAACATTAGTTGTCTCAAACATGCAGCACCTAACTAATACTCTCATTTTAATTACAGTGCATCACTATTTGTCTTACTTCCATTTCTGATAAACTTGGTTTGCTATTACTTGTAGAGCAGGGAGTGCAGATTCATGATGATGTCAAAATTTTAGCACGCCCACCTGTGCTCCTCAGATGCACACAGGTTTGAGGCAAGGGCAGAAATGCCATTTTCCACCTTTGTACATATTACTTTGCACCTAGGTATAGGTCAATCTGTCCGCAGTCCACCAGAAAATAGTTTAATGCATGTGAGTGTCAGGGAATGTTTATTCAAACCAGTACGTTTTTTCAGTATAGCTTCATTATTATTCACAATGCACTGGAGACACCTCTAGCCTCCAGAGGGTTATAGGGGAAGCCTATCCTAGAAATAACTAGACTTAACTTGGTTAACAGAAGGATTTACTTAGGTAGGTGACCATACAGCAGTAAATGGTACTCATATATTCTTTTGGCATTATATCTGCAGTTTACTGTATATAAAGATCTTTGTTAAAGAAATATCACTCTAGGTCACACTTCTGCACAGAAAACAATGGGCTTCACTAGTCTTAAATGGGTCGTAAAGGTCACTAGGCTTTATCATATTTTAGACTGAAAAAACTAGAACACAACAGAGACCAAATGTAAAAAAAATAAATGATTATAGTAATAACTGAGTGTTGTTTTAGAACACCTACCTAGGAAATTCTTCCTGTTAACCCTATAATGGCCAGGTGTGTTTAACACATTACTAGGTTATGGTTCCCACTTAAATACAATCAATGCACAAACAACAACTTTCCTTTATTTACTTGTACTAAATTTGGCATAAAACATGCTTCCTTAAAAATAATTTTAATAAATCTTTATGCACTTTTATATTTGCATTTAATGTCCCCACCCATCTTGTCAAATACAGTTTGTTCTCTCCTCTGCCTCACTGAGCAGAACTGGCCTCTGTAATCCAAACATCAGAATTACTCAGATCAGATGGGACCCTGCAGAGTGAATGGTCGAATGGTCAGAACCGACACATGATGGTACATGAGGTGAAAATATTTAATTACAAAAGTAAATGTAATGGAAGGCTTTTAAATTTAGCATTACTAATTGTGTAGAACAATGGTTATCAAACTTCCTTCTGTACAACCCAAGGTTTCCAGAAGTATAAGGGTTCCACGGAACAACATTTTATAATGGCAGAGAGTGGAACAAGGCAGGAGTGATAGCTAGTACATATGTGGTACTGTGACTACAAATGGACATGTAGAAGAATCAATTGTTCCTGATATGTAAGCTTAACCTTTTAAAGGGATAGTAATACTTAAAATGTAAAAAAAAATATGTTGTTGGGTTTATCCCCCTGAGTAAAACAAGGGTACTCCCACTGCTGAAAGGTGTTTCATTCAAAAGTTATTAATTTTCAAAGTTGAATTTTTTAGGTGCAATATCACAGTGGCCTGAAATTGTACAGTGGCGCTGTTGCTACACCATCCTATGGACAGCTCTGGTCAGTTGACCATAAATCTCCATAGGATGGTGTAGCAACAGCGCCACTGTACAATTTCAGGCCACTGTGATATTGCACCTAAAAAATTCAACTTTGAAAACTAATAACTTTTGAATGAAACACCTTTCAGCAGTGGGAGTGCCCTTGTTTTACTCAGGTGGATGAACTGTACAACATATATATTTTTACATTTTAAGTATTACTATCCCTTTAATAACAAGAGGGGTGCATAATGTTTTGGAAAGCAAACTGCTGTACAACCCTTTTGTGCGTAAAGGTTTAAAGGGCAACTGTCACATGGATATTGCTCTACCCACAGGACAGCTACTGAAGCGGAAGCTACTATGTGAGCCCTAGTGAACCAGCAGGGGAGATGAATGGTTGTCTGATAAGAGACTCTGGGCCTCCCTTCCTAGTCCTGAGATAAGACACTAAACTGTGAGATCTGAAGTCTAGCAGTTCAGTCTTACTGGGCTGTTCACAGCATCCATACACCCTAGTGTAGGCTTTTTCAGCCTGACAATAGGGGGGTTAATGTGCTTTGACTATGTGGTTTTAAATGGAACCTGAAAATGTACAATCCCAACACTCACTGTGCTGAATCTCAGAAGTGAGAGGAAATCTACAAGGAAGTGCATTTCCCCCCCTTCTTATTTATATCCTTGTGTGAGTTATGTCCCTAAATGTCACTCATCAACGAGTTCAAACTACAATTACTAACACTCTCAACCAGGATAGCACACCCCTGTTGTTCTCAAATTTGAGCTAATGTATTTACCGCAGTAGCAGTGACTCTCAAGTTGTTGATGGACTACATACCTCATCATCGTCCATTTCTCAGCTGAAGATTAAGGGAGTTTTAGTCCAACAAGAGCTGCATAGCCAAGGGCCACCAACAGGCCAGGATGTAAGGATTTCCCTCATTAACCCCTTAAGGACCAGCGGTCCAGGAAAGTTACCTTCCCTTAAGGACCGCTTTGATCCTTGCCGACGCTCCGGGACACGTGACCTGTTATGCGTACCGGCGTGCCGCTTTGAGGCCTAAGAGAGATTGCTCCGTTCTTGCAGCGATCAATTTTAGGCCCCGTTTTTACTTACAGTGCTCCCGGTAGAGCGCTGTAAGTAAAAAGTACGTGACGTGCTATGACCGTCACTGGTACTTAAGGGTATAAGGACCGTGACGGTCATAGCACGTCATGTAGTCCTTAAGGGGTTAAAGCAGAACTTTCACATGTTAATAAGTTGCCATTCAGTCATTAAAGGAGCAGTAAATTTTTTTTATGAAAAAATATATATTGTAGGGATTTTCCTATTGAGTAAAATAATGGTACTACCACTGCCGAGAGCTTTATATTTCCAGAGTTATTACAGTTTAAACCCATGTTTTTTTACATTAGCAGTGCCCTCTAGTGGTCAAATTCTAATTAGATTTCCTGGTAGATTCTAATGGAGAGGAAAGTCAGAAAAGTCAGAGACATACAGTTCTCAATAGAATGTGATATAAACTGCCTGTCACTTCCTGTCAGTTAGAACTTCCAGGAAGTAAACACAGTAAATTCACTTCCTGATTATTTAAACTGCTATAATTTTTGAATAAAACATCTGACAGCGATGGGAGTGACCTTGTTTTATTCAGCAGGAAATGCTCTGTAAAATATGTGTTTTCATAAAAAAAAGTTTACTGCTCCTTTAAGCATATGGTGACTAGCTTGAAAATACATGTCTTACCTATAAAAAGTGGCAGATTCTAATGAAACCTTTACTTTTTGGAGACTGACGGCCAGGTTAATGCAGTCTGCACGCCTGCGCCGTCAGTCCCTTCTGGTTACCATGTGGCACACTGCAATGCTTTACAGGAGACTGGGGCTGACGGCGCAGGCATTCAGACAAGATGGCTTCTGGTCTCCAAAAGGCAAATATTTCTTTAGAATCTGCCACTTTTTATAGGTAAGACATGTATTTTCAAGCTAGTTACCATATCCTTAATGATTGAATGGTGACTTATTAATATGTGAATGTTCTGCTTTCATCAGGGAAATCCTTACATTCTGGCCTGCTGGGGGCCCCTGAGGACTGAACTCAGACAGCCCTGACCTATAGGACCTGAGGGGTGTGCTCACTGCGTCCCAGTTCCCAATGTGCTGAACCCCACCCTGGTCCTCAATGAGTTAATGAAAATATAAAACAAAATTGTGGTTATGATTTTTTTCCATATATCTCACAAAAACAGGAAAAGTCACATAGGCCCTTATTCATAAAACTGGAGTTATTCTGGAATGAACCAACTGCTCCATGGTGGACAAATAAAAATTCTTGTCAAACTTTTTTTTTTTGTCGCGCTTTTAACCCTTTGAATGCTAGAGAGCATTGTGAAACGATGCACTAGAGACCTCTGGAGTTAAAAAGCTCCCTGTGGTGCAGTTGGTTTACTCCACAATAACGCCAGTTTGTTTTTATAAATATGGGTCGTAGAGTACAACTCTGGAGCAAACCAACTGCATCATAGGGAGAAAAAGTAAAGATTCACATTAATTGAAGTGGGATTGAACTCTAGAGACGTCTCTAATACATTGCTTCGTAATGTGTGGTAGAAGTCTCCAGCATTCAAGGCATTAACCCTCTGAGTGCCAGCGAGGTATGCAATGCATTGCAAAGCAATGCTTTGCGTACCCCTCTGGCACTCAAAGGGTTAACACACCCATATATGCAGGTGGTTTTCTTTGTTCCAGAATTGCACCTCTTCCTGAATACACTCCATTGGGTCTTATGTATAAATCATATCTGGGAACTTTCTGGATCTGTCCCATAGGCTCCAGTTTTTAGACTTAAAGGGATGGTAATATTTTACAATACAAGTAGCTCTAATTAATCTTCATAATATTTGGACCATGGAGAGTGTTATTTCAATACTGTCAGAGTTGTAGTTCAAGAGTAATTGAATGATAAAATATACCCCTCCCGCCCCTTTTACTGATGTAACACTGCTCAGCTCAGAGCAGCAAGATTGTCCAGATGGATTGCAGAGAGGGACAATCTTCAGTGACCATAAGGAAAAACCTGAAAAACCTGTCAAGGGGGACAGGGTTTTCATTGTTCTCACAGTAAGAAGATTGTCCCTTGTTGTGATCTGTATGATCTCGGAATCAGATTCCACATCTGAGGGGAGGTGGCTTACTCTAGGTATTTGGGGTGGGAGGGGGATACTTTATCATTCAATTACTCTTGAAACACAACTCTGACAGTAATGAAATAACACTCCTCTATGGCTCAAATACTATGAAGATTAATTGGAGCTGCTTTTTGTGAAACATTACTATCCCTTTTAAGTGGAACTACCACCCCTTTTAAATGTTGCCCCAAATAATTACCCATCTGGTGACTAGCTGCTCGATAGTGCTAGTCGCCAGAATTATTATTACATTACTGAGAATTCTATGCTGCTCCCGAACAGACAGCCAGGAAACAGTGCAGACATCTTTCCATTGTGACATCTGCACACCTGCGATGTCAGTCCCAGCCTGCTCTAGAAGACGCTGCTAGGAGCCGGTCGGTACCAAAAGGGGCTGACAACGCAGGCGCACAGACGTCACTATGGAAAGATGTCTGTGCTGTTTCCTGACTGTCAGTCCGGGAGCACTATAGAATTCTCACTAACTTGGTAATAATTCTGGCGACTGGCACTATTGAGCAGCTAGTCGCCACATGGGTAATTATTTGGGGCAAAGTTTAAAAGGGGTAGTAGTTACGCTTTAATTAAAGGGTCTCTAGGGACAGAGTCTGCTTCTCCTGCTTGGTGCGTTTCCAGGATAAATGTGCCCACTTTCCTGCCCATTCAGACAAGTTCCTGCCTGTTTACAGGGGAAATTCTGCCTTTCCTCCCCACCCCCAATCCTACCCACCCTGACTAAGCTATGCCCACATTATGAAGGACTCCAGTACTCAATCCATAATTTTACTCTGTGTGCTGGGGATAAGAAGGTCCCTAGATACAGTATACAGGCAACGTGGAACAATTTTGTGACTAAATATAATAGGACTTTCAAACCACTGGAAGCTGGAGAGGTCTCCAATGCTCTCAAGAGGTAAAAATCCTCATTTAAATCAAGAGCAAATATGAGAAATGTTACTTGTCCCCTTTGAAGCTGTTGATTTGCTCCAGAATTGTACCCAGTGAATTACACTCCATATATCATTAAATGTTTATCTCCAGAATTCCTACATTTTGCCTTAATACATAATGCTGACTGTACCTAAAAGAAGATGCATTGGTGTTCAAAATGTCATATTTGTCCTAAAAATGATTTTACTCTAAGTTCATGAATGATGTAAGCTCATTAAATCCTATCAACCCTATTTGTCCAGAATCTTTAAATGCAATACATGTTTATCTGCTACCCAGTAATGTGCATACCTATTTTGATGATAAGGAAAACAATTTATATATATATATATATATATATATATATACACACATTCCAGGACAGAGAACAGAGTGAGTGAAGGGAATTCTGAGGGGAAATGGAAGAAGAGGAGTGAGGGAGCTGAAGAGAAGTCTGAGAAAGGTCTGAGGTAGTTGCTGGAGAGAAGAGGAGATTACCTCAGGAGCCAGAGCCTGCTGTAACATAGCATAGAAGTCCCCAGGTTGCCCCTTATATGGAGTGGGTGGAAGCCACATAATATTATTTGTAAGTGTCCTCTTGTGATATAAGTGGCTGGAGAGACACATTATATAGACCCCTATTCTTAGAAGTGGTTGGAAAGCTACCTTATAATTAAAAAGAAAACCATTTGTTCTATAACATGTCTGAGAACCACCTTAGTTGTCAGTTCTCCTCTTATTCCTCTGACAATGCCTGGACAGCCACATTATTCTGTAGCCCTTGTGGTTAGAAAATCACATTGCCATAAGACTCCTCTTCTTATAGCGGCTTAGAGACACATTATTTCAAGCTTACTATTTTCTGCTTTAAATGGATAGTAATACTGTTAACAAATTGCACCTCTGAGACTTCTTTATTCCAGTTGTAGCTCATTTCACTATATTTCAATTCTAAGAGGCTTGTAGTTCAACCGCAATTGAATCAGAAAGAATCCCCCTCCCGTTCCTTCTAGCCACCTCCCATGAATAGTGGAATGTGGTCGTGGGACTGGCCAGAGTGCAGAGAGGGACAATCTTCATGCAGTGAGTATAAGGAAAACCCTGCCCATCTTGACGAAGGAGAGCAGGATTTTCCTAATGCTTACTGAAGATTGTTGTTTGCCATTCTCCATCCAAACCGGCATGAGAGGTAGAGTGATGCAGGGGAAAGAGGCGGGAGGGGGATCCTTTCTGATTCAATTGCTGTTGAACTACAAGCCAGTTAGTATTGAAGTATAGCGCTACATGCTACAAATAGAATAAAGAAGACTCGGAGGTGTACTTTGTTGCAAGTATTACTATCCCTTTAAGTGCCTAGAGCCACACTAGTTCCAACTCTTCATGTTAGTGGCAGGATTGTTATAAGAGACTGGAGAGCACCATTATATTTTAGATCTATAGGGACAGTTACATTGGTGGTTAGAGCATTGCAGCTCAATTAGTGTTTGAGTTAGGGCCAGATGGATAGACATAACAATGGGGGGGGGTGTCTCATCACTCCTGTTGCACTTTAGTCTTAGGTATTTTGTGCCTTCAGGGTGTGTAGAGCATTCCTGGTCGGGATTGAAGCACCAGAGTTCCAGCAGGAGGCTCTTAACTGGGACTCTTGACCTTACTGGACCCAATGCCAGAAGTGAGGAACAGGGAACTTTGTTTGGAAATAAATGCCCTCATCAACCAGAGAGCAGTTCAAGTCCTGTTGAACCCTGCTAGAAACACTATTAGAGGCAAAGAGTGCTAGTTCAGCAGGGCTACCTATTTACTATGAGGACAGGTACAACCAATAAAATTTACATAATTAGGATCTCCCTCTAAGGCCTTCCCTAGTATTTCGTCTCCTTCAAGATTGTTCCCACCATTTTGTTTTGTTTTTATGGGCTCAGATGGCTTTCTTGTGGGCTCCCTGGCAAATACATCTGTGGCCAGTTCATGGGAGAGAGGATTCTCCCTCTCTTTGGCCATCCCTCATTGTGCTGTGGAACTTTGCTGGGACTCGGATTCCTTTCCTCATCAGCAAATGGTGATTTTTCTGTGGCCGGCCAGGCAGTACATGGATGCATTCCACCAGTGGAACATGTTTATTCAGGAGGCAATGCTACTTCCCGTCTATGGAACACAGTGAAGCACTGTTAAAGTTTCAGGAAAGGTTGAGCTTCCCTCCTGTGTCCTAGGTCTCTTAACGACAGGGGATGAAGCCTAAGTGTAGGCGATACCCGTTGGGATGGTTAGGAGCTAGGGAACGCCTTGCCTGTATGGATACCACATCATGGATAAGTATTCCCTTCTTTTTGATTTTGATTTATCCATTTGATTTATGTGGTTCTTAGTAACCACCAATCTGTTATTTCAGAGGTTTATCACTGAGGCTATGGGAAACTCATTATATATTTAGAAAGGATATTGCCACTGGGTCATATTTATTTGATACTTGTTTTTGATGTGGTTGCATTCTTATATATTACCCTTGTCAGTTTTTATAAGCTCATGATATTTGTATTTATGTTATAGGAATTATTATGTGTCCTGAGGGCATATGACACTTACTTCAAGTTTACAGGGATAATGGGGTTTTCTGCTGACATATATGTTTTTTAATTGTTTTTAATCTGTGTCATTTGTCTTTGCTATTATGTAACTTTTGATACCTTACTAAAATTGGATCTAATTGATTATTTGGATCTGAGTGCCTCATTAATAGGGACTTTGTATGGTTGGGGACTAACCCTCTTTGGTTATCTCTTGTCAGTATATAGATTACTGCTTATAACATCCATAAGTTAACCCATTGATTACACACCTCTGTCCCTCAAGATGGTAACTCACTACTTTTTCTAAGTTGTAGGGTTATTGCATAATTTATATATTTAAGCATGCCTGCCAGCAAGGACCCCAATTTAAGGTAAGTCTTAAGAGAAATTTTACCATATTGTATGGATAATGGCTGTCCAACTGCAGTCCTCAAGGGCCACCACTCTCTATAGGTGTTCTCTTAATGACAGGTCATTGAAAACCTATAAGGTTGTAGCTGTTGTCCCTGTTAAGAAACAATGTATAATCCATACCAAGGCTGTCCACTTTCGGTTTTCAAAGGCCACCAACAGACCAGGATTTAAGGATTTCCCTGCTTAAGCATAGGTGTGTCAGTCAAAATGAATAAGCCACTGATTAAACCACCTGTGCTTAATCAGGGAAATCCTTAAATCCTGGCCTGTTGGTGGCGCTTGAGGACTGAACTTGGACAGAACTGGTGTGGATTATATGTTGTTTCTTTACAAGGACAACAGCTACCGTATAGAGTTCAACTCAGGGGAGTATGAACCAGGGGAGATGCATCCACCCCAGGAAATCATGCAGGGGACAGATAATGAAGAAATCCCTCTCAGGAGCTAGTCGCACTGGCTCAGGGGGCACAGGCTCTGGGTGACCAGCAGGAGGGGAGCACACTACACAGCGCTCCCTCCTGCCGCTCACCTCCTTGTAGCATGGCCAAGCAGAGTGGCCGCAGGTAGAGGAGCTTCTGTATCGTCTGTCCCCAACTGACAGGAAGCTGCTCGCTGAGTAGAGGATCAGAAGCTCTTCTACCCCTGTCCGCTCGGCCACGCTACAAAGAAGTTACAGAGGGGCTGGGGGGCAAAGTGACACACAGTGGGGCTGGGGGATAAAGAGATGAACAGGGGGGCTGGGGGGGTGCAAAGTGACACGCAGGGGAGCTGGAGTAAAATTGCTATCCCCCCCCAGATTTGTGGGGTTTCTATGCCTCTGATTCAATTAACTGTCATTAAGAGAACACCTGTAGTGAGTTGGTGGGAACTTCAAAATCTAGGATGTGCCTACCCTCTTAGAATACAATCCACCCTATAGAATTCTGCCCCACCCCATCCTATTTATAGTATTAGGCCTGAATAATACTAGCATTAATAGACCCTTTGAGATCATTGTGAATTTGGGGAATATCTATTTGTTCTCCTATGGAGCAATGGTGTGCTCTGGAATAGCTACGCTTAAGCTTCCTGAATATGGATCTTTACTTTTTAAGAATCATGGAGGAATAACATTATCACCAAACTATTATTTAAAGGTAAAAATAGTACTTGATGCCAGTAATAATTATGCCAGCAAAGGAAAGGCTGTTAATTTTCCAGCAAAGGGAGAACCACACACAGAAGAAATATTTGTAGTTTGGCAAATAAAATATGAACCAGCTGCAAGTACAAGCATGTTCCAAAAAATGTATTTATAGTTTCTAATCTGCTACAGGCTTCAAAAGGTAATCCTCCTAAGTAAGTAACGTTATGCTTCTCAGGGGAGATTAATTGGGCTCTGACCTCCACACTGCTTACTGGTAATGGAACGAAAAGTGCTTCCTGCCTGACAGCTTTCAAAAGCTTGCATAAAACATTTATGGATTTTACATGGGTGACAGTTCCCTTGACTGTGTTTATAAATTCACCTTTCTCTTAAGTCCAATATGGAACACAGGAACCATGGGGTTAAGTCTCCCCTCCAGGAGGGCAGGGCACATTACAAAAGGTAGGGTCTTTGGAGCAGACACTCCCTCCTCTTCCTCTAGCTGAGCCCCACTGCCTATCAGCTTCGAGCTTCATGAGTCCTGCGAGTCAGAAAGAAGTGAAGTGGCCATTCTCATAATTTTATTTAGTATTTTTATTATTTTATCTCTAGATATGGGGTTTTATAGTCTCACCATTAGTCCAGTTTACAGGTGCTTTGTGGACCTTATTTCCTGTGGAGGTTGACTTTATGAAAGTCTGTTCCTCATGGCTGAGTATCCTAGTAATTCTGCCCTTGCTAAGATGGAAGCTCGAAGAGAGTAGATGTACATCACAAGCTGAGTTTTGTACACAGTCTGTGTGTTTTCTGTGTTGTGAACTCTTTTACAGCTTTAATTTTCTCTGCATGTGTCTTGGGTACAGACGGCTGCAGTGTAAAGTTGTAGGTTAACCCTTTCTCTACTGTTCATTGTGGTGTATTGCATGGCTTCAGGTGCTTTGGGTGGCTTATTTTCACTCCTCCACTACTGTAATACTGTTTTTTTCCACACACTTCCCATGACCCCGTAGGACTTTTTTTTATCGATTTTTACTTTTATTACGATTTTAACCCTTTGAATGCCAGAAGGGGCCACAACACATTTCAAAGCAATGAGTTATGTACCCCTCTGGCACTGAAAGGGTTAATGGTGTGGCTCCATTAAGAACTGGATCCCACTCATGTCAGTCTTTGCCCCAATGACTTGAATGGAAGAAACGTCTTTGGGACATACATATGCAACTGTTTGTGCTAGAACGATCAGAGAGGGTTTTTTCTTGTTGTCACTTCACGCTCTTGCGTCCTCCATTTTATAAGTGCCTACGGAGTACACTACAGCCCATGACTGGAGAACCACATGTTGCTGGGCAACAAGCAAGGAAGAAGGCTACATTTCTTCTGTGTCCTATTCGCGGCTATGCATTATGAGTATTGTCTCCGCCTATCTACAGGGGTAGGACCAAATCGAAAGTCATATAAGGAAGCACCTTCAACGCAGCTGGTAGTCTTTTTGGTGTTACCAAGCTGGGTGCAAGACTATAGGCCTTTGAGCTTAGTAAAGATTATTTAGTTATTAATTTATCAAGTTTTGTTTTTGGTAAACTCCATCGAAGCACCTTAGCAGCTGCTGGAGAGGTGAATCATGCTAGCGTCCCTCTGCTACTGGCTCTCCTCGCTTCAACAGCCACATACAGAGACCGGAAGTTCATAATAGCACTATTGCACATCCCTCATAAACCCGCATCCATCAAGCTGAAGCTGTGAGCCCTTTCAGCTTTACTATCCAAACAATTTACTGAAGATATTCTGGTTTAAAAGGTTAAAAAATACATCAGGGCTATTGAAAATTCCAGGCCTTGCATTAAGGAGATAGCTCCTCCATGGGACTTGAAAATAGTATGAAAACAACTATCTAGCTCTCCGATGTTTGAGCCTCTGGAAACCTCTTCCATCAAGGCCTTAACATATAAAACTATTTTATTGATGGCTATCACTTCAGCTAGGAAGATTAGGAAGCTTCATTCTTTATCCTACAAATCCCCATATCTGGCCATATCTTGCTGAACACCAAGATAAGGTAGTTTTCAGGATGAAACCCTCCTTCAGATCCAAGGTAGTCACCTCATTCCATTAAATCAGGAAATTGTGCTTCCCTCATTTTGTCCTAACCCTAACAATGAAAAAGAGATACAAATTCCACAATTTTGAATTAGTATATTGCATACCAAGTAAGCCCTAGAGCAAAGCCCAGACAGACTTGTTTATTTCCAAGAGTGTACACGCATCCTGGTACTCAGTGGTTGGATTCTCAACCTAAAAAATCATCTCCTATACTATGCCAGTTCTTTATGTTCCTGGGCATAAGATTCGACACCCTCCAGGGGAATGTATTTCTCCCAGACAAGAAGATCCAACTCATATTCCAAAATGCCTCACAGGTACTAGAGTTGCAGTCATGATCAAGAACTACATGCAGGTCCTAGGTTGCCTGGTGTCTGCCCTGGAGACAGTCCCATATACTCAGTTCCACATAAGGGTACTTCAGAGGGACATACTCAGGATGTTGTCCTGGAGGCTGGAGCATCTTACTAATCAGATGACTCAATCACCACAGGCCAGGGAGAATATTCAGTGATGGCTTCTTCTTTCACACCTGACTCAAGGGAGGCCCTTCGTGATCCTGGAGTTGAACCTGGTGACAACGGACACCAGGCTAAGAGGCTGGGGTGAGACCCTAGGAGACCTAAGGCCCAGGGCAGGTGATCAGGGGAGGAGAGTCTCCTGTCCACGAACATTCTGGAATTCCAAGCAGTGCATCTGGCTTTCCTGCACTGGTCACGGGTACTTGCTGGGACCACTGTGATGGCTCAATCAGAATGGTCATAGCATACATCAACCATTAAGAGGTAACTCTCAGTGAGACATCATGGAGGGAGGTCAATGATCCCCTCCTGGGGGCAGAGGCCCATGTCCCAGCCATCTCGGACATCCCATGGGTAGAAAGTGCTCACACAGACTTTCTCAGTTGAAAAGATGTGGATCCAGAAAATGGGAGCTGGGAACTACCTGATAGTTCAATGCTGATGTGTTCCAGCAATCAACTGGATGCCAACCAGGGAGAACAGGAAAGTGCCCACGTTCTGCACATGGACAAGAGACACACTAGCCTTCACGATGGAAGTCATGTCCATTCTTTGGAACTTTGACCTGTCCTATGAGTCCCCCCAATTCCTCTCATTCCCAGGGTGATCTAGAAGATCAGGAAAGAGTCATCCTAATCACCCCATTCTGGCCCAGGTTGACTCTGTTTACAGATCTAATCAATCTGTCCATTCAGAAACCCCTTCACTTGTCGCTGAGACTGGATCTATTGCTTACAGGACCCTTGTGGTACGAGGATGTAGAGAAATTGCCCTTGATAGGATAGCTCTTAAGGCCGCCACTCTGAAACAGAATGGATTCTCTGAGGATGTCATTTTTACCATGATCTAAGCAGAATGCATCTGCTCTGTTCTTTTTTCAGAGACACACTGTCATTATGCTAGCTGTGAAGAACTTTCTTTGGGGGGGGGGGGTGGATCATGTCTTCATTTCCTTTCAGATTCCATGCCTGCATGCTACTTTTGAGCCTCTGACTTTGATTCCTTTGTGTCAGCTGACACTAAAGATGGCTTTCCTTTTGGCTGTTATCTCTGTTCAGAGGGTGGCTGAGTTGCGAGCTCTGTCTTGCAAGCCTCTATTCCTGGTGTTTCAACAGAACAAGGTGGCACTTTGTACCTCGCAAGAGTTCCTGCCCAAGGTTGGCTCTGATTTCACATCATTCAGGAGATTGTTGTTCCTTTCTTTTGTCCTAACCCCTCATCCACGCATAAGAGGGCTCTCCATGTGTTGGATATTGTGAATTTTCTTAAGTAATATGTGCATCGGACTCAGCCTTTCCTCAAGGCTGATTCTCTTTTTTTCATCCCTGAGGGTCCTAGAGTGGGACATGCTGTATCCAAGGTTTCCATTGCCTCTTTGATCAACGCTACTATACGCCAAATGTACGCGATTAGAATGAAATCTGTTCCTTTCAAGATCATGGTTCACTCCACCAGATATGTGGTTGCTTCCAGCACTTATAAGAACCAGGCCTCAGCTGATCAGCTGTGCAAAGCTGTGACTTGGTCCTCCTTGTACACTTTCACCAAACACAGCTCTGGCTGAAAGGTTCTTCAGGTGGTTTTTTGCCTGTCTGAGGCCCATCTCTTTTCAAGGGATAGTAATACTTAAAATGTAAAAAAAAATATGTTGTAGGGTTTATCCCCCTGAGTAAAACAAGAGTACACCATCCTATGGACAGCTCTGGTCCCGGGACCATAAATCTCCATAGGATAGTGTAGCAACAGCGCCACTGTATAATTTCAGGCCACTGTGATATTGCACCTAAAAAATTCAACTTTGAAAATTAATAACTTTTGAATGAAACACCTTTCAGCAGTGGGGGTACTCTTGTTTTACTCAGGGGGATAAACCCTACAACATATTTTTTTTTACATTTTAAGTATTACTATCCCTTTCAATTTCATCTACTGACCACTTTCTTATGTGCTCTGCTTGTTTGGGGTCTGTTGACACCTGCAGTTATACAGATCCAGCTTGGTCTTAGGAACACTGGTATCATGGAGGTAGAGTTAGTTTTTCTCTTCTTCCCTCTAATCTGTGGGATGCTTTGGTATATCCCCATGGTTCCTGTGTTAAATATTGGAAAAGAGAGAAAACAGGAATTTAGTTTCCCCTGTTAAATCCTTTTCTTTTTAGTCCATATGGAACACAGGCCTCCCATCTGGAGAAAAAACACAATTGGGTGTCCTTCCCCTGGCAGAGAGGAGTCCTCTTAGGATCTCATTCTTCTGAGCTTTCTTTTCTTTTTACACGCTTATGTTATTTTTTCTGTTGCTATTGGCACACATGAATCTGGAAGTTTGTAGGTGTGGGGTTGAGCTGGAGGAAGTGAAGGGAGTCTCTGCCCCCAAGTCCCTGTATTTTATAATTGCCCTGCTCTCCTGAATGAGGAATTTAACAGGTAAATGACACTAAAATTCTGTTTTGTTCTGTGTTACATTGCCTTTCTGGATGCTGTAGGGGTGTGTCTACTGGTTGGCAAATGTAAGTGCCCACAATGGTAAGCTATCCACTGGATGTTACAATATGCATCCAAAGGTCCTCCAGTGGCACCATAGGCTGGTGTGCAGACTTTTTTGCTGAATTTTTATTGGGTCCCTGTGTGAATACAGTAAAGGTGGAGTTTGCTGGAATGCACCATTGTCCAGTATTGTACATCCCTCAAAAGCCTAGTTCACATGGTGCAAATTACAGCAACTTTGTTGCAAGATGTGGCAGCAACACAAAGTTGCTTTTGAAAATAATTGTAACCATTAAGCTTATTTCACATGGGTGAAATAATATATAGGATTTGTCGTTTGTGCTAAAAGGTTAGATACTGAGCTATGGAGACCTTCATATGGGTGATTACTGTCATCAAAGTTCAACAAGCTGCATATTTACGGCCTTCACTTCAGGTGCTTATCTGCGTGGTGGTATCTGGAGCCGCTGGTAGCCCTTTCATGCTAGTAGTGTTAGAGGTTGGGAAGCTCATCACAACCTCCAATAAATGCATCAGCCAATAATATTCAGCTTGTACTAACATGAATCAGCAATCAACTGGAGTGCCCAATGTAAGCTGCCTGAATCTGTACTCTGTGGATGAGCAACTCCACAGAGAAATAGAAGACTGCTATATGTAAGGATGACCAGATCTAGGACACTTTGGAACAGTACAGCAAGTCAAACAGTAGACACTAAGCAACACAGACAGAAGGTACACAGGCAGGGAAGGCCACAGTAGTCAAGATGCAGGGGTACCCTGAGTTAGGCATAGGGATAGCTACCCCCTGGGCTGCTTTGCTGTGGCCAAGGCCGGATTAAAGGTGATGACTGAGAGGTCAGTTTAATGCCAACCGGAGGAGTCAGCCTGTAGCCCAGGGAACAGGAAATACCTACTGTAGTACAAGGAGGCGATAGACACAGAGGTTCCTGCAGTACCAGTCAAAAGTCGCTAGCAGGAGAATCTGGAGAACAGGACTATTCGACCTCTGACACAAAGGAATGACTATTAGTCGAAGTTCGACTAATCGAATTGGAATCTGACTTTGCAGTTTAACAGTAGCACAGGAACAACAGATGGTCTGGAAAATACAGACTCACATAGTCCGGTGCCCTCAGGGTATAGAAATCTTTAACCACTAAAGAAGGGGATACAGAAGAAACCCAAAAACAAGAAACTCACTACAGAGGCACTCAATCCAGAATCAAAAAGATTTTTACACAAAAACAATATGTAGAAATGTTATTGTATACAAAAACATATAAAGACTCACATTTAAAACATACCTAAAAACAATATACAAAATAGAGGGGGGAATTCAATATGACAGTAATTAAAGTGATCATAGCATCAGGAAACAAATATCAAAAATAATACCCAAAAGTAAGACTCCTTATGGTCACATCAAAGGGTAACATCAGAATACAATTAATACCATCACACGGGTTGAGCTCTGGATGCTTCATAAAAGGTAAAGGAAGATGGCGATTGCCATCCTGGTCTCTGCAGTGATTGCATATCCTATCGCATAGGAGATCAGTGCCGGGGGGGGAGCATCAGGAGGTGTCCTGAATCTGATGCTCCTCCATGAGGTCTGATTTTGTATATATTTTAAAGTTGAAACTTGCCCCGCTATGTAGGGAAACATCTTATCTACATGCAAGTTTGAATCTTCTCCCTGCACCAGGAGTTCAGAAAAAAGCTCCAACGTGTCACCTTGTTATTTTCACGGACATGCAGACCCACTTTGCCAGCCATGTGAAAATTATGAGGTTGCCACTCAAAGGGTTAATGGCCACATATAAATCATGCCTTATGAAAATGCTATGTCTGCTCCTTGTAGAAGGAAAATATAACCTAATAATAAGTGACTCATTTTGTTTAACACAATGAATTACCTAGGTTAGTGGTTCTCAATCTTTATTTGCTCAAGATGCCCCCTAACAGGTATTGAAGAACTTTTGGGGCACTCCTAACATCTAAATAATCTGTCAAAGATGTAATGAAGGGTGCAAATATATAATTATGCATGTTGTGCATAATAATTTTAATAAATATACATCTGAAAATCAACATTCCCATTCTTCATTTAAAAAGTGGCAATGTACATGAGTCTGCACCCTCATTAAGAATCAATGGCCTAAGCCCTTCACACATCAGTCAGATATATCTATATAGCTTATGGTTATGCAGAAGATCTCTCTTGTAGTGCACTGCTAATGGTTTCTGTTTCCAATCTAATAAAGACTGATAACTTATATCCCTTATGATCCACTAATAGGGTTGCCAGATCAAACTTAAAACAAGGATGTATTTGAAAAATGCATGCTGCATCGATAATTGTGCACCATTGTAGCCTATTAATAATAATGCATTGTTCTATGCATCTGTGAACCCTATCCATTCAGACCTATAGAATCACATTTTGCTGTGGTATACTTTTGAAATGTTGCATGCAAAACAGCGCGCGACTACAGGGAGCATTCAGCATGTCACCCTGATTAAAAGGGCGACATAAGAATCTCGCACTGCAGGACAGCGAGAAATTCTCATGTCATATAATGCAATGTCGCCTTCAATGTCTGAGAGAACACTTGAGCCCCATTGATTCAAGCTGTATACAAATATGCCAATGAAAATGAAATACCTTTTGCTCTCCGCCACAGCAGAGATCACAGCATTGATCAGTGGGGCCATAAAGCCCTGCACTAGGGGGAATGATGCGCACACAACCCACTATCAGTTCTACCCCCTTCCCAATATGTGCACTTCATCCTCAGAGGCCACCGGGTTTAAAAGGCTTCTTGGGATTGGTATTACTAATGAAGCCTGTGCCAAAGGCTTCTTGGGGTTGGTGTTACTCATGAAACCTGTCAGGGCCTGGGATATCACATCATAGGCCAGGTGCTGTCCAAATAGTTTCTGGCTTAGATCATCCTGCAGAGCGGTTGTATTGAGCGACTGCTCCTCCACACAGCACAAACCTGTGTGACTGTGTGGATGTTAACACTAGTGGCGTTTCTACACTTAACTTTACATTGTTCTATACACAGAAGGGTAAAGCATGGATATGAAGGTACCTGATCACATTTGATTGTAATCTGGACCCATTTGGCACATGGCAATTGCATGTTAATTTTTGTCATGGAGAAATACCATACATTTAGTAGCACATTGGTACAAATGTTTATTTCATATAATTCTATGTATACTGCTATATCATATACCTGTATATGTGTGGCATTTGTTGGACAATGGGAATTTGCTTCTGTGTATTATGTATATGTTATTTACTGTGTTCATACACTTTCAGCATCTCGCTGTATACATACCTACTGTCAATGTACACTTTATGTGACACCTGTACTTCTCCCTACATCTGTAGTTTCTATCATTCACTTATGTCTATAAGCACAGTTAAATTCCATTACAGAAACGGCCCTTCTCTTTAATGCAGCTCTTTAATACAGCCTCGTTAAACAGGCTATCTAATGAAGGAGGTGTGACTCAAGAGGTTAATCACAATGGATTTACTTGACAGAAACAGCAAATTTCTTTAAGCACTTGAGTGGCAGAGGGATTGGGCAATGCATTGCTGAGTAATACGTTAGCACTTCTCTGGTTAGCACACTCATTAATACAGCACAATGGATTTGAGGAATCCATTGATTCCAGATATCAGTTCACGCCGCTGAGCCAGGGTCTTGTTAGAAAAAATGCAAACAGGAAGTTGGCAGCAGTTTTTACCTGAGAGCCCAGCAGTACCTCCTGTCAGAGTGGCAGCGCAGAGGAGGAAGACAAACAGAAGTAGCAGAGTAAGCACAGAGCCCCCCTGGTCCAGGAGTGGAGGTACTGGGTTTAGTGGGATCCAGTACAGCCAATCAAAGCCACACTCAGAACTTGAAGGCTGGGGTTGGGACGCTGTAACGGAATCTAAGAAAGGACCGTGTCACCTTCCACCGTCGTTCCTGGGTCTCTCCTTCTCGACACCGGACTGGCACCGTCAGATGCACCGGCCAACGGCAGAGGGCGACAAAGGGCCAATGGCAGATGACTTAACAAACATTATACTCAAGCTGTTACTGCATTTGGAATACAAACATGTTTGTTTAAGTCTAGACAAGGACAAAGACTTGATAGGTGGGAATACACATTCAGGGGACCAGGCCAGGGGTTGAAGCACATACACACTAGTTTGAATATGCGGCTTCAACCCTGGCCAATCAATGCGCGCAGTGGGTTGCCTCCGGTTTCCCACACTGTAGGAGGCATCGATGCCTCGAACACCAAACTGGGAACCACTGGCTTCTATTTGGTGACCGTGTATCCCTCGCACATATTACGTACGATACTTAAAACAGTTCGACATACATTAAACACAGTACATGATCTAAACGCTACAAATATAGGTCTTTGCTCTTGAGTAATAGCTGGCCAGTTCATACGACACGGCCCAGCATAGAGTCCAAATGTTAATAAATGTCCATAGTCTTTGGATAAATTGTTCGAGGTCCAGACAAGGGCTCAAGTAACGGGTAGGATCCTTTACAGACACAATGACGGACTGGCAGCAGACTTCTGATGGGTAATGGCCATAGAATTGGGAGGGAGTGTGGGAGGCTGAGTCTGTAGGCTGAGAGAAGGGTCGGGCTTTGAGGGAAGCCGAGTCAATTGCAGAGCCTCAATGTTTCAGTTCCATAGTGTTGCCGGTCAGAGCGAGGTTAGTCTGGCAGGAAGGATTGCTAGAGATGGATTTACCTGCAAAGTACAGTGATGCGCATTGATTGACTGTTTAGTGGCTGTATACAGGAGAAAAATGGCGTATATAGTGGAGTGTGTGGAATGGCGTTAGTTAGCCATGTTTATTGTAGTGAACAGGAGATATGGGGGCAGGCAACGTCCTTGCAGGCAGGAGTGGCCAGAGGCAGGCAATGTGGCCAAGGGGAGGGAGGGTGTAGAGGGAGGAGGTATGTATTGCAGAGATTTTCACAGGAGTGGGATACACCCATGCTTACACTAATAGGACAGGCAGTATAGAGAAAATATGCATAACTCCTCCTCACTGCTGCCCCTTGGTGTGTTGGGCTTCAGACACAGCTTTTGGTCATGATGCTTCCTCTTTCATATATAACACAGCACCCCTCATACAAAAACTGTGAACAAAAAGATTATCTTTGATGCACAATGATTGCAGAGATTGATTCACATTGGATTAAGCTATAAGAACATTTTGTTGCTAACCTGATCCTAGTAACATCATAAAATTGTGTTAGCTCTTGCTCAGATTTATTTTGAAATAAATCACCTATTAACCCCTTAAAGGTACTGGATGTAAATCAGATTTTGTTCTAGTAGAGAGAAGTGTATGATTAACTTAAAGAGGTCTAGAACTAGCTTGTAATGAGTTTAAATCTATTATTGCATTTTGCTCCTTAAAAGACCACATATTATACATTTCACAAAACCCCAAATAATTTTTTCCAAAGTCAGGGAACCAACAAAACAGCCACGTTTTGAAATGGATTGTTGGTTAAATGTTCAGTGCTTTTGACTGGTGACTATACACATCACAAGTAAAAGGATGGTCAGATAAACTGTTAACATTCATCACTGATTGCATTTGTTCTTCATTGTGTACCTCTACGGATATCACTGTTCTTTCTCGATTTCTGGGGTTTCCTACTGATGTTTTGTCATATATCCACCTTCCCAGTCTGTAACTGAATAATATCACATTTTTGGGAGGTTCTGAATTCTCAGAATCAGATGGGATAGTATACATAGAATTGTGCTGTTTTTCCTTCACTGATCTAGATGTTATATTAAGATTCAATTTAATCACAATTGAATTATCATTATCTGAAGCATTCAGATCCATAAATCAAAAGCGGACTGTTCAATCCTGTATTTTCTTTAGGATTGGTTTTCTGTTTAAAGGGATAGTAATACTTCGTTTTAACTTTATTTTATTTTGTAGGCATTAAAAAAACATGAAGAATGATATAAGTCTTATCTCTCAAACCTTTATGGTTTATGAGATATTCACAAGCAAAGTTTCCCCCTCCCACCCCTTTTACCTACTGTAAACAATCTCTTCTCAGATGTGGAATGCAGTCCATAGACTGGACAGATAACAGAAGGGGACACTCTTATTCCTTTGAAAACAATGAAATCCCTGCCCCCCTTGACAAGCTTTTCAGGTTTTTCTGTTATCTTAATTGAAGATTGTACCTCTCTGCAGTCTACCTGGGCAGCTCCCTTCTGCCCTGGCTGAAAAGTAAAAGGGGCGGGAGGGGGACACTTTGCTTGTGAATATCTCTTAAACCATAAAGGTTTGGGAGATAAGACTTATATCATTATTCGTGTTTTTTTAATGCCTACAAAATAAAATAAAGTTAAAACGAAGTATTACTATCCCTTTAATTGTGTGAAAGCCTTTGTGGTGGCTGGTTTCAGGGCCGGCTCTACCATTAAGGCAGCACAGGCAGCTGCCTTAGGGCGCCGCATCGGAGGGGCGCCGGAAAGAGAGAAGCTGAGAAATATTTTTTATTTTTTTTTATTTTTTTTAACTATATCTGCCACGAGGGAGCGCTCGTTTACACGACCAAGCGCTCCCTCGCGGCGTCTATGGGACGCTCACAACGCAGAGCGACCCAGGCTCTGTAGTAATACAGAGCGCTGGGAGATGACATAATCTCCCAGCGCTCTGTATTACTGAGAACAGCGCTGGGAGGCTGAGCTCTGTGCCGAAGGAGGCACAGAGCTCTCTTAGAGCTAGACCACCAGGGACTCAAGGTAGGGAGCATTGTGGAAATGAAGGGGCATAAAGGAAGGAGCAATGTGGAGCTGAGGGGGCATTATGGAAGGGGCAGATGAAGGGGCATTATGGAAGGGCAGTGTGGAGCTGAAGGGGCATTAAGGAAGGGGCAATGTGGAGCTGAGGGGGCATTATGGAAGGGGCAGATGAAGGGGCATTATGGAAGGGCAGTGTGGAGATGAAGGGGCATAAAGGAAGGGGCAATGTGGAGCTGAGGGGGCATTATGGAAGGGGCAGATGAAGGGGCATTATGGAAGGGCAGTGTGGAGCTGAAGGGGCATAAAGGAAGGAGCAATGTGGAGATGAAGGGGCATAAAGGAGGGAGCAATGTGGAGATGAAGGGGCATAAAGGAGGGAGCTGAGGGGGCATTATGGAAGGGGCAGATGAAGGGGCATTATGGAAGGGCAATGTGGAGATGAAGGGGCATAAAGGAAGGAGCAATGTGGAGATGAAGGGGCATAAAGGAAGGGGCAATGTGGAGCTGAGGGGGCATTATGGAAGGGGCAGATGAAGGGGCATTATGGAAGGGCAGTGTGGAGCTGAAGGGGCATAAAGGAAGGAGCAATGTGGAGATGAAGGGGCATAAAGGAGGGAGCAATGTGGAGATGAAGGGGCATAAAGGAGGGAGCTCTGAGGGGGCATTATGGAAGGGGCAGATGAAGGGGCATTATGGAAGGGCAATGTGGAGATGAAGGGGCATAAAGGAAGGAGCAATGTGGAGATGAAGGGGCATAAAGGAGGGAGCAATGTGGAGATGAAGGGGCATAAAGGAGGGAGCTGAGGGGGCATTATGGAAGGGGCAGATGAAGGGGCATTATGGAAGGGCAATGTGGAGATGAAGGGGCACAAAGGAAGGAGCAATGTGGAGATGAAGGGGCACAAAGGAAGGAGCAATGTGGAGATGAAGGGGCATTGTGGAAGGGGCAATGCTGAGATGAAGGGGGCATTGTGGAAGGTGCAATGTGGAGATGAAGGGAGCATTGTGGAGGTGAATATGTGGGCGGGGGCAGGGGACTGTGGTAAGGTCAGGGGGGGCAGGTGGATTGTGTCGGGGGGGGCATCAAAATGCACCTTCGCCTGTGTATATAAAAATCCTTGCACCGGCCCTGGCTGGTTTGCTCCATAGAGAGAATGTATTTTCATTGTTATCTTCTCTCATTTCTCTTTTTCTCTGAGACCAACAATTTCTCCATATTCTTTTCAAAAGACATTCCAAGATTGTGGTTGTATACTAACCTGGAACTCTTCAATCATGTTCTCAACAATGAGTTCCATTAGTTTAAACAAACAGTCACTTAAAGGGACACTAACATCTGCTAAGAAAGGTGCACCTATTACTTACAATAAGTAGAACCACATCCTGGAGCTGGGGTGGGGGCTCTGCATACCAGATGGAGCCTCCCGCTGCAACCCCACTACTGCCCAAAAGAGTAGTGCCATATAGATGGCAATATGTATTAGATCGGACTAACTTAAAATGGGGTACCTTGGCAAGGTAAGCAAGATTAAGAATAGTTTGGCTAAACTATGCCACTAAACCCTATTTTTTAAACAAGTGAATTAATACGTTGGTATAATATATGCTTTACACATGTTTTACAGTTAAGTAACTTATATGAAACAGCATAGAAATGTCTTCTCTCCAAAGCAGCAGCCATCTGTCTTGTTTGATGGGCTCTTGGGCTCCGTATGCACTCGGCTGGTTCTGTGTGACCTATACTGAGCTATGTATGTGCTCCCAAATGTTGCTATATATCTGGGGGCACATCACTTTTTTCATAAAGGAAAGGGGTAGCCTTACCACATTTCCTAATGAAGCAAGGGCTGCAGGGTTCTAGTGGGGATGGAGGGTGCTTGATGCACAAAACCCCCCTTCTCGGGTCATGGATGCAGCTACTTATTTTAAGTTAGAGGGACATATTTGCCAGTAGGTGTTAGTATCCCTTTAATATAGAGATCTATTGTGTTAAAAAAGTTTTGTCTGCCTCTGCAAACATTGGGACCTTACTAATATATATATATATATATATATATATATATATATATGCCCCTTGAGACTTGTTGTAATAATATATTTCTGTAAACGTATCATGTCTACCACATTCTACCCTTTCAGCCTCTTTGACTAATAGTTTCTCCATTTTGAGATAAGATTGTATTAAGGTAATGTTCTCAGTGGTACAGCCTGTCACCCGAATATTTTCTCATTCAGAACACATCTATTAACAGACTCCCCAATACTTCTTGGACCCACAATCTGTACTTGCAAAGCAGTATTGTCTGGGGATGTATCAGTCTCTGGCTTTATTTCACATTCCATGTTGAGCATAACTAAGTGAACGACTGACATTGTGTCGTTAACCCATACAAGACTTTGTAGACACTAATGTAAAGAGCAACGTCCACAGAAAGTGGACATTAAGGATTAAGGTGATAAACATGTATAGAGCAGTTTGGCTGGGCCCAGTATCTGCTGCTGAAATTAATATGAACTATGGGGGGAAAAAAAGAGCTCTGTGCAGATGTGTGTAACACCCGAAGTTTATAGTGCTGCAGATCTGAACCAGGAGCAGACCTGTTCAGTGCCAGAAATGCCCACCTACATACCCAGTGCACAATCTTAATACTTAACGTTTATTAGTGTGTTTTAAAAATAATACATGTTCATATCCTGTGTATTGTGTGTACAAAGATAAAGCATTAATTAAAAATTCTGAAGCAGCATCAATGAAAAATTCCGTTGCTATCTAATTAAAAACAAATTCAGTTTTATTGGCGTTGCCAAGATGTATGAATCAGATCAGAAAGAAAGTACTAGTAATTAACCTGCCAGTTACTGTAATGCTTAGCAACCACTGTGACTATAAATGTCTAGCAGCATTATTCAACAAACACCATATTGACCTAAGGGTTAACGCTTTGAGTGCCAGAGTGGTATGCAACAAAGGGTTACAAATGTTCACTGAGCCCTCTGAGACATAACCACAAAAGACAGAAAAGAGGGAAAATAAGGAAAAGACGAAACCCCAGAGCTCTAATGTAAAATGGAACACTAGGGGGTTATGCACTAAGGTGTGATAAACTGGTGACAAAGCAGAGATGACATCTCCAGTGATACCACGTCTCCAGTTCCTATGTTATTCTATAGAACCTATGCACTAAGATCTCTAAAGCTGGAGAAATCTTAGTGCATAGACTCCATAAATTAACATTGTAACTGGAGAAGTGATATCACCTCTTTATCACGCCTTAGTGCATCTCCCCCTAAGTCTTTAGCACCAAATCCCTAAGTCACATCAAAAAGGAATAGTTATGGGCTTAAAATTTGAAGTCCTTTGCTACTAGCCAGACCTAAAAAGTTACTCGCCACTGCAAGTCATAACATACCCACCAGGGCTGAATTTCTACTCGCCAGGGCTGAATTTTCACTCACCATTGGCTAGTGGCGAGTGGAAATTTTGAGCCCTGTTAAAAGTATAGTGGTAAGAACAGGTCTGCGCCTGTTTTGGATCTGCAGCACAGGGCTCTCTTCTTTTTCCTGTATAACATATTCAGGCCTGTGTGACACTACATAACACTATAATTACACAACTTTATATTCTCATCTTAATTGTGAACGGATTTTAATCTACATTTGATACCACAGACTATATAAACAGGAGAGGTCATTTGCTGGTGTGTGACTCACAAGCCTTACAGTGAAATACATAAAGCTTTATAACTGTACATGTTGTATACAAAATAATATGGTAGTTTTTACTCACTTTCCGCACTGTGGAACAAACTGGGAATGCCAGGATACTGTCTCTCTGCTGTATGAAAATAAGAGAAACAAGTGCAACTGTAACTTAACACATGTTGGATGCCAGCAATTAAAAAAAAAAAAAAAAAAAAAAGGTTTTACTGACTAAAATTTGAAGGCATCAAACATAGAAGTAGATAGAGAAATACATATTACCCATTTCAAACCTCTTAGTTTTTTTACATAGACATCAGTTTGGCGTCTAACCACCAGGTTTAAAAACATATAAGCAATGCCCCCTACTTTAAACACACATCTTTCTCTGTTGTTTGGGTGTCAGGTACATGAATTTCCTTTTGGACCAGGACAGTGGTTATACAGAAGATCAAAAATTGTTCCTCAATCGAGTGATAAGGTACCTGGTAGAGGTTTTTCATATTTGATGATATTTGTCTATCTCCAGCGGTGTCAAGATGGCTGCCAAGTCTACCCCCTCTTTCACCTCTCTGTATTTGGATTAATGGGAGAGGTTCCATATCTTTGGAAAGTTTTGGGGTTTTTTTTCAAACAAAAATGTTATTTTTTATTTAGAACAAAGAAAACAGAGAAAATAAGGAAATACAAAATATAACTATCTGAACATTGATAAGGAAAAATATAGCAAATTGTTATAATTGGGGAAACATTAGGAAGAGGAGAAAGAGATTAGACAGTGAGAAGAAAATCACTGTCAATACCAGTACTGCTTTGTAACCAGGGAGACCAAATAAGAGAAAAATTGTTAAAACAACCCATTTTAAAAGAACATAGACGCTCCATTTTGCAGACATGAAAGATTTTATCTAGGGCATTGTTCCAGGACAAGTTGAACATTTTCCACTGCGAGCCAATACTCGAACGGACAGCAGTACAAATTCTTTGGATTTGTTTAGCTTGATATTTGTTGACATCAAAAAATGTATTACCAAGAAGGGCTTCAGAACAGTGGAGTTTAATATTTTTATGTAAAATTTGGGAAAGAAGGGTTTCAGTTTTATTCCAAATTATTTTCACTTTGGGGCAAAACCACCAAATGTGTAAAAAGGATCCTGACACTAAGCAGCCCCGAAAGCAAAGATCTGAGGCACCGCAATACATTGATGTGATCCTGGCTGGAACAAGGTGGTATAAATGTAGCATTTTGAAAGATTGTTCAGTAAGGTTTGTGTTTAAGCTACTTTTATGGATACAAAGAATTAAGTGCTGCCATTGTTCATCAGACCAGGATTGGTTTAGTATAGATTCCCAAGAGAATTGACATTTAAGTTTCGATGTGTCATAAAGTAGGATTCTATATATAGGAGCTACTGATTTGTTAGAGGGAGTCCAACGTAAAAAGAAGGATTCAAAATTAGTCAGTGGCATTTTAATTTAATTACCAAGAAAGTGAAGCAGAATTTTGCGAATAGAGTCATAAACCTCTCCCTCTTCTGGCGAGCCGCCAATTTTATTTTTTTTAAATCTAGCCAATCGAGGAAATTGTCTCTGAACATTACGTTTTTTAAAAATTCAAAATTGAATAATTTATTTGCTAAATGTTGTTGTCTCGGATCCCAGCCAAAGAAGGGAGAAATAATAGGTAGATGCTGAGATCTAAAGTCAATGAGTTTAAACTTTAATCTATTAGAGTCCCAAAGCCATAAATCGCTTTTCGTGCCATTCAAAAGATGGGAGGGATATGGGATCTTTGATGGGGGAAAGACCAGATCCATTCTAAAGGTTGTTGTCTAGAGATAAAAAAAGTTTCCATTCTTATCCAAATAGGGATCGTAGAAAGGAGATCATATCTTGCAGAAAGATCGATCAGTTGAGAAAGTCTAGAAACTAGATAATAGTTATATAAATTTGGCATAAGCAGACCTCCAAATTGTTTGTCTCTGTTGAGAGTCTTTCGACGAATTCTAGGATGTTTATGGAGCCAAACAAAATCAAATAAGCAACCTTGAAAACTAATAAGGTCTGATCTGTTTATACGGATGGGTAGAGATCTAAAAAGATATAACATTTTTGGGAGAATAGACATTTTAATGGCGTTGATCCTGCCAAAAAAGGAAAGGGGGAGGGACATAGAACTTGAAAGTTTTTCAGAGAGAGATTTCCAGAGGGGTTTAAAATTTAAAGAAGATATTTTGGTAGGGAGTTCTGGAATTTTCGATCCTAAGTATGAGAGAAAGTCTTCACGCCATTTAAAATTGAAGGTAGAAGAGATATATAATTTCATCTGCTTGTTCAAGTTTAGTCCTAAAATTTCAGATTTATTTTGGTTAATGATTAAACCCGAAATTTCACCAAATAGAGTTACATTTTTCCATAGGTGATAGATAGATGATTCAGGGTCTGAAACAAAGAGGAGAAGGTCATCGGCGTATAAACTTAATTTAGATTCAATACCTTCAGAAACTCCTTTAATTTCGGGGTTATTTCTGATTGTCACAGCCAATGGTTCTATACATAAAGCAAAGAACATGGGAGAGAGAGGACATCCTTGTTTTGTGCCTTTCCTGATGAAAATATCCTAACTCATTATGCCCATCAGTCTAAGATTTCCTACTGAATTAGAGTGAATAGCATTCAAATATTGGCTGATCAAACCATCAAGACCAAAAAGAGAGACAATCTTCATTAAATATGGCCAGCTAATAGAATCAAAAGCCTTAGTGATGTCAAGAGAGCAAAGAAGAACATTTTTAAGTTTGGAGTGTAAGCAAATGTCGACGATGTTAAATACTCTTCTGATGTTATCGCTTGTGTTCCTTCTAGGAACGAAGCCACACTGATCTGGATGAATCAAGAAGGGTAGAAAGGAACCCAGTCTTTTAGCGAGGAGTTTGGATAACATTTTAAGGTCTGAATTAATTAAACTAATCGGTCTATAATTATTAAGGTCTTCTGGATCTTTCCAAAGTTTACTGATCCTAGTAATAAAGGATAAATTGGCGTCTTTATTTAGACTTCCCTTATTTAAAAGTGAATCAAAAAAGTATTTTAGATGGGGGGGCAAGTTCTTTCAGGAAACATTTGTAGTAGAAGTTGGTGAAGCCATCTGGGCCAGGGCTTTTATTATTTTTTAAGTCCTTAATTATATTTTCAATTTCCTCTATCTCAGTTTCTCTGTTTAGTAGGGAACTACCTTGTTCATTAAGAGATGGAAGGTTTAAATTTGCAAAAAAGTTGTTAAACTTTTGTTCATCACAGAGAGAAGAATCCGAGAATAACTTGGAAAGACAGGATTCAAACGCTTTGATTATAGTTTTGATATTTGAGGTCTTGCCAATTGAGCCTCTGCAATTGATTCTTCTTACAGATTGGAAAGGTTTTGTGTGCAGGGGTAAAAGAATGAAGCTATATTGCTTGCTGGGTATCTCAACAACAATCAGTGCAACTTGAAGTTTATAATGGAGTATTACAAGCCCTTTATAAAGCTTTTACAACTATCAGATCAGACAGTAAATTGGGAATGTGACTAAAGCACAGTTATCAGGTTGAAGTGCAATTGTTGAACTGGACAGCCCTATCTTGAGCAGTGCGCTCTCATATATATATATATATATATATATATATATATATATATATATATATATACACCACAAAATCATGAGCTAATTCTTCTCACGTATGACACTGTAAACTGAATTCAATGAGCATTGAACTCTGTTACTACACAGTAGTTAGTGTCTCATATTGGGAACCCCCAAAACAGAATAAAATGCAAGATACGCAATATAAAATGTAAAGCATCAACAATATCAAAAAGAAGGTCAGTATAAAATCATATACCAAAAACACTAGTAAAAAGGATATATGATATGATGTTATATCATAGTGTTTAGTGGCTGTATACAGAAGATAAATGGCGTATATAGTGGAATGTGTGGAACGACGTTAGTCGGCCATGTTTATTGTAGTGAACAGGAGACATGGGGGCAGGCTCCTTGCAGGCAGGAGTGGCCAGGGGCAGGCAATGTGGCCAAGGGGAGGGAGGGTGTAGAGGGAGGAGGTGTGTATTGCAGAGATTTTCACAGGAGTGGATACACCCATGCTTACACTAATAGGACAGGCAATATAGAGAAGATATGCATACCTCCTCCTCACTGCTGTCCCTTGGTGTGTTGGGCTTCAGACACAGCTTTTGGTCATGATGCTTCCTCTTTCATATAAAACACAGCACCCCTCATAAAAAAACTGTGAACAAAGTGATTCTGTCGCACAATGATTCAGAGACTGATTCACATTGGATTAAGTTATACAAACATTTTGTTGCTAACTTGATCCTAGTAACATCATAAAATTGTGTTAGCTCTTATCCAGATTTATTTTGAAACAAAAATTACCCCCTTAAATGCACTGGATATAAATCAGCTTTTGTTCTAGTAGACAGAAGTATATGATTAACTTAAATAGGCCTAGCACTAGCTTGTAATGAGCTTAAATCTTTTATGGCATTTTGCTCCTTAAAATACCATATATTATGCATTTCACAAAACCCCAAAGAATTTTTTCAAAGTCAGGGGGCCAACAAAACAGCCAAGTTTTGAAATGGATTGTTGGTTAAATGTTCAGTGCTTTTGACTGGTGACTATACACATCACAAGTAAAAGGATGGTCAGACAAGTTGATTACATTCATCACTGACTGCGTTTGTCCTTCATTGTGTAACTCTACGGATATCACTGTTCTTTCTCTATTTCTGGGGTTTTCTACTGATGTTTTGTCATATATCCACTAGTGATGAGCGAGCACCCCAATGCTCGGGTGTTCGGGTGCTCTGACCGAGCACCCCCTGAGGCTCGAGTGCTCGGCCGAGCACCCGAGCCCCATTGAAGTCAATGGGAGGACTCGAGCATTACACCAGGCACCCCCTGCTCTGATGAGGGGAGGGTGCCTGGTCCATAGGAAAAGGGCAGAAAAGGATGGAAACACTACAGAAATGGTTCAGGGACAGCATAGGGAGGATGTCTGGATGCATCTTGGACTCCAACATCGCTGCTGGGAACGATCTTTCGCCCGTAGTACGCCATTTTTACAGACTGACCGTAAAACACACAAAAAGGAAAATAAAAACGACTTTAGGCGAAAAATTGTTACCAAACAATATTTGCTGTATATTTACTTGTATATCATCTGCAAATTCTCCCAAAAATTTCCTTGATTTTCGGAAGTGAGGCCATGATTAAGAGGGAAACGTGCGCAGAGGCAAATTCTCCCAAAAATTTCCTTGATTTTCAGAACTGAGGCCATGATTAAGAGGGAAACGTGCGCTGAGCTGACCATCTAAAACATTATGGGTGAGGGTCTGCTGCAGAGCTGACCATCCTAAACATTATATGCGAAGGCCCGCTAGTGAGCTGACGCTATAAAACATTATATGAGAGGGCCCGCTAGAGAGCTGACCCAATAAAACATTATATGAGAAGGCCCGCTGGTGAGCTGACCTATATAAAAATTGGCAAACAGGGCCCGCTGGTGAGCTGGCCCTATATAAAAATTATATCACAGGGCCCGCTGGTGAGCTGGCCCTATATAAAAATTATAGCACAGGGCATATGGAAGAGGAGGAGGAGGATGAGAAGATTAAGAGTCAACTATATACCCGTTTTTTGGGTGGAAGGGGTGAATGGGAATACAGAGTATTCACATCATTGTAAATAACATATATAAAGTGAGTTTATGTTCCCCCGCGGCTTTCCTCCAGTGGAGTGGAGAAGTCAGGGGAAATCCAGGCCTTGTTCATTTTTATAAGTGTCAACCTATCAGCATTGTCGGTGGAAAGGCGGATACGCTTATCTGTTATGATGCCACCAGCAGCACTAAATACCCGCTCAGACAGAACGCTGGCGGCAGGGCAGGCCAGCACCTCCAAGGCGTAGAGTGCCAGTTCATACCACGTGTCCAGCTTGGACACCCAGTAGTTGTAAGGCACAGAGGGATCATTGAGGACGCTGACACGGTCTGCTACGTACTCCTTCACCATCTTCCAAAACTTTTCCCTCCTTGTGACACTAGGCTGCGCATCAGGGTGAGGGTGCTGGCGGGGTGTCATGAAGGTGTCCCACGCCTTGGAGAGTGTTGCCCTGCCTTTGTCGGAACTGCTGTGTGCTCCCCTTTTCTCCCCTTCTCGGTTGGCCAAGGTAGCACGTACTCTGCCGCCAGCGTTGTCAGATGGAAAATTTTGGAGCAATTTTTCAACAAGAACCTTCTGGTATTGCACCATTTTGCTTGTCCTCTCCACCGGAGGAATGAGAGATGAGAAATTCTCTTTGTAGCGGGGGTCCAGAAGGGTGAACACCCAGTAATCCGTGTTGTTTAAAATGCGTATAACGCGTGGGTCACGGGAAAGGCAGCCTAACATAAAGTCAGCCATGTGTGCCAGAGTACCAACAGTCAAGATTTCGCTGTCCTCACCAGGAGGATGACTCTCAATATCCTCATCCTCTTCCTCCTCTTCTGCCCACCCACGCTGAAGAGATGGAACTAAAGTTCCATGGCTACCCTCTGTAGCGGAGGCAACCGTGTCTTCTTCCTCCTCCTCCTCCTCCTCCTCCTCCTCCGCCTCCTCCAATTGTCGCTGAGAAGACGAAGTGAGGGTGCTCTGGCTATCACCTTGTGTAAGCTCTTCCTCCCCCATTTCCACCTCTTCCACATGCAAAGCGTCGGTTTTAATTGTGAGCAGCGAGCGTTTCAGTAGACACAGAAGTGGGATGGTTACACTGATAATAGCGTTATCGCCGCTCACCATCTGTGTCGATTCCTCAAAATTGCGTAAAACCTCGCAGAGGTCTGACATCCATTCCCACTCCTCACTTCTGATTACAGGAAGTTGAACGGAGAGGCGACGACCGTGTAACAGCTGGTACTCCACTACTGCCCTCTGCTGCTCACAAAGCCGGGCCAACATGTGGAAGGTGGAGTTCCAGCGCGTGCTCACGTCACACAGCAGCCGGTGAGCTGGCAATTGTAAGCGCTGCTGCAGCTTCAACAGGCCGGCCGAAGCTGTAGATGACTTACGGAAATGTGCACACACGCGGCGCACCTTGGTCAAGAGATCATGCACATTGGGGTAGGTTTTTAGAAATCGCTGAACCACTAAATTAAATACATGCGCTAGGCATGGTACGTGTGTGAGCTTGCCGAGCTCCAAAGCCGCCACCAAGTTACGCCCATTATCACACACAACCATGCCTGGTTGCAGGTTGAGTGGCGAGAGCCACTGCTCGGTCTGGTGACTAATCCCCTGCAACAGCTCTGAGGCCGTGTGCTGTTTGTCCCCAAGGCAGATCAGCTTCAGCACGGCCTGTTGACGCTTCCCCACTGCAGTGCTACACTGCTTCCAGCTACTGGCTGATGGGGGAGTGGCGCTGCGTGTAGAGAATTCGGAGGTGGAAACGGAGGAGGAGGAGCCAATAACGTAGGTGCTGGCGGAAACCCTGATGGAGGTAGGGCCCGCAATCCTCGGCGTGGGTAGCACCCGTGCCATCCCATGGTCCGAGTCGCTCCCAGCCTCCACGACATTCACCCAGTGTGCCGTCAGGGAAATGTAGCGTCCCTGGCCACAAGCACTTGTCCATGTGTCAGTCATTAAGTGGACCTTCCCAGTAACTGCGTTGGTCAGGGCACGGGTGATGTTACGGGACACATGGTGGTGTAATGCGGGGATGGCACACCGGGAAAAGTAGTGGCGGCTGGGGACCGCGTACCGAGGGACAGCTGCTGCCATCAGGCTGCGGAAGGACTCAGTGTCCACAAGCCTAAATGGCAGCATTTCGATGGCCAGTAATTTTGAAAGGTGTGAGGTTAGTGCTATGGCCTGTGGGTGGGTGGCTGGGTACTTTCTCTTGCGCTCAAATGCCTGGGGTAACGACATTTGGACGCTGTGCTGGGACAGGGAAGTGGATGTGGTCGCTGATGGTGCTTCAGATGGTACAGGTGCAGGGCGGGAGGTATGCGGGCCTGCGCCTTCGACAGGCGATTGGCCGGCACCGAAAACAGGGGAAGAGGAGGCAGTGGTGTGGCCTGCAGACACAGATGGCGATCCAGGCGTTCCTCCCACTTACTACGGTGCTTGGATGCCATGTGTCGGATCATGCTGGTGGTGGTGAGGTTTCTAGCGTTCATGCCTCGGCTCATTCTGGTGTGGCACAGGTTGCAAACTACAATTCTTTTGTCGTCCGCACTTTCCTTAAAAAAACGCCATACCGCGGAACACCTACCCTTTGGCAAGGGAGATTTACGCAAGGGGGTGCTCCGTGGAACATTTGCGGGCCGGTTTGGTGTGGTCCGCCTTCTTTCTGTAGCCACACCACTGCCTCTTCCAGCCTGTTGCGGTGCTGCAGATGGCTCACCCTCAGGACTGCTGTCATCGCTCGGCTCTACACCTTCCCAGGTGGGGTCAGTCACCTCATCGTCCACCAAGTCCTCCTCCACTTCCTCACTCTGATCATCCTCCTCAAGTCTTGATCCCACCACATACTCAGTCATTGACAACTGTATAACATTCTCCTCAACAAGGTCTTGAGACGGAAATAGTGGTTGATTTAATGGCAACTGTGTCTCATCATCATCATCATCATCCACTACTTCCTTTGACCTTAAATGCCGTTCACATCTGTCATCTTCTTGTGATTGGGTAGCCTCTAGAGGTTGTGAATCAGGGCACAAGATGTCATGTTCCTCTGCAAGCGTGCTTGGAGAGAGGGTCAAATGAAGGATTGGTGATGAGACGAGCTCCTCACTATATCCCAGTGTGGGATCACTTCTTTGACCAGACCGTGTATGGTGGGAGGAAGGATGATCAGAGTGAGGATTATGTTGACCAGACTCTTGGCTACTGAGAGTGGACTTGGTGGAAGACAGGGTGGTGCTTAACCGACTGGAAGCAGTATCATCTGTCATCCAACCGACCACCTGTTCGCAGTGGTCGGACCTCGAGAGTGATGTCCTGCGACGCCCTGTAAAATTACAAATGAAGCTAGGTATGGTGGATGTCTTTCTTTCTTGTGCTCTGGCACCAGGCACAGTTTCTCCGCGTCCTGACCCACGCCCTGAACTATCAGGATCACGTCCACTTCCCCGTCCCTTTTTACCCGCCTTCTTCATCTTACACGATATATATGACTTTAATATATATGAGTTTGAAAACTTAACAGTATTTCTTACTATTCTGCAACTCTGCAGAGTACACAGAATAGGCTGCTAAACTGCGGTGACACACACTGAATGGAATAAGTGACTTTAATATTTGAGTTTGAAAACTTAACAGTATTTCTTACTATTCTGCAACTCTGCAGAGTACACAGAATAGGCTGCTAAACTGCGGTGACACACACTGAATGGAATAAGTGACTTTAATATTTGAGTTTGAAAACTTAACAGTATTTCTTACTATTCTGCAACTCTGCAGAGTACACAGAATAGGTTGCTAAACTGCGGTGACACACACTGAATGGAATAAGTGACTTTAATATTTGAGTTTGAAAACTTAACAGTATTTCTTACTATTCTGCAACTCTGCAGAGTACACAGAATAGGCTGCTAAACTGCGGTGACACACACTGAATGGAATAAGTGACTTTAATATTTGAGTTTGAAAACTTAACAGTATTTCTTACTATTCTGCAACTCTGCACAGTACACAGAATAGGCTGCTAAACTGCGGTGACACACACTGAATGGAATATGTGACTTTAATATTTGAGTTTGAAAACTTAACAGTATTTCTTACTATTCTGCAACTCTGCACACTACACAGAATGTGCTGCTAAACTGCGGCGAAGCACACTGAATGGAATATGTGACTTTAATATTTGAGTTTGAAAACTTAGCAGTATTTCTTCCTATTCTGCAACTCTGCACACTACACAGAATGTGCTGCTAAACTGCGGCGAAGCACACTGAATGGAATATGTGACTTTGATATTTTAGTTTGAAGACTTAACAGTATTTCTTCCTATTCTGCAACTCTGCACAGTACACAGAATGTGCTGCTAAACTGCGGCGACGCACACTGAATGGAATATGTGACTTTGATATTTTAGTTTGAAGACTTAACAGAATGTGCTCTAATCTGCAACTTTGCACACTAAACAGAATGTGCTCTAATCTGCAACTTTGCACACTAAACAGAATGTGCTCTAATCTGCAACTTTGCACACTAAACAGAATGTGCTCTAATCTGCAACTGTGCACACTAAACAGAATGTGCTCTAATCTGCAACTTTTCACACTAAACAGAATATTTTTTTTTTTTTTTTTTTTTTTTTTTTTCCCCCCACACAAAATAACCTGCTGCCCCCACACACAGTAGTCCTAAAAAGGACTTTTGGTTCTTTTTTTTCACAATTTTGGTTTTTTTCCTCCCTACACTGCCTTTCCCTTCCTATCCTCAGCTCTCCCTGGCTAAGACTGAGCCGAACTCGATGGTCAGGTGCTATACAGCACCTGACCACGGGTTCTGGCCAGCCAATCAGTGTAATGCCAGCAGCCAACATGTCAGAGTCTCCCTGCACGTTTATTGGCTGCGCAGCAGCCGCAAAACGTGCGGGGAGGAGACCCGAACATGGCGGGCGAGCACATGCGGTACTCGTACGAGTACCGCCATGTGCCGAGCAGAGCGATGCTCGAGCCGATCCGAGCATCGGCCGAGCATGCTCGCTCAACACTAATATCCACCTTCCCAGTCTGTAACTGAATAATATCAAATTTTTGGGAGGTTCTGAATTCTCATAATGAGATGGGATAGTATGCATAGAATTGTGTGAGGGATTTAGGTTCAGTGCCAGGAGAGTGCCTAGTCTAACCCATTGGTTTTCACTAATCCATTTTTATGGTAGAAAATTATGGGGGTAGTAATCTACTTTATTTTAAAGTGTGTTGGAAAGTGTAATGTTGCAAAAATGCAGATGACACAGATTCTTTCTGTAATAGCAATAGTGATCAATTATTCAAAATAGGTTCCTTTATAAACTATTATATGAAGGGTACAGAGAGGAGGTGTGTAATACTTGTGTTCGGCACCTATAGGGTTAACAGTTACATTTGACTGCTTTGCAGTGTGTTCGGCACCCATAGGGTTAATAGTTACATTTATATTTGACTGATTCTGCAGGAATCCATCTGCTAGGGAGGAAACCACCAAACTGGCTCTTTCTAGTTTTTATCTGTGTATTGCAAAAGCTGTTAGAATATGCTCAAGGTTGTTATGCTTGAATGTACTGAGTCTCACAACACCCCCACGGGGGAGGTGATAGGATACTGCAGGAGCTGTTATCTGCATTCTCTCCTCTTCCCCCCCCCCCCTTCCTGTGAACAAGTTTGGCTTTTCTGTTTTTTTTATAATTTTCTGTTCTATGTTGAAACTGTGCACCTCGCCCCTCCCTGTAGGGGAGGGGGCTGTATAAGGCCTATAAAGACTATGTGTGATAAGAATAAAGAGAGAGCTTGTATGGTATACGCTGTTGTATATGTTTTTCCTTGCGATCCTTACAGCCTCATGGTACCAGTAATTGACATAGATTCCACAGATCGATCATCAGGGAGTAAAAAGGTACCATACCCAGCAAAGATAACATAAGAGTGTGAAAGGTATCTCTTCAGGCAGCGATCCAGGTAAAGATTCCCTAACATTATAGATGCAATGCCATATTCTTATCATATATCTTATTACCTGTAAAGCCTAACAGAAACAATATTTATGACACATGGGCTGATAAAGGAGATGATGACAGCATATCAACGTTACTGAGAAGAAGGATAGGTGCTGTCCCACAGCGTGCCATTTGCCACTCATAATAACAATCTGGGACTTTGTTAGAAGTTATGACTTGTTTGGTGTGTTGTGCAGGAGGGAAATCTTCTCGGTATGCAGGCTAAATGTCAGGGTACCAGACGGATTGAATAGTGTTTGGCATCTAAGCTATTTTTACTAACTGGTTTCATCCCCCTTTTCTCTTCCCATTGTTCTTTTTTCTTTTCTGTTTGTCTAGGCTTATGCATTCATATATGCATGGCACCAAACATACCTAGGGTTTATGTGCTTGTTCTTTCGATTATGCTTACAACAGGTTCAACAGTGTGACTCTGATTAGTAATACAGGACCCAGGGCTGTGATTTGTCATGGAATCTACACTAATCTGTGGTCTGGTTCTGTACATTTTGGTACCATGTAGTTTTTATAAAACTCTGCTCCCACCTGTGTTTTAGGTATGAGGCTTTGCTTGTATGTTTTTTCAACCTGGTGGTTAGACCCCACACTTAGATCTATAAGTAAGAACTGACAGGTCTAAAATGCATAAGAAGTATATCACTTCTTAGGTATTTATGTCTATTACTATCCAGTTCTATGTTTAATGCTTTTAAATTCTGGACAATTAGATCTTTCTTTTTAATTGGCAGCATATACTATATGTATCTAAAGTCTAGAAGCGCACACGAACACCATCTAAAGATCCCATTCAATTATTTTAAAATACTCGTTAGAAACACTCACCAGACCGATATCGTATTCAGGTCTCCAACTATCTCCCAGCACAAGAGCCCTTTCCCGTGTGTCCAATCTTCCACTTATAGGTCTTTATAGCTCTTTAGTTATTCCTCCACGAGCGCTCTCCTGGTTCAACTTCTTTTAATCCAATCCTTTAGTATCTGTTCTCTGTACCGCTAAATCCCAGGAGTGGTATTGCACTACGGGTGGTCCTTCGCTGGAAGATTCCCGTATACGATCACCGGTCTTGTTTAACAACACTAAAAACTAATTTCACCAACGCGTATCGCGGCTACACTGGCCGCTTCGTCAGGGCTTACAGACTCTATGATCACACAGTTTAAATACTCTCTATTAACCCTATCATTCATCCCATATGTTCATACCCACTTCTCTATATTCACCCTAAATATTCCCTACTCTCCATGTATACATTCCACTACATCTAATATACATATCTGGTCCACCACCAACCCTTATAGCCACAATCTCAGGGTCTATAAAAGATTTATTGATGATATCATTATCATATGGGAAGGTACCCAGGAATCTTTGCAGTACTTTACTGAATACATTAATGGAAATAATATGGGACTTCAGTTTACAATGAAGAGTAGTGAAGTACAAATTGAATTTTTGGATATCATTTTGTATCATCAAAATAACCGGATTGCAGTAAAAAATTTTAGGAAAACAGTGGATAGCAATGGTTATCTACATGCTACAAGTGGTCATCATAAAAGGTGGATTAGAAACATCCCGTATGGTCAACTACAGAGGGTGAAACGAAATTGTACTAAGGAGGATGATTTTGAAAAGGAAACCCAAGTAATCATAAATAAGTTTAAAGAAAAGGGATATGAGGAAGAACTATTGAAAGATGCCTATGAAAGGGTTAAAGGATTAGAGAGACGTGATTTATTAGTATATAGAGATCAGAAACAATCTAATGAAGATTGGCAACCCTATTTTACAACGGTATATAATGAGTGTGCAGGAAATATCACCCATATACTAAACAAATATTGGTATCTTATTAAGAATGATCCCATATTAGGTCCAGCACTTGAAGAAAAACCTAAAATATCATTTAAACGAAATAAATCAGTGAAACAAATTATAGCACCAAGTGATATTATAAAAAGAAAAAATTCAATTCAACATAGGAATAATAATATGTGGTTGAAATCAAAAGGTACATATGGATGTGGTAGAAAGAACTGTACAACGTGTGAACATATTCCTAAGGGAGGGGGTACTACTAAAAAGATTGTTTCTGCAGTTACTAGGAAATCCTACCCTGTAAAAGGTCAGTTCAATTGTAACAGCGAATATGTAGTATATATGGTGACTTGTATTTGTGGAATTCAATACATAGGAAGAACGAGTAGGAAACTAAAAATTCGGTTTAGTGAGCACCTGAGAAATGTGGCGATAGGATTTGAGAATCATAGTTTATCTAAACATATTAAAGAACAACATAAGGGGTCCAATAAAGGAATGCAAGTGCAAGTTATTGAACAGGTCCCTGTAAATAGGAGAGGTGGGAATAGATTGTTGGCACTAAGGAAGTTAGAAACAAAGTGGATAAAAGAATTAGAAACATTAGAACCAGGAGGTTTAAATGTAGATATTGATTTGGTAGCCTTCCTAGAAAGTTAAGGCATTGTGGTGACTATACCTTTAAGAAATATGGGATGGAAATGCAGTGGAGTATTAAAGAAATTGTTGGATAGATTTTATGGTGTTTTTATACTTAAAACCAATAAATAAAAAATTCTTTTTGTGTTTTTATGGTGAATAATATAATAGAATGGTCTGAAGATAAGGTATATTAGATGTAGTGGAATGTATACATGGAGAGTAGGGAATATTTAGGGTGAATATAGAGAAGTGGGTATGAACATATGGGATGAATGATAGGGTTAATAGAGAGTATTTAAACTGTGTGATCATAGAGTCTGTAAGCCCTGACGAAGCGGCCAGTGTAGCCGCGATACGCGTTGGTGAAATTAGTTTTTAGTGTTGTTAAACAAGACCGGTGATCGTATACGGGAATCTTCCAGCGAAGGACCACCCGTAGTGCAATACCACTCCTGGGATTTAGCGGTACAGAGAACAGATACTAAAGGATTGGATTAAAAGAAGTTGAACCAGGAGAGCGCTCGTGGAGGAATAACTAAAGAGCTATAAAGACCTATAAGTGGAAGATTGGACACACGGGAAAGGGCTCTTGTGCTGGGAGATAGTTGGAGACCTGAATACGATATCGGTCTGGTGAGTGTTTCTAACGAGTATTTTAAAATAATTGAATGGGATCTTTAGATGGTGTTCGTGTGCGCTTCTAGACTTTAGATACATGTTTTATTTATGGAGTAGGATTCCTGGGTTGAAGCAGCACTGATACCCATTGAGAGGTATTACATTGGAGGATAGAAAAATTGGAGTTTTATTTTGGTCTATGGACTATTATAACATTGGATATTCCTTGCTACATTTTATCTATGTTTTTTGTGTATATTGATTAGAGTGTATTTGACTGATAAAGGAAGAGTACAAATCTGTGTTTACAAACGGTGCGCGGGATCTTTCTATATTGGGGACCTGGAGTGTTAACCCTTTCTAGTTAAGAGTTGTTGTGAGCATATACTATATGGTGTAGATACACTGGGCACTTAATTCTCTGGACTCTCTTACCACAGTGAGACAGAATCCTAGTGTTCCCAGTTTGGACCACAGTGCAGAGGGTGAGTGATAAGAGGCCCATTCTTTTCTATACAGCTTTTACAGTTGTAAGGGGTTTTGAATTTCATTGTTATGACGTATGAGTCATGTACCAGCAAAGCAACTACTACTACTACTACTACTACTACTATATAGACCACTGGTTCTCAACCAGGGTGCCGTGCTACTTTGGTGTGCTGTGGGCTTCCACTTATTTTCTACAAACATTTTTATAAAAATATTATTTTTTTATTTTTATTGTTTATTCATCGAAATTGTTGTGTACAATAGCCGCTTTATTTTCATTGTAATAGTGGGACCTAAGAATATATATATATATAAATGTCAAACATATTTAGACAAATAAACATTTCCCAAATTCCAGCTGATTTAAATGGGGCTTTTAACACTTTGAATGCTAGAAAGGTCTCAATATATTGCAAAGCATGTTAATTTGTTCCCAGAAATGTACTTGGTTTGATCCAGAAGTACTTCAGTTTGTACATAGGACTGTATTCATTATGTCAGGGCAAAGCAACTGTAACAGAGGGATGATCATTGCAATGCTCTGGAGACCTGTCTAACATGCAAGGGTTAAAAGCCCATTAATTCATTGCAATGCGTTGGATACCCCTCTGACACTCAATGGGTTAAAATCAATAGCAATTGTCATTTCTTCCCTGTGGTGCAGTTAGACTGCTCATAAAGTGCACTTCTTCAGTTTATTGAATAGGTCATTAGTGTTTTGCATGCTTCGTGAAGTAAATATTAGATGCAACATATGTGTCTTTTTAATTTAACATTTGGGGTTTGCAATAATTTCTCACTGGATTTCTATCAGTGGACTTGGAAGTGTTTGCAATGTAGTGAACTCATAAGCAGAATTGTAGAGAGAGAAGAAAAACAGGAACCAGTAGTTTCCTGTCATTGCCAACCATAAAGCGATGTACTTGTGTGAGTCGGATGTGCAGCCTCCAATCAAGCAATTCCATGTCAACTCAAGGATTATGGCCCTTGTGTTCAAAAGCCTAACAGAAACAATATTTATGACACATGGGCTGATAAAGGAGATGATGACAGCATATCAACGTTACTGAGAAGAAGGATAGGTGCTGTCCCACAGCGTGCCATTTGCCACTCATAATAACAATCTGGGACTTTGTTAGAAGTTATGACTTGTTTGGTGTGTTGTGCAGGAGGGAAATCTTCTCGGTATGCAGGCTAAATGTCAGGGTACCAGACGGATTGAATAGTGTTTGGCATCTAAGCTATTTTTACTAACTGGTTTCATCCCCCTTTTCTCTTCCCATTGTTCTTTTTTCTTTTCTGTCTGTCTAGGCTTATGCATTCATATATGCATGGCACCAAACATACCTAGGGTTTATGTGCTTGTTCTTTCGATTATGCTTACAACAGGTTCAACAGTGTGACTCTGATTAGTAATACAGGACCCAGGGCTGTGATTTGTCATGGAATCTACACTAATCTGTGGTCTGGTTCTTGCAAACCAGGTACACATTGTAGACAGTTCAAATTAACTATTTCTTTCTAACTAGAGCAGGTTCAGCTCTGCTGAAGAGCCACAGGACGGTTCACAGACCGGGATCTCCTTCTGTAATATAGAAAGCTGATGTCAGTGCAACGGGAGGGATGGGGGAACTTTGTAAGCTTGTATCTCTCAAATCATAGAGGTTTGAGAGCAAATTAATTTATTTTTTGAATATATACATAATTACATTTAATTTAATCGATGTATTACTATCACTTTAAGAATTTCTGGCCATAGTAAGATAAGTGAGGTACTGATATAATTAGGTTTTCTCCTTTAAGGGTCATGTGTTCATAGCTTCACATACCTCATAACCTCCACTTACTTGAATCTAAAAGTTTTCTCCTAAGCTGTTCCTCGCTACAGTACTCACTACCACGCCATATCAAACCCAAATTTGGTTCCCCCAACTGATCGTTGAAACCACATCTCTTCACACAAGTCTTATCCCAAACCCCTTAATTTCATTATTCTCTTCAGGGTTCAACTGTACAGCTGAACTAAATTTTCTCTCCCCTCTAAATTGAATGCTCACACAAGCAGGATCCTCCCTATTATTTGTTTTGATTAGGTTCTATACATCATGGTGCATTCTGCTCTCACCTATTCTGCACAGTGCTATGTAATGTCTTGTTACTCAACACATCAGTGATGATTATACCCTGGTGGGTATGTTTTGCTTGCAGTGGCGAGTAACTTTTCAGATCTGGCTAGTAGCAAAGTACTTAAAATTATAAGCTCTGATTATAAAAATAATAACTAGTGATGAGCGAGCATGCTCGGCCGAAGCTCGGTTCGGCTCGAGCATCGCTCTGCTCGGCACATGGCGGTACTCGTACGAGTACCGCATGTGCTCGCCCGCCATGTTCGGGTCTCCTCCCCGCACGTTTCGCAGCTGCTGCGCAGCCAATAAACGTGCGGGGAGGCTCTGACATCAGTGTAATGCCAGCAGCCATGTTGGCTGCTGGCATTACACTGATTGGCTGGCCAGAACCCGTGATCGGGTGCTGTATAGCACCTGACCAGCGAGTTCGGCTCAGTCTTAGCCAGGGAGAGATGAGGATAGGAAGGGAAAGTCAGTGTAGGGAGAAGAAAAGTGTTTTTGAACAAAAAAAAGACCCAAAAGTCCTTTTTAGGACTACTGTGTGTGGGGGCAGCAGATATATTTTGTTTTGGGGGGCAGAGTTTAAAAAAAAAACGTCACATATTCCGTTCACTGTGCCTAGCCGCAGATTAGCAGCACATTCTGTTTAGTGTGCAAAGTTTCAGATTAGCAGCACATTCTGTTTAGTGTGCAAAGTTGGAGATTAGCAGCACATTCTTTTTAGTGTGCAAAGTTGCAGATTAGCAGCACATTCTGTTTAGTGTGCAAAGTTGCAGATTAGCAGCACATTCTGTTCAGTGTGCAAAGTTGCAGATTAGCAGCACATTCTTTTTAGTGTGCAAAGTTGCAGATTATCAGCACATTCTGTTTAGTGTGCAAAGTGTAAAAAATAAAAGTCACTTATTCCGTTCACTGATCCTAGCCGCAGATAAGCAGCACATTCTGTTTAGTGTGCAAAGTTGCAGATTAGCAGAACATTCTGTTTAGTGTGCAAAGTGTAAAAACTAAAAGTCACATATTCCATTCACTGTGCCTAGCCGCAGATAAGCAGCATATTCTGTTTAGTGTGCAAAGTTGCAGATTATCAGCACATTCAGTTTAGTGTGCAAAGTGTAAAAAATAAAAGTCACTTATTCCGTTCACTGTGCCTAGCCGCAGATAAGCAGCACATTCTGTTTAGTGTGCAAAGTTGCAGATTAGCAGAACATTCTGTTTAGTGTGCAAAGTGTAAAAACTAAAAGTCACATATTCCATTCACTGTGCCTAGCCGCAGATAAGCAGCATATTCTGTTTAGTGTGCAAAGTTGCAGATTATCAGCACATTCAGTTTAGTGTGCAAAGTGTAAAAACTAAAAGTCACATATTCCATTCACTGTGCCTAGCCGCAGATAAGCAGCATATTCTGTTTAGTGTGCAAAGTTGCAGATTATCAGCACATTCAGTTTAGTGTGCAAAGTGTAAAAACTAAAAGTCACATATTCCATTCACTGTGCCTAGCCGCAGATAAGCAGCATATTCTTTTTAGTGTGCAAAGTTGCAGATTAGCAGCACATTCTGTTTAGTGTGCAAAGTGTTAAAAATAAAAGTCACTTATTCCGTTCACTGATCCTAGCCGCAGATAAGCAGCACATTCTGTTTAGTGTGCAAAGTTGCAGATTAGCAGAACATTCAGTTTAGTGTGCAAAGTGTAAAAAATAAAAGTCACTTATTCCGTTCACTGTGCCTAGCCGCAGATAAGCAGCACATTCTGTTTAGTGTGCAAAGTTGCAGATTAGCAGCACATTCTGTTTAGTGTGCAAAGTGTTAAAAATAAAAGTCACATATTCTGTTCACTGTGCCTAGCCGCAGATAAGCAGCACATTCTGTTTAGTGTGCAAAGTTGCAGATTTGCAGCACATATTCCGTGTAATATGAAGAAGGCGGGTAAAAAGGGACGGGGAAGTGGACGTGATCCTGATAGTTCAGGGCGCGGGTCAGGACGCGTAGAAACTGTGCCTGGTGCCAGAGCACAAGAAAGAAAGACATCCACCATACCTAGCTTCATGTCTCAGTTTACAGGGCGTCGCAGGACATCACTCTCGAGGTCAGACCACTGCGAACAGGTGGTCGGTTGGATTTCAGGTGATACTGCTTCCAGTCGGTTAAGCACCACCCTGTCTTCCACCAAGTCCACTCTCAGTAGCCAAGAGTCTGGTCAACATAATCCTCACCCTGATCATCCTTCCTCCCACCATAGAGGGTCTGGTCAAAGAAGTGATCCCACACTGGGATATAGTGAGGAGCTCGTCTCATCACCAGTCCTTAATTTGAACCTCTCTCCAAGCACGCTTGCAGAGGAACATGAAATCTTGTGCCCTGATTCACAACCTCTAGAGGGTACCCAATCACAAGAAGATGACAGAGGGGAACGGCATTTAAGGTCAAAGGAAGTGGATGATGATGATGATGAGACACAGTTGCCATCAAATCAACCACTTTTACTGTCTCAAGACCTTGATGAGGAGGATGATATACAGTTGTCAATGACTGAGTATGTGGTGGGATCAAGAAATGAGGAGGATGATCAGAGTGAGGAAGTGGAGGAGGACTTGGTGGACGATGAGGTGACTGACCCCACCTGGGAAGGTGGAGAGCCGAGCGATGACAGCAGTCCTGAGGGTGAGCCATCTGCAGCACCGCAACAGGCTGGAAGAGGCAGTGGTGTGGCTACAGAAAGAAGGCGGACCGCACCAAACCGGCCCGCAAATGTTCCACGGAGCACCCCCTTGCGTAAATCTCCCTTGCCAAGGGGTAGGTGTTCCGCGGTATGGCGTTTTTTTAAGGAAAGTGCGGACGACAAAAGAATTGTAGTTTGCAACCTGTGCCACACCAGAATGAGCCGAGGCATGAACACTAGAAACCTCACCACCACCAGCATGATCCGACACATGGCATCCAAGCACCGTAATAAGTGGGAGGAACGCCCGGATCGCCAATCTGTGTCTGCAGGCCACACCACTGCCTCCTCTTCCCCTGTTTTCGGTGCCGGCCAATCGCCTGTCGAAGGCGCAGGCCCGCATACCTCCCGCCCTGCACCTGTACCATCTGAAGCACCATCAGCGACCACATCCACTTCCCTGTCCCAGCGCAGCGTCCAAATGTCGTTACCCCAGGCATTTGAGCGCAAGCGAAAATACCCAGCCACCCACCCACAGGCCATAGCACTAACCTCACACCTTTCCAAATTACTGGCCATCGAAATGCTGCCATTTAGGCTTGTGGAGACTGAGTCCTTCCGCAGCCTGATGGCAGCAGCTGTCCCTCGGTACGCAGTCCCCAGCCGCCACTACTTTTCCCGGTGTGCCGTCCCCGCCTTACACCACCATGTGTCCCGTAACATCACCCGTGCCCTGACCAACGAAGTTACTGGGAAGGTCCACTTAACGACTGACACATGGACAAGTGCTTGTGGCCAGGGATGCTACATTTCCCTGACAGCACACTGGGTGAATGTCGTGGAGCCTGGGAGCGACTCGGACCCTGGGATGGCACAGGTGCTACCCACGCCGAGGATTGCGGGCCCTACCTCCATCAGGGTTTCCGCCAGCACCTACGTTATTGGCTCCTCCTCCTCCGTTTCCACCTCCGAATTCTCTGCGCGCAGCGCCACTCACCCATCAGCCGGTAGCTGGAAGCAGTGTAGCACTGCAGTGGGGAAGCGTCAACAGGCCGTGCTGAAGCTGATCTGCCTTGGGGACAAACAGCACACGGCCTCAGAGCTGTTGCAGGGGATTAGTCACCAGACCGAGCAGTGGCTCTCGCCACTCAACCTGCAACCAGGCATGGTTGTGTGTGATAATGGGCGTAACTTGGTGGCGGCTTTGGAGCTCGGCAAGCTCACACACGTAACATTGCCTAGCGCATGTATTTAATTTAGTGGTTCAGCGATTTCTAAAAACCTACCCCAATTTGCATGATCTCTTGACCAAGGTGCGCCGCGTGTGTGCACATTTCCGTAAGTCATCAACAGCTTCAGCCGGCCTGTTGAAGCTGCAGCAGCGCTTACAATTGCCAGCTCACCGGCTGCTGTGTGACGTGAGCACGCGCTGGAACTCCACCTTCCACATGTTGGCCCGGCTTTGTGAGCAGCAGAGGGCAATAGTGGAGTACCAGCTGTTACACGGTCGTCGCCTCTCCGTTCAACTTCCTCTAATCAGAAGTGAGGAGTGGGAATGGATGTCAGACCTCTGTGAGGTTTTACGCAATTTTGAGGAATCGACACAGATGGTGAGCGGCCATAACGCTATTATCAGTGTAACCATCCCACTTCTGTGTCTACTGAAACGCTCGCTGCTCACAATTAAAACCAACGCTTTGCATGTGGAAGAGGTGGAAATGCGGGAGGAAGAGCTTACACAAGGTGATAGCCAGAGCACCCTCACTTCGTCTTCTCAGCGACAATTGGAGGAGGCGGAGGAGGAGGAGGAGGAAGACACAGTTGCCTCCGCTACAGAGGGTAGCCATGGAACTTTATTTCCATCTCTTCAGCGTGGGTGGGCAGAAGAGGAGGAAGAGGATGAGGAGATTGAGAGTCATCCTCCTGGTGAGGACAGCGAAATCTTGCCTGTTGGTACTCTGGCACACATGGCTGACTTTATGTTAGGCTGCCTTTCCCGTGACCCACGCGTTATACGCATTTTAGACAACACGGATTACTGGGTGTTCACCCTTCTGGACCCCCGCTACAAAGAGAATTTCTCATCTCTCATTCCTCCGGTGGAGAGGACAAGCAAAATGGTGCAATACCAGAAGGTTCTTGTCGAAAAATTGCTCCAAAATTTTCCATCTGACATTGCTGGCGGCAGAGTACGTGCTACCTTGGCCAACCGAGAAGGGGAGAAAAGGGGAGCACACAGCAGTTCCGACAAAGGCAGGGCAACACTCTCCAAGGCGTGGGACACCTTCATGACACCCCGCCAGCACCCTCACCCTGATGCGCAGCCTAGTGTCACAAGGAGGGAAAAGTTTTGGAAGATGGTGAAGGAGTACGTAGCAGACCGTGTCAGCGTCCTCAATGATCCCTCTGTGCCTTACAACTATTGGGTGTCCAAGCTGGACACGTGGTATGAACTGGCACTCTACGCCTTGGAGGTGCTGGCCTGCCCTGCCGCCAGCGTTCTGTCTGAGCGGGTATTTAGTGCTGCTGGTGGCATCATAACAGATAAGCGTATCCGCCTTTCCACCGAAAATGCTGATAGGTTGACACTTATAAAAATGAACAAGGCCTGGATTTCCCCTGACTTCTCCACTCCACTGGAGGAAAGCCCCAGGTGAACATAAAGTCACTTTATATATGTTATTTACAATGATGGGAATACTCTGTATTCCCATTCACCCCTTCCACCCAAAAAATGGGTATATGGTTGACTCTCTTCCATATACCCTGGGATATAATTTTTATATAGGGCCAGCTCACCAGCGGGCCCTGTGATATAATTTTTATATAGGGCCAGCTCACCAGCGGGCGCTGTTTGACAATTTTTGTATAGGTCAGCTCACCAGCGGGCCTTCTCATATAATGTTTTATTGGGTCAGCTCTCTAGCGGGCCCTCTCATATAATGTTTTATAGCGTCAGCTCACTAGCGGGCCTTCGCATATAATGTTTAGGATGGTCAGCTCCGCAGCAGACCCTCACCCATAATGTTTTAGATGGTCGGCTCAGCGCACGTTTCCCTCTTAATCATGGCCCCAGTTCAGAAAAATCGAGGAAATTTTTGGGAGAATTTGCCTCAGCGCACGTTTCCCTCTTAATCATGGCCCCATTTCAGAAAAATCGAGGAAATTTTTTGCAGAATTTGCCTCTGCGCACGTTTCCCTCTTAATCATGGCCCCAGTTCCGAAAAATCGAGGACATTTTTTGCAGAATTTGCCTCTGCGCACATTTCCCTCTTAATCATGGCCCCAGTTCCGAAAAATTGATGAAATTTTTTGCAGAATTTGCAGATGATATACAAGTAAATATACAGCAAATACTGTTTGGTAACAATTTGTCGCCTAAAGTCGTTTTTATCTTCCTTTTTGTGTGTTTTACGGTCAGTCTGTAAAAATGGCGTACTACGGGCGAAACATCGTTCCCAGCAGCGACGTTGGAGTCCAAGATGCATCCAGACATCCTCCCTATGCTGTCCCTGAACCATTTCTGTGGTGTTTCCATCATTTTCTGCCCTTTTCCTATGGACCAGGCACCCTCCCCTCATCAGAGCAGGGGGTGCCTGGTGTAATGCTCGAGTCCTCCCATTGACTTCAATGGGGCTCGGGTGCTCGGCCGAGCACTCGAGCCTCCGGGGGCGCTCGGTCAGAGCACCCGAACACCCGAGCATTGGGGTGCTCGATCATCACTAATAATAACACAAGTACAGCACTTCTTCTAAAGTGGGCACCAGATGGAGCTATCCCTACCACTTACTATGGAGGGCCATTGTCCATGACTGACAATGTGCATTATTGCAAAACTGTATATTGGACACCAGTTGATGCTGTTGCTAATATTTTGCTAAAAATACATTTGAGCTAATAAATGTTGAGTGAAAAATCTCCCAATTACTGCTCTTGTCAAATATTCAAAAAAGTTGTTGATTCCAAATCCGAGCAGAAGTACCAAATGATAATCAGTCCTAGATATCTGATTTTCTAGTCCTGTATGCTCTTGTTCCCTACCCTGTATAACAACACAGAATGAGAAGACAGGACAGAGCAAAAGAATAGAAAGAAGAGTAGATTATCTCCTTGAGGTCCAGAGGGGTATGCAATGCATTCCAAAACAATGCATTGTATAGTCCTCAGGACCTCAAGGGACTAATTAAAAAGTTAACTGATGGAATCAGGCATATCATATAGATATGAAAATTCCAGATGATGAATTTGCTGAATAAAGCAACTTTCAAGCTGGATGAACAACCCACTGTCAGTCAATGATCAGCAAGCTGATCTGAAAAAGTAACCAAATAAGTATCAATAAGGGGTCCGTATATTTGACTGCAAATTAGATGTAGTTCTAACACACATCCTATAATATAAAGGGCCAGATGTATGTTTGTCCGATGCAATCATGTACAGTAAAGACTTCCCAAATGCAGGCGCAGTAGAGACTGCCCGAATGAACTGCCAGCAAGGAGGAACTGACAGAGACCAAGATGCAACGTAGTAGACAAGACCACTAATACAACGTGAGAAACCAACCAAGCCCAACATGCAAGGTAGTGGGACAAGACCACTACTACAATGTGACCTATGTAGTTCTGTGGTAGTATGCAGGCTTTTACACTATGTTACTTAAAGTTGAATCATACTGCTGTACTCTCACTGTACTCTCTCCAGTTCTTGAATATCCTTTTTCAGAACTGGTGTCCAAAACTGGACTGCATATTTGAGGTGAGTTCTTACCAACAATGTGTACAGTAGCAAAATGATGTTATCCACTCCTGCTTCAATACCCTTTTTATGCAAGACAGGACTTTGTTTGCTTTTTCTACTGTTATTTAACACTGGTCACTGCCTCCAAGTTTGTAGTTTACAAGGATTCCCAGGTCTATGTCTAGCAATGAGCACTGGAATAGTTTCTTCCCAAATGCATAACTTTACACTTTCCCACATTAAACTTCATATTCCATTCGTTTGCCCAATCTGCCACACTCCACTCTCAATTTATTGGAGGATTTTCCATTTACAATACACTGTTCTCTATCCTTCTACCATTTTCTATTCAATTGCAAAAAGTTCAAATTTTCTTATTTTATACACCAGCCTCCTATGTGGCACTGTATCCAAATGCCATTGCAAAATCTAGATATACTAAATCTACTGCTTTACCATTATCTAGGTTCCTAATTACTTCTTCATAGAAGCTCAAAAGATTAGTTTAGCACAATCTATTCCTAAAAAAAACATGTTGATTCCTGCTAATAATCTTATTTTTGTAGTGTAGTCCTGAATACAATTCCTTATTATCCATTCTAGCAGTATTCCCACTACAGAGGTCAAACTCACTGGTCTATAATTCCCAGGTTCTGTTTCAGTTATACCAATTATGTCCAAATGCTCATTAACCACCAGCAATTCTAGTTCTCCCACTTTACCTACCATACTTCTTGCATTCTCCAACATACAATTCATTTTTATGTCTTTATTTTAGTATTTTACCTAATATTTGAGCCCAATCTTTTCTATTAATGATTTAGAAGTGGGTATTGAAAGTATCGTTTCAATTCTTGCTGATGACACTAAGCTGTAAGGAAATGTATTCAGACCAGGATGTTATTCCTTAGCAGACAGATTTAGATAAACTTGAGTTAATGGGTAGAAAAGTTTAATATAGATAAATGTAAGGTTATACATTTGGGCTGCAGAAACAAATGCTACACATTCACTAGAAGCATAGAAAAATTTTAATTTGATGGCAGATAACCATTTGGCCCATCTAGTTTGCCCATTTTTTCTACTGTAGAAACCTCAAACTTTGTTTGTTCCTTGGTTTCATCATGTTCAGGACAGCCTTATGCCTGTCCCATAAATGATTAGATTCCCTCACTGTATTAACCTATACTGCTGGTAGGTTATTACACTTATCTACCACAATCTCAGTGAAGTTGACCTTTCTTATATTACATCCAAGCCTCTATCCCTCTACTTTTAGACTTTGACCTCTTGTTCTAACATTTCTACTCCTTCAAATTGTTCTTCCCTCATGTACTTTGTTGAATCCCTTTATATAATTGAATATTTCTACAGTATCCCCTCTCTCTCTTCTGTCCTACAGGCTCTACAGGTTCAGATCATTTATTCTATGCTGCTAATTTTTATCATGTAAACTATCAACATTTTAGCAGCTCTTCTATGTACTCTCCATAATATCTATATCCTCCTGGAGATGGGTTATCCAGTAGTGTACACAACACTCTAGGATTTATCTAACCAGAGATCTGTAGAGTGACGTGAGCCACTTCCCTCTTTCTGCTACTAGTTCATCTAGCTATGCAACTCAGCACACTGAAGAACTGGTGCAAACCAACTGCTCCATAGGGGACAAATAAACATTCCCAGGGACTGGGGAGGATGGACAGGGATGGATAAGGAAATGCAGGGATAGAAAATAAAGGAAAGGGATAGTGGAGGAACGAGACATACAAGGGCAGATAGAGAGACAGGGGAGGAAGGTGAGATACTAGAAAGAGTAGAATGGAGGAGAAAGGAGAAAATGGGGACAAATGAAAAGACTGGGCAGAAGGAGACACGTGGTAGGAAAGGGGACAAAATTTGAATAAAGTAGTGGGTAAGTAAGGAATGATAGAGACTATAGAAATAGGGAAGCAAATAATAATATAAATTCTGTCATTTTGGCAGGACCTGTATGATATGCTTCAGAATATTTCTTCTCTGTGTATGGCATTTGTGAGCTAAAAGAGATTGCACCCTGGCCACGAGGACACAGTCCCATTGAGCTTTTGCATACCCTTGCAAGCTCATGAGCCTAGTTGAGCATCTCTGACTACTTCCACTTCTATGCAAATTGTTCTTAGGGTTAGTCACCCTAAGAGTGATGGGGAATCTGGATGTGGACCCCTTGTTCACAAGTGCCTAGAGGGATCAGCTGCATCTCACTGACGAGGCCCAATAAGGCCAAAACGTATGTCTGGGGTTAGCTGCTTTCCTTGTTCAGAGAGGAGTTGTCTGGCATTTCGTGGCTGGACTGTCATTCTGGCAGGACCTGTATGATATGCTTCAGAATATTTCTTCTCTGTGTATGGCATTTGTGAGCTAAAAGAGGTTGCACCCTGGATGCGAGGACACAGTCCCAATGAGCTTATGCATACCCTTGCAAGCTCATGAGTCTAGTTGAGCATCTCTGACTTCTTCTTCTTCTAATAATAGCAGTTCTTCTGGCAGTGGTTTGGTGATCAGATGGCAAATGTAGTCCTCAAGCCAACACTAACAGTGAATATTTCCTAGTTCAGTACTGGGGGCTAAATCAGTTACTGTCAAATTACTCCCGTTGATTGTTATATATATCTCCAAAACATTGCAAAGCTAAGAACTGGAAATGCCTCTAGCACCCAAGGGGTTAATAGATCTATCTGTGCTCAGTCTTGGACACATTTTATGGAACACTAACACCTACAAATTAAAGCGGAACTTTCATGTTGTATAAACTCGCCCTCCAATAATTAAACATATGGTGACTAGCTTCATAATAGTTCTATTAGATCTCAAAAGTACCTGATTCTAAAGAAATCCTTAATCTTCGGAGACTGACGGCCAGGTTAATTCCATCTGTGCACCTGCACCGGTTACCTTAAGGTAACAGGCAATGCCTCCTAGAGGAGACCGGGACTAATGGTACAGGCGTACAGACGTCTCTAAGACAAGATGTCTGCGCTGATGCCTGGCTTCCGGTGTCCGAAGATTAAGGATTACTTTAGAATCAGGAACTTTTCAGATCTAACAGAACTATTATGAAGCTAGTCACCATATGTTTAATTATTGGAGGGCGACTTTATACAGTGTGAAAGTTCCGCTTTAAAGGGACACTAATGTCCCATAAAAATGTTTTTTTTGTTTTGTAGATTAAAAAAAAAAAAATTCTGTGCAGCAAATCCCATCTCTCAAACCTTTACGGTTTGAGAGATATTTGGTCCTAAAGTTCCCCCATCCCTCCCCTTCTATTGACGTCAGCTGTAAGCTGACTGCAGGAGTTCCTGGTCTGGGGACCGACAGGCAGCTCTTCAGCAGAGCCGCAATAATGCAATTTAAAAATAAACACTTCATTGGAACGGTCTACAAAGTGTGCTTGGTTTGCAGTCGTGCTATTGTGGCTCTGCTGAAGAGCCTCCTTGTGTTGGATCTCGTGCTGTCAGCTTTACAGCTGACATCAGGAGAAAGAGAGAACTTTAGCGGTGAATATCTCTCAAACAGAATTTGCTTCATAGAATTTATTTTTCTTTAATCTACAAACAAAAAAAAATATTTTTATGGGACATTACTGTCCCTTTAACTGTTATATACACTTAAATACTTGATATATCTGCAAAATGTCTCCAACTGTTTTCTGAGGCCTAAAATTTATCCTTATATGTGGTCTGCCTGAGCATCCATTCCTGCTGTTTCCTGGCTCCACAGCAATCTTTTGCTAATTGTCCAGGAGTTGTTGTCAAATGGGCTGAAATAGGCAACAGGCGGATTAAGATTAAAAGATGGCACTAATCAAAATAAATTTACTGATTTCTTACAAACAAAATTAATTAATGTTAACATATGCTAGCTGTAAGTATGTTATAGTTAAAGTTATATTAACCTACAACATTTTAGGTGTTAGTGTGGCCTTGTTTATTAGGTACACCCTACTTGTTTAAGTAAAAGGTACATCCTACTTGTTTAAGTTAATTACTAGTGCCACATGTCCAGCTTGTCAGCACAAGATGATAAGTACATGGAAATATAACACTAAATAGTTTGGTGAACTTAGGGTCTACATAACTACAATCTGAATTACAAAGGGATTAAAGAAGTCCCCTAAACAAGCAAAAACCCTTCAAAAGAGGCACTCAGCCATGAGTAAATATACAAAAGGGCATATACAAAACTTTATTTAGTTATTGGCATTGCAATACAAAGAATAAAAAAAAAATCACAAATAGAAACATACTTAAAACATATCAAGAGGAGGATATAAGTGGCTAAAAAGTATGCAAAACAATAACATAATCTATATCATCACAAGTACTGCATATATTCGTATCACCTAGCTGGCTAAGACTCAAACAGTAAAGTGACAGTGCAAAAAGCTCAGGTGAGTAAAATATTAAACTGATAACAGTACAATCTTTAAAGTGAATCAGACCAAACAGGTATAGTTAAATACTTATCAACCACAACAACTGAGACAAGCCAGCAATCTAGTAAGACGCCTTTGGGATCCCTCCTCTCAGACAACTACACTTCGCAGTGCTTATCACCCAAAGGCTTCATCAGGGGATGTAGTCTGATTGGTGATGGTGTAGTATAAATACAGAGTCAGAGCCAATCCACAGTCAGAAGTGTATCATGTGATGGATTTGAATCTGCTGATAATAGACAGAATACGACAATGTCCATAACTGAAATACAATGTAATATCACTAGAAGATTGGTACTTTATTTGACTAATCATATATATATATATATATATATATATATATATATATATATATATATATATATATATATATTGGATCTTAATGTGTACGTAAAGAGAAAGAAAAGATAAACATAAAATATACTCATTAGTAAAAGCTGATGTCGGCTAAACTGTAAACGGCCGCTGAACAACAATCCTCCCTGTTTATTACTGGCAAACAATGATAGTATTGGCGTTAGAAAAGATCAAAGTTAAAGTATCAACTGGTGGAGTGAAGTTTATAATCCAAAATGGGTAATCAGCCAATATAGAATATGACTAATAATTATAAGCTTATGTGTTCAAAACAATCATATCAGTGTAACCACACAATGTTATGACACAACATCAAGGTACAGCAGGGTTACAGATCAAAAAATAAGACCAATATAAAGAGTGACATCAACAAGTATAACAAACACATCCAAAGGATTGAATAGAAAACTGCCATGGATTTGTGAGATCGCATATATTATATCAAAAAGGTTGCATAATGCTGTAAAGGTGTAGAAAGAAACAAGGTTACCAAGTGACTTAAAGGGATAGTAATATTTCACAAAAAATGCAGCTCCAATTAATCTTCATAGTATTTGAGCCATAGAGAGTGTTATTTCAATACTGTCAGAGTTGTAGTTCAAGAGTAATTGAATGATAAAGTATCCCCCTCCTGCTCCCTTTTACCTATTGTAAGCCACCTCCCCTCAAATGTGGAATCTGGTCTTAAGACCAGACAGATCACAGCAAGGGACAATCTTCTTATTGTGAGATCAGTGAAAACCCTGCCCCCCTTGACAAGTTTTTCCCTTATACTAACTGAAGATTTTCCCTCTCAGTGATCCACCTGGACATCACCTTGCTGCTCTGAGCTGACCAGTGTTAAATCAGTAAAAGGGGCAGGGGGAGGATACTTTATCATTCAGTTACTCTTGAACTACAACTCTCACCGTATACAATATTATTTCAGTTACGGACATTGTTGTACTCTGTCTGTTATTATTAACAGATCCAAATCCGTCACAGGATACACTTCTGACTGTGAACTGGGTCTGACTCTATATTTATGCTACACCATCACCAATCAGACCACATCTCCTGATTAAGCCTTTGGGCGATACGCGTTGGGAAGTGTAGCTGTCTGAGAGGAGGGATCCCAGAGGTGTCTTACTATACTCCTGGCTTGTCTCAGTTGTGTTTGATAAGTATTAACTTTACCTGTTTGGTCTAGTTCACTTTAAATATTGTACAGTTGTCACATTAATATATAACATACCTAAGCTTTTTGCACTGTCACTCCCCTGTTCCAGTAAGTGAGTGATAATCCCCCTCAAGTGCTTTATCCAGTGACCAAGGGAAGCTATACTGGACAATATACCAAGTGAGTAAATGTATGACCCATTTATACATATTTCCTTGGAGAGCACCCCCTTGTGCTTGTCCTTTGCTTCTAGTTGTGATGTTCTCTGTTTTAAAGGAGACTGACCGTTACAGTGGATCAGCTGACTAATGGGCTAGAACGATCTGTGTGGAAGCAGTCTGAATATTCTCCACATGTAAGAAGAGTTACAGTTAGCTTATTATGTAGAATCTGCAGTGTGTACAACACTGATTCACTTTAAATATTGTAGTGTTGTCACATTAATATATTACTCACCTGAGCTTTTTGCACTGTCACTTTATTTGTTTGGGTCTCAGCCAACTAGGCAATATGAATATATGCAGTACTTGTATATATAGATTATATATATATATATATATAGATTATGTTACTGTTTTGCGTACTTTTTAGCCTCTTCTATCCTCCTCTCGATAAGTTTTTAAGTATGATTTATTTTATTCTTTGTATTGCCATGCCAATAACTAAATACAATTTTCTATATGCCCTTTTGTAGATTTACTCATGGCTGAGTCCCTCTTTTTAACGGTTTTGCTTGTTTGGGGGACTTCTTTAATCTCTTTGTTATTCACATGTCCATACTGGGCTACATATAGCAGGTAGTTGATATTGAGATATAGTGTGTTCATGTGTGCATTTCACAGACACATGCAAAATAGCAGTAAAATAATGGCACTGTCAGGGAATTTTTATTTGTCCCCTGTTGTGTAGTTGGTGAACTCCAGAACTACATATCTTCAGGTTCCAGGATGTAGCCCGAAAATAATTCTAACCGCTTAAGTACCAGAAGGGTATCTAATGCTTTACAAAGCGGTTAAACACTAACTCATTATTAAATGATATAGTAGATTTTTTTATAATAATGAAATTCATTGTGAAAGCATTTATCAATAGGAGGAGAAAAATCCATTGTGTTTTTAAGTAATACATTTCCTTTCAATTACCAGATTTAATTTAGAACAAGGTAGCATTTCTGACATAGTACATAGTGATCTGGTATATTGTTATATTGTTATCTTCAATACACAGTTGGGGTGGAAGACATTCAAATTAATCTCACTTTAAACATTTCAAAGTATCTTCAGGTTTAGCTCGGTCTGCAGATGAACTGTTAGCTCTATGAAAAATTAAAGACAACAAATATTTATAAATATTTGTGCAACTATTAACTGATAAAGCTCCAGGAAGTAGACCTGCCAATGAAGCCTGACCTGCATTGTGAGCCCTGGAGGCACAATATGGGGACACACTGGGGGGGTCTGAAAAGACCAATACAGAGGATCAATGGAGAGTGATCCATTTATACATATTTCCTTGTAGAGCACCCCCTTGTGTTTGTTCTTCTGGTTGTGATGTTCTCTGTTTTAAAGTAGACTGACCGTTACAGGGGATCAGCTGACTAATGGGTTGTGAATGATCTGTGTGGAAGCAGTCTGAATATTCTCCACATATAAGAAGAGCTACAGTTAGCTTATTATGTAGAATCTGCAGTGTGTACAACATTCTGAATATTTTGTAGGAAAGCATCTACCTGGACAATAATACTCTACGTGTGCTCTCTTGTCTTTTTGTCATATCCAAATTTAGGGATTCAGTAGGGAATGCACCAAGCTGTGAGTGGCATATTATACAAGGAACTCAGAGGATAAGCAAATGCTTATTCAGAAGTGGTTGGATCATATATGGCCATCAGTTAATCATCAAAGTGCAATGGTAGAACAGATCTCAAGATTTAATCTGCCAGCTTCAAACGGATAAAACCCATTTTAATCAAAGGAAGAGAACATACAGATATATTATATACATTGCAGGAATGACCACACTTCCTTCAGATTTGCATCAGAATTCATTTTCATTTCCCTACCTGGAAAAACATAAATCATTGACGAATAACCATTGGTAACCCTCAATGATTGCAGTGAAGAGCAGCATATTTGATGCATTGATCTTCACAAGCCTCGATGAATCCTGGCCTCTAAGTCCTGAGGCATCCCAATCGGGTAATTGTACGGTGCCAGTTTCTTATATAATAAGGATATGTGTGGTACTTCCATGGCAGAGCTAGTGATGACTGTTCCACTCCTCTGAATAAGGTATTCACAGGATCTTCCTGTGAATATTGCAGCTTGTTTTCAGATCCAAGTTCATTATCATCTCAGCAGTCTGCAATTCCCAGAAGGGTGACTGTGCGGAAGAGACCAAAGGCTTAGTAATGGGAAGGAACTTACAATACAAAAGACTACACACACCTCCTCTCAATAAAAAGGAGACAAACTATATAATGTGTTTTAGAAACCCCCTCCCACTAAGGACATCTGACCTAGTAAAAAGAAAGTGTTACAATATACACATGAGGAAAAGCACAGACTACATCCAAATTGTGCATCAGGCTATCTAAATCTATACATTAAAGCAGGGCTAAATAACTGTTGGACCACCAGTTTTTGGGTACTACGGTTCCATTTGTCCCCAACCAGTCAATGGCTGGTGGAAGTTGTAGTAGTTAACAGCTATAGCTTCAACAATTGAATATACTTGCAATAAAGCATTTCAATTGCAATACAAGATATCAGAGCTCAAATAAATGTAGCACACAAACTAAATGGACCATTTGTACAAAGAATGTGGAGCAATCCAGCTGTAGCATGCAGAGGAAAATGCAAATACACATTCACAAATGAAGACTCCCATTGAGATAAATGAGGCTTTTAACCCCTTGTTTGCTAGAAAGGACCCTGCTTTCTAATGCATTAAAGGCATCTAGGCCTCTATACTATTGCCACCGCTAAAAAAAACAGGTGTTGTGTATTTTTAAGTCAGGTTTTAGTATCCTATTACCCGAGTTGTGAAAACAAAATCAACGGTAATTATACACACCGCCAGTAAAAAAAAGCCCACAGGAAACAACTAAAAACAACGTGCAAGTAATATTCTATTACCCACGCTCAGTATTACCACCTGTTTTGTGGTTACATTTTTTGTCGGTAATCCTGCACCTCGGAGTTGAGGCATAGAAGCCACAACAATGGTTTCAAAACCATCGATGTTCGAACAAAAGCACTGCAGAATACAGTATACAGTATACATCATAGAAATCCAACATAAAGTGCCCCCCTTCGACATATTAACTCCCCTTTGAAATTCGACTTACAGTGCCCCCATGACTTTCTTTCTCCATTTTAATTTGACCTTGTTTCTTCTCCAGTTTAAATCAACATGCCCTATTGTATATGTATTACATGATTAACTCTTTGAGTACCAGAGAGGTAGCAATGCATTGCAGTGTGTTTTTCTGACGCTCAAAGGGTCAATAGGCAAGGTATGCAGCTGCATACCTTGCCAATATATGAGTAATAAATGTTATTGTATTTTTTATTTTATTAAAAAAAAAACAGTTCAGACCTCAAAGGGGGCATCGGAACCCCTCCTGATTTCCCCCTAGCATTGATCACCTATCCAGTAGGATAGGTGATCAATGCGGGTGACAATTGCCAGCATTTTCAATAAAGCCCATAACATATGTTTAACATATGTGTAACATTTGTTATATGGGCTTTCTTATTATAATGATTGTTAGAGTTACCCATGAGTCTGGTGACGTTTGGAACTACTAATAAACCCACAACAACAGATTTAGGACTTGGAAAACTGCCATCAGATGTAGGAGTCTATATAGAGCTGAAGTCAAACTTAGGGAAAAATATTACACCAGTGCCATTTAAATATAGACTCCTACAGACAGAAGTCACAGTGGGGGACAAAATCTAAACCAGATGAGGCCCAGGTGTAGACCTGCACTCTTATACATAACAGCTTCATGGCCAGTATGTATCCCATCCACACAGAGCTGGCCCTGAGTGTAAATGAATAGGCCATATCACCTAGTTTAGGAAATGGTGAGATAAAATAGAACGACTAATGTAGTGTTAAATAAGGACAAAACAGGTGAAGGGATTCTCTGCGACACATTGCAAAGCTTGGTGCCTAGAGTTGATACCACACCAAATTGTCTCCTTGAACTTGACAAAACTAGCTATAGCTGAAGGGACCACTAGGTGGACTGCAGCATCAGTGTCGGGCGATTTCCGAGTGTGTTCGGTAGGCATAGGGAGGAAAGTTTGTGCAGGACCATGTATGTTGTCACTACTTATATGCAGTAATTCACGATCCGGTGATGCATAGTGCAAACACATTAGGTCTGAATATCCCTGAGCTATGTGGGCCCAGCTAAACTATGAATGGACTGGTGATTTTAAAGTGGTAATGAAATCCTCTACTAATAAAGAACAATTATAAGCTACATAGATGATCATCATGCTAGTATCAATTCCATGGGTTACATACTTTACCAGAGAGTCCTATAATGAAAAACAAGACTATAATGTACATTGTTGTATCAACAGTTGGTGCAGGGTACCAGTGCTCCAGAGAATCAGCCTGAACGGTCGGGTGCAGGAGCAACTGTTCACCCTGCTCCATTAGCCACACAAGTAGAGAAAGATGACTGGAAGAGAAAGGGAGCCCTCTTAATATGATCAGCTTAGCAACACACACGCGGCAAAGCGCATAGTGTGCCCAAACTGACCGTCAACAGGTAGTCCACCGAGATGAACTGAGACAAATTATTGCTATGGATACAACATATTAGTAGTACAAGTTAGATGTCAGTTAAAAGGTGCATATATTGTAAGTCCCTGTATGTGACCAGCTTATAAGGAGGAATATGTATGTTGGCCCACTGGATACAAACACTCAACAATGAGTGTGCTTGCTTAGGTGCTATATGCCTCTACCTAGTGTGTGCCGGCCACGACATGGACCCAATGTAAGCAGTAGGCAATAAAAGCCATAATTTTAGAAATGTATTAAGACTGACAAAATGGGACCTGAACAACTGACCAGTATGTAATAAAATAAAAAATACAATAACATTTATTACACACATACAGGGAAGGTATGCAGCCGCATACCTTGCCTACTAACCCTTTGAGTACCAGAGGGGTACAAACACATTGCAATGCGTTGCTACCAATCTGGTACTCAAAGTGTTAATCATGCAATACATATCCAACAGGGCATGTTGAAAAAAACTGGAGAAGAAACAAGGTAAAATTAAAATGGAAAAAGAAAATCACGGGAGCACTGTAAGTCGAATTTCAAAGGGCGTTAATATATTGAATGGAAGCAATATTTGTCAAATTAAAATGGAGAAAGAAAGCAGCATAAGTCGAATTTCAAAGGGGGCACTCTATGTCGGATTTCGATAATGTGGGGAACACATCTAACACTAAATTTGATCTGTCGACATACCTACGCCTATTTCCTTGGACTTTGATATTTAGCTTTTTTTTTAGGAGGTAGTTGAGTAGAAGCAGACAGTGCCATTTTTGTCAGTATGTTGAAATGTGCTGTCTACACTGGTTTTGTTTTACTGTGGTTCTGCAATAGAATACTGGTAAAACACATCTGCAAAATACACTTTGCTTGTTTTTAATGTAACGCAGGTTTTGGAGTGGGTAATAGTATCAAGCCCCTAGCATCTAGCATTCAGTATAATTTTATCTACATACATGGCCTGAACAGACCCCTAAATAACAGGAGAGTAAAACTGTATTTTCAAATGTATTAAGTAATATGCACATTCCATTGGTTACACTACCCCAAAACAGCTCAATAACTATATCCCCTTCAGTGCCAGAGGCTCGGGCCATTTTCTGAACCCTGCAGGCCAGACACTTTTTCAACATTTTTGCTATCCTTCCGTTTAGGCTTGATTTCCTCTGGGGATTTTTAGTTAAATATGGAAAACTATATATTGTTTTTTTCAGAACGAATTGAGCTTTCTCGTGATTCCTTACATGAAGAGAATTTTACATCGTGCAAAAAGCTATGATGTCATAATGACAAAAAAAAGTGAAAATTTACTCATTTTGCTAAAATCACATACTATGTATCAAAAACATTTACCTTGATTGAAAAAGTTTCAATTATTTGAAAAAGCCCAGAGTCCCCCGAGTAAAAAAATACCAAATTTGTATAGTTTTACCTAAGTCCAAGGCTAGCGCAGAGCCCTAATCACCAGCAGCGCAAAATGACATTTTCAACTTTATAAACTAAAATGCACATTCTAGGGTTTTTGTGGTAAAACTACCCTAAAACAGTGGAATAACTATATAAAACTATATATTTCTGAAAAGTAGACAACCTGCCGCATCTAATGAGGGGTAACTTGCCTTCTTGCCCCAAGCCTGTGGTACCCAAATGCTTCCAGAAGGTGGCACTATAGGAAAAAAATGGCATTTTCTTACATTTCTGCCCCTTCAACTGTACTGAAATCTGTGAAAACCATGGAATTTACAACTGTATTCATTAGCTAGTGCTCTTGGGAGAAAAATTACACCCCATTGGTTTGGGTTCACCTACCACAGGGGATGCTAGAAGTGCAACAAGACACCTACTACAACCTCTAAATTTTCTAACATTTTCTCAAACATTACTTGTCTATACAAAAATGGTTATAACAACTAGAGAATTAAAGAAAGGCTACACAAACCATACCATTTTGGAAAGAAGACAACCTTCCGCATCTAATGAGGGGTGAATTGCCTTCTTACCCCAAGCCTGTTGTGCCCAAATGCTTCCAGAAGGTGGCACTATAGGAAAAAAATGGCATTTTCTTACATTTCTGCCACTTCAACAGTACTGAAATCTGGGAAAACCATGGAATTTACAACTATATTGATTAGCTAGTACTCTTGGGAGAAAAATGACACCCCACTGGTATGGGTTCACCTACCACATGGGATCCTAGAAGTGCAAAAAGACACCTACTACAACCTCTAAATTTTCTAACATTTTTTCAAACATTACTTGTCTATACAAAAATGGTTATAACAACTAGAGAAGTAAAGAAAGGCTACACAAACCATACCATTTTGGAAAGAAGACAACCTGCCGCATCTAATGAGGGGTGAATTGCCTTCTTACCCAAAGCCTGTTGTGCCCAAATGCTTCCAGAAGGTGGCACTATAGGAAAAAAATTGCATTTTCTTACATTTCTGCCCCTTCATCTGTATGGAAATCTGTGAAAACCATGGAATTTCCAACTGTATTCATTAGCTAGTGCTCTTAGGAGAAAAATGACACCTCATTGGTATGAGTTCCCCTACCTTAGTGGGCGCTACAAGTACCAAACTACACCTATTGCAACCACTAATTTTTCTAACATTTTCTCAAACATTACTTGTCTGTACAAAAATGGTTATAACAACTAGAGAAGTGAAGAAAGGCTAAACAAACCATACCATTTTTGAAAGAAGACAACCTGGCGCATCTAATGAGGGGTGAATTGCCTTCTTACCCCAAGCCTGTTGTGCCCAAATGCTTCCAGAAGGTGGCACTATAGGAAAAAAATTGCATTTTCTTACATTTCTGCCCCTTCATCTGTATGGAAATCTGTGAAAACCATGGAATTTCCAACTGTATTCATTAGCTAGTGCTCTTAGGAGAAAAATGACACCTCATTGGTATGAGTTCCCCTACCTTAGTGGGCGCTACAAGTACCAAACTACACCTATTGCAACCACTAATTTTTCTAACATTTTCTCAAACATTACTTGTCTGTACAAAAATGGTTATAACAACTAGAGAAGTGAAGAAAGGCTAAACAAACCATACCATTTTTGAAAGAAGACAACCTGGCGCATCTAATGAGGGGTGAATTGCCTTCTTACCCCAAGCCTGTTGTGCCCAAATGCTTCCAGAAGGTGGCACTATAGGAAAAAAATGGCATTTTCTTACATTTCTGCCCCTTCATCTGTATGGAAATCTGTGAAAACCATGGAATTTCCAACTGTATTCATTAGCTAGTGCTCTTAGGAGAAAAATGACACCTCATTGGTATGAGTTCCCCTACCTTAGTGGGCGCTACAAGTACCAAACTACACCTATTGCAACCACTAATTTTTCTAACATTTTCTCAAACATTACTTGTCTGTACAAAAATGGTTATAACAACTAGAGAAGTGAAGAAAGGCTAAACAAACCATACCATTTTTGAAAGAAGACAACCTGGCGCATCTAATGAGGGGTGAATTGCCTTCTTACCCCAAGCCTGTTGTGCCCAAATGCTTCCAGAAGGTGGCACTATAGGAAAAAAATTGCATTTTCTTACATTTCTGCCCCTTCATCTGTATGGAAATCTGTGAAAACCATGGAATTTCCAACTGTATTCATTAGCTAGTGCTCTTAGGAGAAAAATGACACCTCATTGGTATGAGTTCCCCTACCTTAGTGGGCGCTACAAGTACCAAACTACACCTATTACAACCACTAATTTTTCTAACATTTTCTCAAACATTACTTGTCTGTACAAAAATGGTTATAACAACTAGAGAAGTGAAGAAAGGCTACACAAACCATACCATTTTTGAAAGAAGACAACCTGCCGCATCTAATGAGGGGTGAATTGCCTTCTTACCCCAAGCCTGTTGTGCCCAAATGCTTCCAGAAGGTGGCACTATAGGAAAAAAATGTCATTTTCTTACATTTCTGCCCCTTCATCTGTATGGAAATCTGTGAAAACCATGGAATTTCCAACTGTATTCATTAGCTAGTGCTCTTTGGAGAAAAATGACACCCCATTGGAATGAATCGACATACCTTAGGGGTGCCAGAAAAGCATAACTACACCTACCTGTTTGCTTCTTCGAAAATGGCTGCTTGTACTAAAATGTTCATAACTGTTAGAGAAATGATGGAAAGGTATAAAAGGTATACCATTTTGGAAAGTAGACATTCTCCCGCATCAAATGAGGGGTCACTTGCCTTTCTACCCCTGGGCTGAAGTGCACAAATATTTCCAAAAGGTGGCGCTATGGGAATAAATACGTTTTTTTTACATTTCCACCACTTCAAAGATACTAAAATCTTTGAAAACCATAACATTTCCTGCTGTATTCAATACCTGCTACCAACATGAGAAAAATGGTAGCCCATTTGTGTGGCTTAACATACAATATGTGGGTGCTAGGAACACGTACGTAAACCTGACACTTTTGTTTCTTAAATTATCTTCTTGCACTAAAATGGTTATAACCATAATAGATATGCAGGAAAGGTAGAAAACAATGCCATTTTGGAAAGAAAACAACCTGACGCATCTAATGAGGGGTCACTTGCCTTCATACCCAAAGGCTGGCATGCACAAATGCTTCCAGGAGGTGGCGCTAATGAAAAAAAAGGCATTTTCTTACATTTCTGCCCCTTCAAATGTATGGAGCTCTGTGAAAACCATGGAATTTTCAACTGCATTCGTTAGCTAAAGCTCTTAGGAGTCAAACGACACCCCACTGGTATGAGCTGAACTACCTTAGGGAGTGCTAGAAGTAGAAAACTACACCTACTACAAACTGATGTTTCTAACATTTTCTCAAACCTGACTTGCCTCTACGAAAATGGCTATAACACCTTCAGAAGTGAAGAAAAGGTAGATAAACTATACCATTTTGGAAAGAAGACAACATGCCGCATCTAATGAGGGGTCACTTGCCTTTTTACCCCTAAGTTAGTTGGCACAACTATTTCCAGAATGTGGTGCTACAGGAAAACAAACAAACATTTCTTTTACACTTCAGTCACTTCAAAGATACTAAAATGGTTCAATGGCGTGGGATTTCCTAGGAGGACTTCTTGCCAGCCTAAGAAAAATGGTACTCAACTGCTGTGGGTTGACATACCAATTTGAGTGACAGGAGTGTAGCTACCAGTGAAATAGGAATGGGAAAGCAAACAGTGTATGTGTGATTTTATGGCTAACAGATGAAAGAAGCTAGGGCGTCAGCCAGTGTACGCGCGGACCTGTGACTACCAGTGTAACAGTGTGGGAGGGTGAGGGATTAGGCAGTGTGTGTGGGTATGAGCAGAGGAGCAAGGATGGTGGAGATGGTGGGGCAGTGTCTGAGAGTGTGTATGGGAGATCTGTGACTACCAGTGTGCACTGTATGTCCCCCTCATACAAAGTTTGATTCCCAGCCTGAATCTAGTGCATACTGGTACTTTGAGTCTACCAATAGGCAGTGGAAACAGGCTGGGGAATGGGACTGCCAGTTGGCTGTGGAACCAGGCAGGGGAATACGGTACATGTGTATGTGTGGGGGGGAATCGGAGGCATTTTTTGTGCATGCCACAAGAGTGCCCAATGCACTGCAAAGCAATGCGTTGGACCCTCTGTTGCACACAAAGAGTTGTTTTTTTTTAATTATTATTTTGTATTCATACCTCGTTGGGGAGGCGGTGTCAGGAACATTCCTGGTGTCCCCCATCCAGGTCTAAAAACAGAATAATAATAAAAAAAAAAGTGTGTGTGTGTGTGTTACAGGGGGTCCAACGTATTGCAAAGCACTGCGTCAGACCCCCCCTGTGGCACGTGCATTTTTTGGGGCTTTTCCCCCAATATTTTTGTGTAGACCTCGTTGGGGGCATCAGAACCCATACAATGAGGTCTAAATAAAAAATAAAAGGGGAAAACAAAATAATCCTTTGGGTGCCACAGGGGTGTCCGGTGGATTGCAAAGCAATGCATTGGGCCCCTGTAGCACACAAAGGGTTAATTTTTTTATCGTTACTTTGTATTCAGATGGCCACCAAACAAGCTCTGATCACAAAGTAATGATAAAAAGTCCTGTGTGTGTGCCACAGGAAGGGGGTCTGCATTGAACCCCTATCCCAGTGGCACACACAGGGTTAAATTTTTTTTAATTTATTTTTTTTTATTATATACCTCATTGAGGGGCATCAGGACCCCCTGATCCCTCCCCAATGAGGTCTTAGTAAAAAAAAATATATATGTCCACAAACGGAGTGACCCTGTGAGTGCCACAAGGGTCTCCAGCGCATTGCAAAGCAATGCATTGGATCCTTGTGGCACTCAGAGGGTTAATTTTTTTTCTATCATTACTTGGTAATCAGAGCTTGTTGGGGGGCCATCAGGACCAATCCTGATGACCCCCCCCCAACAATCTCTGATAACAAAGTAATGATAAAAGCCCTGTGTGTGCCGCAGAAGGGGGGCTGCATTGCCCCCCCCCCCGTGGCACACACAGGGTTAATTTTTTTTTTATTTACTTTTTTTTATTATAGACCTCATTGAGGGGTATACAAACCCCCCTGATCCCCCCAATGAGGTCTTACAAAAAAAAAAAAAAAAGTTATCAAAAAAAGTGTCCCTGTGAGTGCCACCGGGGTCTATAGCGCATTGCAAAGCAATGCATTGGACCGTTGTGGCACTCAGAGGGTTAATTTTTTTTTTATCATTACTTTGTAATCAGAGCTTGTTGGGGGGCCATCAGGAGCAATCCTGATGGCCCCCCAACAATCTCTGGTAACAAAATAATGATAAAAGCCCTGTGTGTGCCACAGGAGGGGGGGGGGGTGCATTGGACCCCCACCTGTGGCACACACAGGGTTAATTTTTTTTTTTTTTTTTTTCTAATTATAGACCTCATTGAGGGGCATCAGGATCCCCCCTGATCCCCCCAATGAGGTCTTAAAAAAAAAAAAAAATCCCCCCCAATGAATAGACCCTGTGAGTGCAACAGGGGTCTCCAGCACATTGCAAAGCAATGTGCTGGGACCCTGTGGCACTCACAGGGTTACTTTAATTTTATTTTTTTTTTTATTTTTTTTTTTAAAGATATTTCAGACCTCGTGGGGGACATCAGGACCCCTCCTGGTGTCTCCCCAGTCATTGATCTCCCAGCCGATAGGCTGGGAGATCAATGGTGCGACCGCAGGAGAGCAAGAGCTCTCCTGCCCTTCACTCCTACCACCGGTAGGAGTGAACAGGATCGGGGAAACTTCCCTAACGTCATCGGTGACCATGTCACCGATGACGTTTGGAGGATTCCCCCGGTCCCGCCCACTCCTACCCGGAAGTTCGGGTAGGAGAGAGGGGGAAGGAGAAACTTTGTTTCTCCTTTGTGTGTATTGATCTCCCAGCCCGATCGGCTGGGAGATCAATAACTGGGGAGGCATGAGGAGTGATCCTCATGCCTCCCCATGAGTGCCAGGGGCTTTTTTTTTTTTAATGCGGCCACTGCATGCCGGTTATACCGGCTCATGCAGTGACCGCATTTCTCTCTTACGCCGTACGAGCGTGGCACAGCAGGTACAGCTGTGTCCACTCGTACGGCGTAAGTAGCTGGCACTCTAGGGGTTAAAAAAGTATATATTTCATGAAAGTGGATATTCCACTGCATCAAATGAAGGGTCACTTGTAGGTATGGACAAATAGTCCCATTTTGTTCCTGTGGGAATTTTCACGAAAAAAAACATGATTTTCCTCTTTTCCCATGGGAATTCCCTCCCATAGAAAAACCCATAAGTTTTCTGTCGTTTCAGTAAGACTCAGAATTTCCAGCAAAAACGGTTCCATTTTCCACCTATACGTTTCAATGGTGGCATATCTTCCTGTCCCCGTACTAAAAAAAACTCAGAATTTCCCACCATGCAGTGTGTTATAGAATAGGTAGGAAAGAGATTACAAGCAGACAGAGAGAAGCAGAGTGAATGCATGAATTTTAAATGAATCTCAAAATATTAATATAGATGTTTCAAGTGCTGCATAGCACTATGAACTTCACTGCCAGAAAAAAAGAGAAGCTGGATGAACCCTGATGGTACTGATACAGAGAAGGGAGTCAGAAGCACCAGTGCCAAAGGGAGCCCGCATTTCCCATACCTAATAATGCCCAGTACCCCGACACTGTCCATTGGTATTTGGGGGAAAATATTGAAGAAGGCATAACTGGCTAGCATCATGAGCAGCACACATCAGCTGCCTGTTTCTGCTGCTACTGCTGCAAATGTGCCTTATTCTGAGGAAGAGATGGTAAGTGTGACAGAAGGGGAACCCTCTGTCACATTTGTCATCATCCCCAACCAATCTCACTCCCACAGTGCAGCTAGCGATTGGTGGTGGTGGTAGTGATGAGAGTGAGGGTGGTGGTGGTGTTGGAGAAGCTGATGTGGTGGAGAGTATATGAGAGCATTTTTGGTGTAAAGCAATAGGGATTTTGAGAAAGAGAGGCAAATTGTGATGGGCATCACCACCACCACCACCACCAGTGACATTCTCGAGTTTGCTGCTGCTCTACTGCTGAGTCGTCAGAGACGGACGTTCATCTGTTACAGCAGAAGGATGATTATAAGCAGCGTAGTATGCCACAGACCACTGTGGCCACAATGGGACTTGGTTCTTCATGTATTGATATGGGACTAGGACAGGCTCCAATACTCCTGGTCCTAGCTGTAGTGCTGATGCTGAGGCAGCAGGAGCATTCCCCATCTGGCGACTAGCTGCTCAGTAGTGCTAGTCGCCAGAATAATTACCTGGTTGATTAGAATGATACCCTGCTCCGGGGCTGACAGGCAGTAGAGAGCGCAGACATATTTCCATAGTGACGTCTGTGCGCCTGAGCTGTCAGTCCCTTTTGGAGCCGAACAGCTCCCAGCAACGCATCCTAGAGCTGGCTGGGACTGACAGAGCAGGCATGCAGACTTCACTATGGAAAGATGTCTGCGCTCTCTACTGCCTGTCAGCTCCGGAACAGGGTATCATTCTATTTAACCAAGTAATTATTCTGGCGACTAGCACTACTGAGCAGCTAGTCGCCAGATGGGGAATTATTTGATATAAAGTTTAAAATAGGTGGTAGTTCCACTTTAATGTGTGTGTGTCAATGTTTGGCTGAGCTGCTCTAATTCTGCTGTTGATTCTGCTGTCTGAGCTAATCTAGAGCTCTGCTATCCATTGATGCTTCCTTCCCTGTCCTGGGTCAGGCTGAATCAGCTGACCTCTCTGTGATTTCTCACTTGACTGTTATCAGCCAACCCTCCCAGGGTATTTAAAGCAGCTTGGCTCACTTTCTGATTGCCCTTGTGTCTGCTTCTGGCTGCAAGAGTGTTCTACTGAGTTCCTTATTACCTGTGCATGACCTGGCTTCCTCTGACGTCTCTTCTGGCTCCTGACTCCTGGCTTGTTCCTGACATCGCTGATCTCTGTATTCCTGACCCCGGCTTGGCTGAATACATGTCTTGGTTCCAGATCCCGGCTTGTCTTTTGGTTTAAGCTTCTCGATCAGGATTTTGCTTCATTTGCTTTTGTTATTTTAATAAAGGTGTTTTGCATTTAACATTTTTGTGTTTGTCTGGCTCCTGTTCCCTAACAGTACACAAGGGTCATGAACACAGAAGGCACAGTCAATCCACCAAATGTGTTTTCCAGGCTGGACCAGGTAGAGCAGCACATGGAGCAGTTTGCGTTAGCCCTCCAGACTCTGTTGCTCTGTCCTGCGCATCTGACTCCACTGCCTGTAACAGCTTACCTTATATACAGTGCCCCCTCTTTGGCTGATGCTGGGAATGTATGGCATGAAATGACGCTTCAGCGGCATCCCACGCATCACTTTGGGCAATGGGCCTGGGCATGCTTGGCGTCTGTAGCGGCCGCCCGTGTCCTCTGGCCAGGCGGTTCGGTGGCTCAAAGTGACGCAGGAGAGGTGCAGGCATTTGACACATCTCTGTGATATCAACTTTATACTGTGAGGCCTGGTCAGTCTCCTCCTATCCGCTTCCTGTTTCTTAGTATTTAAGGGAACTGGATTCCTATCCAGTTACCCTTACATTGTTGTCCTGTGCAGTTGTATTTAGCTGGTATTCTGAGTTCCTGTGTATGACCCTGGCTTGTCTGACCATCCATCCTGGTGCTGACCTCTGGCTCTGTCTGACTATCTTCTGTGCGCTCCCTGCCTTATTAGACATCCAATCTGGTGCAGACCTGTAGCTCTGGTTGACTACCCACTCCATGTATGACCCTGGCTTGTCTATCTAATCTGGTGCTGACCTGGGACTCTGTCCAGCTATCTCCTCTGTGTTCCCTCCTGACTAGTGGACATCCTATCTGGTGCAGACCTGTGGCTCTGGCTGACTACCCACTCCGTGTATGACCCTGGCTTGTCTGACTACCCCGTCTGGTGCTGACCTGTGGCTCTGTCTGACTACCCTTCTGTATTGCTCTTTACCAGCAGACTTCCTATCAGGTGCAGACCTGTGACTCTAGTGGACTCCAGCCTTACTGACTGCAGGCTTGAGTCAGTAATCTCCCTTGTTGCCATCCTATGGGAGACCTGTGACTCTAGTGGACTCCAGCCTTACTGACTGCAGGTGTGAGTGAGTAGTCTCCTTTTTGGGAGACTATAGGGTCTGTTCTGTGTGCCTCCCAGGGCGATTGAGACTACCAGTTGGCTCCGGCCTAGTCTCTAGCAGTTGTGGTTGACCTTTGGCGGCTCCTATTGCTGATAGAGTCTCTAACCTCTCTTGTCACCCTCTGCTTGTTATATTTCATTACTGTTATCCTTCTAATAAAGGTGATTTTTACTATACTGTCTGACTCCTGTCTTTGCTTGCCATACGTGACACTGCCACAGCAGCCCCCGGTGCAGGTTGTCCCTATAGCTGCTGTCGCCCCTGCTCCGGCTGTCAGTGGTGATTCCAATGTTGCGAGAGGCATGTATCCGCCCCTCTTCCCCAGCATTATGGGGCGACCCTAACCAGTGCAGAGGTTTTCTGAACCAGGTCGGTATCTGTCTGGAGATGGTACCACAGGATTTCCCAACTGATAGGAGTAAGGTGGGCCTTGTGATTTCCTTATTTTCTGACAGGGCCTTGGCATGGGCGAATCCCCTTTGGGAGACACAGAAACCTATTGTATACAGTTATCCTGAGTTTGTGGTATACTTTAAAAGGGTATTTGATGTACTGGTTGGAATATTGAGGCTCTCATGGCTGCTTTCTCTAATGGGCTCTGGGATATGGTTAAACATGAGATTGCAGCCCGGGACCTCCCCAGAGATTTTGAGGAACTGGTCTTATAATGCTGATTGACTCCCAAATCTGTGAGAGACCTTACTTTAGGGAGAGCCTGCAGAGGCATCCCATCCATTTAGCCCCAAGCTTTTTGTCCCCAGTTGTGCCTCCTTCTCCTCCTGCTCCTCCTAGTCTTGAGACCTCAGGCGATGTGGAGCCCATGCAGCGTCGGTTCACTCGCCTTTCAGTGGTGGAAAAAGCCTTCAGAAGGAGGGAGGGCCTGTGCCTTTACCGAGGTAAGGCAGGGCATCTCCTGCAAACCTGCCCCACACATCCGGGAAACGCTGGCACCTAAGGTCCTATAGGGGACAGACCTTAGGTGGTGTCTCGGTGTCCGCGGCTATTCAGAAGCATAAATCGCTAGTCTCTATTGGCCTCTCCTGGGTTGAGTCTTCCCTTATTACACAGCCACTTTTTCACTCCAGTGCAGCAGGCCTCTTTATCGACAATGCCTTTGCCCAGAAGCACTCCATTCCATTGAAGCTCTGTAGCATTCCACTTGCCATTGAGGTGATTGATGGCAGACCCCTACAGCCGCTGCAGGTCACCAACGAAACACCTCCTTTGTCTATGGCTGTAGGGGCTCTCCATCATGAAACCTTACAATTCCAGGTGATCCACTCTCCTCACTATCCTGTGGTCCTTGGTATTCCATGGTTATGCAAACACAATCCCACGTTCGATTGGGCAAGAGCCAAAATCAAGGCATGGTCACCCAACTGTTCCAAGACATGCCTAGTGAAAGTGGTGACGGTGCTAACCACATCCCCGGTCTCTTTGTTGCTTGAAGAATACCAAGAGTTCCGAGACGTATTTAATAAGGGCCGGGCTGGTGAGCTCCAACTTCACCGCCCATATGATTGTACCACACAATTGCAACGGGGTGCTATACCTCCTCGAGGTCTACCCTCTTTCTGTTGCAGAGAATAAGGCCATGGAGGAGTATGTTGTGGATGCACTGTCCCAGGAGTTCATCTGTAAGTCCACCTCTCCCACCAGGGCCGGATTCGTCTTCGTGAAGAAAAAGAGTGGAGAACTGAGACCCTGTATCAATTAAAGGGGGGCAAAACCGCATCACTGTCAAAAACGCCTACCCAATTTCACTTACTACTGAGCTATTCAATCAATTGAAAGTGTCTAAGGTGTTCACTAAGCTCGACCTGCGAGGGGCGTACAAATTGTTATGGATGAAGGAGGGTCACGAATGGAAAACCGTGTTTAACACCAGGAGCGGACATTACGAATACCTTGTAATGCCCTTCGGTCTGTGCAATGCTCCCGCAGTTTTCCAGGAATTCTTAAATGACGTCCTCCGGGATATGCTCCAACAATGCGTGGTGGTATACTTAGACAACATTCTGATCCATTCTGCCTCCGTGCAATACCACCACCATGAGTTCTGCAAAAATTAATAGAGAATAATCTATTTTGCAAATCAGAAAAGTGTGAGTTCCACCGCAAAAAGGTCACCTTCTTGGGGTATGTAATTTCAGAGGTTTGTTTCACTATGGACCCTTAGAAACTCTCGGCTGTTCTCGAGTGGCTGTGACCCATAGGTCTCCGCTTTCTTCAACGTTTCCTCTGGTTTGCTAACTACTACAGGAAATTTATCCGCAATTTTTCCTCTATTGTAAAACCCCTTTCCGACATGACCAAAAAAAGACGGTAACTCCACTCACTGGTCTCCGGAAGCCATGAAAGCATTTGAGGCATTAAAAGTCGCTTTTGCTGCAGCACCTATTTTGGCATATCCGAAAACCGAGCTTCCATTCCATTGAGGTTGATGTGTCTGAAACAGAAGTAGGAGCCCTCATGTCTCAATGAAAGCCAGTTCCACCCGTGTGGGTATTTCTCCAAAAAGCTAAGTCCTATGGAGTGCAAATATGAAATTGGTGACCGTGAGTTGCTGGCTATAATACTTGCTCTCAAAGAATGGAGGCATTTGCTCGAGGGAACTTCCATACCAACCGTAATCTTCACGGATCATAAAAACCTCGCATACCCATCCTAAGCTAAGCGCTTGTCTCCAAGGCAGGCCCGATGGGCCTTATTTTTGTTTCGTTTCAATTATGTGGTCTTGTACCTGCCGGGTGCCAAAAATGTCCGGGCTGATGCCCTATCTAGACAGTTTTCTGGGGCTAATGAGGAGAGAACTCCTAGTCCTATTTTTCCTCCAGACCGAGTACTAGCCACCATATGTACCAGCATAACATCCCCCTTGGGGAGAAAATACAGGTCGCCCAAGTAGATGCCCCTGCTGAGACTCCCTCTGGGTACTGTTTTGTACCTATTAACCTTCGTACCAAGATACTTTCCACCTGCCATAATACTAAGTCAGCAGGTCATCCTGGAAAAAAAACGATTCTCTGGTTGGTTTTCCATCTCTTCTGGTGGACAGAACTTAACAAAGATATTGCTGCCTTTGTCGTTGCCTGTCTAGTCTGTGCACATACCAAATCACCCTGTCACCTTCCAGTAGGCCTTCTCCAGCCCATACCCAATGGGAAGAAGCCACCCTCATGGCTGTTGACCAATTTTCTAAGATGATTCACTGCATACCATTCAAAAAACTCCCATCTACAAAAGAGTTGGCTACAGTCTTTATCAAAGAGGTCTACTGGGTTCCCAAAGTCATAGTTTCTGACCAGGGTAGCCAGAATGTCTAGAGATTCTGGAAGGCCTTCTGTGCACAACTTGGTATCCAACTCTCCTTCTCCTTGGCCTATCACCCGCAATCGAATGGGGGCCACAGAAATGGCTAATCAGGCCTTGGAGCAATTCCTGCAGTGCTACATCTCAGACCATCAGAATAACTGTTCGGACCTGCTACCTTGGGCAGAGTTTGCTTATAACAGTGCTGTCTTGGATACCTAGCTCTCCCCCTTCATGGTGAATTATGGGTATCAACCCTCCATGATTCCAGATTTGTTTTCTCCCCAGGGGATTCCAGCACTGGAGGATCATCTCCAGCAGATCTGTTCCACTTGGGTGCAGGTCCAAGAGTTATTGCGACGCTCACAACAATCCCAGGAGCTCCAGGCCAATCGTAAATGGCTACCCGCACCCTCCTACCAGGTCTGGACAGGGTCTGGTTGCCCTCCAGAAATCTCCACCTCCAAATGCCCTCTCAGAAACTGGCTCCCCATTTTGTGGGGCCCTTCCATATCCTCCGATGTGTGAACCCTGTGGCCTATGCCCTAGACCCAATATGTAGATACATAATGTGTTCCATGTCCCGCTGCTGAAACCCCTGGTATGTAATCATTTTACTACAGTCACTCCTTGACCCCATTCGGTGCCCGTTAACGGCCATGAGGAGTTCGAGGTCCACTCCATAGTCGACTCTCATAGGTTATGAGGGAGGCTTCAATATTTGGCCCATTGGAAGTGGTACGGTGCAGAAGAGCACTCATGGGTTCCGGCCGCAGACATGATTGCCACCGCCCTCCTCCGTGCTTTCCATGCACACTTTCCCCATAAACCTGGTCCTGCCCCGTGGTGGGGGGTCGTTGAGCGGGGGGTACTGTCAAGGTTTTGACTGAGCTGCTCTAATTCTGGTGTTGATTCTGCTGTTTGAGCTAATCTAGAGCTACGCTATCCATTGCTGCTTCCTTCCCTGTTCTGGGTCAGACTGAATCAGCTGACCTTTCTGTGATTACTCACCTGACTTATCAGCCAATCCTCCCAGGGTATTTAAAGCAGCTTGGCTCACTTCCTGATTGACCTTGTGTCTGCTTCTGGCTGCAAAAGTGTTCTATTGAGTTCCTGATTACCTGTGCATGACCTGGCTTCCTCTGACGTCCCTTCTGGCTTGTTCCTGACATCGCTGATCTCCATACTCCTGACCCCGACTTAGCTGAGTACCTGTTTTGGTTCCTGACCCCGGCTTGTCTTTTGGTTTATGCTTCTGGATCACGATTTTGCTTGATTTGCTTTGGTTATTTTAATAAACGTGTTCTGCATTTTACATTTTTGTGTCTGTCTGGTTCCTGGTCCCTAACAGTGTGATAAGGTGAAGATGGCTTCTCCAGTTCTTTTGTTCTTCTATGGAACCATGCACTAAGATTTCTCCATCTGTGGAGACCTCAGTGCATAGGCTCTGTAGAATAACCTCAGTGCATCTCCCCCAATGTTTCCTTGTGAAAACTGTGCACTTTGCACAAGGAAAAAATAATATTTCAAAATACCCATGAGGTGTTAAAGGAGAAGCAAATTTAGCCAATTTTTCTTCTCTAAATGCAGCATTAGGGCTAGTGTCAAGTGGAAGCGTCATTGTACCATCGCCTGTCTCATTTCAATGCTGATGAGCCTTGTCCTATGTAGCACCCTAATCCTCTTGCTGTGTAAATGACTAATCAGCAAGAATTACAGCAGAAGCAAATGCCAGAATGTCACTAGTGGTGGCTGCTACTGTGTGGCATACTGTTGCTGGTGTTTTTTTGCCACCCCCATGTAGCACTGCTGGCACTAGGCCAATAATATATACATTTTTTAGGGCTTGTTTTTTGCTAGCCTAATTTTTCACAGGGTTCGTTATTGACAAGCCTGAGGCCTACAAACAATTATTTTTTTCAGAGCTAGCCTTGTTTAAAGTGCACAGTCAATGTTTTGCTGTAGTAGTTTGAATGTTAACTTTCTGTAAGCCTGCAAAAGAAATATTTTTTCAGAATTACTCTTACTGCAAGCCTTCTGCTATGCTAACCATTATTTTTAAAGGGATAGTAATACTTTATTTTAACAAGCTTTAATATTGTTCTTATTAAATAAATAAAGCAAATGATCTTAGTCTTCTTGCCATAACTTTTATAGTTTTCGGTGTAATATTGTTCTAAAGGTCCCCCTAATGCCCCTTTTATCCACGTCAGTGCTGGTTTGAGGCAGACACACACTGTAGACCGTTCTCATGAAAATTCTCTTTGTATGCCATGATATGTTGGCTCTGTAGGTGAGCCGTCTGGTCCCGGGACCAGAATCCAAGTTTGTGAGCTAGAGCACTGGAAAGGGCAGAAGTTTAGAACAATATTACACAAAAACTATAAAAGGTATGGCAAAAAGACTAAGATCATTTGCTTATATATTTAGTAAGAACAATATTAAAGCTTGTTAAAAAAGTATTACTAGGCCTTCAAAGAGATAATCAAGAAAAAAGGTTACAACTTACACTGATGGTGGTGGTGGACTGGTGTGGTGTAATGGATTGATTATATTATATATATATATATCAGGGCTTATAATTTTAAGTCCTTTGGTACTAGCCAGACCTGAAAAGTTACTCGCCACTGCAAGCCAAAACATACCCAAGGCAGTATATGTCAGAGCTGGCCACACACTCTTTTTTGTTTGCCTGTAGTCAATGGTGTCATCATTTCTGCTGAGAACATAGCTGAAACCATCTCACATGCAGTGGTACCACTCCTAGAAGCTACACGGCGTTCCTGCATTTCAGTTACCAACCAATACTCTGAGAGCAAATACCATAGAGATGTGCCGCCATGACCACGAATGTTCATTTGCTGCCCCTGACACACATGAATTACTTTCTGTGATAATGTATTCAGAAATGGGATGTTCTCATTGGTGTTGTTTTGCTGTACTCATAAATCCTCATTTTTTCTGCAGTAAATGTATCAGTGAGAGAATCTCTTTAATTCCTGCCCCATCACAATTAACCAGCAAGGTGACCTCCTTAAAAGGCTTCAGCAGCTCACATATCTCACGCATTATTTGCCATTGCCTAGGTGACAAAGACAATCCCTCCAAAGCTTTCCCTGGTAGGGACCTCTGTTTTCAGCTGGTGATGGGACAGGTTGTTACTCTCTTTTATTGAATATAATGCATTGAAGCACTGTAGGAGCAGCTAAAATGGGCACGGGTTTTGTGGGCGATATTCAGCATCTCTCCATATTCACAACTAAATTTAGGACATGGGCAAAGCAGGGTACATGAAGCATATCACCTATTCACAAGGCAGCTGTTATGTTGGAGTCATTATCAGCTGACACAAATCCAGTTGTCAAGGAGTGGGGTATATGCCATTCCTCTGTCATCTGCTCCAGTTTATTTAACACATCTATGGCTTTGTGGGATTGTCATTCAAAACTTTGTAAGCACAAAGTGGTATGCTGATGTTGTGGGCTATCCTGCTGCTGTATTTTAATAATACAGCCAGATTACTGGCTGTCCCCTGATGCTGCGTGCTATTGTTCCTCATGGGTGGGATGTAACCCATGAGCAGCGACAGTCATTTAGTCTGTACTCTGCCCACTTGTCCATATATCTGTTGTTAGGTGCATTTTCTTGCTGCATGAATTTTCCAGCCTTTTACCCACCACACTAACACAGCCATCCTTGAAAAATAACTGCCATTCTACTATTATTTTTGTGAAGTTTTTGACCCCTTCCCAAGAACTAAGTCTGGTTTGGAGGTACATGGCAGAACTGTGTAAATATTGCTTTAGCAACCTGACTTGAGGAGGTGGTAGGGGTAGTGGCGGCATGTGCAGGCCATCTATGACTTGTCATCTCCTACAAAAAACTCTGGCATGCACTGCCAAACTTCACACCAGTGTGCAGAGTCTCTCAGTTGCTGCAAAAGAAAATAGGGTTGTAGCCTACATACAAAGAGGTGTAGATGCAAGGGATGCTAATATAATTCTACCTCTACATAAATCATTGGTTAGGCCTCAACTGGAATATGGAGCACAGTTTTGGGCACCATTTCTTAAAAAAGACGTTATTGAACTGGAAAAAGTGCAGAGACGTGCAACAAAACTGATAAAGGGATTGAAGGATCAGAGTTTTAAAGAAAGACTAGCCAAACTAGGTTTGTTTATCTTAGAGAAAAGACTTCTAAGGGGTGATATGAATACCATTTACAGATATATTCCAGGTCAATACAAAGGACTATCCAATTAATTATTTACATAAAAAGCTGAGCTAAGAACGAGAGGTCATCCATTAAGACTAGAGGAAAGGCACTTTTGACTAAAACAAAGGCAGGGTTTTTTTACAGTAAGGGCAGTACAGCTATAGAATGATTTGCCTCTGGATGTTGTGCTTGCAGATACTGTAACTGCTCTCAAAAAACCAATAGATACCTATCTAGCACATAATATTGAAAATTATGGCAGATGGCTTCAAAGGAGATGGGTTGTTGATTCAGGGAACTATCTGCTGCCATTTTTTACCTACTTGTGGCTTAACTGGAAATGGCTTCACTGGGTTTTTTTTGCCTTCCTCTCAACAGAAGTGTTTTAGCCTGGGCTGGACTTCACGAGGATGAAAAAAGACATGCAACCATCAACTGTTACTATGTTACTATTTTAAGACAGGTGTGGTACTTGTTTATGTCACTGTCAGATGCTACACCTTTTTCCATCATGCCATGAACTCAACAACATGACTCACTGTTGTCTTCAATGTTCTTAGATGGTTTATCAATATTACTGGTGGTGGTGGAACTTTTTATATTACTTTGACAAGCTGCCTCCTCAGGAGAAGAAGGATTATCATAATTTATAGCAACATGGCTGACGTCAGGTTTGGAATACCAATTTACTAACACATCCCTGCACTGCTCCTACTCCTTATTAAACTAGTGTGTGTGTGTGTGTGTGTGTATTTTTACAACGAAAAAAACAAAATAGCTAATTGTGCGTGTTGTTGTTGGGATAATCGGTTGTGGTTACTGAAGCCCAGGAGCAGAAAAGTGCACACCCTTGTAAGCATGCCACTAACTGAGGAGGCTGGATGGTACAGGCCTCCCAGAGAGTACGTCATAACACAGGGGCCAGAATTCCGAAGATACTGTAAGTAAAGGCCAGGAGACTAGTGTGGTCATGGTAAGCCAAAGTCAAGACAGCATAATCGGGGTATAAGCCAAGCTCAAGGATGCCAGAGGTCAGGGTGGTCAGGGTATATGCCATGGTCAGGGATGCCAGAGTTCAGCTGGGTCAGGGTATAAGCCAAGGTCAGGGATGCCAGAGGACTATGGTAAGAGAAAGCCAAAGTCAGGGGTACCAGAGGAACGCAAAACAATGGCTAGTAAACGAGGAATAGACTTGAATCACTGAGTCCTGAGAATGAGGCAGTCAGGGATTATATAGGGGCCCGCAGGCGCTTGTCACGGCAGAAATAACGATACTGGAGTCCGTACTACTTCACCAGAGTTTTATTAAGAAACACACATACAGGCAATGGTACAGAAAAGTACAAGGCAACACGGGTGGTAGCAATACTGTTCTACCGAAGTACAAGGAACTGAGCCCCAAAGATAGCTAGGAAGGACTTGACTCAGGTCCGCACCGGAGCTCCACTACCGGTCTGCAACTGCACTGCCAACTGTGTGAAACACCCGACAAGTCCGCACCTGTACTAACCAAGGTAGGAACGCCCAACAGGTCCGCACCTGTACTAACCAAGGTAGAAATCGCCCGACAGGTCCGTACCTGTACCACAAAGATAGGAAACGCCCGACAGGTCCGCACCTGTACCACAAAGATAGGAAACGCCCGACAGGTCCGCACCTGTACTACCAGAAACCAGGATCGAGAGGCCACTAGAGATACCAAGGTGCCCAACGGCTATCCCCTGGAGCGTTTGTATGCTGGTTGCGCAGTTGACAACCGCAGGCCAACCAAGGTAGATAGCGATATACAAGAAATGAGCTGTAGGTCAGATCCCAGAGGCAATGGGACCAACCAGCGTAACGCACCGAACAGGAAATCAGGTAAAGCCAAACGTCAGCACCAGAACGGATAGTCAGCCAGGCCCGGGTCATTCACAGAGAGGGTAGTCTACCAGAGCCGCAGATTATGCACCAGAATGGTTGTCAGACAAGCCAATATCATACACAGAGCGGATAGTCAGAACAAGCCAATGGTCATAACCAGAACAGATAGTCAGTACTACAACCTCCCAACCTCACTGGACACCACGAAAGGGCAACTGAGAGTAGTGTCCAGTGGGTTATAAGGACCAGCCCCCAGGAAGAGGAGGAGACCAAAAAGGTGTGCCTGTCCCTTTAAATACAGACACGCGTCTAGCTGGACGCGCGCCAAGGCACACTGAGAGCCCGCCGGAAGAGGCTGCGGCAGGCTGCAGGGAGGAACGGACCGCAACGCTGCTGACATAGAATGCTGGCGAACCAGCAGGTAAGGTAGCGGTCGGCTCGGCAGCCGCCGCTACTGTAACAGTACCACCCCCTTAAGGGTCCCTCCTCCGAGGATCGGGGCGAGGTTTGTCTGGAAAGCGGGAATGAAACCTACGAATCAGTCTGGATGCGTGCATATCTCTGGAAGGGACCCAAGAGCGCTCCTCCGGACCATAGCCCTTCCAGTGCACCAAATATTGTAAACTCCCCCTTACCCTCCTGGAATCCAGTATACTTTGCACCTCGAATTCAGCATGGTCCCCCACCTGAATGGGAGCCGGGGGACTGGAGGCAGAAGTAAACCGGTTACAGGTTAAAGGTTTCAATAGCGACACATGAAAAACATTATGAATGCGCATGGTAGCGGGTAGCTGTAATGCGTATGCCACAGGGTTGACCCTCCGAATGATGCGAAATGGACCAACAAACCGGGGAGCCAATTTGTTGCATGGAACCTGGAGGTTAAGATTCCGGGATGATAGCCATACCCTATCTCCAACCTGAAAGGAGGGTGCGGGTAGTCGCCTACGGTCGGCCTGCCGTTTATGTTGTTGCATAGAACCATGCAGGGTATGCTGTACCTGTACCCAAGAGGAACGGAGAGCCGTAAATGCTCATCCAGAGCCGGAATAGGTTGTGCCTCAAAGGTCTCCGGGAGAACAGAGGGTTGGAACCCATAATTTATCAAAAACGGAGAACTCTGGGTTGAGGAGTTGATGGCACAATTCCTGGCAAATTCCGCCCAGGGTAACAAAGTAGCCCAGTTGTCATGGTGGTGGTTTATATAACAACGAAGGAATTGTTCCAGGCCCTGGTTAGACCTTTCAGCGGCACCATTAGATTGAGGGTGGTAGGCAGAAGAGAAGGCAAGTTGAATCCCCAATTGCGTGCAAAAACATCTCCAGAATCGGGACACAAACTGGCTCCCACGGTTGGATATAATCACATTAGGAATGCCATGTAAACGGAAGACCTCCTTAGCAAATGCTGGAAGGTCAACCATAAAATCTATGGACAGATGAGACCATGGGCGATCCCCATTGGGAATGGGTTAACGTGACGCCTTGTATCATAAGCTGGATACCTCTTTTATAGTTCCTTTCTCCCCTCCGAATAACAATCCAATAGTAAACTGACCCTCCTGTTCCCAAACATCAGCCGAGACTTGATGAAGGGAAGAACTCTCTTTTATTGACACACAGCTTATATACACTACAGAGACTCTTATCAAGATCAGCATGCAAATGAGGACTTGGAACAGTGTTTCTATGCTTGACCAATCAGCCACCAGCATCCTTATCAAGATAAGAATGCAGATTAAGACTTGAAATCATACATTCTTAACTGGCTCATCAATAACCTCCTCTGATTGGTCAAGGAAGCACAGCAGGAATCAATTAACATTCCTTAGCACAGAACTGTAGTATAGTGGAAGCCAAGCCCAACCCCCATCTCTGCATTCCAACAATGTATTGAAATAGTCTGAAGACATGAGATCCCATATCCCTAACACACCAATATCTCCCATGGTCGCCACAGTTCTGTCACAGGCTACGTGGGGATTTATTCTGTGCACAGATCTGACAGGCTGCCACGAAGGCTGCACAATCTTTCCTCAAGCTTGGCCACCAAAATAATCGGGAAATGGACCAGATCAACTGATCGCGTCCATTGTAGCCAGCGGTTTTGGAGGTATGGAAAGTTTCCAGCAGTCTGGTGCGCAGTAGAACTGGTACAAAACATCTCCCACCGAGTTTCTCTGCAGGAGCCGAACCCTGGGAAGCCAAAATCTCCTCACCCAGAGGAGACGTAATACTAGTACGAATGTGAGCCAGAATATGATCGGCTGGAATGATCGGGGCGGGAGGGGGTTCCTCCTCAGAATTAGGACAATATTGACGGGATAAGGCGTCTGCCCGAATGTTCTTAGAGCCCGGGAGATACGAGACAATGAAGTTAAATCTGGACAGAAACAATGCCCATCTGGCTTGGCGGGCAGACAGACGTTTAGCCTCAGACAAATAAGTTAAGTTCTTGTGATCCGTGAGGATCAAGATCGGAGTACTAGTTCCCTCCAGCAGGTAACGCCATTCCTTCAATGCCAATATAATGGCCAGCAGTTCTCTATCACCAATCTCGTACAGCCTTTCCGCCTTAGACAATTTCTTGGAAAAGTATCCACAAGGAAGCAACGCCTCCCCAGGAGTCGAGCGCTGGGACAGGAGGGCGCCTACTCCCGTCTCAGATGCATCAACCTCCAGTGTGAAGGGCAGGGCGGGATTAGGGTGCACTAAGATAGGGGCCTTGACAAAGGCAGATTTCAGAGTCTCGAATGCCCCAATGGCCCTGGGAGACCACCTGGATGCGTCTGATACCTTACAGGTGAGATCCGTGAGAGGTTTTACTATCGAGGAGAAGTTTTTAATAAACCTACGATAGTAGTTAGCAAAGCCCAAAAAGCGTTGGAGGGCTTTCAACCCCACTGGACGAGGCCATTGTATGATGGCAGATAGTTTCTGTGGGTCCATAGCAAACCCCGAGGCAGATATCACGTAGCCCAAAAAAGTGACCTGGGATTTATGGAATTCACATTTCTCGAGCTTACAGTAGAGACCATTCTCTCTCAGACGCTGTAAAACCCTTGACACATCTGTGAAATGTGTCTCAGTTGATGGCGAGTGTATGAGTATATCATCCAGGTATACCACAACCGAACTTTGCAACAAGTCTCTGAGGACATCATTGATCAACTCCTGGAAAACAGCCGGGGCATTGCACAATCCAAAGGGCATCACTAAATACTCATAGTGCCCACTACGGGTATTAAAAGCTGTCTTCCATTCGTCACCACTCTTAATACGGATAAGGTTATAGGCCGCCCTCAAATCGAGTTTGGTAAATACCTAGGACCCTTTTAATCTGTCAAACAATTCGGTTATCAGGGGTATCGGATAGGCATTCTTGGTTACCAGCTTATTTAGACCACGGTAATCAATACAGGGACGCAGTTCCCCATCCTTCTTTTTGACAAAAAAGAAACCTGCACCTGCCGGTGAAGAGGATTTGCGGATTATGCCTCTCGCAAGAGCATCAGCAACATACTCCTCCATAACCCTTGTCTCCTCAGCAGAAAGTGGATAAACACGGCCCCTAGGAGGGGTAGTACCGGGAATCAAGTTAATTTCGCAGTCATAGGCCCTGTGAGGAGGCAATGCCCCAGCTTGACCCTTGTCAAACACATCACGAAATGCTGTGTACTCCTCTGGTAGACCAGGAGAGGACGTACAGAATAGTCTAGTAGGGTGAGCCAGACAGGAACTAGTACAGCTGGAAGCCCAGGAGATTATGTCACAGGTCACCCAGTCTATCCTGGGGTTATGCTTCTGCAGCCATGGATACCCCAAAACAATAGCGTAATGTGGAGACTGAATAACCTGGAACTGTACAGTTTCAGAATGTAGGGCTCCCACACGCAGGGTTAAAGGTAGAGTCTCATGAGTGATGTGGGAGGGTTGAAGGGGCCTCCCATCAATGGCCTCAATGGCCAAAGGAGACTCGCGGTTCTGCAAAGGAATGCCATGTCTTCCAGCAAATTCAGAGTCAATAAAGTGACCTGCCGCCCCTGAATCGATCAATGCGGCGGCGATTATGGAGCAGTTGCCCCAAGACAGGAAGATCTCGAGGATAGGTTTACCCCTCCCCTCCTCCGGGGACTGAGATATTCCACCCAAGATCTGTCCCCGACAGGACCTTAGGTGCGGGCGTTTCCCGGCCGTACAGGGCAGGATTTTAACAAATGACCAGCTTTACCACAATACAAGCAAAGACCCTCCCTTCGTCGGAAGGCTCTCTCTTCCCCTAAAAGACGAGTCGCTCCCAACTGCATAGGCTCACTGTCCCCAGAGACAAAGCCAGGAGGTGTGGGAGGCGTGGGAGGACTGGGTGGGTAAGTAAAGCTGGGAGCCAGACGAGATGGAGGTCTACGCAGACGCTCCCTGAAGGAAGGTCTCTCCCTGATCCTGGTATCAATCAGGATAGTAAATGATATGAATTCGTCTAAGTCTCTGGGTAACTCACGGGCCGCAATTTCGTCTTTGACTAAGTCGCATAGGCCCTGAGAGAATGCCGCTACTAGAGCCTCATTGTTCCACCCAACCTCAGCTGCCAGGGTACGGAATTCAATCGCATATTCGGCTACTGTACGAGTACCCTGGCGTATCGTCATGAGGTGCTTGGCAGCAGATGCCTTACGACTGGGCATGTCGAAGACTTTACAGAAGGCATCCACAAAAGCCAAGAAATCATACACAATCGGTTTGTCTGTCTCCCATAATGGATTGGCCCAAGCTAAAGCCTTGCCCGAGAGTAGAGAAATGAGAAATCCAACTCTACTACGATCGTTAGGAAAAGCCTGTGGAACCATTTCCATGAATATGCCTACTTGGTTCAAGAACCCACAACACAGAGCTGGGTCTCCCTCATAACGTTGAGGAGTAGGAGCATGCCATGAGGAACCCCTGATCACACTTGCATCAGGGTTGGCTGAAGCTATCGGTGCCGGGTTGGCAACTGGGGAGGCCACCGACTGACCGGCTGGGTGGTCAGGATGAGCAGTACGGTTCAGCAGGGTTTGCAAGGCCAGCGTCATTTGATCCATACGCTGCTTTTGAACCTCCATTCTGGCTAGGAGGTCTTGGTTAGAAGGGTTGCCAGTACCGTCCGTAGACATGGCCCTTGCGTACTGTCACGGCAGAAATAAAGATACTGGAGTCCGTACTACTTCACCAGAGTTTTATTAAGAAACACACATACAGGCAATGGTACAGAAAAGTACAAGGCAACACGGGTGGTAGCAATACTGTTCTACCGAAGTACAAGGAACTGAGCCCCAAAGATAGCTAGGAAGGACTTGACTCAGGTCCGCACCGGAGCTCCACTACCGGTCCGCAACTGCACTGCCAACTGTGTGAAACACCCGACAGGTCCGCACCTGTACTAACCAAGGTAGGAACGCCCAACAGGTCCGCACCTGTACTAACCAAAGTAGGAATCGCCCGACAGGTCCGCACCTGTACCACAAAGATAGGAAACGCCCGACAGGTCCGCACCTGTACTACAAAGATAGGAAACGCCCGACAGGTCCGCACCTGTACTACCAAAAACCAGGATCGAGAGGCCACTAGAGATACCAAGGTGCCCAACGGCTATCCCCTGGAGCGTTTGTATGCTGGTTGCGCAGTAGACAACCGCAGGCCAACCAAGGTAGATAGCGATATACAAGAAATGAGCTGTAGGTCAGATCCCAGAGGCAACGGGACCAACCAGCGTAACGCACCGAACAGGAAATCAGGTAAAGCCAAACGTCAGCACCAGAACGGATAGTCAGCCAGGCCCGGGTCATTCACAGAGAGGGTAGTCTACCAGAGCCGCAGATTATGCACCAGAATGGTTGTCAGACAAGCCAATATCATACACAGAGCGGATAGTCAGAACAAGCCAATGGTCATAACCAGAACAGATAGTCAGTACTACAACCTCCCAACCTCACTGGACACCACGAAAGGGCAACTGAGAGTAGTGTCCAGTGGGTTATAAGGACCAGCCCCCAGGAAGAGGAGGAGACCAAAAAGGTGTGCCTGTCCCTTTAAATACAGACACGCGTCTAGCTGGACGCGCGCCAAGGCACACTGAGAGCCCGCCGGAAGAGGCTGCGGCAGGCTGCAGGGAGGAACGGACCTCAACGCTGCTGACATAGAATGCTGGCGAACCAGCAGGTAAGGTAGCGGTCGGCTCGGCAGCCGCCGCTACTGTAACAGCGCTGTAGTACAGATGGAAGTGCACAAACCCACCTGGTCTCAAAAGAGGTAATCTAGAATGCCAGTCCAAGCACACACAGCATAGCTCCGGTCGTCTGCTGATGACATTGAAGCCAAGGGATGCACACATCTCTGTGATGAGGTGGATGTGAGGGTGTGTGTCCATGGAGCAGAGTTACCTCGCAGCAACCTGGAGCTTAGGGTGGTAATGCCGGTCAGTGAAACCAGGGCAAAGTGGTGATGCCGACGGCAGTCCTGACAGATGTGTTGCCCTTTAGAAAGTACTCTATCTCTTCTAATATTGGTCTGCCTCAGTTACAGCTCATGTCAAGGTGCCTATCTCTGTCACGTATCAGTCAAACTATTCTTAACTTTTTTGTTTTTTTAACGGTTCAACTGCTTCTTCCCCCAGACTCCCCTAACAAAGAGAAAATAGCCAGATCAGGAAGGAACTTGGATCACAGCTGCCTGTGTCTTCCAAGTCACACAAAGTTTTGAGGTATTTGGGGTAAATGTTATTTGCTCCCTTCACACACACCCAGACTCCCCTGACACAGTGATAATAGCCAGATCAGCAAGTAAGTTGTATCACAGCTGCCTGACTCAATCAACCAAGATGTTGGCATATTTTGGGTAAGCCTCCTTTCTCCCTTCACACATCCGCAGAGTACCTCCAGTCTACGGAGTCACAGAACAAATTGTCTGCCCTCAAGACTCTCTAAACTGCACTCCAATATTGCTTTATTTGCCTATCCTAAGTGGCTGAAAAATTGTGCTGTTTTCTCTCTTGCTAAATGGCATGCCGCTGGAACCTGACTCCCCTTTTATAGTATGCTGCAGGAAAAGAAGGGAAACTTGCTACGTGGCAGGGAAATTCATTCTTATCATTGATTTAAAGGGTATGTATCACCTAAAAAAAAAAAAATTTGCCCATAGGTTTGGTTACTAAAGTATTACTAGGGAAGCTGTTTTTTTTTTTTTTTTTTAAATGTAACTAGCTTTGCAGGTATTCTACTTTTAGGACAGATAGAGCTGTGCCAAAGAATCAGCATACTGCATTATACTGACCGGCACAGCTCTATCTGACTGCCTAATTCTCCTCCCATCTCCCTCAAACTTGGAAGGGAAGTGCTATTTTTTATCTAGTTCACCTTTAAGGTCCCGGGACCAGACGGCTCACCTGCAGAGCCAAAATATCATGGCATACAAAGAGAATTTTGTTGTCTTTTTTTTTCATTTCCACCACTTCAAATTTACTGAAATCTTTGAAAAATATGGAATTTGCTACTTAATTTATTAGCTACTGCTCTTATGAGACAAATGGCGCCCCATAGGTATGAGTTGACTTAGGTGGTATCAGAAGAACAAGACTACACCAACTATGAGCTCTCATTTTCTTACGGTTTTGAATGATCTAGTTGTTATGAAATGTATGGAACACAGCAGCTTCTCCATGCCTGATAGGACATGATTGGTGTTGGCTATGGAGTCAACGTCATCTTTGCTCTCCTCATAGAGGTCAATGATGCTCTGTGGCATCAACTTGTACCGGTCTCTGACTTCAGCATCCGCCATTCAGAAGAGTGTGACCCTTGTCCAGTATATCCTGGGTCTTGATGCACATGTGGCCTCTCTGTTCTGCCGCACAGGTCCCTCTGGCACCTGTGGCTGGGGGATATCTGATGGAGGCAGCTCAGGTGCTGCTGCCTGGCCTGCTCCTCCACCTGGAGATGGCGTTCTGGGTGATTTGCCAGATGGAGCTTACGAACTTACAAACAGCCGGCAGATGTCCACGTATGGTAGGGGGATCCTGGGGGTATTGCAATGGAAACATGATGCTTGGAATCGTTGTATGAGTGGGCTCACTGTAAACACACCATGTTCACAGAATGGTGGAATTTCCCTTTAAGACAGAGGTGGGGAGTTGGCCAAGAGGGGTCATCAGGTAGGAATGAGGAACACTGGTCTTGTCCAGATGAGTGCATGCCAGTGTGGATGTTGTTGTTTGAATGTGTTTGGTCTGATTGTTGTTTACCTGTCAGCTGCATCAGAGCCGTTGTCAGGTGTGATTGATGATGCCAGTACAGCTTAGCTCTCCATTGGCTACTGATCTTGCACACACAGGCTTATGTTGTTTAGCGATTGACAGGTAGGCATATTTTCTTGGCTGGACATGACATATTGGTATGTGTTAACCCCTGGTTTGCAGGGAGAGCGTGCAGTGGATTGGTTCACATTGATTTACACATCCCTTGTTACTCAAGGGATTGATGGGTTCATGTCGGTTTTCCAGGACTTGTATGGACAGAATGTACATTTCAAGGGTGCTGACTTTGGACTTCAGGGTTAATTCTGCAGTTTTTCTCATTATGATATGTCATAACTGTTGTGTGAGATGTTTCTCCCTTGCTTTCTGTTGCTCAACTGGGTTTTTAACCCTTGCTCTGTGTTGCATGCTTGGGAGTTGTAGGCGCAGTAAATGTATCTCTTTACCATGTGTTAACACTCACTGCACACAACTGAATAGCAAATGGCTTGAGCTGTTCCATTGATCCGAATGGGTGAAATCTTACCATCCTTTATAATTTTTTTAGTGCACGTTAGCTGTTCACAACATGGGTGATAGAATACCAAACTATGCTTACATAACTACTGTTGCCTATTTTTTTCTTTAACGGAGGCAACCGAATTTAGCACGAGGTTCCAAGAGATAGTGTCAAAAGCTTTCTCAGCATTATGACTATCAGTTAAAAATGTTGTTAAGGAGATTGTAGTTACTGTTTAGCAATGAAAGTGGCAGTACGTGGAGACCAGTTGTGGGTTTTTGTTGGGCTTAGACAGAACTATCTTTCTGGAAAGTGTAAAATTATCAGGGAGTGTGTTAGTAACAAGAATATGATAAAATAAGGAATTAAGCAGGACAATACAATCATCATAGAGAATTTTAAATATTCAGCTTGGAGGCCATCTGGACCAGTGGACTTACCAGATTTAGATATTACATTTTTAACTTTGTCAGAGGAGCATTTAGAATTTCTTGATGAACATTCATCAGAGACTAGATTTGCAAATGCAATGAAGGTGAGCTTAGAGTACTGTCATTTCAGTCTTTTTTATATAAAGATTAGTAGTATGAGGAGAAAGTGTTGTTAATAAGATTTTGGTCAGTGTTAACTAGTGTTGAGCGAGCACCCCGATGCTCGGGTGCTCGGGTGCTCTGACCGAGCACCCCCTGAGGCTCGAGTGCTCGGCCGAGCACCCGAGCCCCATTGACTTCAATGGGGCGACACCAGGCACCCCCTGCTCTGATGAGGGGAGGGTGCCTGGTCAATGCCCCCTTCATCTCCGCTATGCCCCCTTCATCTCCGAATGCCCCCTTCATCTCCGCAATGTCCCCCTTCATCTCCGCTATGCCCGTCTTCCACAATGTCCCCCTTCATCTCCGCTATGCCCCTCTTCCACAATGTGCCCCTTCATCTCAGCTATGCCCCTCTTCCACAATGTCCCCCTTCATCTCCTCTATGGCATAGAGGAGATGAAGGGGGACATTGTGGAAGAGGGGCATAGCGGAGATGAAGGGGCACATTGTGGAAGAGGGGCATAGCGGAGATGAAGGGGGACATTGTGGAAGACGGGCATAGCGGAGATGAAGGGGGACATTGTGGAAGAGGGGCATAGAGTCTATGCCCCTCTTCCACAATGTCCCACTTCATCTCCGCAATGCCCCCTTCATCTCCGCAATGCCCCCGTACCTCCAGTCCCTGGTGGTCCAGCGGAGCGTCTTCGGATCTGTGCCTCTTCCGGCACAGATCCCCGCCACCCGAACATGGCGGGCGAGCACATGGCGGTACTCGACGAGTACCGCCATGTGCCGAGCAGAGCGATGCTCGAGCCGATCCGAGCATCGGCCGAGCACGCTCGCTCATCACTAGTGTTAACCACTTATCCCTGTTAATGCTGGCTAAGTTTTCCCTCTTTTTATTTGCTTTACAAAACCATTTACAGGTCTGGGAGTTGATATTATATTGTGTAGCCTCCTGTAACTTACTTTCATAGGTTTCCCGTTCAAACCTGTATCAAGACTTATTACTGAGGCTGCCATTTCTTAAAAAGATATAATAAGCTATAGAAAGTTATTGCTAAAATATATCAGGTTATTGCTTAGTTTCCCTTTTGTGTTTGGCCATATAAGAAATAACATGACCTCTCATGACAGCCTTAGAAGTCTGCCAGAATAAATTTGGATCTAAACTGTATATAGCAATATTTACAGTGTAATCCTGCCATGCAGATATAAGCTAGGTACAAAGTCTTGTGACTGAAACATATCAGGTGACATTCACCAGTTAAAAGAAGTATATATTTTCGTCTTAAAGGGTTAGTAATGTCAAAAAAAACAAGTTTTTTGCATTTAGAAGAGCTTGAAAAGTTGAGCTAAATGCAAAAAAAAACTGTATCTCTCAAACCACTATGGTGTGAAAGATACAGGCATTTAAAGTTCAATGTCTCCTGCTGACAGCTTTACAGTGGTCGACACGGAGGCTCTGCAGCGGAACCGCAATCGCGTTATTGACAACTTTACTGACAACTAATCCCTTCACTGGAATGGTCTAAAACGTGTGTCTGACGGTGGTTTGAGAGAGACGTTTTTTTGCATTTTGCTCAACTTTTTATGCTCTTCTAAATGCAGAAAACTTTTTTTTTTACATTACTAACCCTTTAAGCCATAGTGTGATCCGAGATTAAAAATGTGAATAGAACTGTAGAGGAAAAGGACAGAGGAGTTCAATGGGAGTGTAAAGTTTGCAAATAGTAAAACCCAGTATCATTCAATTTACAATGCAGAATAATCAATCTATCCTCTTGAACAATAAATGAGTCTAGCACAACAAAGTCTACATTTTATGAATAAGTATGGCCACCCTCTCCTTTCTGAGGTATATGGAGTGCTGATGAGTCTCCCCACCCACTGCAGTTTCACCTCAAAGTGTTCATCTGCCATGAGTTGTGTCCATACCTGGGAACTTTCTGACACAGCATACCTTGAGATCTCGCAAATATTAACCCTTGAATTTTCCATTATATAAATTATAATCCAGGGGTGTGTGAATCAGTTTTAGTGAAGCACTAACAACCAACAACTTAACCCTTTGAGTACCAGTGGGGTATGCAACACATTGCAAAGCAATGTGTTGCATACCCCTCTGGCAAGCAAAGGGCTAAAGATATGACTATATGAACATAAGACAAGCAGGACTTCTCCCTCTGCCTTCCTGGTACAAGTGGCATCAATTTAGGGACTACAGAGGCACTTAATTGGAGTATATTATATAACAGATAGCAATGGAATCCCTCACCCTGAGATTTGGTTCAAACCCCAGAGAATTCCCACCTATGGCTGTGTCCCCTGTAATACGTCAATGTGTGCATCTACATGTCTCTGATGCTGAAATATTTTTTTCCTCTTAATGGGCTGTTAATGACACCCACATTGCAAGGTATAGATTTCAAGCACTGAGGCTGTAGCATAAGAGTGGGGACTGTAGTGTCAACCAGGGTGTCCTTTCATTCATATTAAAACGGATTTTACCATTTGAATGCAAAATGTCCCCAGCTTGCTTCACAAAATGTCAGTGACCCTTCTAGCATTCAAGAAGGTTAAAATATCCATTTTAATCATTAGAAATTGGGAGTCTTTTAATCTCCTATAGTGAAGTTGGTTTGCTCCTGTTCTTAGTATATTAGCCTCAAAGTTCACATTTTGCTAGACAGGCACTAAAAAATATTACCATTTGACATATTATGATTTCATGTTTACCCAAGGCCTAGAAAGAATGACCCTCAGTAGACATGCAAAGAGTTCAAAATAGGAAATCAGCAATCCTTTGAGGCCCCCTTTTTGCAAATAGAGGTGCAATTCTCTCCTTACCAAATATCTGTAAATCAATAAAAATTGTATATACCAAGGTTGTTCCCTAGCCCATTACACCATTTTTTTGCTCTGCACCTGCATAACTTTTATGCACAAAAATTTTTGAGTAAGAAAATAAACACTTTACACTGTGCGTGACAAGGTGTGGGCAGCAAGCAGACGTTACTTTTCTCTGTGACATGGTTCACTCTATGTACAAACTTGGCACAAAGTAAATCAGCCTAAAATGTGTTGTTTTCCTTGCTCCAGCTTTAGGGGTGGTGTTAAGGGCTTGTTTGCATAGAAGTTGCACTCTGGAGGAGTGGGGCACTCAAATGTATTAACCTTTTTGCGTGCCAGAGAGGTACCCAACTCATTATACTGCAATGCTCTGGATAGCTCTCTGGCACTCAAGGGTTAATATATTTGCACATAAGTATATGTAAGTGCATCTCATGAGCTGTAGCTTATTTCATATATTTCACTAACAGAGTTCTCTTCAGTCAGCAATGGGTTGCAACCTAGCCAATGAAAATAAAATGTAGGTCTTTTTTTGAGGATGATACAGTAGTACAGTACTGACACATATGCAATGATATCCATTACTGACACACTTTTCCACAAGAAACAAAATAGGAAAATTAGATCAACTTACCATTATTTTCCTTTCCTGGTCACTAGGCATGACAGCATTCACCAATGGGTTAATGCTTCCTCCGTAGCTCCAAAACAGGAACTTCCCAGAGCTCATAAATAGTCCCTGTTCCCCCTTCCCGTTAGTCTTAGTAACCGTACATCTGGAAGCAGCTTCGCCTTTCCGGAAACCCGAAGGAATGACTAGAAGTCTATCGGTTTTCCTGGATGAAGCAGTCCTTTTGATGTAAATCTTTAGACATCTGACCATATTTAACATAGCCAGTTCTGGTTTATCTCCGTGTTCTTCAAAGGGTATGAAAGAAGGCATTATAATGTCCTGTGAGAGGTGAAATGCAAACACCACTTTAGGCAAGAAATCCGGGAAGGGAAGCAGAATCACTTGGTGTGGAAAGATACGAATAAAAGGATGCTCCATAGAAAGGGTATGAAGTTCTGATACTCACCTGGCAGATGTAACTAGAATGAGCATGGTTACTTTCAGACATATACCTAAGGAGATGGAGTCCAAAGGCCCAAAGGGATGACTGGAGAGGGTATCCAGGACTGAAGGTAGATCCAGAAGTGGCATAAAGTTTTTACCGGAGACCTCAAATTAGAACAGGCTTTAAAAAAGCTGAACACTAGATCATTAAAGGCCCACTTATTTCCTGTTAGGGCAGAAAGTGTTGAAACATGAACTTTCAAGGTAGTAGGGGTTAAACCTTTGTGGAAGCCATCAGATAGGAATTCAACGAGTGTAGAAGCTGAAAGGTCTTCAGGCTTAAGACCTTTAGATGAGGCCCACTGACAGAAGACTGACCATATTCGATAATATGAATTGGATGTTGATAGTTTTCTGGCATTCAACATGAGTAAGATAGCTGCCTCTGAGAGACCTTGACTAGCTAAAGCTTGCTGTTGAACCTCCAAGCCGCAAGGTGTAGATTTTGCACATCTGGATTTAGAATGGTCTACTTTGATAGGAGATCCTTCCTGTAGGACAGAATACAAGGATCTTCAACAGACAGCACAACTCAAAGTTGGAAACCATGGGCATCTCGGCCAAACTGGAATGACTGCTTTTACTGTGGCTCCATCTTGTCTGATTTTCTCCAGCACCCTGGGAATCATTGGAATGGGAGGGCAGATGTATCCCAGGTAGCGGGAGCAGGGGAGGACCAGAGCGCCCGTCCCCTGGGATTCCTAGCAGTATGTTCTGCTCAAGAACCAGGACACATTCCAGTTCAAAGGGGAAGCCTTGAGACCTATTGTTGGGAGTCCCCATCGGTGGACTATCATTCCAAAGATCTCTGAGCTCAAGGTGCAAGAACTTGGATCCATTGGCATGCGGCTCAAGAAATCTGCATGGGTATTGGCTTTTAGGGATAGGCGAAAGTTGTCTGCGTGTTCCTATGAGAAATTCAGCAAAAGCAGCGTTATTGTCCACTTTTTCGTGAGAAATTCTGCTTTTAAAACAGCGAGTAAAATGTCTGCGTTTTTTGCCCATTGGCCAAAATTCCCCTCCAGTTTTTCAGTGGCTAGAAAGTTGCCGCCAATTGATTTACATTGTTTTCACTATAAAAACGTGATGTATTCCAGGAAGTGAAACACAATATAAGCAGCTACAGAACGAGATAGACGTGCTGTGTTGTGAACTGTTAAATTGAAGCAGGAGAGGCTCATAGTGACTGCTGTCAACGTAAGCAGTAAAAGGAGGAACTGGAAGGACCATTATTATGTGTTCACTAAGTCTGATGAGGAGGAGGAGAAGGAAGTGGCTAGCAGTACTGAACCAATGCTGTCCAGTCCCTCTAAATCACCCCAAGGGATCTTGGGGAATTTAATGGGAAGGGAGGGAGAAAAAGGAATGGGAAGGGAGGGAGAAAAGGGTAGTACTAGAGAGAGCAGGACAGGTCAGCTGCCTGTGCCTGCTGCAAGACGTGCTGCCCTTGCTGCGAGAGCCACCATTGCTGTACCCGCAGCCACCATTGCTGTAACTGCTGCCATATGTGCTGCCCCTGCTGACACTAGTGCTGGCCTGCTTCCAGTCATGCTGCCACCAGTGCTGTACCTGCAGTCACCTTTGCTTTTCCTGCTTCCAGACGTGCTGTCAGTGCTGCCACCAGTGCTGTACATGCAGCCACCATTTTTGTACCTGCTGCCAGATGTGCTGCCCATGATGTCACTAGTGCTGTACCTGCTTCCAGACGTACTGCCCCTGCTGCCTCCAGTGCTGAACCTGCTGCCACCAATACTTTGCCTGCTGCTAGTGTGTCCTGTAGTACTCAGGAGGGGAGGAAGGAGAAAATGATACCAAGTGTGACAGCAAGGGACCCTAAGTCACACTTGCCATCCCCAAGCTTGTTAGCGTTAGGAGTGTAGGAGGGGGTAATCAACAACAATATCCTCATATTAATAGTGACTGTGAGACTGAGGAGGAAGACTCTGTGGCTGAACATGATGTGGTTGGTGTTAGTAATAGTATCAGTAATGGCGAAGCAGCCGGAGTGGTAGGAGAAACACATGAGAGCGTCCAGACTAGCGGTCAAGGGAGCACAAACCATTCCTCTAACCTGGGAGTCCTCCCCTTCCCTTCAATAGAGTGTCCAAATGGAACAGGATCCTGAAGACTAAGAGGCCAGAACTGTTGTTTGGGGAGAGCAGGCACAAAATTAATACCACCAGCAGCAGGAGCACAGATCAGCTGCCTGTCCCTACTGCTACTGCTGCCAGTCTACCTTTCTTAATGTCACCAAAAATTGGCAAGTTTGACATTAGAGGACCCTCTATCACATTGCTTGTCACCTCCTCAAAGCAGCAGTGAGATGTCTGTAATAGAGTAGCAGCATCAACATGTAGGGGCTAGTGGTGGTGGTGGTGATGATGATGGTGGAGAAGCTGGGGTGGAAGAAACATTGATAGTGTTTTTAGCAGAAACTGAGAAGAAATGGGAGGCAGGGATGAGGATGGGTATCACCACCACCACTAGCAGTGAGATTTTGGAATTAGAGGAATTTGCAACTGCTCTAATTCCTTTTTCTGCTGAGTTGCAACGGCAGCAGGATGCTGAGGAGCAAGCTAGTGTGCCACAGACCACCGTGGACACAGTGGAAATGGGGTCAACAAGTGATGCAGGAGTAGAACAGGTTCCACTTGCCAGTGCCAGCAATACTCCTGGTCCTACTTGCAGTGCTGAATCTGAGGCAGAAGCAGCAACATTATCTGCTGCCACAGACAGTGAAGGGGAATGTGGAGGAGAAGACTAAAGAGGCCATTCTTCTCCACCTGTTCCCTATCCCCTTTAGTCATGGGTGCAGGACTATTTTTATCTTGGGGCAGGCACAGTGCAGTCATCAGCAACAGCACTGTGCACAATTTGTGACAAGTCAGTAAGAGGAAAGGAGGGAACACACCTTGGGACAAGCTCCCTGATAGCACACATGAAACACAGACACCTTGACATCTATGTCAAACATGTTAAAGCCAAACACCCACCACAGAAATCAAGCACCACTGTTGCTGCACCCCCTGACTCTCCAGAAAGGCAACAAGAGGTGAGGCAGACATCAAATAGGAGAAAGAATAGAGAAACCCAGGCAGGGACTTGAAGTTCCATGATGAGTGAAACAACTAGCTCGCCATCACCTTCTAGGGTAACTACATCTTTTGCCAATCCACCTTGTTCATTGTTACCTCCCACGCCAAATGATAGCCACTCTGTTGATGTTAGGATATGGCAGTACGTCTCTACCCATTGCACACTGTGTGGAGCACTGACCACACATGCCAGTGTGGTGGAGGAGAATCGCAAGCAGTGCATCAAGCGGCATCTGAGGAGATTCCATCACACAGAATATGCTAAGATGGTGGCAGGGAGGGCTCATCATTATTATTAAACTGTCAGCAAGTTGTCATGTGTCTTTTGCGGGGTCTGGACAAGGGGTGTAGTGGCAGCACAAATTGGTTTTGGGTGTCATGGTGTTTGGATACAATTGTGCCCCCAGATGTTATTTACCACAAACTGTGCACATTGCAGTTGCCGATGAGTTCCTGCTCTCAAGGTAAAAATTTCTATTCTAATAACAACATACCCATGATTTGTGGGTAGAGAAAAATTAATGGCCAACTTCTTCTTTTCTCAGCCTAGACTTGGGGCTACTTATTGTGCTGCTATTGCCTCAAGTGCATCACTGGAGCCAGTCATGGCAAGTGGAACTTTTATCATCCATCCAAGCTTAAGTCCTACAAATCAACGTTTCTTCAGGGCTTGGGCCTCTAATAAGTCTAAGTCCTACAAAGGCCTCTAACAACATATCATCCTCTACAAACTACTCTATCAAGTCAAGTATCAATCTATCCAGTGGCAGCTTATGTCAGGGGGTTTCTGTCTCTATAACTTTACATACAAATGTCTTTATTTATTTAATAACTGTCCCCCCAATACCAGTCAAGAAACCTCACAAAACAAATTCCCTGTTCAACTGATTCCACCCACCAACACAAGCACCCTCCACCCCTTCTATACCATGTCTTATGTTTTTTTAATTGTATTTAGGATTAATTTTGTATAAACTACCTCACACCAATCATAGTAAACAACCCCCCACAAATCACCCCCATTCAACTGATTGTTTCCCGACACCCCACCAACACAGGCACCCTCATGCCCCTTTTATACTATGCCTTTGGGAAATAAAATAATATTTGCTATGTGTTGTGTGTAACTTCAATGTTCCCATTGATTGCCATTTTTCTGATTTCAGTTTGAGGCAAAAAATTTAACTCATCCCTATTGGCTTTTCCCGGTAGGCATACTGCAGTGAGTAGAACTGTGTGGGCAATTGCCCAGGATAGGATCGGTCCCACTTCTTGCAAAAGAAGACTGTCCCTCCCTGTTTTCTGATGTAAGGTGCTGCCGGGATGTTGTCCGTCTTGATCTGGACTGGTTGACCTTGCAGGAAAGCAGAGAAGTGAAGAACCGCTTCTAGAATCGCTCTTAATTCCAGAATGTTCAAGGGAAGAGTTCTGAAAGTGTCTAGCCAGGAGCCCTGAGCAAAGTCATTGCTGCATGTTGCACCCCATCCCTTTGAACTGTCATCCATTGTGAGGATGATCCACGATATATCACCCAGCAGGAGACCCTGACAGAGATTGCAGTGAGCCTGCCACCATGAAAGACTTCCCAGAATATTTTGTGGAATGAGGATAGTCAGGTCTAGGGAATCAAAGTAGCTGTCCCGTTGCTCCAGTACAGTTCGTTGCAGAGGTCTCATATGCCATCTGGAACACTTGACCACTGGAATGGAGGAGGCCATGAGACCCAAAATCTTCATGCACCCTCTGGCCAACTGCAGATTGTTCAGATTGACCCATGTTATCTGTTGAGATATATTATGTATTTTCTCTTTTGGCAGGGACACAGCTACCAACAGGGTCTCGAAAAGAGCCCCCAAAAAAGTAATGTCTCTGGAGGGAAGGAATTGGCTTTTCTCTTAATTGAAAGTCCAACCTGCTTGAGATAAAAACTTGATTGCGAGATCTCTGTGGTGGAGAAGCAACATATACAGCTGAGACAGGATCAGTATGTTGTCCAGATTATGGAAGATTCACAACCCTTTGTGTCCTAATTCTGCAATGAGGGGCAGTAAAATTTTTTAAAAGGTTCTTGGGGGTGTTGCGATTCCAAATGGCAGACAAGTCAATTGGAAGTGATGTCTTCCTTCGGTGTACCTGAAAAATCAGTGATGGCTTGGAAGGACAGGAATGTGGAGGTATGCATTCTGTAGATCTAACAATATCATCCAATCTTGATGGAGAACTTGCCGGATAATGGTGTTTACAGATTCCATCTTGAAGCCTTTGACATTTAAATGTTTGTTTAGATATTTGAGATCCACTATGGGAAACGGATCTCCTGAGGGCTTCTGGGCGAACAAGAGAATAGAATAAACTCCTTGGAACTGCTCCACCTTTGGTACATTTGCTTCCTGTTGTCAGAGCTGAAAAACATATTTGTGAAGGAGCCGAGCTTTTTGTTGATCATTTGGCAAGGTTGAGTTTCTGAACAGGTCTCTTTCCGGAACTGAGAGAAATTCTAGTGTTTAACCCAAAATGATGGTCTGTAGAACCCAGTTGTCTGATACTAGAGTGGTCTAAACCAGGAGATAGTGCTGCAGACATCCACCCACTTGCCCTGTTTGGACCAGGACACCATCAGAATTTAGCTGAAGATTTAAATCCGTCTTGAGAACGGAACTTAGAGGCACGAAAGAGACTAGACTGCCCCCTTTCCATGTCTGTGATCTGGACCTTAGCTGGACCTGTAAATTTGAGACTCACAAAAGGTGGGTCATGCTCATTGTGTTTTACAGGCCTGTCCGAATTCATCCTGCGAAAGAAAAATGCTCCTGTCTCCTGATGTTTTTTTGACTGAATCTTTACCAGGTCAATAGATGAGTGAATAAGAAACTCATTTGCTAACTTAACCTCAGCAAGAGCGTTCACAATAGATCATCAGCTGTCTCCCTGAAGGATGGCATGTTCAGCCAAATCTTCATTGCCCTGGAAATCGAAGTTAAAGCTACCACTGGTTTACATGCAGAGCCAATGGTGGTGAAGATGCATTTTAAATCATTATCTAGGTATCTGTTCAGCAGATCCTGGAAGGAGGCCATGTCATCTAAAGGGATTGCAGTTTTGCTAGCAAGTTGCACAACAGCCGCATTCACCTTAGATGACAGGTCCCAAAGCTGACAGTCTTGATCTAAAAAGGGATACATTTTTTTGTAATCTTGCAGTAGGTTAGAATCTCTTACCCATCTTCTACCATTAGGCAAGAATTATTTCCTTAACTATCTCATGAAGAGGAAATGTGAGAGTTTTCTTTTTACACAAGGAGAACATGTGATCTGTGTAATGCTTTTTCGGAGTTTCCAAGAGGTTTAGAAACTGTCTGATGGATTTGATTAAGGGTTCCAACAAAGCTACATCAAGTTCTAGATGTTTTTCTGACTTGCCATCCTCCTCTGAAGAAAAAACTGACTCCAGTATCTTATGTTGATCATGAAAGGATTCATCAGAGGAGGAGAGTAGTTCACTCCGTTCCTGGGATCTCTGCCTTTTATGAAGATGGGATATGGTAGCTTCTTGTACACCCTAGACAACAGCCTGTTTAATAATGAAAGATATGTCTGCAGAAGTGGAAAGAGTTTCACTGGCCAGGGCAAACCAGCAGATACTACATAACTCTTGCGCTCCATGGCCTCCCTGTCACAGCATGCACGTGGTCTAGATGGTGAACCAGACATCCATTGAGGAGCAGGGTCATCTTTAGAGCTGGAAAGACAAACAGCAGTCCTGTCAGCTACCGATCACTCTTTTTAAAATAAAAAGGGACTTACCTGTATCAAAACTTACCCCATAGACTTAGAATGTGACGTATTTTGAAGTGGGTCAGGGTCCATGGCACAATCTAAACAGATATGCCAAAGAAAGAACATAATAACTAAGCAACCCAAGTAAAAAGATGATGAAAGAAACCCTGCAAATTTCAGACTAACCTGTACCAGAAGAACAAGTAGATAAGGCAGCAAAGACATTAGGAAACACCACATAGCAGCTCTGTCAGAAGGGTGTATAGCCTGAACCAAACAAACCTATTTTAAGTAAGTAGGCATGCAGTATCTAAACAGATAATTAAGTCTTCCTAGGCACACCAGATTTGAATTTGCAGGGTTAGAGCTTCAGTTGGGCCAGGTGCAATGTGTTCACGTCACCGCGATGAGAAGGATCCATATATTCAGCATGGAAAGGGACTCCCGGCTAGAAGCCTCATCCAACGCCCCTGTCACAGAAAAGGGGCCTCACAGTTTTACTCTCTGAAGGGAGGGGCACACTGAAAGCTCCGGACTTCCAGGGAGTGAGAGACCTGGCACCAGTAAATGGTTTTAACAAGACCCAGGTAATCTTAAAAGAAAATGCAATTCACCAAATGTAGGGAAGCTCCTGCCAGCTACCTGACAGGATACAAAAAAGACTGAGGGGAAGAGGGAATATTCATCAGCTTTGGGAAGCTCCTATATCTGCTACAGAGGAAGCATGAACCCATTGGTGATGACTGGCATGCTGTGACCAGGGAAAATACATTATTCTATACTTAACTTTCACCAGAAAAAAATATAAATTGCCTAATTCATTCATCAAGCAAAAGAGCTATAATTCAGGAGCAAACAAAATGCACAACATAGTAGAAATAAAAAATACAACTGATTTAACCCTTTGAAACCTATAGAGATTTCCAGTGCATTGCTTGGAGACCTATCTAGTACTTTATGGGTTAAATGCCCATTTTCAATCATAATGAATTTAGGGACTGTGCATTTTTGTCCTAGTGTAGTTTCCTCCAGAAGTGCACATTTTCCACTTATTGAGGCCTGGAATCCTGATTGCTGCTGATAACTTTATCTACAAATGTCTCCACTACTTAGGGTGACCACATGTCCCAGAATGCCCGGGACTGTCCCTTATTGTAGGTCTGTGTCCCGCGTCACCCCCCACCGGGACAACAAAGAGTCCCGGAATGGAGCAACAAAGCCGGCACCCACAGCCTACCTACATAGCGCAGCACGCACTAGTCCAGCCAGCTAGGGTGACCACATTTCCAATCTGCCATTCCGGGACATGTGGTCACCCTAGTAAGTCCCGCGGCTGAGGCTCCGTCTGGCGCTGACCATCTTTCTGAGGCTGACACAGAGTAAGAGTTTCCCAGTGGTAACTCTTACTATGTGTCGGCCTTGGATAGATGGTCAGCGCTGGCGGGAGCCTCAGCCGCGAGACTCACTCACAGTTCCGGCATACTTGCTCCATCCCAGCTGTCTCGCATGCACCAGTCCAGTCAGCCAATGAAATGTATTTGCTATATGGTCAGCCAGCCAATGAGGACCATATAGCAAATACATTTCATTGGCTGGCTGGACTGGCGTACGCTGCGCTATGTAGGTAGGCTGTGGGTGCCGGCTTTGTCGCTCCATTCCGGGACTTTTTGTTGTCCTGGTGGGAGGTGACCCGTGACGCGGGACACAGACCTACAATAAGGGACAGTCCCGGGCATTCCGGGACGTGTGGTCACTCTACAGCCAGCCAATGAAATGTATTTGCTATATGGTCCTCATTGGCTGGCTCAGCCAGTCAATGAGGACCATATTGGAAATACATTTCATTGGCTGGCTGAACTAGTGCATGCGAGACAGCTGGGATGGTGCAAGTATGCTGGCGCTGTGAGTCTCGCAGCTGAGGCTCTCACCAGAGCTGACCATAGTAAGAGTTACTGCTGGGGAACTCTTACTCTGTGTCAGCCTCAGAAAGATGGTCAGCGCTGGACAAAGCCACAGCTACAGGATATTAGAAAAAGAAAAGAGCCACAGCCACAGGACTCACTAGGGAGACCAAATGTCCCGGAATGGCAGATTGGAAATGTGGTCACCCTACCACTACTTCAGTAGAAAGATATTAGATAAAACCAGTGATAACATCAACTGCAACATAATGCAGGACTGAATATGCACCATAGCACCAGCTACTTATATTTTCACAAAAAACACAGGTAAAAATAATAGTAAATGCACCAGCTATAGGTAGGACGTATGTTTAACAAATATACCAGCTATCAGTTCTAGTAAGATTGCAATTAATCGCAAATCTAATTGTGTACCTGTAGAGCTGTACCGTGTACACTTTGTTGCAGAATCCAACTTTGTATAAAGTTGTGTTTTGCAAGGAGTGTTGTTGCAGAGTTTGAAGGGGAGTGGAAGAGAAGGCGTGTCCGGAGGTGCAGGGGAGGAGCCAGTCTAACCTTTGCAATGAATGCATTGCATTGAAACCAAAACACTTTTAACTCATACTCAGGCAGTCCAGCTAATGCTGTTGCTGAGTTTTGTTGTTATTTATTTTTGACATCGCACATGTGCGCCTCCTTTCTCCTGTGCTAAAGCTGCGTCTTTTACCAGCAGGATCACTGCACACACAAACAAAGAAAATATCATACATGATGAACGGGTTCTCATCGGAGGAGTTACACCGGGATTCCGGGGCAGAACTGTCCTCCCCTACTGCACCAGGAACACCAGTCATCGGTGCCCCTGGTCTGGGTCCGTTTAATGGACAACTATGCTGCTTGCGTGATGAAGGAGAGAGGTGCAATCGGCCCGCGGGCAATGCAAGCTTCAGTAAGAGGATCCAGAAAAGCATTTCCCAGAAGAAAGTGAAGATTGACTTGGACAAAACCGTGAGTAGACTGCCATTGTAGTCCTTACAACCTTCAGAGCTCCGGATGGAATGCTAGAAAGTCCGTAGTAAAACACATTTGATTGTAGTTGCACTGCAGATTGCTTGGTTAGTTCATTGTGTCTGTGTCAGCTCAGCAGTTCCACTCCATTGTGCAGTGAGACTCAGGGCTGCTTTCATTTTCCCTCTGCAGTGGAGACATGAGGCCAGTAGTCGGTAACAACAACAAAGTAGTCAACTCTCATCCGCATTGCTAGAGTGATATACTGATCATGGGGGCAGCATACACAAACAGCTGTTATTGTTGCATTTCACAATCGGATATTCTAACACAGGAGTAAACTCTAGACTTGCTAACATTTCAAAACATTATAATGAACACGTTTCCATGAGCAGATATATAACAGTGTCACTAGTGATTCGTGGAACCGTGTAACGCATAAATGTGCAACTTTCGTTTCTCCAGCTTTTCTTGGACTAAAATTCCCATCATCCTCTCATGCTCATACGGCTGAGGATGCTTGGAATTATAGTATGACAACAGTGGGGGCCTCAGGTTGCCCACACCTAATGTAGCACGTCGCCAACAGAAATCTCTTAAACGTTTGGGTGGTAGAGGGGTGTGTCGATCAAAGGGTTAAAACCAGATCTTACACATGTACAGCTGGACATACATCACTCACACCAAAACACTACAGGAAGCGTGTAACTAAGCAATGGGAACTCATGGCCTAGCACCATTGTAATGACAAGAATACAGTGCAGATAATTGAGCCCTGTGTTTTTACATTTTAAAACCAATCACAAGCTGAGACAGCAGGATCCCACAACAGAGAGACAGAAACTTGGCATTGTTGGTACCTTTGAGCCACATGCAAAGGAAAATAAAAATTTCTTTATACACCTGTTGAGCAATGCTGACACACTTCATTGCATTAACCCTTTACGTGTCAGGTGCCAGTGGGTCGTCATGTATAGCTGACATCACTGAAAAGGGTAACTATCAAGAGGGATGCCTCAATGGCAGTTAGAGGGTCGACCCAGTAGTTGCCCATCCACAGCACTTAAAAGAGTTTAACTTGATTTGCTGGTTTCCTTGTTTAATTTTTCTTTATTCAATGCATGCAACTGGAAGATCTTAGCACAACCCTCACTGCAGCCTCTCAGGCCCCCTCCTCCCTCAATGTTTCACATTTCATAGACCTTGAGAATGCCCCCCATATGTTATCTGCATGTTGTTGTTTATTGCCTGTGGAATCTATTAATGCAGTAATCATGAATTCTATGCAACATAAAGGGTAATTTATTATGGAGAATGCTAATAGCATTAGCTACAGCAGTCCCTTGCTGACAATGTACTTTTCTCCCTTTGTTTGCAGGTTTCAGTGACTGTGGGCTGTTTTTTTTTATTTCTGCATTTGGTGCAGCCAGATCAAAGCTGATTGTTACTGTTAAAACCTAGACTTTTTTGAAGGGTGCATATGTATTAAGTCAACAGTGGAGCAATTTTGGGAATGTGTACAACTTCACTATTTCTAACAATAAAACTACATTTTGTAAAGTGGGGGTTTAACCCATTGGATGCTAGAGAGGTCTCCAGCAGTTTGGAAAACTATATAATATCCATGGTGTTAATCTTATAAATATTGTGAATTTTGTTGGCCCAAGAATTGCTCACATACTGTTTGTACACATGACTTTGGGTTATAACCTAACACATGATTTTACTGTCAGGGTAGTAAAAACCAGCAACATCCCTCTGACACTGACTGGTTTAACCCTTTGGCTGCCAGAAGGGTGAGCAATGCAGGCTTACCGTTCTGACAATGAATGTGCAAACAAGCTAGTTGCAGCTTTACTAAATGCAGCGTGGTGACACTTTGCTTCTTTCCATATGCTTGGATGTCAGCTGGTATTTAAAAAGCCATATTTAGGAAGCTATATTTGAGAAATTGTGGAGCAAACCAGCTGCAATATGGGGAACAAATAAAAATTCCCATGGGCATTCAGTAGGTAAAAAGACCAATATAAAGGAATAGTAACCCATTGTTTTTACTTTACATATTTTTTTCTTCATATTCAGCAACATGTTTTTTACACTTTCATGTCCTTACAATGAGATCTCAGGATCTGTGTGCTCAGGGCTTTCTGTCCAACAACATGAAAGCAGCATTAGAGATACAATGTAAAATAGATACAATGTAAACAAATCAGCACACAGAGCATTCAGTACTGCAGGGACAGTGTAACAGTGTATTACATTCTGCTCTGTGGTCTGTCAACCAGAAAACTCTCTGGTTAAATAGCCTTCACTTTTTATGTCTCTGAAAGCAAGCTCAGTTAACCCTCTGCGTGTCAGGGAGGTATCCAACGCATTCCTGGCACTCAAATGCAATGCATTGGATACCTCCCTGGCACTCAAGGGTTAACTGAGCTTGCTTTCAGAGACATAAAAAGTGAAGGTAATTTGACTGGCATAATATGCATTTGCAGAATATCTAAGGCCAAATAATTGGTTACTATTCCTGAAATCAATGGGGAATGTTATTTCTCTCCCATGGTGCACTTGGCTTCCTCCAGAATCTCTTGTTTCTTTGTGCATTGATTCTTACATTTTCTTTTATAAATCTGGTTTAGTTGTCTTGCGCTAGACTTTCTAAATCAAGGCTTGGCACCCTGAGACCCTCCAGCTGTTCAAGACTCTAACTGGCATCAAAGGTTGGCTAAGGATGATGGGAGTTGTAGTCCTGATCACCTGGAAGGACTCGGGTTGCCCATCAATGCTCTTAACGTTTGCCTTGATAATTATGCTCCTTTGTGTGTCTTTTTTTCTTTTGTGCAGACTAATGCAGCTGCCTGGTATTTTTGTTAATGGACTCTGCTTTTGTTCCCTGGTTGCAGTCAGTCAAGTACTTCATTCCCCTCCTTCCTACTTCCAAAGAGCTATGTCTGTATTCACTCCAGTAGTGTAGTTTCAAAAAAAAAGAAAAAGAAAAAAAAAAAAAAAAAAAAAAAAAAAGTAGCCTTAGACCTGAGTCTTTGAATATAATATGTTGCTTTTGGGATGGAGATGGTGTTGAACAACCTGCTGATGTTCCTCCCTTAATGTTTAGCAAGACAATATCCAGACTGCATAGTAAGCAGCACAATCGTCTATGCACACGCTTTCACTGTGCTTGTCTGGCTGCTTTTTATTTTTCCCCCAATCACTCCAGTGTCAAGTTGCCTTTTCTCTCCTCCCTCCCATTCTGTAGGATTGGGAAGGTTGGAATCTAAGGGAGTTTACTAGTGGAGAGCTCTCTGGTGATTGATGTTGGTGTAAATGCACTTTGTGCCTGCTCTTCACACAGTGTCATATTACATAGTGTTTGCTGCAGTCACTCAGCTGCAGATTGTGGTTGTACACAAAGAAACTGGAGTGATTCTGGTTCAAATCAACTGCACCACAGGAGAAAAATAAAAATTAACATTTTCATTTGTTCCCTCTGGTACAGTTGCTTTGCTCCATAATCACTTTTTGTTTGTGCATAAAGCTCAGGGTCTGACAGATTTCCCCTTGCTGTCAGCAATACAATAACTTTTTGTGTGCTAGAGGGAAGCACCTGCAACACATACAGGCGTTGATTTCTCTTTTACACTTACATACAGCATAGTCTGCATTACCTAGTTGCACACGGCTCAGCCACAGAAGGGTTTAGCTTCTTTGCTGGAAGCAGACACTTTATGCCATCACCTATTCAGTAACTTGCAGTCCTAGGGTTATTCTTGTGAATGGAAGCAGTTTGGGGCTGGCTACATTTTTCACTCTGTGAAAAAAATATTCTCTTTGCTCGAGCTGCATGTGATTATTTTCTATTGTGCTGTTAGCAGTCAGAGGTTTGTCTGCAGATTATGGAGATCCAATCTGTTTTGCTTCTCTTGCAGAGCATCAAGGGAATTGTAGTCTTTTGTTCAGTATTTAGGAACTAGACTGCAGAAAACAGCAGAACAGGAAATTGCTGTTTCTTACCAAGTCTCATTCAATAGAAAACAGGGTCACGTGGTTTTAGCTTTAGTGTTCTTTCAACAAAGGAGTGCCTTAAAATAAAGATTAGCTTCTACATTGAAATAAATGCCTTTGGGTAATCAGATGGTTATTTTTGCTACGTCCTCCTCAATTAAATGGTTAAAGCAGGGGTAGTCAATCTTTGTAAAGCCAGCTGTTAGAGACTACAACTCCCATGATCCTCAACCAACCCACGGTTAGCAAATAGCAGCTAAATGTGTGTTTTTTTTTTGTTTTTGTTTTTTTTTTTAATAAATGCTAAGGACTTTATTCATCAAGCTAAAGTGATGCAATTTAAATTCCTATTGATTTAAATGGAGCTGGTAAACCCATGAATGATAGAGAGGTTTCCAGCGCAATGCTTTGCAGTGCATTGGAGAACTTGGGCCAATTTTAATCAGTGGGTATCTGCACCACTTTAGCAAACTGGAGTTATTCTGGAGTAAACCAATGCACCAAATGGAACAAATAAAAAGTTGTGTTTAAATTAAATTGGTCTTTTAACCCATTGAATGCTAGCGAGGTCTCGCAATGCATTGGAGACCTTGCTAGCATTCAAATTCAATGGGTTAAAGGGTTAGTAATGCCCATAGTTTAGATGTTAAAAAAATAAAGTGTATGGAGACCCATCTCTCAAACCTTTTATGAAGTGATTATTTCTAAATAATGCTATTTCGGCTCTGCTGAAGAGCCGCTGGCGGACCCATGACCGGGATCTCCTGCTGTCAGTAGAGCGCTGATGTCAGGAGAAGGGGGTCAGGGGGAGGGGGGAAATTTCGCTGCGAATATCTCTCAAACCATAAAGGTTTGAGAGATGGGACTTTCTCCATATGCTTTATTTTTTTAACATCTACAGTATTGAATAAACTTAAATATGGGCATTACTAACCTTTTAAACAAAGCTCTATTCAAGTGCCTGGGAATTTAGTTATATTATTTACCTATGGTGCAGTTGGTTTACTCATATTATAATATCATATCATAACTCCCAGTTTGCTTTTATAAATATGGACCTCTGTTCCTGAAATCTAAAACTAAATTTACTTTTCCAGTATATGTGTAGATTGTTTTACATCCACTGTGTATATAGCTTGTAATAAGTGAAAAGATCCATTGCAGTTAATTTAGATTATCGCTGTATGATGACTTATGAGATGCCTTTCAAGTGTGATTTTGGTAATGAGGTCAGAGTTCTGTACTATAAAGCATTGATGTATTCCTCCACAAGACATAATTAATGGGGAACTATATGCCCATGGGATAAATGTCTCTTATGGCTATATGTTTAAAGAAAATTGGAGTGATTTGGGGCAAACCAGTTTCACCATATGTGACAAATACACATTTCCAGAACTACCATTGATTTAATATGGGGGTCTAAACATTTGAATGCTAGAGAGATCTCCCAACACATTGCTCTGCGTTATATTGCAAATCTCTAGTATTTGCGTGGTTAAACATCCAATTTAAATAAATGAGTATTGTCATCTAGTGTAACAGAAAAATTAGTTGTGTATCATATATATATATATATATATATATATATATATATAATATAAATGTGTCAGGTATGTCAAGTTTTACTGCTTATTTCATTGAAGCTCTGTTGTGGTCTGTAGCTGAACATTAGCACCCATAAGTCTTTGATTTCCCAGGACAGTCCATTATTTAAAGGGATAGTAATGTTTCACAAAAACAGCAGCTCCAAGTAATCTTCATAGTATTTGGGCCATAGAGAGTGTTATTTCAATACTGTCAGAGTTGTAGTTCAAGAGTAATTGAATGATAAAGTATCCCCCTCCTGTCCCTTTTACCTAGTGTAACACGGCACACCTCAGATGTGGAATCTGGTTGCTTGACAAGACAGATAACAGCAAGGGACAATCTTCTTACTGTGAGAACAATGAAAACCCTGCCCCCCCTTGACAGGTTTTTCATCTTTTTCCATTATCTTAATTGAAGATTGTCCCTCTCTGCAATCTACTTGGGCAGCACCCTGCTGCTCTGAGCTGAGCAGTATTACATCAGTAAAAGGGGCGGGAGGGGGATACTTTATCATTCAATTACTCTTGAACTACAACTCTGACAGAATTGAAATAACACTCTTCAAGGCCCAAATACTATGATGATTAATTAGAACTGCTTTTATTATGAAACGTTACTATCCCTTTAATTATTTTGAGAGTACTAAATGTACTGCATTTCTGCAGTCAGAGCACACAATGCTTTGGCTGACCAATCATAAGCCTATTGCAGTTCTTGAAAAAAGTGAGGAGTCACAGATAAAACGTTTACTGCATAGATGGGAGAGTGCACACTGCAGCCACTTTGCAACATTACACCATGCACTCAGGCCCCAGGGAATGACCAGGAGTTAGCTAATCACCTCACAACATTCCCAGGAGTCTTAGTAACCTAATACCTTGCTTTGCAAAGATAGGCAGCTTTGAATCTTGTTTTTTTGGGGGTGTGGGGTGGTATGTGTTCCCTTATTTTGTTTTAAAATTGTGGGAGCACTCCTCTGGGCCCAGTGGTACTCTTTTCCCTTTGAAGTAGAGAGGGGATTTCCAAGAGTTCCTGATTCTCTTTATTTGTCCCCCTATGGATTTAGTTACATTAGACAGAGACAAGGATTGGGGATCCCTGCTTCTCAACCTTTAAGCAATGACACTTGCTTTTCCAGTCATGACACATAATAACATAATTAACAAGGCAGAAAAAAAAGACAAGTGCTTCCATCAAGAACAGCCCATGCCAAAACACCCCTGATGTTCCAGAGGATGGCAAAAAAAAAAACACTGAAGCTATTTCCAGTTAAGCCCCAAGTGGGTAAAAAAATTCCTTCCTGACTCCAAATGGCAGTCGGATAGTTCCGTGGATCAACAACCTATCTGCTTGGAAGCCATCTGTTATAATTCTCAATATTGCTCTGTGCTAGATAGGTATCCAGTAGTTTTTTGAAAGAAGTTACAGTATCTGCAAGTACAGCATCCCGAGGCAAGGAATTCCATAGCTTTACCACTGTAAAAAATCCCTACCTTTGTTTTAGCTAGAAACTATACATTTCAGTGATAACTGCTGGGAAACCAATGTAACTCGATTAATATATTTGGAAAGGTGTGAAATATTAAGTTTGAATCCACAACATACAAATGTGTCACAACACACCTGCTCTATAGAGAACGCTTTGCCATAGAAATGTTTGGGAAGTAAACATACTAATATAGTGTAGTCTCATTCACAATTTGAAAGTTACAGAATGCTGGATCTTTTAAGGGAAGGATGTGTTGCATAAAGAAAATAATCCCCCCTTTCTATACTATATCAGATAAGAGGCAACATTTAAAACAATTGGAGGAAAACTAAACCACTGTCTTTATCTAATAATTGGCTAACACTAGTGCAAATGAAATGCAGACTTGACAGTCTTACAAATTTAACAGATCACTTTGTCCCTATGTTATTCAACTAAGAGCTCTTCTTTGGCCTAGTACAATAAAGGTCCAACCTCTATATTTAATCTTCAAAGTCTCCATCTCCCCAGGCTCAGTGCCACAGGACATTCTTCTTGCCAAACAAACACTTTGAGATCCTATAGAGATGTAAATTGGAACCTAAACCAAGGTTCTACTGTAGATGCAGTATTTTTAGATTTTGCAGATGCACTTGATAAAGCGTCACATAGGAGGCTGGCAAGCAAAATAAGGGCAACATTACAGTTGGACAGAGAATTGATTGAAGTACAGGGAACAGATAGTTACTGTTATTTGAACTTTGGAAAATTAAATTAAAGCTTAACACCATAAAGCTCAGTTTTATCTCCACTGCCCCTTCCCTGACTGAACGCTGACTGCAGGGGAAGTTGTCGTATGACAGTCTTATTTGCATCAGGCAGCTCTGCAGCTGAGCCGAGATCGCGTTTATAAAAAAAGAATTCTTTCATTGAAATGGTCTTCTACGTGTGCTTGGATTGCAAGCACACATAGAAGACCATTTTAGTGAAAGATTTCTGTTTTATAAACGCGATCTCGGCTCAGCTGCAGAGCCGCCTGATGAAAGTAATACCAGATATCCCTGCAGTCAGCGTTCAGCGTTCAGTCAGGGAAGGGGGAGGGAGGGGGGAACTTTGAGCGCTATTATCTCTCACACCATAAGGGTTTGAGATATGACACTGGGGCAATAAGTTTCTTTTTAACAAAGCTACAATATGGGGATTAGTAATTTGCAAGTATTACTTTAAAGAGGACTTGGAGGATATTTCCAAGTTCTCCCCTTAGTAGGAACATCCATCTTGAAATGATCTGTATGATAATTCCTCTTTACCTATTTATTCCACCCCTCTGGTGGAGACTATTTTAGCAGTCTAAGAAGCTGAAGTGACATGTGAGTAATTCATTGTGTAGGATTTTTCTGACCAAGTCAGAGAACAAAGGTCTGCTGAGATTAGATTCCCCAACTGCTAAATCAAAGATCTATAAAACTAATCACCTGTTTGGACGCACAAGGTATAGACTAAAAGCACTGTAAGTAAAAAGTCCACATTAATGTATTTATTAATATCATTGTACATGGAACAGTGATTCTTGGCTTCAGTTCTCAGGGTCCACTAACAGGTCAGGTTTTCAGGATATCCCTGATAAAGCATGTATGTGGCAACCACAATGATTGAGCTACCGATTTTCTCACCTGTTAAAGTGGAACTTTCACTACATTAACATATCTCCGCAAATGATTATTACATTGGCAATATGCACACACTTGCCGGCTCTGCAAAATGTCTGCGCTATTCGCCAGTGCCTGTCTGCATAAAAGGTTATATTTTTCGTTAAAGTAGCATTTATACTGGAAAATAAAAGCGTGTGCATATCGCTAATGTAATAGTCATTTGTGACGCTATTAATATATTGAAAACTCCGCTTTAAAAGACAGGATATCTTGAAAACCTGCACTGTTGGTGTGCACTGAGTACATTGCTTTGCAATGTATTACATATCACTCAAAGGGTTACAGTGTGTAAACACAAATGTGGAAAGTAGCATTTCCTGCTTGACTAGGGTTGCCTCCCGGCCGGTATTTTACTGGCACAGCCGGTATTTGGTGCATTGGAGCCGGTGCCGGTATAACTACAATACTGGCAAGTGCTCTGGCAATTGCAGCACAAGGGAGCTCTTCTCTCCACTCCTGATTGGCGTTTCACCTGTTTTGGTGGGCTACCCCTCCATTCTCTTCAATCACTTCAACTCACTGTTTAAAAGACCTGGCCCCATCCTTCTATCTCGACTCCTGATTGGCCGCAGTCTTGTTCTGTCACTAGCTTGATATCACCACGCATACCAAGCTCTCTGAGGGAGGGAGAGAGTCCTGCTGGCATTAGCCGGCTGTAAGTACCAGTTTCTGGGCTGGGAGCGATGTCAGTGGTGGAAGAGGGTATCTTGGGTGTGTTTGGAAGTTGGGGGCCTGGTTAGGGTGTGAGGTGGGGCCTCTGGGTGAGGTCCCTCATTCTGTGTGAGGATTCTACCAGTCTGTGTAACTTTCACTGCCTAGCAAGATGGCAGTCTGTACTCTGTACCCACCCTGATGGCAGGGAAAGGGTTAACTCAGTGTAGGTCTGGACAACCTGTGTCCCTCCATCTGGTGTGTTGGACTCCAGCTTCTAGCTTTCCCTGACACAAGCTGTAGTCCAACTCCTGCTGAGGGCCACATTTTCCCCGGTCCTGATGCCATTGTGGTTAACAGGACAATGCCAGTCAGTATATAGTACAGTGGGACCGGTGTGCCATGTGTAGGGATTATGGGGCAAACTAACTGCATCATAGTGGGGGACACTAGTCTTCCCTATGATCTGTTTTGACCCCTTGTATCCTGGCACTGCTGGGGGTCTCCAACGCTTTGCAAATCACTTAAAGGTGCACTACCATCCCGCAAAAACTTAATCTTATTTAAGTCTTCATCCGGCTCCAAAAGGGACTGACATCGCAGGCGCTCGGACGTCACTATGGCAAGATGTCCGTGCTTCCTGCTGCTGTCCGCCTCAGAGTAGAAAATCTTGTAAACCGGGTAATATTTCTGGCGACTAGCGCTACTAAGCAGCTAGTCACCAGATGAAGACTTAAATAAGATTGCGTTTTTGCGGGGTGGTAGTTCCCCTTTAAGGAGTTTAATGCTGTCGCGTCCCTTATGTCTCTGGTATTCAAAAGCTTAGCAGCCCCACTTAAGTCCATTAGAATGCTTCTTTTCTATGATATAGGTATCCTATGGTAATTTTGTAGGATCATGCAACATTCAGTGGGTCTGCCGCTTTTGTGGCTCCTCCCCCTTTTGTGGTTGTGCCCTCACAGATCCACAACTATGTCCGGTATTTTTTGATGGAAAAGGTGGCAACCCTATTCTTGACAGATAACACCACATTGTATATGATTGGAAGGGTAGTACGGGCAAAAGAATATATACAAATGAACCCAATGTTGTCCAGAAGACATAAAACCTGTTTACTAACACCCCCCACTCCCCTCAAGATGACCAAAAAATCCTAACGGTCCCTATGATTTTTGCTTTGGTGCTTTTATTAGAGATAACATCTTCACTCAGTCCTGGAGGCAGACATAATTGTTGCTGATGTTTTTTTTTTTTGTTTTTTTTCCCCCCAAACTGAAACAGGAAGAGTGCATGGCTGTACTTAACCCTTTCAGGACCAGAGGGGCTAGCAGTGTGCCCAACTCCTAAAACTTTACTTCTGGGTCCTACATTTTGTGAAGTATTTAATATACATTTCTATATATGCATCCCTTCACTTGTTCCTAAAATTCCTAGTTGGTTCACAAAAGTCTGTTTGTCTTCTACTTTTTCAAAAATGAAGTTCATCCCTGGTTTATGTAAATTAGATAGAACTGGCCAGGATGCCAGCTAGAGACTAAAATTCCACACTGCTTTTCTTTCAACCTGCCAGTTCCTGTCAGCTAGATACCAACATTCCACATTACTTCCCATTACATCTGCTACTTCCTGTCAGTCCATACTAGCTTATTGTCATGAAAAGATAATAAATAAAGCTATCTCATAAACTGTTGTTTAAGGTGACCAGATTTTTAAAATGAAATCCGGGGACATTGTTTTCTCCACACACTACCCACACCTTGTCCACCCTCTGCCCACACTCTGTCCTCCCTCACACCCTGTCCACCCTCACCACACACTGCCTACACCCTGTCCACCCTCACACACTGTCCACCTTGCCCCCTGCCCACCTCCACACTGCCAACATTGTCCACCTCAACACTGCCCACTTCCACACTCTGTCTACCTCCACACACTGCCCACCCCATGCACCTCCATGTGGTCCATCCCGTCCTACTCCACAAAATGCCCACCCTGTCCTCCTCCACACACTGTCCACCCTGTCCTCCTCCACATTGTCCTCCTCCACACACTGCCAACCCTATCTTCCTCCACAGACTGTCCACCTCCACACTGCCCACACTGTCCACTTCCACATTGTCCATGTCCACACTGCCCACATTTTCCACCTCAACATTGCCCCCCCACATTTCCCACACTGTCCAACTCCACATTGTCTACCTCAACACTGTCCATCTCCACACACTGTCCTCCTCCATACACTGCCCATTTCCACACTGGCCACATTATTCACCTCAACAATGTCCACCCCACATTACCCACACTGTACAACTCTGCATTGCCCACCTCAAAATTGTCCACCTCCACACTGCCCACCCTGTCCACCTCCACACTGTCCACCTCCACACTGTCCACCTCAACACTGTCCACCCAATATTGTCCACATTGTCCAGCTCCACATTGCCCACACTGTCCACCTCCACACTGGCCAAACTGTCTGCCTTAACACTGTCCACCCCACATTGCCCACACTGTCTGACTCCACACTGTCCACCTCCACACTGCCCAACTTCACATTGCACACCTCCACACTGCCCACCCTGTCCTCCATACACTGCCCACAGTTTCCATGTCAACACTGTTCACCCCACACACTGCCCACACTAGAAACAGCCTTAGTTAACCATTTGTGACAGTGCCAGAATACAAACAGGCACCCACTTGAAGTTGTGTTCTAGAGCTGCCCTGTTTCTTTCTGCTTTTCCTGGTCCGCTTGCTCAGACTGTCACACAATAATCAAATAGAGCAGGAGTGATGATGTCCACGGCACTAATTATCTGACCACATCCCCCCAAATACCTGATGGCCACTGACTGTGTGGTTCTGCTGTGCTCCAAGGCTTGCTCCTTCCAAAATGTAGCTACATTGCAGGTCCATACAGAGCGTGTGTGCTCATGATGGCAGACGTCACACGCACATGCTGCAGCCAATGAACGAGTGAGTCTGAGGCAGGAAGCAAGCATGATGCTGTGGTTGTGGTGGACACACTCTTTCATTGGCTTTAGTATGCGTACGTCTCACACGGAGTTTGTGATTTACTGTGTTGATGTTGACAGGCAGGAAGAGGAGCAGTTGACCGGCATTTTTGAGATCCAGGGACAGTGCCCTCAATCCAGGGGATGTCTGGTCACCCTACTATTGTTTGATTTAAAAACGGCTGACTTAAGTAAGTGAATCACCTGTTTGTTATAGTGACAGATATACTTAAAAGTGCGGTGATTTTGAGGTCCTACTAGAACTGTCAAGTCTTCCTCCGTGGCATTCAGGAGAGATTGGTGATGTTTTTTCTTGAACAAAGGCAAAATCCATGTGGGTCATTAGGATTTTCTGCCCATAATAAGTGTGTGTGTGTGTAGGTGGTGGTTATTAGAAGGTTCTCCTTTACAGGAAGACTAATGGCTACCTTCTAATTCTTCTCTTAATCTGTTTGTTCCTGGGGAGTTGGGGCACACCAGTTGCACATTCTGTCTTTGGTCCATCTGAGATGAGACCTCCCCACCCAAAGCAGTTCTCTGCATGGAGAATGTATTTATTGTATGCACACGCACAGGGTCATATGCACAAAGAAAAAGGGGCAATTCTGGGTCAAACCAGCTTCACTGTAGCAACAAATAATCCCTCAGATTTCCTTTGAGTTATAGTGGAACTCTCACCTCACAGAAAGTTATATTTGTTTAAACTGTCCTCTGCAATAATGCCACAATCCGCTACTCCAGGTCATATGAATATTTGGTACTCACTGAGAGGGGAGGAGGGAACGAAGCACAAGAGGGGAGGTGAAGGGGGTGGGGGTGATAGACAGCCTAACAGTACTGAGCTGTACCTCAGTGATCGCATTTGTGACATCAGCAGGTCATTCTTTAAAATCTAATATCTCTGTGCTCATAATGATTTACAAAGCAAGAGTAACATATTGTGGTATTATTTCAGAGGTCAGAGACAAGAGTTCCACTTTAAATAGGTTTTTAACCCAGTGAATTGTAGAGAGATCTTCAATGTATTGGTCTGCAATGTGTAGGAGACTTTTCTAGCAGAAAGCCTTCATCATTGGAGGAGGCTGCATTGAGGGATGGGAGCCGGGGCAGAGTGACAGACTGCGGTACAGAGCAGGTAATCGCAGTCTGTCCGGAAATAGCTGCAGCACAGATATTATTACTTCAATTTAGACAAACAGGAGCTTGTTTTTTTTTTTTTGTTTTTTTTTTTTTTTTTTTAAATTAATATACATTTACTTATATTAGCTCTATAAGCTAACGAATAATGCTAACTTGTATAAGGGTGATACATCCCCTTTAATGTAGAATATGGTGTCATCTTGTCACGGACTCAAGAACGAAAACTGAACTAGTACTGTAGGTAACACAATCTTTATTAACATATACAACGTACATCATACGGCAACAGCAAGAACACAATACAATATAGATGACGTCAGGAAGGATAACGCTGCTGTAGTGGTACCGAACTGAGCCCCAGAATGCAAGCTGGAGATAAGCCGCCTCAGGTCCGCACCTGAGGATCTACTACAGGTCCGCATCTGTATAGACAATGTTCCTGAGTAAGGTTACTGTGCGACAGGTCCGCACCTGTATAGACAACATTCCCAAGTAGGTTAACTGCGCTGCAGGTCTGCACCTGAACACCGCAGTATATGGACAGAAGCAAGGAGAAGTCTGCCAGAGCCACCAAGAGCACCCAACAAGTTATTAACTGAAGCGTTGGTATGCTGGATGCGCAGTGGACAACCCCAGGTAACACCAAAGTGGGTAGTCAGGCAAACCGGAATTTACACAGAGCAAATCGTAAACCAGAGCTTCAGGTCTGCACCCTATTGGTTATCGGACTACCCAGGGTCATACACAGAGTGGGTAGTAGGACAGAGCTACAGGTCAGCACCATGACGGATAGTCAGCCAGGCCAAAGGTTATACACGGAGGAGTTAGTCTACCAGAGCCACAGGTCCACACCAGAAGGAATGTCAGCCAAGCCGGGTCATACACAGACCCGCACTGGAACCCAGCCCCAGAGCGAGCCACCAGTTCCATGTGGCTGGATCCGCCAAACAACAGTGCGGCTGAAGCCGCCGGGTCAAACTTCGGCTGGAGCCGCCAGAGGAAGCCACGGTTGGCCCGAGCAGCCGCCACAAGGTACACTAACGCATCTACGTACAAGAGCAAAGACTGTGCTTTGAAAACCATGGACAGATCATTTATATATATGGAAAATAGAAGGGCCCAGAGAATGGAATTGAGTCACAGAGAAATGCATTTGCCAACTAACGCTTATTGCATTCTATCAGATAAGTAGGAGTAAAACCAGTTTGAAGAATAATTCCCTAATCCTGGTCACTCCAATTCTGTAGGGTCTAAGCATAGAAAAACTTCTTGTCTTGCATTCATTCATGTATCCCCCCTGTTGAAAACTAATTGATTGTAGCAGCCTGCAATGTAGGTAATTATGCAGACCTTACCAGAGAAGTCAGAGAACAAAGCTTTGCTAAAATTAAATTACTTAACCACTAAACAGAAGAAATCTGTAAAACTGTTTAACTGAATGAAAAACTCAATCACTTCATTTAGACAGTTTTTTAAGTATATATTTAATGATACTAAAAAGATGGTACATAGCAGGACAATTTAATTATTAATTATGGGGAAGCAATATACACAGAAATGTATTCATAGTGGCTATTAGGATTTTCTATCCAGATTAAGCATTGATGGACAAACATATAAAGAATGTTGAAGTCAGACAAAAGATTTCTAAGAGCCAGCTGGGTCAAGAGGTGCATGTGTGCAGGTATATATTAAAGGGATAGTAATACTTCGTTTTAACTTTATTTTATTTTGTAGGCATTAAAAAAACATGAAGAATGATATAAGTCTTATCTCTCAAACCTTTATGGTTTAAGAGATATTCACAAGCAAAGTGTCCCCCTCCCGCCCCTTTTACTGATGTAACACTTCTTAGCCAGGGCAGAAGGTAGACTGCAGAGAGGGACAATCTTCAATTAAGATAATGGAAAAACCTGAAAAGCTTGTCAAGGGGGGCAGGGATTTCATTGTTTTCATAGGAAAAAGAGTGTCCGCTTCTGTTATCTGTCCAGTCTATGGACTGCATTCCACATCTGAGAAGAGATTGTTTACAGTAGTTAAAAGGGGCGGGAGGGGGAAACTTTGCTTGTGAATATCTCATAAACCATAAAGGTTTGAGAGATAAGACTTATATCATTCTTCATGTTTTTTTAATGCCTATAAAATAAAATAAAATTAAAACGAAGTATTACTATCCCTTTAAGTAAATGTAGAAGCCAGAACATATCACAGTTTGATTTACCTGAAGTTAAAAATATGGATCACTAAAAAATAACTTTTCTTAAAAACTGACAAAATGGTTACAATGGTATTTATCAAAAATTACTTAAACTTCACAATAGCCATTTAAGCATCAAATTGTAACTTGACCCCAGTCATTTCCTACAAATATCTTGCTATGTGGCTAGCCCCAACATCACAAATGGCCTAAATATTGGCAAATAAACATCCATACTTTATCCTAAAGTAGACACTCTGTTTAGAAACAAATCTGGCCTCTCTTCCCTGAAAAGAGAACATTGTGCAACAGATGTTGATGCCAGTCATCCACTACAGGGAAATGTAGTATATGCTTCTTCAACAAAATCCATGTTTGTAAACTAAACACAAGAATTAATATCTCTGTTCTCCAATGTAATTGCTCACCCATGATGTTAAAAGAACTAAATTGTCTAACATTCAAATCCAGACATGCCATTCACTTTTCTTTTCTGGTTTATATAACTATGTCTGTGAAAAGCTACTGCACTACCTGAACAGTATGCTCCCTTCAGCCCTCCACACTTCCTATAACTTCTACTCCCCTGCCAGCAATTCATCAACTATTCCAAACAACAAGAAAGAAGGGGGCTGACTAAAAAGATAGAGGTTTCAGCGCTATATTAATTACACACTTAAATAGTATCCCTATGTTCCGCTGTCTGCTACTCTGCTATCACAGAGAAACTACAGAAATAAAAAGAGATATGTTACTAACAGCACTCACAGGGATAAAATTGAATATATCTATAATCCTTTAATCCTATTAGCAGAGATATATACAAAGGGTGTATTTGAAAATATGGTAAAGGAGGAGAAATGATAAAGTATTGTATTCACCAAATATGAAACTGTTATTACTAATTCCCTATTAATCTAGTTTAATATATTTGAATATTATAATCTTCACTCAACACCACATTGATATCAAATTAGTTACTCAATATTCTCAATTTTTAAATTCCAACTAGTAACATATATACCAACGTTCAATAACAGTATATAGTAAATATATTCATAGGTATGTATGTACATTCACACACAATCTATAAGGAAAGTTCTTATTTAGAATCAAAAAGATATAATATATGCAAAGTTGATATATTCTCCAGCAAACCTGAATAGAAGATGAATAAGTATAAATGTATCCAATCCTTCTAACAGATGTTCAAAAGAAGATACACTGACTCAATTTCTCACGTCTTTAGCTCTTTAAATCTCTGAAGAATGTTTGAGTCCGTTGTCTCCACTTGTAGCGTATATTCAGTGTGGACATGCAAAGAAAAATTCACAACGTAGCATAATCCGTCTCCCAGCAGTGAAATGACATAAATTATAACATGAACATCTATATCGATGTAAAATGTCTATAAATAGCGCATTTAATATCTTGCAAAGTGTAGAACTCGAGAAAGCACCACTCACACAGTAATTATTCTGCTTGAATAATAATATTTCTTTTAATATTAGTGATTTAACCCACCAGGGATAGTAAGCATTAACTGGATTAATAGCCGACTGGAACATCTGAAGTACGGATAGATATAGCCTGCAAGCAAAATAGACGGAATTCAACCTAAATCGGGAGTTGACCGAGTGAGGGCGGTTAAATTCCCTCTTCTGCTACCTAATTCCTGGGAGGGCCAATCAGGCTGCCCGGGCGTCTCCATAGTACGTGAATACTGAGAGTTTGGGTCATCTGAAGCTGAGTGCGGGCAACCGACTTAAAATTCCCGCACACGCTATAAGCTTGTTTGACTCTGTGTCAATCAAGCAGAATAATTATTGTGTGAGTGGTGCTTTCTCGAATTCTACACTTTGCAAGATATTAAATCTGCTATTAATAGACATTTTACATCGATATAGATGTTCATGTTATAATTTATGTCATTTCACTAGTGGGAGACGGATTATGCTACATTGTGAATTTTTCTTTGCATGTCCACACTGAATATACGCTACAAGTGGAGACAACGGACTCAAACATTCTTCAGAGATTTAAAGAGCTGCAGAGTGAGAAATTGAGTCAGTGTATCTTCTTTTGAACATCTGTTGGAAGGACTGGATACATTTATACTTATACATCTTCTATTCAGGTTTGCTGGAGAATACATCCACTTTGCATATATTATATCTTTTTGATTCTAAATAAGAACTTTCCTTATAGATTGTGTGTGAATGTACATACATATACATATATATATATAAATATACACCCTGTTCCAAATTATTATGCAAATTATATTTTTCTCATTTACCTAAATAATTGATGTAAATAACAGTCAGCATAATTCTCATGTTTTCAACTATTAAGAGTACAATTCAAATTTTATTGAACAAACCTCCTAATGATAACAGTATTTTTTTTAAACATAAAAAAACTTACAATGCACTGTTCCAAATTATTACGCACAGTAAGTTTCAAAACACTTTATAGGTTGTAAAGAACTGAAAATTGTCATTTGTTGTGTTTGCAGCATATTTACTGAAATCAAAAGCTATTTCAATCAAACTTTTAACAACATTTTAAAGGGATAGTAATACTTCGTTTTAACTTTATTTTATTGTGTAGGCATTAAAAAAACATGAAGAATGATATAAGTCTTATCTCTCAAACCTTTATGGTTTAAGAGATATTCACAAGCAAAGTTTCCCCCGCCCCTTTTTCCTAGTGTAAGCCATCTTTTCTCAGATGTGAATCTGGTTGTAAGACCAGACAGATAACAGCAGGGGACACTCTTCTTTGTATGAAAACAATGAAAGCCCTTCCCCCTTGACAAGTTTTTCAGCTTTTTCCCTTATCTTAATTGAAGATTGTCCCTCTCTGCAGTCTACCTGGGCACCTCCCTTCTGATTTGGCTGAACGGGGGGGGATACTTTGCTTGTGAATATCTTTTAAACCAGAGAGAGATGAGACTTATATCGTTCTTCATGTTTTTTTAATGCCTACAAAATAAAATAAAGATAAAACAAAGTATTACTATCCCTTTAACTTTTTAAACATTTTAACAGGTCACATTACATTTCAACATAGGACCCCTTATTTGATATCAGCTTCACAAGTCTTGCATCCAATGAACTTGAGAGTTTTGGGACAGTTTCTGCTTGAATTTGTTTGCAAGATGTCAGAATACCCTCCCAGAGCTGTTGTTTGGATGTAAACTGCCTCCCACCCTCATAGATCTTTTGCTTGAGGATGCTCCAAAGGTTCTCAATAGGACTGAGGTCAGGGGCGGATGGAGGCCACACCATGACTTTCTCTCCTTTTATCCCCATAGCAGCCATTGATGCAGAGGTATTCTTTGCAGCATGAGATGGTGCATTGTCATGCATGAAGGTGATTTTATTACGGAAAGCATAGTTCTTCCTTCTGTACCAGGGAAGAAAGTGGTCAGTCAGAAACTCCACATACTTTGCAGAGGTCATCTTTACACCTTGGGGGACTCTAAAGGGGCTGACCAGCTCTCTTCCCATGATTCCGGCCCAAAACATGACTCCACCACCGCAGCCTTGTTGGAACAGGGTGGCCGTCCACTACTCCATCCATCTGGACCATCCAGGGTTGCACGGCACTCATCAGTGAACAGGACTGTTTGAAAATTAGTCTTCATGTATTTTTCTGCCCAATGCAGCCGTTTCTGCTTGTGAGCATTGGTTAGTGGTGGCCAAATAGAAGGTTTATGCACAGTTGCAAGACTCTGGAGGACTGTACACCTTGATGTCCGTGGGACTCCAGAGGCACCAGCAGCTTCAAATATCTGTTTGCTGCTATGTAATGGTATTGTAGCAGCTGCTCTCTTGATCCGATGCATGGATCTGGCAGAAATCTTCCTCAATGTGCCTTTATCTGCACGAACCCATCTGTGCTCTGAATCAGCCACAAATCTCTTAATAGTGCGATGATCACGCTTAAGTTTTCGTGAAATATCTAATGTTTTCATACCTCGTCCAAGGCATTGAATTATTTCACTCTGTTCGGCAGCAGAGAGATCCTTTTTCCTTCCCCATATTGCTTGAAAATGGTGCTCTGCTTAATAATGTGGAACACCCACCTTTAGTAGTTTTTCCTTAAAGGGATAGTAATACTTTGGTTTAACTTTATTTTTAAAAAAACATGAAGAATGATATAAGTCTTATCTCCCAAACCTTTATGGTTTATGAGATATTCACAAGCAAAGTTTCCCCCCTCCCTCCCCTTTTACTGATGTCACACTCTTCAGCCTGAGCAGAAGGGAGGTGGCCAGGTAGACTGCAGAGAGGGACAATCTTCAATTAAGATAAGGGAAAAACCTGAAAAGCTTGTCAAGGGGGGCAGGGATTTCATTGTTTTCAAAGGAATAAGAGTGTCCCCTTCTGTTATCTGTCTGGTCTATGGACTGCATTCCACATCTGAGAAGAGATTGTTTACAGTAGGTAAAAGGGGCTGGAGGGGGAAACTTTGCTTGTGAATATCTCATAAACCATAAAGGTTTGAGAGATAAGACTTATATCATTCTTCATGTTTTTTTAATGCCTACAAAATAAAATAAAGTGAAAACGAAGTATTACTATCCCTTTAAATTGGGCTCACCTGGCAATCTAATTATCACAGGTGTCCGAGATTGTTTTCAGTGATCAAAAGAGCCCTGAGACACAATGCCATCCATGAGTTAAACTGAAAAACAAAATATTTAATCTTTGTGACACTTAAAGGGATAGTAATACTCAAAAAGTAAAAAAAAAACATGTTGTAGGGTTTATCCTCCTGAGTAAAACAAGAGTACTCCCACTGCTGAAAGGTGTTTTATTCAAATGTTAATTTTCAAAGTTGAATTTTTTAGGTGCAATATCACAGTGGCCTGAAATTGTACAGTGGTGCTGTTGCTACACGATCCTATGGACAGCTCTGGTCCCGGGACCATAAATCTCCATAGGATGGTGTAGCAACAGCGTCACTGTACAATATCTGGCCACTGTGATATTGCACCTAAAAAAATAAACTTTGAAAATTAATAACTTTTGAATGAAACACCTTTCAGCAGTGGGAGTACTCTTGTTTTACTCAGGGGGATAAACCCTACAACATATTTTTTTTACATTTTGAGTATTACTATCCCTTTAAATACCATTTGCATAATAATTTGGAACAGGGTGTATTTACTATATACTGTTATTGAACGTTGGTATATATGTTACTAGTTGGAATTTAAAAATTGAGAATATTGAGTAACTATTTTGATATCAATGTGGTGTTGAGTGAAGATTATAATCAAATATATTAAACTAGATTAATAGGGAATTAGTAATAACGGTTTAATATTTGGTGAATACAATACTTTATCATTTCTCCTCCTTTACCATATTTTCAAATACACCCTTTGTATATATCTCTGCTAATAGAATTAAAAGATTATAGATATATTCAATTTTATCCCTGTGAGCGCTGTTAGTAACATATCTCGTTTTATTAAAGGAGGGGGCTGATTGCCTTCTCGTACAGAGCTCTACAATCCTGGAATAAACTACTAAAAAAAAATCTCCTTCTAGTTCAAACATAGCTAATGTATCTAAAAACAACATTCAAGTTTATTCAGATACTAATATCGAATTTATATTTTCTTGTTTTGCTATTAATGTATAAATATATAACTTTTGTATTGTCAGTGATCTCCAGGACATACTTGAAAAGAAAAGAAATCTCAATGCATTCTTCCTGGTAAAACACTTTTTAAATAGATAGTAATGTTATAATATAAACATACATGGTATTGTTCAATTTACTTTTATATAATGCACAGTAGCTTTCGAGGTGCTTGTGTATGTTTATTCTTCTTGAAAATCGAGTTTAAAGTTTCCTCCTCCCACCCCTTTCCATCACGTCATGCAGATTTTAGTGAGATCCAAAAGCTGGTCTACGGATCGCAACAAGGTACAATATTGTGACAGAATAAGGAAAACCCTGCTCCCCTTCATCAGGGTTTTCCTTATACCGACTCACATAATATTGTCCCTCATTGCTATCCACCTGGTCAAGCAATCAGCCTTCTGATCTCAGTGAAATCTGCATGACTTGATGGAAAGGGGTGGTGAGGGTGGGAACTTTTAAGTCTATTTTCAAAAAGAATACAAAAGGACAGACAGTACAAAACATACTATGCATTATATAAAAAGTAAATTGAACAATCCCATGTATACTTATATTATGACATTACTATATTTTTAAATATATATAAGTACTTCATAGACTTGAGAGATTAGTTACAGCTAACACAGGTGTTCCCAACTTTTTTAAAGTCATGACAATACTTATTATAAATTCTGACACATGTAGCTGGAAATGTAACCACGGAGTACATGTTGTTTTCACTCTATATAATGCCATTTGTTTTTTAAGTGTTCCTTTAAGAAAGTAGTAGCCAATGAAAAGAAATGGTTTCAATAGTAACATCATGTATAAGTAGATGTGTTGATGGAAGGGCAGGCAGCACGGTTTTCATATTGTAAAAATCATTGTAAGACCTCATTTTGAATATGCAGTGTAGTTTTGAGCTTCAGTTCAGTACAAGGACATTTATGGAATTGAGAGTACAAAAATTAATAAAAGGAATGGAGTAATTATGAGGAATGGCTAGGTTTAATTTGCTTGATTAGTCTTTGAAAGAGGCATCTGAAAGGTGATTTGATTATAATGTACAATTATATACAAGGTCAAGCCATATGCTGGGAAAGTCTAGAAGTCAACCCTGGAAAGTGAACTATACTGTAGGAACTAGTAACTTAATTTGATTATCAGAAGGACTTATCTAGGTAGTTGTCCTTAGAGATAGTAATAGATGGACATAAACATAGCTTGTATTCATCTGTATAGCTTTTGCAGCATGTAGAGCGCTATGTCATCCTATCAGAGTTGTAGTTCAAGCGTTATTACATTATAAACAACCCCCCTCTACTCTACCTCATATGCCAGACTGGGTGCAACCAGGGACAATCTTCGGTAAGCATAAGGAAAATCCTGCCCTCCATCGTCAAGGGGAGCAGGGTTTTCCTTAGGCTCACAACATGAAGATTGTCCCTCGCTGAGAGCTGTATAGCCAAGCAACCTGATCCCACATCTGAGGGGAGGTAGTGTAACATAGGTAAAAGGGGCAGGGGATTCTTTATAATATAACTAGTTGAAGAGCAGGTTACACGGCCCACAGTGCCACTGCCAGCCGGTCGCGGGGCAGTCATGCACAGTAGAGCCTGCCCACGCCGCGGCCGATACAGTGGCAGCCGGTCACGGTGCAGTCATGCTCAGTAGAGACTACTCCTTTAGGAAGCCCCGCTCTGTATCAGCCTCATCACGGGCAGTCTCTACTGCGCATGACTGCAGCACACGCAGCAGTCTCTACTGCGCATGACTGCATTGTTACAAATTTTCTAGTGAATTATTATAACTCTTGAATTAAAACTCCAATAGGATTGACATAGCTCTCTACATGCTGCAAAAGATGATGATTATGACCTCTGTTTATTTCCATCTATTACTATCCCTTTAAAATGGCTGTTTATATACATAAAATACAGATATACCTGTCTGATATATGAAGGACACCTACATAGGTAAGTTAATCGGCATTATTAATGCGATCCACTGTGATCCCATTCAACTTATATTACAAATTTGAAAGCGTTAAAATATCCTGTCAGACCATAGTTGCCCTGTGTGAACTTGTCCTAAATTGACAGTGATGTCACTTTTTTTTTTTTTTAATTTTTATTTAATTGCAGTGTCTTGATAAACGTAGAAGTATAGCATAGGTAGAAATTGATGATGAAAGTGTAGTCTTTCTACTTTACCCAGCTATGGACTAGATTGCATTATAGGAGATGCATGTTATCACTTGTTTTATATCCAATTCCTATCAATATCTAGCTCTCTAGCCAGAGTGGCAGAACTTGCCTTATCACTATTGGCTGGCACCCACTTGGGCTGGCCATTTGTAATGAACACCACAACCTCCAAAAATGATGGTATGAAATATCTGCCAGCAGCCCCACAGGCCACCGTGCAGACCTTCCCACAGGAAACCAGTGAAGATGCAATATGCTGGACTATGGTGTATTCATATGATGATGGTTGCCTGTGGGAATCGCATCATAGCCCTGTATATGACGTTGCACAACAGCTAACATAACCAGTTCAGCATTAATGTTATAGAGTTGCCCGTGTGAAGGGGTTCTATGAGAGTTTTTGATGATAAATCCATTGATAGTCCCCTGCAATGAAATCCAGCCATTTATTCAGAACATTTCAGTTGATGTTAAAATTCTTATTGAGGAGGCTTAAAAGGAGCAATTCTGCAGCAAACCAATTGAACCATAGGGATAAGATAACATTTCTTCTAAATTTTAACTAATTTTTAAATGGGGATTTTAACGCATGAAATCCCAATTGGAATCAGTAGGAATTACATTTCTTCCTTATGGAACAGTTTGTTTACCACCACTAGCTTCATTAATAATGCTCTATGGGCCGTATGTTCAAACCAAATCATTCACTTTATAGGGCAGGAGCTAAACATTTCAAAACTCCTCATTGATTTAAATGTGGATTTTAATCCCTTGAATTCTAGAGAGGTCTCCAACGAATTGCAAAGAGGTTAAAATCCCCATTTAAGTAAATAGGAATTTTTAGTTCTCACCTATAGTGCCAATGGTTTGCCCCAGAACTCCCCCACTTTTATTTTGAACATACAGTCCTAAGAGCTGTGTTCAGGAGGTTACAAAGATACCGATCTGGTTCAAACCAACTGCAGCACAGATGACAAGTTATAAAACTCCCTATATACACAAGTGATTTAAATCTACATTTTAACCATTTGAATGCTAGAGGACTACAAGCAATGCACTGGAGGCCTCTCTAGCATTCCTGGGATTAAAACCCCATTTACATTAATCAGAAATTGTATTTGTCTCTTATGGTGCATTTGGTTTGCTCCAGAATGGCGCATATCTATCTTCTAGAATATGGCCCTGAGTGTCCATGTGCAGCACGACATTGCATGACATTGTCATTTCCTTTTTGTAGGCAAGACATCTTTATATATGTGACTTCCACAAGAACCTCATTCAGAGCGTGAGAAACAGAAGGAAAAGGAAAGCCAGTGATGATGATGAGGTTGATTCCCCGGTCCATGACACTGAAACTCCAGAGGTAAAGCTTTGTACTTTACACAGCTCCTATACTTTATCATATTCAGTAATCTAAGGAGGTGCACTTCTGAAGAAAACCAATTGCACCACATGGAAAAAATGAAAGCTCCCAAACATTTGTATAAGGACTTCTCTAGTATACAGGGACCTAAAAGCCACAATGCATTGCTGCTCAATTCATTGGAGACCTTTCTAGCATTCAAAGGGTTAAGAGGCCCTTTTAAATCAATAGAAATACTGCATGTTCTTCACTATAAGGTGAGTATTTTATCAGAAATGTAAGCCTGAAAAATTAACTTGCCTTTCCTCTTCTATTTGGGCTCCCCATCAGGTGGGTAGATAATCCTATATGGAAGGAAGTCCTGTAGAAGATAAAGGGAGAGATGGGGGAATGGATGGATAAGGGTTTTTTGTGGAGTTACCCTATTTTTGAGTGAATATGGTATTGAAAATGTGTATTTCTCTCTATTGTGCAATTGGTTTCCTTTAGGAATGTGCCTGTGTAGCTTATTGAACACAGCCCTTTGGGCCTTATGCATAGAAAAAAAACTCCCCAATTCTAGGACAAACCCCCTGCACCAAAGGGGTAATATAAAAAATTCCCATTGATTTAAATTGGGCGTTTAACCCCATGAATGCCAGAGAGGTCTCCAGTGCATGTAATACTTATGTAGAATTTGTGTCACCTATGGTGCAGTTGGTTTGTTCCAGAATTACTGTAGATTTTTTTTATTTTTTTTTTACATTAACCTTTTGAGTTCCAGAGGGGCACACAACTCATTGCTCCTCAATGCGTTGTGCACCATGCTAACACTTAAATGGTTAAGGACCTTTGAGCTCCAAAGGAGTGTCCAGCACATTGGAATGTAATGTGTTGCCCATTCTATTGGAGCTGACGGGACTAATGTCTCCTGTTGTGAACTGAGATCATCAAAATGTGTTGCATTTCCACAGTAGAAAAGTAAATACCCATTTTAAAATAATAATTTCACTCATAAGTGTTATAATTATCAGCAGTAACTCCTGTGTCACTGAGTCGGTTTATTTTATAATGTAGTACAGTTGTGTATGTTATTGTTTGTTTCACATATCACATCTCCAACCTACTAGGATATCTTTAATAATATGTAATAGTACTTTTCTATAGATTTGAAGGGGGGTGTCAATCTTCGGACCTCCAGTTGGAGTCTACAACAATCCCCAGCCATCAGGACATCCAAAAACTGACTACTACCTGCTGTATTCCTGGGCAACCTGCCTTGCTACCAGCTTGTAATTATGCCAGTGATCCTTAAAATAATGGTGCAATTGGGCTGCACAGTGCACTAGTAATGAATTAGGCTGGCCTAAGGCCTGGGTCTTTTGGGGAAAGCCCCTGATCTTTTTGGAACTGAGCACCTTCCCTGAGACCTTTTTTGGTGGTATTTCCCATTTTAATCATTATGTTAGTTTTCTCATATAGTTGCTTCCCATTTTTTAAGCCGATAACCTATGATCTGAGACTTAGAATCCAATATTTACAACAGAATGCTTGGGGCAATATACACAAAACAATGGAGCAATTTTGAGGCAAACTATATATCATGGCTATTGATTAAAATGGTATTTTTTTCAGGTGAGCAGACCTGATGATAAAGTTAGGCCTGCCTTGTGTGCACTGATGGACCAACAGGGGTCTGAAAACATATCCCTGGTGCACTATTGATCTAATGACAATAGACTGAACTGCAAGACTGTTCTGCACACTGCAGGCCCCCATGGACTTCCTATATTGGGCTCAAAAGTCTGATACCAAGAGTCTATAGAGACTGCACATGCAACCTGCAAAGTTTGTGACTGAGAGCCAAATACTTTCTGTTGCATTCCAGCCATGGGGATCAGTTTTGGGATCCCACTAACAGTGGATAGTAGCCATTTTAAAGCTTCACAGTACATCAATGGCCTTTTTACTCTGTCAGCTGTCATTCTGCTGCTAGAGGAGCAGATGTGATTAAATGTGATAATTGTTCTTTGAATAGGAAATTTGTATTTGTTCCCTATGTTGCAGATAATTTGCCCCAGAATTACTTTTCTTGTGCATATTGCTGATATAATGTAATAATTTTAAGTCATCCCATCCACTTGGATATAACAATTTATTCCTGAAACTAATAAATGTGAATTTTGTAGACAAAGATCAGTATTTTAATGACCATTTTACAGGAGCCTAAAATAACACCTTGATTGAAGTATAAAGTAAACACAAACTAAAGACTTTGCAACACATCTTATAATATGAGAAAATGCCAGTGCTCAGGAAAGCCATTTAATTTTATTGCTATGAAAAACATTGTTTTGAAGGTCACTTCAACATTAAAGAGCTTTTTGATGGTATCATGAAGCAATAAAAACAACCATATTGGTTTCATTGATTTTAGAAGTGCTCATGTGGAAAAAAAAAGTGAAAAACACAAGATTATTTTATTCTATTTTCCAGGTGGACCTATTTCAGTTGCAAGTAAATACACTAAGAAGATATAAGAGGCATTTCAAATTACAAGCAAGACCAGGTCTGAATAAAGCCCAGCTTGTTGAAGTAAGTACTTATGGGCCTGTCTGTGAATAATGGAAGGTTAACTTTTAGACATTTTTTTAGATACAGTGGTTCCCAACCTTTTTTATGTAATGACACATGGTTTAATGTAATGTAATCTTCTGTGATGTGTGTGCACTGAAAACAATATAACTTAATGAAAATATTTGGAAATGTGTGATACATTAATCTTGGTACATTGACACGCACCGTGACACACTTGGTTTAAAGATAAAAGCAGTGTGGCTACCTGGTACAGTTTTTTTCACCCGTGATGTAAACTCCCCTTTGTCCTCCCTTCCACATATGATCCTTATGATGCAGATGGTTTGCTCAAGAATTGGTTCACCTTTCTTTTGTGCATTGGCCCCTAATGTGCTAGTTTTAATGCTATTCCTGCCTTAATACAGGTGAACTATGCAAAAAACACCTTTGCTCAGGTAGATGAATTTTTTAACCTTAAGGATTCAAGAGATGGCATCTATTCTCTGCAAAGCAATGCATTTTAGATATTTCTAGCATCCAAGGAGGTTAAAGTATACACACACAAGTGCAAGGCAGTGGTTCCCACCTTTTTGACCCTTTAACCCTTTGAGTGCCAGAGGGGTACAGAACACATTGCTCTGTAACCCTCTGGTACTCAAAGGGTTAAGGACCAGAGCAGTGAGCAATCTATAACAGACAATCATCAATATAAAGCTCTTAACCCCTTGGTTGCTAGACAGGTCTTCAGTGCACTGCTTTGGTAAACGTTTATATATACTTTTAAATATCACGCCCACCATAAGTTAGAGAGGTGTGTGTGGTGCAAAACCCCACACCCACAATTCAAAATATGTGTTTGGGAAACACAGTTGAGGTGTTCCTCAGTATTTTTGGCACTTTAGATAGTTGACTACTCTGTCTTGTGGAAAATTTGGCCCTACTCATATGTGCATTTTTTTATGTCCAAGATGAGTGTTCAAGTTTTAAAGGGTTAGTAATTCTCGAAATAAAGTTTATTCGTTATGGTAGATTTTACAAAAATAAACTTTTGGAGAAAGTCCTATCTCTCAAACCTTTATGGTTTTAGAGATATTCGGTGCTAAAGTTCCCCCCTCCCTCTCCTTCTCCTGATGCCAGCACTCTACTGACAGCTGGAGATCCGGTCCTGGAACCAGCCAGCGACTCTCCAGCAGAGCCGAAATAGCGGTACTGGAAAATAATTACTTAACTGGAACAGTCTACAAAGTGTGCCTGGTTTGCAAGCATATTTTGTAGACCGTTCCAATGAAGTAGTTCTTTCTAAAGATTGCTATTTCGGCTCTGCTGAAGAGTCGCCTCAAGTCGCACAACTCAAATCTCCTTCTGTCAGCTTTACAGTTGACGTGAGGGAGGGAGAAGCTTTAGCGGCGACTATCTCTCAAACCAAATACTTTATTTTTGTAAAATCTACCATACTGAATAAACTTTATTTTAGACATTACTAACCCTTTAAATCGGGGTTGTGCAACCTAGAAGCCTCCAGCTGTTGAGGAACACAATTGAGGAATACAATTGGCTGACTGGCGATGATGGGAATTGTAGTCCTCAGCCTGGATTGCCTCAGGCTGCCCATCCCTGTTCTCAGTGTAAGTTATCGCAATTAGGACTCTCTCTCCATTTGTATCAGTCTGGACACACATACCATTCTTGTTTGTTATTTTCCCTCTCTTTCTAGCGTGCCAAGTAATATATTGACACTTAATAAATAAAAGGTAAAGTTAGGTCTTTAAAATGCATTTGAGATCTCTACTGAATTAGAGGGCTTGAAATCCTCATTTAAATCAGAGGGGATTTTTATTTCCCCCATATTGCAGTTGGTTTGCTTCAGTATTAAACCACTTTTCCTTTGTACTCTGGATGAAAGCAAATCCTATTAGACAGAAATGGATGCTGCCTAGAACACCAAGTTGTTGAGGTGCCCCTCATGTCTGCTAACCACTCCTATATTCTGATTTGTGTGTGGCCAAATAACCTATTACACAGTGTCATTATTTATTTAACAAAAATAAAGCCAAAATGGAGAAGCCATATGTGAAAAACTAAGTACACCCTTGCTACTTCCATAGAAATTAAGATTCGAAGTAGCAGACATGTGCTGCTAATCAGAAACCCTTGATTAATTGGTCATTCACAAGTGTGACCACCTCTAAAAGAGGCCAAAGTTTTAGCAGTTTGCTTGTCTGGAGCATTCAAGTGTGTGTTAACACAAATCCAAGGAGGAAGGACATCAGCAATGATCTTAGAGAAGCAATTGTTGTTGCCATCAATCTGGTAAGGGTTATAAGGCTATTTCCAAACAATTTAAAGTCCATCATTCTAAAAGTGAGAAAGATTATTAAAAAGTGGAAAACATTCAAGACAGTTGCCAGTCTTCCCAGGAGTGGATGTCCCAGCAAATTCACCCCGAGATCAGACCGTGCAGTGCTTAGAGAAATTGCAAAAAACCCAAGAGTTACATCTCAGACTCTACAGGCCTCAGTTAGCATAATAAATGTTAAAGATCATGACAGTACAATTAGAAAAAGACTGAACAAGTATGGTTTGTTTGGAAGGGTTGCCAGGAGAAAGCCTCTTCTCTCTAAAAAGAACATGGCAACATGGCTTAGGTTTGCAAAGCTGCATCTGAACAAACTACAAGATTTTTGGAACAGTGTCCTTTGGACGGATGAGACCAAAGTGGAGATGTTTGGCCATAATGCACAGCACCAGGTTTGGCGAAAACCAAGCACAGCATATCAGCACAAACACCTCATACCAACTGTCAAGCACGATGGTGGAGGGATGATGATTTGGGCTTGTTTTGCAGCCACAGGACCTGGGAACCTTGCAGTCATTGAGTTGACCATGAACTCCTCTGTATACCAAAGTATTCTAGAGTCAAATGTGAGGCCATCTGTCCGACAGCTAAAGCTTGGACGAAATTAGGTCATGCAACAGGACAATGATCCCAAGCACACCAACAAATCTACAACAGAATGGCTGAAAAAGAAAAGAATCAAGGTGTCGCAATGGCCCAGTCAAAGTCCAGATCTCATCCCTAATGAAATGGTGTGGTGGGATCTTAAGAGAGCTGTGCATAAACAAATGCTCCAAACCTCAATGAACTGAAGCAACGTTGTAAAGAGGAGTGGGACAAAATTCCTCCAGAATGATGTGAGAGACTGATAAAGTCATACAGAAAATGATTACTTCAAGTTATTGCTGCTAAAGGTGGTTCTACAAGCTATTGAATCATAAAGTGTACCTAGTTTTTCACACGTCTTCTTCATTTTGTCTTTTTTTTTTTTGTTAAATAAATCGTGACACTGTGTAATGTGACGTGTTGTTATTCCTCTGAAGTTGTATTTACCTAATTTTTAGACCTGCTAAGGAACAGATGATTGTTCTTATGTCCTGATATGTAAAACCATACAATTCAATGAGGGTGTACTTGCTTTTTCACACTGTAAATGTAGCCCTAAAGATATGTCTCTGACTTTTTACTTACTACAAGTTAAATTATGTGCCTTTAATGTTGCATTTATTTATTTTATGTTTTTTTTCCATTAGATAATTGGATGCCATTTCAGGACACTCCCAGTAAATGAAAAGGACACCTTAACATATTTCATCTGCTCAGTTAAGAACGAAAAGAACAAATCTGATCATAAGACTGACGGGGCTCTCCATTAGAACAAATACAACCCGGTGTTTTTATGGACATTTAAATGGACTTATGTTCAAAGAAAATTGGAGCAGTTTTATGGCAAACCAACTGCACTACTGGGCAAAATAAAAATTCCTATTGCTTTTAAGTGGGGATTTTAACCCCACTGAATGCTAGAAAGGTATCAAACACATTGCAGAGCATTTTAGGGGGTTAGAAATACCACTTAAATCAATGAGAAGCCATTTCTATGGTGCATTTGGTTTGCTCCAGAATTCCTCCATTTTTCTCTGGGACGTAGTGTCCTTAGACCTGCTGGTGATCTCCACAAACTCTGCAATGGAATAACGCCTGTAAATAAAATTAGATATGTTATTTTAGTGCTTTCTGTGGAACTTGTATTTGTTGGAAGCTCAGAGATTTAACTGCTTTTTCTTTAACGTGAACTTTTTTTTGCACGTGTCTGTCAATATTGAACGGGGAGCTGACTACCTACAGACCATGGGTCACATTCAAGAACATTAAGAGGAGCTATTTATGGGCAAACTGTTAAACCGCATATAACCAATTGCACTATAGGGGACAAATGAAGAATTCCATTGATTTATATGGGGATATTAATCTATTGATTGCTAGAGAGATCTCTAACACATTCAGAAGCAATGCGTTGATCACCTCTCTAGAATCCGAGGGTTTAAAGGTCCCACTTAAAACAAGGGGAATTTGTGGTATTTGTTACTTGTCCTCTATGGAGCAGTTAGTTTGATCACCAATTGTTCTTCAGAAGGTTGGCTTCCTGAATATGGTCCTAAGTTTGATCCTACTGTATTCAAATAAAAGCATTTGTACGGTGGCCATGATTTAAATAATCACTAACACCTACTAATAAACCACACTTACTTCAATCTGGACTAAAAAGCCTTATGACCTCTATGAATAAAATCTGCGGGGATTCAGTCTCTAAAATTAATACTGGATATTGTGTCCATGGTGGGAGACATGATTCAGTTTTCAGTTCTCTTTGGAAACCTTAAGTGGGATGAGTTTTTATTTTTAATAACTAACAGTTATGGTTTCCTCTAGGAGCATGATATCCAATACTAATTAAAGATTCATTTTGGAAAACCAGTTCTTGCAGAAATGTGTAAGTCTGTGTTTATTATTAAGGAGTTGTTAGTGTTCTTCTAATTGTCCTTTACACACAGAAAAGGGGGTGAGTTAAAAAAAAAAAAAAAAAGTGTTCATGCTAATTTTTATCAGTTGAAATAATAGCGAAACACTTTTGTTGTGTATTTATTTTGCATCTCTGTTAGGGGCTTAATCCCATTACAGCCAGTTATTTTTTTATATATATATAATCCAGTATGAAGACCATACTCTCAAAAAGTACATTTTTTTTTAGTATTTTTTGCCTTGTTTATGCCAGGTCTCCCATTCACTTAACTAACTTAGACATTCTTATTTGCAACTCTGTAAATGAAAGAATTCTGTGCTGCTGTTGTGGCATGTAGTGTCATAAGATCCATTGCAGTACTGTGACCAGATGCTCTTGTGTGAGCATTTATATAACTTTTTTCGTGAAAAATTTCTACCATGCCAAGCATATACCAGTGTAGGTGAATCTGCAGGCGTCACATGGTGTTAGATTCTGAGCACACAATGTTTTTTGCACAAAAGAAAAGAGGAGCAATTCTGGGGCAATTGATCTGTACCATAGGGCACACCAAAAACATGCTATTAATGTAAATTAGGTTTATAAATGCATAGAAACCCTTTATTTTGAGTTTAGTTTTGTTTACTTTTTTAAATTCATCTATTTTACGGTTTTAGGTTCCTGACAAAGAGCTGCTTGGATCTGTTTCCAGAGAGCTTTTTTTCAGGGACTGTGAAAGAAGGTATATTGATACAATGTAGAAATGATACAACATAAAAAATATAGCATACAGAACAGGTAATTCTGTAGGGTTGGTGTTACATTGTTTCACTGCTTTGATGGTCTCTGCAAAGAGAAATTTGGGCATTGCTCTGTCAAGTTAACAATAGTGGGAAAAAAAAGGCAATGAAAAAAGTATAATCAATTTCATGTTGCATGTTATGCATTTGCTGAATATGTAAAGCTAAAGGGTTACTATCCATTTTTAAAAGCCTTATTTAAATCAGTAGGAGTTTTCCCCATAGACCTCAATGTCACAGGCTCCATTTATTTGACATTTACCTCTATATTCTGACTCAGTGGCATACAACAGTATGCAAATTCCCACCAGTCTGCACCTATACGTATATTAGTTCAGCATGGAAGGGGATGTTTATTATAAAATATTTAATTTTGCAACAAGGACCATAAACACTAAGCACCTATGTAATGATTGCTCTGCTTCGCACAGGAAAATACTTGTTCTATAGGTAAACGTTTCCCTGTATACCCTTATTGACAGAAAGACCCACTGTACATTGCTATGAGTTGATTTTATCTTGTGTCAGCAAATTAGTTGACAGGATCCCTACCCTGTTTATAATTGTCTTATTTTGTTTAACATAATTATTTAACTAAACAAGTATAATTCACACAGCAGTCAAGTACATGTATATAGCTTACTTTTGTGCATTTGATCTCTCTTGTAGTCCACACCTTGTTGTTTCTGATTAAAATCTTGATGAAAAACTGATAAAGACTAGTGTCCCTTATGATCCATTTAGGTCTATTGCAACTTATTGTTTGTTGTGTGGAGGTGTAACCTAGAGGCATTGTTGACTAGAGATCACTATGTATAGGAGACTGCAGATATAATGCAAAAGTAGATTTACCTGACTGCTGTGTGAAGGACACACTTATTTAAAGGAGCTGTAAACTTTTATATGAAACATATGTATTGTAGGGTGTTCCCTGTTGAGTAAAATAAGGGTACTCCCACTGCTGAAAGAGACATATTTTACAGAGTGTTCCAATTCCAATAATTATTCTGTTATATTCTAACGGAGAGGAAAGTCAGCGACATACAGTTCTCCACAAAATGTGATAGAAAGTGCTGAGTCACTTCCTGTCAGAACTTCCAGGAAGTAAACGCACCGTAAATTCACTTACTGATTATTTGAACTGTTCTATCATTTGAATAAAACAACTGACAGCAGTGAGAGTACCCTTGTTTTACTCAGCAGGAAAAGCTCTAGAACATATAGGTTTTCATTAAAAAAAGTTTACTGCTCCTTTCAGTGACAGAGGGGTACGCAACACATTGCAAAGCAATGCGTTGCAAACCCCTCTGGTACTCAGAGTTAAGTAAATGTATTACCTTGAAGGGCCAGTTCTAGTCTTGCTACTGGATGTGGCTGTCATAAATAGCATTATTCTAATGCAAAGAGTCTCTGAACTAATTTAAAGGCTGACTTCAGTAAACCTTCAAGTATGTATTGAGATGCTGAATATCTATGGAACGTCTCTGTATGCTAACCCTTTGTATACTAGAGAGGTCCACAAAGTATTAGCAAAGCAATACGTTGAAAACCTCTCTAGCATCCAGGTGGGTTTATGCGACCGGATGGAAGAGTTGTGTACAAACAGAGCAGTGATGTTTCATTTTGGGGAAAAATGCTATAGATTTTTTCTTCTCAGTAAAACAGAAGTACCCATGTCTCTGGGAGTGGCTTCATTAAGATTTTATTACAAAAAGATCTGTTATGATTACATTCAGTGGAGAGCTGTAGCTTAATGCTCAGCTCGTCGATAGAGCAATAGTTGAGAAAAAAAAATCCGTTTGACACCAGGTGGAGCTGTTGCCAAGTCTAATTAAGCAAAGAAAAATGTTTTAAAAACTCTTTGGGGTAGATTCACTAATAGGTGATAAAGTGGAAATGACATCTCCAGTGATATCACTTCTCCAATTCCTATGTTATTCTATGGAGCCTATTCCAAAGTTAAAGAAATCTTAGTGCATGGACTCTTTAGAATAATATAGGAACTGGAGAAGTGATATCATTGGAGAAGTTATCTCCACTTTATCACCACTTAGTGAATCTACCCCTTTTAGTGACAGTGGGGTACAGAATGCATTGCCTTGCAATGCGTTCCGTACCCCACTGGCACTCAAAGGGTTAAGTTGTATTATCTTTTGCATTAAACCTCTCCCAAAACTGGGTATACACTTGTGTTTTTCTACAGGAGAAACCCTACAGTATGTAATTTTTTTTCATGATAAAATTTTACTGCCTCCAACATGTCAAGTATAACTAAATATGCTTTAAATAGTATAGTATTACTTAAACCTATTTTTTGGTAAGATTTGATCTAGATTGCACAGACATCAATACTGTTAGATATATTCTCTAGAAGTTGCACTTTCCCGACACTGGGATTTTTCACCTCTTAAATATTGTTGGCGTGTAAATGTTACTAACAAATCTCTGGACTCACCTAAATGTACATTATTGTGATGGCTTTAATAAAAAAAATCAAATTTGATATTTGTAGGTGCTAAAAAAGGAGTGATTATGTTTCTTCTGTGTCTGTCACAGTCTAATAATGTCATGTACTCTAGTACTTGCATGGTCTGTTTCTAGGCAATATGGCTCCCAGTGTGAAATTATGTGTGATTATGCATCAAGCAGAACACATCTCCAGAGACAGAAATATCTTCAGTGTTAGATCCACATCAGGACTTGGAGTGCATAAGTATCATTTACCTACAGATCTTCTCACATTTATATGAGACCAGCAGAGAATTACATAGAGGAGAAGCACAGAGTATTACACCAGAACGGCATTGAATCAATATGAGAATCCTGCAGGATATTGCAGAAATGCAGAATACCAAAGGAAAATAAAACATGTAAGCAGAGTGGGGCAAGGCTGAGATGTCAGACAGTGTATAAGTTGTGTGTCTGCCTGTGGGCTGGGGTGGAAAGTGGAACAAAGCTGGGTAAAACAGACAGTGTATATGTGTTTATGTGGCTGCCAGTTGACAGTGGCAAAAGGCTGGGGTATCACAGTGTATGTGTGTTTTTTCCTTTTTTGACATCCAGTGGGGCAAGGCTGGGGTGTCAGTGAGACTGATGTACTAATATCTCTATCTGGGGGGGAGTCATACACAGAGGCTGATGTATTAAAAAGGAATGGAGCCTTTCTAGAGCAAACCGACTGCACTATAGGGGACAAATAATAATTCCCCACGGTGTCACTGATTTATTTGAGACTTTTAACCCCTTGAATGCTAGAGATATCCAGTTCTTTGCTATTCAATGCATTGGAGACATTTAACATTCAAAGGATTAAAACCCCATTTACATAACTGGTAATTGTTTTATCCCTCATATAGTTGGTTTGCCTCAGAATTATCCCAGTCCCATGGAGATTCAAAAGATTATAAATGTGATTTTATACTAAACCTGAAACAGCTCAAAGAGAATTGCTCACAGAGCTTACAATCAACAGTGTATGACTCACATTATCTAAGAGCTAACAATTGACAGTGTATGACTCACGTTATCTAAGAGCTAACAATTGACAGTGTATGACTCACATTATCTAAGAGCTAACAATTGACAGTGTATGACTCACGTTATCTAAGAGCTAACAATTGACAGTGTATGACTCACATTATCTAAGAGCTAACAATTGACAGTGTATGACTCACATTATCTAAGAGCTAACAATTGACAGTGTATGACTCACGTTATCTAAGAGCTTACAATCTACAGTGTATGATTCGCATTATCGAAGTGCTTACAGTCGACAGTGTATGATTCGCATAAACAAAGAGCTTACAATGTACAATGTGTGTACACATCACACCAAAGGGCTTACAGTCTGCAATATTTAACCCACATGGTATCACTTACAATCTTAGAGGAATTACCCATTGTGGGTTCCTGTGACATATAAGCTCTGGTGCCAAGAGTGACCCACATGACTCCACTGAGCATAGTCTATAGTGCACAACCCATATGACACCACAGAGCTTATGGTGTAAAGCAGTGGTTTATGCCCCCTCCTTCCTTACCGCCCTGACTGTACTCTTTGCATGTGTGTTTATATTTTTTTTCATATGTATTGGATTTATTTTAATGTATTTCGAAGACACCAATCCATTATGCATCCTTTTCTGTGCCCCAGACATTTCTATGCAACACCATACGTGGCTTCCTGCCAGTTGTAAACTTGCCACAAGCACAAATATGACACAGTTCTCTGTACCAGTCTTTCCCAAACATGGCACTGCAGAGCATACAATCTATGACCCACATATGAATACATATCTTACACCAGGGCTTAAAATGTGAAGTCCTTTCCTACTAGCCAGACCTGAAAAGTTACTCGCCATTGCAAGCCATAACATACCCACCAGGGCTCAATTTCTACTCGCCAGGGCTCAATTTTCAGTCACCATTGGCTAGTGGCGAGTGGAAATTATGAGACCTGTCTTACACTATATGACACACACAGCCTCACAGAGCTAACAATATAAAAGTAATTGCCCACACATAATAGATTTAAAGGGGCAATATAAGGTCCATACAAGACTCCTTTAACTGAGTGCCAGAGGGGTGTTCCATGCATTGCAATGCAACGGACACCCCTCTGGCAGTCAAAGGGTTAAAAGCATGGTTATGCCTCAAGAGCTATGACAACTGAGGTCCATATTTATAAAAGCAAAGAGGAATTATTCTGGAGTAAACCGAAAACCCCAAAGGGGGCAAATAGGAAATTCCAGGTAAATGAAATCGGGCTTTTAACTTGTTGAATGCTACAGAGGTATTAGAGACTTCTGTAGCATTCAAGGAGTTTAAAAGCTCTATTCAAGTGCATGTACATTTAGGAATGTGTATTAGCACCTATGGTGCATTTTGTTTACTCCAAAATAACTCCAGTTTTCTTTTATAAATATGGGCCTGAGTTCCCAGACCTTAAAGCCTCCTCCCTGTGCTCTGCTTTGGGTGACATTATCACTACACTCTGCGCCAGGGGAGGGCTGGCCTGGGGGGCAGGGGGGCAATTGCCCCCTGGGCCAGTCATATATCTGGACTGGTGGGCCACTCCGGCTTGTTGCTGCAAATGGAGATACATTAGTGATACCACAGAGCTTACAACTGACATGGCGCTACAATCCAAGTGGATCTACACTAGTAGCATAACTCATTTCTCTTATATGGCATCACTAGTGCAGCTTTACTTACATTATAAGCTCTGTAGTTTCACCAGTGTAACCCCATTTCAATTGTAAGCTTTGTGGTATTGCTTGCCTTACTTCACAACACTAACCCTTTGAGTGCCAGAGTGGTATGCCATGCATTGCAAAGCAATGCGTGGCATACCCCTCTGGCACTCACAGGGTTAATGGCAATTTTAAAATTAACAAAAGGGGGTAGGTTGGGACAGTGGGCTGGAACGATAGTAAAATTGGGCCACTTGATTGTAATTGCCCTCCAGGCCACAAGTTGCCAGCCCTCCCCTGCTCTGCGCTCATGTGAGATTTTTCTCCTGTCTGCTGAAGCGAATCAATGAGCTTCTATAGAGTTGAGAGAAATCTCCCATGAGTGCTGAATGAGAAGCTGATGTCTCTCAGGATTGCTGATTGCCCTAATCTGCCAGGCAAACTGGAACACAGTGTAGGAGTACATAACTATAGGAACTCAGTCAAGCAAGTAAGAGTATGGACTCATCACTGCCCCTTTAACCCTTTGAGTGCCAGAGAGGTATCGAACGCATTACAACTTAAAGGGATAGTATTACTTCGTTTTAACTTTATTTTATTTAGTAGGCATTAAAAAAAACATGAAGAATGATATAAGTCTTATCTCTCAAACCTTTATGGTTTATGAGATATTCACAAGCAAAGTTTCCCCTCCCGCCCCTTTTTCCTAGTGTAAGCCATCTCTTCTCAGATGTGGAATGCAGTCCATAGACTGGACAGATAACAGAAGGGGACACTCTTATTCCTATGAAAACAATGAAAGCCCTGCCCCTCTTGACAAGCTTTTCAGGTTTTTCCCTTATCTTAATTGAAGATTGCCCCTCTCTGCAGTCTACCTGGGCACCTCCCTTCTGCTCTGGTTGAACAGTGTGACATCAGTAAAAGGGGCGGGAGGGGGACACTTTGTCATTGAATTACTCTGGAACTACAACTCTGACAGAATTGAAATAACACTCTCCAAAGTCCAAATACTATGATGATTAATTAGAGCTGCTTTTATTATGAAACATTACTATCCCTTTAATGCTTGGATACCTCTCCATCACTCAAAGGATTAAATCTATTATGAAAGATATTATTTGCAAAACATTGTTAATGCAGTTGACATACTGAAAGACCTGGAACAATTCTGGGGCAAATCAACTGCATTGTAGGGGAAAAAATAAAAAAATCCTCAAATTCCCACTGATCTAAAGGAGAAGTAACACATCCTAGTTGTGACCTGGTCGCTTACCTTACTACAGGCAGAAAATTCTAATTAATTTTGTTTTTATCACTTTGTTTAACCCCTAGAGTGCCAGCTACTTACGCCGCAAGAGTGGACACAGCTGTACCTGCTGTGCCACGCTCGTACGGCGTAAGAGTGAAATGCGGTCACTGCATGAGCCGGTATAACCGGCATGCAGTGGCCGCATTAAAAAAAAAAAAACCCTGGCACTCATGGGGAGGCATGAGGATCACTCCTCATGCCTCCCCAGTTATTGATCTCCCAGCCGATCGGGCTGGGAGATCAATAAACACACAGGAGAAACAGAGTTTCTCCTTCCCCCTCTCTCCTACCCGAACTTCCGGGTAGGAGTGGGCGGGACCGGGGGAATCCTCCAAACGTCATCGGTGACATGGTCACCGATGACGTTAGGGAAGTTTCCCCGGTCCTGTTCACTCCTACCGGTGGTAGGAGAGAAGGGCAGGAGAGCTCTTGCTCTCCTGCGGTCGCATCATTGATCTCCCAGCCTATCGGCTGGGAGATCAATGACTGGGGGGACACCAGGAGGGGTCCTGATGTCCCCCACGAGGTCTGAAAAGTATTTAAAAAAAATAAATAAATTAATTTAAAGTAACCCTGTGAGTGCCACAGGGTCCCAGCACATTGCTTTGCAATGTGCTGGAGACCCCTGTTGCACTCACAGGGTCAATTCTTTGGGGGGGATTTTTTTTTTTAAAGACCTCATTGGGGGGATCAGGGGGGATCCTGATGCCCCTCAATGAGGTCTATAATTGGGGGAAAAAAATTTTTTTTTTTAACCCTGTGTGTGCCACAGGTGGGGGTCCAATGCACCCCCCCCCTCCTGTGGCACACACAGGGCTTTTATCATTATTTTGTTACCAGAGATTGTTGGGGGGCCATCAGGATTGCTCCTGATGGCCCCCCAACAAGCTCTGATTACAAAGTAATGATAAAAAAAAAATTAACCCTCTGAGTGCCACAAGGGTCCAATGCATTGCTCTGCAATGCGCTGGAGACCACGGTGGCACTCACAGGGACACTTTTTTTGATAACTTTTTTTTTTTTTTTTGGTAAGACCTCATTGGGGGGATCAGGGGGGTTTGTATACCCCTCAATGAGGTCTATAATAAAAAAAGTAAATACAAAAAAAATTAACCCTGTGTGCGCCACGGGGGGGCAATGTAGCCCCCCTTCTGCGGCACACACAGGGCTTTTATCATTACTTTGTTATCAGAGATTGTTGGGGGGGTCATCAGGATTGCTCCTGATGGCCCCCCAACAAGCTCTGATTACCAAGTAATGATAGAAAAAAAATTAACCCTCTGAGTGCCACAAGGATCCAATGCATTGCTTTGCAATGCGCTGGAGACCCTTGTGGCACTCACAGGGTCACTCCGTTTGTGGACATATATATATTTTTTTTACTAAGACCTCATTGGGGAGGGATCAGGGGGTCCTGATGCCCCTCAATGAGGTATATAATAAAAAAAAAAAAAATTAAAAAAAATGTAACCCTGTGTGTGCCACTGGGATAGGGGTTCAATGCAGACCCCCTTCCTGTGGCACACACACAGGACTTTTTATCATTACTTTGTGATCAGAGCTTGTTTGGTGGCCATCTGAATACAAAGTAATGATAAAAAATTAACCCTTTGTGTGCTACAGGGGCCCAATGCATTGCTTTGCAATCCACTGGACACCCCTGTGGCACCCAAAGGATTATTTTTTTTTCCCCTTTTATTTTTTATTTCGACCTCATTGTATGGGTTCTGATGCCCCCAACGAGGTCTACACAAAAATATTGGGGGGAAAAGCCCCAAAAAATGCACGTGCCACAGGGGGGGTCCAACGCAGTGCTTTGCAATACGTTGGACCCCCTGTAACACACACACACCCTTTTTTTTTTTATTATTCTGTTTTTAGACCTGGATGGGGGACACCAGGAATATTCCTGACACCGCCTCCCCAACGAGGTATGAATACAAAATAATAATTTAAAAAAAAAAAAACTCTTTGTGTGCAACAGAGGGTCCAACGCATTGCTTTGCAGTGCATTGGGCACCCTTGTGGCATGCACAAAAAATGCCTCCGATTCCCCCCCCCACACACACACACACGTACCGTATTCCCCTGCCTGGTTCCATAGCCAACTGGCAGTCCCATTCCCCAGCCTGACTCCCAGCCTGTTTCCACTGCCTATTGGTAGACTCAAAGTACCAGTATGCACTAGATTCAGGCTGGGAATCAAACTTTGTATGAGGGGGACATACAGTGCACACTGTTAGTCACAGATCTCCCATACACACTCTCAGACACTGCCCCACCATCTCCACTATCCTTGCTCCTCTGCTCATACCCTCACACACTGCCTAATCCCTCACCCTCCCACACTGTTACACTGGTAGTCACAGGTCCGCACTTATACTGGCTGACGCCCTAGCTTCTTTCATCTGTTAGCCATAAAATCACACATACACTGTTTGCTTTCCCATTCCTATTTCACTGGTAGCTACGCTCCTGTCACTCAAATTGGTATGTCAACCCACAGCAGCTGAGTACCATTTTTCTTAGGCTGGCAAGAAGTCCTCCTAGGAAATCCCACGCCATTGAACCATTTTAGTATATTTGAAGTGACTGAAGTGTAAAAGAAATGTTTGTTTGTTTTCCTGTAGCACCACATTCTGGAAATAGTTGTGCCAACTAACTTAGGGGTAAAAAGGCAAGTGACCCCTCATTAGATGCGGCATGTTGTCTTCTTTCCAAAATGGTATAGTTTATCTACCTTTTCTTCACTTCTGAAGGTGTTATAGCCATTTTCATAGAGGCAAGTCAGGTTTGAGAAAATGTTAGAAACATCAGTTTGTAGTAGGTGTAGTTTTCTACTTCTAGCACTCCCTAAGGTAGTTCAGCTCATACCAATGGGGTGTCGTTTGACTCCTAAGAGCACTAGCTAACGAATGCAGTTGAAAATTCCATGGTTTTCACAGAGCTCCATACATTTGAAGGGGCAGAAATGTAAGAAAATGCCTTTTTTTTCATTAGCGCCACCTCCTGGAAGCATTTGTGCATGCCAGCCTTTGGGTATGAAGGCAAGTGACCCCTCATTAGATGCGTCAGGTTGTTTTCTTTCCAAAATGGCATTGTTTCTCTACCTTCCCTGCATATCTATTATGGTTATAACCATTTTAGTGCAAGCAGATAATTTAAGAAACAAAAGTGTCAGGTTTACGTACGTGTTCCTAGCACCCACATATTGTATGTTAAGCCACACAAATGGGCTACCATTTTTCTCATGTTGGTAGCAGGTACTGAATACAGCAGGAAATGTTATGGTTTTCAAAGATTTTAGTATCTTTGAAGTGGTGGAAATGTAAAAAAAACATGTATTTATTACCATAGCGCCACCTTTTGGAAATATTTGTGCACTTCAGCCCAGGGGTAGAAAGGCAAGTGACCCCTCATTTGATGCGGGAGAATGTCTACTTTCTAAAATGGTATACCTTTTATACCTTTCCATCATGTCTCTAACAGTTATGAACATATTAGTACAAGCAGCCATTTTCGAAGAAGCAAACAGGTAGGTGTAGTTATGCTTTTCTGGCACCCCTAAGGTATGTTGATTCATTCCAATGGGGTGTCATTTTTCTCCTAAGAGCACTAGCTAATGAATACAGTTGGAAATTCCATGGTTTTCACAGATTTCCATACAGATGAAGGGGCAGAAATGTAAGAAAATGCCATTTTTTTCCTATAGTGCCACCTTCTGGAAGCATTTGGGCACAACAGGCTTGGGGTAAGAAGGCAATTCACCCCTCATTAGATGCGGCAGGTTGTCTTCTTTCCAAAATGGTATGGTTTGTGTAGCCTTTCTTCACTTCTCTAGTTGGTATAACCATTTTTGTACAGACAAGTAATGTTTGAGAAAATGTTAGAAAAATTAGTGGTTGCAATAGGTGTAGTTTGGTACTTGTAGCGCCCACTAAGGTAGGGGAACTCATACCAATGAGGTGTCATTTTTCTCCTAAGAGCACTAGCTAATGAATACAGTTGGAAATTCCATGGTTTTCACAGATTTCCATACAGATGAAGGGGCAGAAATGTAAGAAAATGCCATTTTTTTACTATAGTGCCACCTTCTGGAAGCATTTGGGCACAACAGGCTTGGGGTAAGAAGGCAATTCACCTCTCATTAGATGCGGCAGGTTGTCTTCTTTCCAAAATGTTATGGTTTGTGTAGCCTTTCTTTACTTCTCTAGTTGTTATAACCATTTTTGTATAGACAAGTAATGTTTGAAAAAATGTTAGAAAATTTAGAGGTTGTAGTAGGTGTCTTTTTGCACTTCTAGCATCCCCTGTGGTAGGTGAACCCAAACCAATGGGGTGTCATTTTTCTCCCAAGAGCACTAGCTAATGAATACAGTTGTAAATTCCATGGTTTTCACAGATTTCAGTACAGTTGAAGGGGCAGAAATGTAAGAAAATGCCATTTTTTTCCTATAGTGCCACCTTCTGGAAGCATTTGGGTACCACAGGCTTGGGGCAAGAAGGCAAGTTACCCCTCATTAGATGCGGCAGGTTGTCTACTTTTCAGAAATATATAGTTTTATATAGTTATTCCACTGTTTTAGGGTAGTTTTACCACAAAAACCCTAGAATGTGCATTTTAGTTTATAAAGTTGAAAATGTCATTTTGCGCTGCTGGTGATTAGGGCTCTACGCTAGCCTTGGACTTAGGTAAAACTATACAAATTTGGTATTTTTTTACTCGGGGGACTCTGGGCTTTTTCAAATAATTGAAACTTTTTCAATCGAGGTAAATGTTTTTGATACATAGTATGTGATTTTAGCAAAATGAGTAAATTTTCACTTTTTTTTGTCATTATGACATCATAGCTTTTTGCACGATGTAAAATTCTCTTCATGTAAGGTATCACGAGAAAGCACAATTCGTTCTGAAAAAAACAATATATAGTTTTCCATATTTAACTAAAAATCCCCAGAGGAAATCAAGCCTAAACAGAAGGATAGCAAAAATGTTGAAAAAGTGTCTGGCCTGCAGGATTCAGAAAATGGCCCGAGCCTCTGGCACTGAAGGGGTTAACAGAACAAAGTTAGTCCTGATTTCATTTCCATGGAGGCCGAAATGACAGTTAATGGCAGGTTTTTAACTAAAGCAGGCAGAGTACATGAGCCTGCTTAATGCTTTAAGGATCATAGGAGTGTGCAATACATTGTGAAGATTACCATGTTTCTGTGCTGTGATCCTTCTAGCAGCTGTCAGGTCCTACACAACCCTACAATGTTATCTCTTGAGCAAAGCCACAAGTAGAAATTTGAGGGGTCAATAGGATTTTCTTGCCATAGTATGTAAATGTTATGTCTACTTTAACACCTTGATTGTCAGCGAGGTATCCAATGCATTGCTTTGTAAAAAAAAAAAAAAAAAAAAAAAAAAAAAAATGGTGACCTCTCTAGCATTCAAAGGGTTAAAAGCCTAATATTAATTAATGTCAATATTTATTTGTCAGAGGTGGGGGAGCTGGTTTCCTCCTGAATTACTCCAATTCTCCATAGTACATTGTCAAACTTTAATTCATAGTTTTTCCTAACATTCGTGAAGGAAAATCAGGATTTTATTAAAGACATAGAGGCGAGTATTATGCATATAACTCCATCTTTACTCTCAGCAGCAAAGTTTAAACATTTAATGTATAAACAAACAAACTTGATAAACAGGTAACCACACCTCTTACACAGGTAACCAATCCACCCTCTCCCAGGTGTATAAGACTGTCATTCTGTAGGATTATTTCCTCTTTCTTTGATGAAGTAAACTGGATCAAACACCAAAGGAACTGTGATATAACTTGAAGGTGATGAATGTCAATTTCCATCATGAGAACATGTCCACCATAAATTCGATTAACCTAAAAGGATATAAAAAAGAACAAAACAAAGGGTGGGTTATATATAGGGAGGGATAGTACTCGCCTCTGTGTCTTTAATAAAATCCTGACTTTCCTTTACGAATGTTAGGAAAATCTACGAATTCACCAGGTCAGAAGGTGCAGTTGATCTTGAAGAATAAGATTGTGAGGATTCCCGTCAGGATCCCTCAAAAGTAGGCGATAAGGGATTATGTAACTGGGAAAATCTATGAAGAGCTCAAGAAGTAGAGGGAACCATGGCTGAGATGTCCAAAAGGGAGTGATTAAGACCAGAGTGACTTCCTTTTTCCTGACCTGGAGGATGATCCTGGGTATCATGTTGAAAGGAGCTGAAAAGATCTAACGTTAACAGGCCTCAGATTGAATTCAAGTGATCAAAAGTTAAGCTGTGGAGCATCCAATCGCTGGAATCTGTTAAGTGCCTGGAGTTCCAGTCCACGATGGTGTTGGCCAGGCCTGGAAGGTATTCTGCCTGGGTAGAAATGTTCTTTGCCAGACAGAAGTGCCAGAGTTCCTTGGCCAGAATAGCCAGAGTTTTGGACTTCATTCCACCTAGATGGTTGATGTATTGGACAGCCGATACATTGTCCGTCTTCAATAATATACAGCAACTGGACGAATGCTTTGTAAAACTCTTTATTGCGAAAGAACCTGCAAGAAGTTCCAAGCAGTTGATGTGCATTTGTCTTTCCAAGAGGGACCATTTTCCTCCTGTGGTGACATTGCCACACTGGGCACCCCAGCCTAGAGTACTTGCATCGAATTCAATAATGATCTCTGGAGACATACCGAAGATTGCTCTCCCGTTTCATGCCTCCATGTGATTTAGCCACCAAATCAACTATTCTCTTGCGTCTAGAGACAGGGGAATGAAGTCCGTATAACCAAGACCGTTGCTGGGATGTCTGATCTTGAGCCTTTGTAAGGCTCGATAATCGAGCGGTGCTAGAAAGATAGCTTGTATTGACGCGGATAGGAGACCTACTATTCTCACTGATCTTCTCAGGGATATCGTATCGGCTTTCAGAATGGATCTGATTTCCCGTCCAATATTTTTTAATTTGCTGCGGGGTAATCGAAGAGTGGAATTTCGAGAATCCACCATGAAAGCTAGAAATTCAATGACCTGAGACGGGTGAATCACCGATTTTTTTTCCAGTTTATGATGAATCTGAGATCGGTAAGAGTCTGAATGGAGAGCTGGAGATGATCTTTGAGAACTTCCATATCCTGGGACATGATTACCATATTGTCCAGGTAAACAATCATGCGAACACCCCTGCTCCTTAAGAAGGAAACAACCAGTTTCATAATCTTGGTGGAACACCAAGGGGCCTATGAAAGGCCGAATGGAAGGAAAGTGAACTGCCATATGTTTCCTTTCCATATAAAATGAAGAAGGTTTTGTTGATTTTGGACGATAGGTATAGTTAAGTAGGTATCTTTCAGGTCTAACTTGACCATCTAGTCTAGTGGCATGAGAAGGTCTCTGAAGCAGTGAATGCCTTCCATTTTGAAATGCCTGTAAAGAACAAATGTATTCAGGTCTTTCAAATTTATAATTGGTCGTACCCCTGAATCTTTTTTTGTGTACCAGGAAGACATTGCTGATAAAGCCTGGTTCCAGTGGAAGGGCTAAAGTGATGGCTTCTTTCTTTCGAAGTTTTAAGATGTCTAAATCTACAAATTGGAAATCCTCTTTTGAGAAGTGGATAGAATTTAGCATTTTCTGTTGATAGGGAGGTGTGTAAAATTCTATCTGGTAACCTCGAATCATTTGAAGTACCCATTGATCCAAGGTTATCAGCGACCAAGTGTGGAAAAAATGGGTGAGTCTGCCACACACTCTTTCCTCGGAGAGGGAAGAAAAGGCACTTACCTGAGAAGGGTCTGGAACGCTGAAATCCTCAGGGGTTCTTTCCTCTACAAACTCTGCCGCGTGGTGGGTAGAAAGGAGGAGGGGGTCTGTTCTCTTGGACATAGGATTTGCTATTGAACTTGTTTGGGTCTGGTGAGTTCCTATATTACCCACTAAAGGAACTCAATGTTCGGCCGGGAAGTCGACCTTTACCCTTCCCGGCCCTGACAAAAACATCTATTGAATACCTTGTTCATTGACATTTGTGCTTTGTCCAGGGTTGTGAAGGTGCCGACAAACTTTCCCAAGTTTTTAATGAATATGTCACCGAACAGGAGTCCATTAGTCTCCAGGCCAGCCACAGTGGCCGCCAATTCAGAAAGTTTTGGGTCTATTCATAGGAGTATAACCCTACGCCTTTCAGTGGACAGTGCCGTATTAGCGTTCCCTAGAAGGCAAAATGCCCTCTGGATCCAGCCTCTTAAAATATATAGATTTATATTGGATGAAGATGAAATAGCCTCTTGAGTCAGGTCAAAAATTTTTGATAGGGGGACTTCAATGTCTAAGAGTTTATCTTGGCATTGTTTCAACTAATGTTCAACACCCTTTCTGGGATCTTTCCCCGATTTAGATATATAATGGGCCATCTGAGGGTCCATGATTGGTGTTTTACACGTCTTGTTTATAGGCGTCTGGGGCATTTGGACCTTAGTTTGTTCCTTGCCTTAGGGCTTAGACCTTGTCTTAGTTCTTTTTCTCTGATATCTATCCATCCCGAGATGAGGCTCTTTTTGGTGGGGGTGGCCCACCTGTCTCGGTGCCAGATACACTGGGCAAGTCATTATGAGAACGGTTAAGTTAGGACAATGTTTGGTCTTTTTCTCTCTTTTTCCCCCCTATATGAATTTGAGTTTCTTTGTCAGTAGGCATTAAGGTCACAGAAGAATTTTCTACAGGATGTGGAGAAACATCCAAATAGAGTGCTGTTGCATAACGTCCGCTAAGGACTTTTCTAGGATCACAGATAACTGGCCCATACAAGAAGAAATGGCATTGGAAATAGATTTATTGACTGAATATGTTCATTCTCCAGATTCACATCCTCACGACAGTCAAAGTGTACAGAGGCATTGTCTTCCACTAGGAAGTGAGGAGGAATTTTATTACCCTTTAAGGGAGTATGAGGAGATTATTTTCTTATGTGACATATTATTTGAACAGTAATGAAAGTATACAAGAGGCTTTGTAGTTTAGGAATATATGCTTAAAGGGGGAAATATATAGGGAGTGCAGTTTGAGACAAAAACTGAAGCACAGTGACAAAGTAAATATGCTAATATATCACCACAGAATAATGTCGCTAAGAGAAGCAGAGAGGGCGTCCGGAGAAGCAACGAGTAACCTCTGAATGTATTTTGCGCCAGCCAAAAACTTGCGCTTGCACAGAAGGAAGAGAATGAGTAAGCTTCCCAGAACCAAGATGGCGAAACGTGGTACTTTTACTGATGTAACACTGCTCAGCCACAGCAGAAGGGAGGTGCCCAGGTAGACTGCAGAGAGGGACAATCTTCAATTAAGATAAGGGAAAAACCTGAAAAACTTGTCTAGGAGGGCAGGGCTTTCATTGTTATCACTGTAAGAATATTCTCCCCTGCTGTTATCTGTCTGGTCTATGGACTGCATTCTACATCTGAGAAGAGATGGCTTACACTAGGTAAAAGGGGCGGGAGGGGGAAATTTTGCTTGCGAATATCTCTTAAACCATAAAGGTTTGAGAAATAAGACTTATATCATTCTTCATGTTTTTTTAATGCCTTCAAAATAAAATAAAGTTAAAACGAAGTATTACTATCCCTTTAATTTGTGGCGTTTCTTTGGATTTCTTTGTGTATGTTTTGGGTCTAAAACTTTTGTAAAGTGAAAGTTTTTTAAACTTTCAATAGGCCAAAGAAGCAGCCTTCTGGGTGTGGCACCCTATCTTAATAAGTGGATTAACCCTTGAAGTACCCTATAGGTTTTACATAGGATTGCTATAGTCATGTTTATGAGATATGGTGCATGGAGTTGGTATACTGTCTAGACATATATTATTGGATTGATTCCAAGTATATTCTTGGTATAATCTCTGACTGACTATATTAATTGCAATGTATATGTTTTATTCAAAAGGTATGCAATATTTGAAATCAGTATATAATTAAATTATAGTGATCTATATCTGGGATTTTATTCCAGTTAGTCTAAACTTTGCTATTGCATATGGTACAAGGAGAATTGTCAGAGGGCCTGACAACCTACCTTAAATCTCAATTAGCATAGTTTATACAGTTTCTGGGACAGAAGGTATTCATATACACTGCTGCCAACTGTATTTTATTAATTGTATGGATCAATTATTCTTTTCTATGCTGCTGAGTGCAATTATTGTTCTCTAATACCTCTGAATATACCTATGTGCGGTTAACTCTTTAATTGCTGGTAATCCTAATGGTGATAATTGTGGTTTGAGTTACTGTATATCTATTGTAATTGCTGATCACTCATTTATATCATTGTTGCTTACACTTTTTATATATATATATATATATATAGTATATTGTACTTTAATAAATTATATATATTTTTGCACAAATATGCGGGATTGATTATCTTAATCAATTCTTTACTGTGAAGTAGCATGTCAATACCTAATACAGTGTGAAGTTCTCAAAATTATTTAATATTGTCATTTATCTATTTATGTGAAGATAACCAAACTGATTGTTTCTCTTGTTTTAACCCCTTGGATGCCTTCAACATAACTGGTTCAACAGAGTTATATACATAATATGAGTCTCCATGGCTTGACATAAAATCCTGAATTTTCCCATAGTTGTTTAAGGGGGCACTTTCACATTGGCTTTAATGACATTGATTTTGCCTTTGAGTACAGAAAGCATTTTCCAGGTTGACAGAGATTGACACATTTAATAAAAAACATCAGGTTACTGAGAAACTTTAATAACAACAGCAAGTACCCAGAGGAATTGATGTTCAGTTTCTGACAAGTTTGCTTCATTTATCCATCCTGCCTCCCCCAGGAATTGTCCATCCTTTCAATGAGTCATCACTCTTTGTCACTGAAAATTGCTCAGTGGGGATTGTACCCTCCTGCTGAATCTTCTTCCCCAGCACATAGCAACTTGGCATACTTGATTCATTGCTCCTAAACGAAAGCTCTAGTCAGCTATAAGTCTTTTTGAGAAAACTGTATATAGCTATATTTGTGTGCTTTAACCAGCAGGGTGCACAATGCATCACTAAGCAGTGTGTTTCAAACCACTCTGGTCCACAAAGGGTTAATCCACCCTTTTTGCGAAAATATTAGCAATTTGGCACCTTAGGGAATAAATACAAATTCTCATTGATTTAAATGGGAATTTTATTTTTATTTGAAATGCACTGGACACCCCTATAGCACTCTAAGTGTTAAACCTCTACAGCATTGTACTTTCACAGAGATCTGCAGATTTGGATGATGTCAATACTTCACTCTGAGCTTCTGGGAGAATTTTTTGATTGGTTAGAATTGGGTTTGTACTCCTCCAATGCTAGAGAGGTTTCCAAAGCATGGAAAAGTAATGGGGACCTCGCTAGGGTCCAAGGGGTTGTTCCTCGTGTGCACTATTCCCTACACAGCTTTTATTCTCATTAAATGTTCTATTTAAACTGCCCTATAATTCAGATTTTTTTAATGCTTTCCAAACAGTTTAGATGTAATAGTTGGGGAGTCTAATCTCACGAGAGTTTTGTCCTCTGGCTTGGACAGATAACACATACATAATTAGTCACATGTCTCTCCACCTGCTAAAACATATCCGTTTCCACCAGATGGGTAGAATAAATCAATAAGGGGGAATTATCATGCAAATCCATTCAAGATGGAAGCTTCCATTAACAGGAGGACTTGGAAGTCCTCATCAAATAAACCCTCCAAAATCTTAATTTTAGACAAAAATAAAAACAATGTAAACTTTGTATATTTACTTAATAAACAAAACAATTTTTAAAGTGTTAGGTGCATTTTACAAGTTCTAATCCATCTGAAAATGTAATGGCTTCTTCCAAGTTATTCATAACAGCTTGTTCAAGTGACCTTAGTTATGAAACAAAGGACTGCAATTATGTAAGGTTAACATTTATTTAAGGTTAATTAAGCTTAAAGGATCACTAGCACCTAAACATGAAATTGCTCGATAAATACTTTCAGTCATTTGCTTTTCTTTTGGTACCCCCCTGGTGACTGATATATGCCACTATGGTGGTATTTCCAAATTGGATCCAAATAGTCCTTCAATAGGGTTGTCCGGGTTTAAAAAGCTTTGTGGACTGCCTGAGTTCCATTATTTTGAGTGGGAGAGTTGCCTCTTGTTCTAACCATAATCCCTGGGCAGAAATCTGATTGCAAACATCTCACCACCCTGTCAGGCTTGAATTGATGGTGATTATCATCCATTTCTGGGCTGAAAACAGTTTTGTACTGAAGTGGTTATCCGTGGTAATTTTGATTTGGGACATTGTCTTGAATTGCGTAAGCCAGTTGTTAATCATGGGAACAGTGTTCAGTGTTCATTTTTTCCATGGTAATTTCTGCCTAAAGAGAAACCCATATATATTTTCACCTTTATGCTAACACCACAATTCCATTTTCTGCCTATTCAATGGTGGCAAAAGTTCCTGCCTCCATACTTTACAGACCCAAAATGTCCTGCTCTAATGCAGCATGTTTTATAATAATAGAGAGGAGGCAGGGAGAGAGAGAGAGAATTTTTAAAAACTTGCTTTGGAGTGCTGTCTAGAACAATATAAGCAGCAGGAGGGGTTGAAGGGCTGCTGCTGATGAATACAAGGTAGTTGTGTCCAACAGCAGCAGCAGCAGCAGTGAAGGTATCCCACTTCCTGCCCAGTCCCCTGACATCTACCCTACAGATCTGGGGAAGTATAATAAAAAGGACTCACCAATGATACTAGTGATTATGGTGATGAAAGAGAGGGTGGAAGAGGATCTGGTGTTGAAGAGAGTATGAGAGAGTTATTGGCAGAAAGTGATAAGGAATGGGAGAAAGAGATGCATGTTGGAATTGGCATCACCAGCACTGAAAGTTTGCCATTTGCTGCTAATTCCTCCTGCTGAGTCATCCGAGACATACATTTATCTGTTATGACAGCAAGCTGATTACCAGACTAGTATGTCACAGATGACCGTGGCTACCATAGCATTGGGTTAAAGCAGAAGTGATATGGGATTAAGTCAGGTAGATGTGGTCCTACTTACCACTGCTGGTTCTAGCACTGAGGCAGCAGCCCATGCCCGAGCCATTGCAGATGCATCTGGAGAAGAAGTCCATTCTTCACCTTCCCCTCATTAAAATCATGGGTTTTGGATTATTTTACCTTGGGTCAGGCACAGTGCTGTCATCAGCAACTGCACTGTGCACAGTGAGTGATAAGGTAGGGAAAAGGGGAAAGGAGTGGACACACCTTGGCACATTGCTCTCATTATTATGATTATTATTATTATTATATAGCACCAACTTAGTTCGCAGTGCTGTACAATAAGGAACAGATATACAGAGATATTAAATAGTACAAATCAAATGTGGAGAACAGAAGGATCAGAGGGCCCTTCTCATGAGAGCTTACAGTCTAGAGGAAGGTTGGTTGGACACAGAAGGTGTAGGTGCTGTTGGGTATAGGTGCCTCCTGCCACATGAGCTGCTGGTCAGTGGGCGGGAGAGAGAAGTGCTATTGAGTGCAGTGGTCCAGGGAAGGGGTGGTTCTTGGTGATAATATTTATGGAGGTAGTTGATATGCTTCCCTGAAGAGGTGAGTTTTCGTGGAGCATCTGAAGGCTAGGGGAGAGTCTGATGGGGTGGGTGAGGGAATTCCAGAGCTGAGATACCGCACGGGAGAAGTCCTGTAGGCGGGAGTGGGAGGATGTAATAAGAGCAGTGTAGAGGAGAAGATCATGTGAAGAACGAAGATGGCAAGTGGGAGTGTATTTGGAAATGAGAGATGAGATATAGGGGGGTGCGGTGTTAGTACGGGCTCTATAAGTTAGCACCAGAATTTTGAATTTAGTTCTATATGCTAATGGGAGCCAGTGTAGGGATTGGCAGAGGGGATTGGTGTTAGAGAAGCAATGAGTGAGGTAGGTTAGTTGTGCAGCGGAGTTCATTATGGACTGTAGTGGGGTTAGTCGGGTGAGAGAAAGGCCAATTAGTAGTGAGTTACACTAGTCAAGACGGGACATGATGTATGTTTGGATTAGAATTCTAGTAGTGTCTTGGGTGAGGAACGGTTGGATTCTAGAGATGTTGCAGAGGTGGAGGCAGGATGAGTTTGAGATTGACTGGATGTGAGAATGAAGGATAGGGCAAAGTCAAATGTGACCCCCAGGCAGCGTGCTGTAGGGTTTAGTGTGATGGTAGTGTTGTTGACAGTGAGGGTAATATCAGGGGTAGGCCTGGTAAGAGAGGGAAGAAAGATAATTAGTTCGGTTTTGCCAAGGTTAAGTTTGAGTTGATGGGAGGACATCCAGGAAGACACAGCAGACAGACAGTCAGATACCTGGGTCAGGAGGGAAGGGGAGAGGTCTGGGGAGGACTTGAGATTTGAGTATCATCAGCATAGAGATGATGGTAAAACCCAAAGGAGTTTACTAGTTTCCCAAGGGATGCAGTATAAATTGAGAAGATCAAGGGGCCCAGGACTGAGCCCTGAGGCACTCCTGCATACAGTGGGAGGAGTTGAGCACATGAAACATAAATACCATGACTTTTACGTTAAGCATGTGAAACCCTCTTCCAAAAAAAAAGTGCTGCTGTCACTGTGACCCTTGTCCCTCCTCAAAGGCAGAAAGAATAGTGGAGAAATTAGCACAGAAAACAAGAGAAACCCCCCAGCAGCCTGGAAATTCTATGATGAATGTAACACCTGCATCATTGTCATCTTCTTGTGCTAGTGTCCAGGTATGGGAAAATATTCCCCATTGTCTCCACATATACCCTCAGAGTCCTCTTCATCCTTGATGGTACTACCATTGCCTCCATTAACATTACCACCAACTGATAGCAAGTCTGTAGATTTCAGGATCTGGCAGTTCCTCCATCTATTGCATCTTGTGGTAGAGAACAATCAAATGCAGGGAATTTGAGAACACCTGCAGACATTCCGAGCCACTGAATTTGCCAAGCTGGTGGCAGGGAGGATTCATTATTTTTATTGAATCTTATCATCCACCACCACCACCACCATTCCCCAGTCACTTGTCTTTAGTGGAGTGAATAAACACCATAGTGACAGCAGCACCTGATTTCTTGGGGTATTGTTTAACATTGCCAAAATAAATGTCAGCAGGAGAAGGCTCATCAACATTAATTGCACATGCTGCAGCAATCCTTTTTATTTTTAACAGTGCAGGATGATGATAGACCTTTGTTAGTATGCTGACCCCACGTCTTCTGGCTGTTGCAGGAGTCAGTGTCAGTTGTACTTGCCTGTCTGTTGGGTGTCAGTCTGCTAATTATTCGGTCAGTCAGTCACAGAGGCTCAGCCAGCTTAGGAAGGAAACTGGATCACCTGCCAGTCTTAGTCAGAAATATCTTTTGTATTTTGGATAAATCTCCTTTCTCCCTTAACTCTCCTCTAGAGTCCCAAGACTCCCTTAACACAGAGAACACATTTCTTACCCAAAAAACTCCCTAAACTCAAACTCCACTTTCTTTTCCTATTTTTTCTAGCTCAAAAACACTGCTGCTTTCTTTCTTTCACAAACAGAGAATGACAAGCTGAGGGAACCTGGCACAACTTTTATACTATCTCAGTGGAAAAAGAAGGGAAACTTTCCGTAGGGGGAAATGCATTCTTACCACTGATTTCAATGCAGTGATCCCAGCAGAAAAAAAGTGGTAAATTGGCACTTTTCACAACAAATTTTCCACATTGCAGGAAGTGCCTTTTTCACCTGTTTAATTTTAGAATCGAAATGTTTTGCCCATCCCTACCCAGGATTCCATGTCTTTTCTTGTGTATGTTAATGCAAATGAAGGTCTTGGGTTCACCCCAGTAGAAGAAAAATTAATCTACAGGGAGGATTCAAGTCTTCTGTCCATCATACCTTTTAGGGCTGTTTCATCTTGGACTTGGATAGCTGAATGCTTTGATAATCTGGATATTGGAGCATCCACAAAGGGAAGGTGGGCGGGGTTTGCCCATTTGTCCACATACTCCTGTTGAAATTATTTTATGTAAATCTCTTTTGGAAAAACAGTTATGATATCAGCTGGTTGCCAATATTGGCAGTTATAGTATCCAATAATTGAATGCCCAACACTTGATTAAACTCTTATTAGACCACTGGCTCAGATGTAGATTAAGTTGGGGGCAGGGGCAGGTACTCAAGGATAACTGCCCCTCAGTATGTACCCCACATCACTGCCATGTCTTACAAGTTGGCCCCCTACTGCTGTTGTTTGTACAATGTATGGACTGTATGGATATATATACTGAATCTGGGGGAGGGGGGAAGTCTTACCTCCTCAGTTAATATGTCCATTTATATTCTGATACTTCCCATATGTTGAAAGCTGTAAGGAAGCTGCTTCATGTCTTGTCTCATAGTGTGCTGGAGACAGCATGGAATTAGGTCTTGTCCTCTATTTTGCTTCATGTTACAGCTGAGTTTCCATCCCAGAAAATAAACCATTGTCTAATGTGGGCTCCGGAATCGCTAAAGCGGAACCTGGTGAAATCCTGTTTTGATTCTATGCTACTATTTTAGGTTACATTGTATAAACTTACATTTTTCTCTTATATTCCCTTATAACATAAAATACATAAAAACATAAAATACCCATGTACAACTTTGTGAAAGTAATGGTTTGAAAAAAAATTTTTTTCTATCAGATAATCTAGTTCAGTTATTAGCAAACCTACCCTCAAGCCCCTCCCCAACAATGAGGGTTTTCAGGATCTTCTTACATGAACACAGATCAGTTAGTGGCTCAGTCATTCTGACAGATCCTCCTGCACTAATGACAGAAACACCTGTTCTCAGATTAGGATATCCTGGAAACCTGCACCACTGGGGAGGCTTGAGGACAGGTTTGTGAATCACTGATCTAGTTTATCCAGAATTTATTTTCCATCTCTAAATGCAATGCTTTGACTATTGACAGCAAAATTTAAAAGAAAGAAAATAAGAGACATTTAACCCTTTTGCAATGCTTTGAAGACCACTCTAAAATCCAAAGGGTTAAGGAACATTAACAGATGACAATAGAGGGACATGAACATTTATGTTTAATACATTTGAAAATGTTTTTTTGTTTTGTTTTTTATACAAAATAGAAAAAAAAACATGGAAATGTAAGTGCTTGAAAACTGAATTTACTTTGGGGTGCAACGTATTTTCATTCTTAATATAATTTCTGTATCGGAAACCCAAATTAGAGTATAAAAACCATAAAGTGAGTCAGATTTGCCTAACTATATTGAGAGTCAAAATGAATAAGCATCACAAAGCTGTAGAATGCACAAAGTTAAAAGCTGTAGGGAACCAATTTCTAATAGCTTTGCACTATTTCAAAGGCCAAAGAACAATATTTGTATGTTTTTTAAACCTTTGAGTGCCAGAAGGGTACTAAACGCATTTCAACGCAATGCATTGTGTATCCCCCTGGCACTCAAAGGGTTAAATGATCTGTAAAGTTAAAAAAATAAAATAAAATAATGTATTCCTGTTGGTTGTTGTTGCTATTTTCAAAAACTTTAATAACTCAGACTTCCATGATGTTGTGGAACTATCCCATTCTAACTACAAATGTAGATCACACATTTGATAGAATGCAATTACTGTCTGGACACCAGGTGGCATTGTCTCTTTTACATTTAATATAAAAATACATACACAGTTTGAGCCTCAATAATGTTAGGGCAAAGCATCTCACAGCAGTTACCCTGGTTTTAATCAGGAACAAAAGTCCTGCAATTGCAGAATATGTTTTCATAATACAAGTTTACTACATGTCATAGCATCATTGCATAATACACGTTAGTGCAATCTGTGGACCTCTAGTTCTTGTTGGTTTGGCTCTGGACTCCAGAACATTATATTTGAAATTAAACAATGACTGAGAGGATAAAGAACAGACTGTCAGCATTAATTTGTGGACATCTACATTCATAAACCATGAACTGTGTAGGAATTACAGACCTTTTCATAAATTTTAGGGACCAAAAGTAATTGGCTGCTCAGCTGTTTCATGACCAGTCGTGCATAGTTGCATGCATAAGAGAGCTAACAAAAGGTCTAGATGTGATTCTAGTTATGGTATTTGCATATATATTGTTGTTGTCATCTCTCAACATGAGGAGCAAATAAGTATCAGTGCCAGTAGAGCAGGCCATCAAGTTGCTGAAAAATCAGAAAAAATTGATCAGAGACATAGCCAAAAAAATAGGTGTTTCAAAATCAACTGTGTGTTATATTAAGAAGCAAGAATGCACAGGTGAGCTCAGCAATAGCAAATGACCTGGTAGACTACGGAAGACCTCTGTAGTGAATGAATGAATGCAATTGTGAAGAAGAACCCCTTTTCAAGGCAAGAAGGGTCAAAGTGTACCATAAAGAGAAGGTAGAGAAGACCACCCAGCATAACCACAGAGAGTTTACCACACGATACAAACCAATGGTTATCCTCAAGAACAGAAAAGCCAAGTTATAGTTTGCTAAAAACGACATAAAAAGCCCGTAGAGTCCTGGAACAAAGTTTTATGGACAGGTAAGATGAAGATTAACCTGTACCAGAGTGATGGAAAGGAGAACATATGGTGAAAGAAAGTAAATGCACATGATCCAAATATGGTGCATGTATGACTGCCACTGGAACTGCCTCACTTATGTTTATTGATGATGTAACCACTGATGGCAGCAGCAGGATGAATTCTGAAGTGTACAGAAACATCTTGGGGAAGATGTATTAAGGCACAATAAACAGGTGATAACATGGAGACGACTTCTCCAGTGATATCACTTCTCCAGTTCCTATGTTATTCTATAGACCCTATGCACTAACATGTTTTGAGATTTGAGTGCATAGGCTACATAGAATAATATAGGAACTGGAGAAGTTATATCACTGGAGAAGTCATCTCCATTTTATCACCTGTTTATCTCTCCCTCGTATATAACCCCCAAGATGTTTCTGTACTCTTCAGAATTCATCCTGATGCTGCCATCAGCAGTTACATCATCAATAAACACAAGTGAGGCAGTTCCAGTGCAGTCATACATACACCATATTTGGATCATGTGCATTTCCTTTCTTTCACCATACATTTTCCTTTCCATCACTCTGGTACAGGTTAATCTTCATCTTACCATACATAAAATACATCCACTTATCTACTCATTGGAAGGCAGTTCACCTTGAAGCGGGACAATAACCCCGAGTATACTGCTAAAGCAACAAAGGAGTTTTTCAGGGCCAAAAAAATGGTATGTTCACCCGACCAGAATCCAAATGAGCATGCATGTCACTTGCTGTAGACAAGAGTGATGAGAAAAATGCCTGAAAACAGGAATTGAGGATGGCTGCAATTCAAGCCTGGAAGAGCATCACTAGGGAAGATAGTGATACCCAGCATCTTTTGATATCTATGGGTAATAGACTTCAGTCACGCATTGAATGCAAAATACTTACTCTGATGACTTTGATGACATTGATTATATTATTTATCAATTACTTTTGTTCCCAAAAATGGAGGGACTAAGTATAAACAGAGGTGTAATTCCTACACAGTTCAGTGTATATTTATGTAAACACCCTTAGTTTAAAGCTGACAGATTGCACTTTATTCTCTTAGTTGTTGTTTCATTTAAATCCAATGTACTGGAGTACAGAGCCCAAACAACAAAACATGCATCACTTTCCAAATACCTATGGCCTTCACTGTGTGGGAGGCTCTTAATTTTACACTAACTTAAAGGGATTGTAATTTTCAAAATAGGAGCTCCAATTAATCTTCATGGAGAGTGTTACGTTATTTCAATACTGTCAGAGTTGAAGTTCAAGAGTAATGGAATGATAAAGTATTCCCCTCCCGCCCCTTTTACTGATGTAACACTGCTTACCTCATAGAGGCAAGGTGGTGTCCAGATGGCTTGCAGAGAGGGACAATCTTCAGTTAGCATAATAAGAAGATTGTCCCTTGCTGTTAGCTTTCTGGTCTTAAGACCAGATTCCACATCTGAGGGGAGGTAGATTACACTAGGTAAAAGGGGAGAGAAGGGGAAACTTTATCATTCAATTACTCTTGAACTACAACTCTGACAGTAATGAAATAACACTCTACATGGCCCAAATACTATGAAGATTAATTGGAGCTGCTTTTATTTTGAGACGTTACTATTCCCTTTAAGTTGCTATGTACCTATTGCAAATCTCAAAGGCCTATAGAAAAATGATTTGACTTTGCTTGGAAAAGGGATTATTTTGTACTGCTGTTCAGGTTTAGGGGCGTGTTCTTAAATAACCAGCACATTTTTCAGTTATAATGAAATGTATGATAAAACATAGGATAGTAAGCACAAACTGAGTAATTCTGAGGAAGATCAACTGCATTATATGTAATAAACATTCTCAAAAAAAATCCCGTTGATTTAAATGAGACTTCTAACCACTCAGATGTTACAGTGGTCTCCAACTCAATGCGTTTAAGTCCCCTCTATACTTCAAGGGACCCAAAGTCCACTTTAATTCAATGGAGAATTACATTTGTCACCTGTAGTGCAGTTGGTTTGCCCCAGAATTGCTCACTTTTTGTATTGTGGATATGGCATATAGTGGGCTGAATGCTATTACAAGACAATAAATTTATCACTGAATTTTTTCTTTCAAAATTCCCAATGTAACTCATGAGAAATATGCAGATAATAAACCAAGTTATAACATTATTATTTGCAACTATATGCATCCCAGTGTATAATGACATAACTGTAAATAATGCATTATTGTTCTCTGATCATGTTATGTATTCTGGAGGGGATAATATGATCTCTGCATTTTGTTGTTTATGCTGAACCTTACATGCTTATTGTACTACCTTTCTATGACACGTGCAACAAAACAAACAATGAAAAGTAATCATTTGAAATGCATTCAAATTTATTCTAGCAGCACTGTCTTAAATTAATAAAGGTGCTTCTGTTCATTTCTACCTAAACAAGTAGTGGGTAGAGTTAGTCAATTGTGCTGCTGGACTACAAATCACATTGTATGATATGATTTGTAGTCTAGCAGCAGCTGGAAGGCCTCACATTGCTGCAACCAAAGTCCATCAGGAACACAGTAAAGTTGTGATAAGGAAGGTCTGCATGGAAGCCTGTGAGGCCAACATCAGACCTTACACAAGAGCTCTGTTAGAAGTTACTATTCTCATCACAATCTCCAATGAATGGTTGACCCAAGTGGGTTCCAGCTAGTAATATTACTAGCTCATATGTTTTGACCATCATACATGCCAGTCCAGAGTTTGGATTGGCAGTGGAATATGAGAGCTGACTGAGGATACATGAGTGACAGAATCATTGCATAGGGCTGCTGCAGTTCTGCCATCCATGTGGAAGAGGCCTTAGATCCTATGAACTTGGTTTTCAAGTGCCACTAAAGGCCACAATTTAGGAATATACCGTCTTGATCAAAATTGAATAAAATTAGTGAGTCACAGATGGGTAAATAGAAGAGAGATACCTGCCCACCATGGAGAGCAGGGGCCCCAAAGGCTGTGGCTCCACCAACATAATGACACATTCAGAACCAATTTTCAACCAATGCTGAAGTGAGCATAATCCTCAAATGGGCAATGACTGGCTAAAGATGATGGGTTCTTTAGTCCAACAATAGCCAGAGATTGCCTATGCCCACTCTAATCTGTTGCATGATGGGTTTGACCCCACCAAAAAAAAAAAACGTTCATTGACCTCTGCTGCCCATCAAACTAGTGAAAATGGAGGTTGCTCTGGAATAATTATCACAGATAGCTCCTTGATTACTACAGTCAATATAAGTCCATCTGGACTAGAATAATCAAGTACATGTAATATTTAATATTTTTAAGTCAACATTTCAAAGGCGCATGTATATAACAGGGGACTGGTGCAATTCTGAAATAAACCAACATCACAGGGAACTAGAAAAAATTCTCCAAATTTCCTAAATGGAGTTTTTGAACCCCTTGAATGCTAGAGAGGAGCCCCATTTAAATGGATGAGAATACTTATTTCCTGCTAATGACGAAGTTGCTCCTGAATTGCACCACTTTTCTTTAATACAAATTGGCTACAGTGTCTATTCACAGCTTTATTGCACCTTCATCAGGAATGTGTATCCTAATGACTGCATGCTTAAACATATTGAATGTTGAAAGTAATACTAGATTCATGTTATTATCCAAGTCCACATTTGCCATGGACTTCTTTCCAACTGACAATGTGATAGATACCACTTCTTATTTCCTGCTGTGTTTCACACAGAAGATTAACCCCTTAAGGACCCTTGACGTACCAGGACCGTCACGCTCCTTGAAATACTCAAGGTCCGATGACGGTCATAGTACGTCACATACTTTTTACTTACAGCGCTCTACCGGGAGCGCTTTAAGTAAAAATAGGGCCTGAAATTGACCGCTCCAAGATCGGAGCGATCTCTACCAGGCCCCATAATGACAAGCCGATACACGCGACAGGTCACATGTACCGGCGCGTCCAAATGTGCCTATGCGGTCATTATGTGACGGAAATGTCCCATGACCGCCGGTCCTTAAGGGGTTAAAAGCCTTAGGCCTCCTTCACATGGCCAGCCTATAGTAAAAGTTAACATGCTGGGCTATACTGTCTTTTATACAGGCAACTATCACTTCCTGTGAGCGCACAAAGGTCTAACATGCTGCAACTATTGCATTCCCTCAGGAGCACAGTAAAGATGCAAGAAGGAAGGTCTGCCCGGTGGCCTATGGAGCCACCTGTAGACCTCTCATGCGAGCTCATTGCAGCCTGCATTTTTTATGATTATTATTATCATTTATTTATATAGCTCCAACTTATTCAGCAGCAATGTACAACAGGGAATAGGTATACAGATACATAAAACAGTACAACTCATGAGAGCTTACAGTCTAGAGGAAGGTAGGTGGGACAGTGAAGGAGTAAGTGCTATGGTGGCGTGCAATTGCCTCCAGCCACATGAGCTGCCGGTCAGTGGGTGGGAGAAAGAAGTGCTTTTCTGTGCAGTGGTCCAGTCAAGAAACAGGTCTGTCAGGAAGAAAAAGGCGCTGTGTGGCATTGTAGGTAGGAGAATGATAGTAGAAGAGAAAGAGTGCATTGCAAGAAATATGTCACAGTCCTTTCTAGCATTCAATTGATTAAATTGTCCATTTAAATCAATAGGGTGGGTTGGGGTGGGGAATGTTTATTTTTCTACTGTTGTGCAGTTGCTTTGTTATAGAATTGCTACTCTTTATTTTGAGCATATGGGCCTAAATCTAGATCAGGTTTTCCCAATCTTGTCCTGTTGTCCTTCTAACAGGCCATGTCATTAGTATTTTCCTTCTTGAGCAAAGTTGAGTGAATAAGAGGTTTAGTCATTTTAATGACGTTACCTGTGCACAAGAGGGAAATCCTAAAGACATGGCCTGGCAGTGGTACTTGAAATCAGGTCTGGGAACCCACTCTACTGGACAGGGACCTTTTTACTTCTTTTTCTTGGATGCTACAACTATTTTTATTAGTGTTTCTGTCTTTATTGTGTTATCCTATTGTTGACCATTATGAAATTCCTCATAAACAATAAGAGCTCTATGAACCTTTACTTTATAGATGCTGAGTTCACGTAAGGGTGGTAACTGCAGCCATGTAAGGGTGGTAACTCCAGCCACGTAAGGGTGGTAACCTCAGCCACCGAGAATAGCAGGAAGGAATTTCCTGTGGTCCCTCTGCTTATTGCTCATTGCTCTGTAATGCTTTGTGTACTTCTCTGGCATTCAAAGGGTTAAGGACAGAGAGTTGTAAAGGTAATGTGTTGCACAACCATCTGCCTTAACGCATTAGTGAAAGTGATAGTTCTGTTTTCCAAAATAACTATCACATTTACAAGGCTGGTTTGCTATGGGAATTGTTCCTCTCTTCTTACCAACTGATCCAACTTTTCATAAACTGGAGTATTCTTAAACCCTCTGTCCCTTAAGGGGTTAATATCTGTCTTGTTAATGGCACTTAAGAACCAGAGCTGTCTTAATCCTGTATTATGCGGCATAATATAGTAAAGCAATCAAATAGATAATAGCAGGATACTGACTAACTGGGTTATTTCACTACCTAAAGTATAGTACAAACACAGGCTACATCCACTTAAATAGAAAGAAAGACAGAAAAATTCTGTTAAAAGAAGAAAAAAAAAAACAGAACATAATAACATAGAGGTATTGATCTTTGAAAACATCACATGTTCGTGCAACCATTTTCTTCGTCTCCTGCTTTCATTTATCAAGGCATGTCGCAAGGAATCACAAAGGATATCTTCGGTCCAAAGAAAATCTCTCTAAGAACAGAAAGACAGAGTAAGTCATTGTACAGCAAAATGTATGTGTTGGCTGTAAAACACTGGTATACTTTCTCTACACAGATACTCATTTTGGACGTCATCCTGAATGTGATTAATTAAAGTCAAGGATCTGAGCTTGATTCAACTGAATACAGCATTTTAGCACTTCAGAATAAAAGAGAGAACACAGTAATATGGCTTGGATATGTTTTGAACTTGTTCACAAATCAGTGGTCAGTGGAAAGAGAACAAGAGCCTCATTGTTAAAGCTTAATGACTGTACAGTACTTTTCTCTCTCTGCCAAAGAGTCTGGCACTAGCTGCTAGTTTTAGCAAACTCTAGGGTATCCATTAAACCTATGTTTCCACTAATGATCATATTTTACTGCATTTGCACATTGTCTGTGTTTCTTTAATGTGTTAAAATCACAGTAGGACACAAGGGAAAACTTAGATTAGAAGATATCAGTGCACTTTATTCTAATGCATAACCAGCTGTTGGATGTAGACTACAGTCAACGTCATACTCAGTTGACTGCGGGCCAACTGAGGATGATGGTAGTTGTAGTTCAGTGACAGCTAGGTAGTGAGTCTTGCCCACTCGTGCAACTAGTCAAGCATTACAACAGTAACCATTTAAGGACCAGTGAAGATTTATTAAGAGCTAATAAAAAAACAAAATCAAAAATAAACCTTATATTATAGGGGTTTTTTCTGATGAGTGAAACAAGGGTATTCATTGGAATGTAACATGAAGTGGGTGGGAAGTGGGAGGAACAGGCTGGAAAGGAGCAGAAGTGGGCAGAGTTTCATAAGAAACTCACCACCACTGGAGAATCAGCCTCTGTCCCAGGAAACCTGGTTACTACAAAATCCAGAGTCTCCAGGTCAGATCTGGAGAGTTCCCAGGTATGTTAAAAAGTTATTACAGTTCAAACTGTAACAAAGTGGTAGAGCTATGCAAAAAAGTCTATGACTCCCCTTTGCCATAGAATACAATGCAAAAACAGTCTGCACACCAGGTGGCTCTCTTGTTAACAGTTTAATAAAATAAACAGGCTTAGCTGTAACAATTTCTGAATGAAGCATTTACCACAATGAGACTACTCATGTTTTACCTATAGTTTGTAAGCTCGAGCAAGCAGGGTCCTCTTACCCATCTGTTTTCAATTCATTGTAACGGTGTTCTGTTTTGTTAAACTATTGTATAGTTCTGCAGAATTTGTTGGCGCTTTATAAATAAATACAAAAATAAAATAAATAAATAAATAATAAGAATAATATTACAAACAGATTTAAATAAGGCACTATTACTTGTACCAGACCCATTGTACCACTAAAAATGACACAATAACATGTTTACGGACATTCATTTTTTTTAAAAAATAACTCAGGATTTGCCTAGAATGTCCGGCTTATTTTAATCAGACTCATTGCTGTGTGCTGTGTATTATGTATTTAACCCTTTGAATGCCAGAGGGATACACAACACATTGCTTTGCAATGCATTGTGTACCCCTGGCACTCAAAGGGTTAAACACATTGTAATGATTCAAAGAAACAAATACTGAGCAAATGAATGGGCCATTTACTAGTGCTATTCCACAGGAATATTAATATTTTAAACCTCAATATTTTCAGCCTGCTTAGAGCATACATCATGATGGTAAAGTATAAAATTGTATTACATGTTTGTGATGACATTCCACCTAGTTTAGCATTAATAAATCATCACTGATGTAAAAGAATGAAATATCTAACATGGTAAAGCAGGAACCATTAATAATTATAGGATATATATCTGGAGACTTGTAATATGGGTGGTAATGTAGTTTTCATGTAATTTTTTGTTTTCTTCCTTCTGAACTAAATAAAATATATTTCAGTTTTCAGCCTTATTCTACTGTTGAAAGGAAAATCTCTGTTTAGTAACACATAGTAAGAATACAAGGAAGTTAATATTATATTATTATTGTTAAATGCTTGTGGATGTATTGATCAGGCTATGTCTAGACATTGATATTGGTTGATCTACAAGCAGATTAAGTAGATTTCACTATGTTCATTATTGAAAAAAATAGGAAACAGTTTATCTAGAAGAAAATCATATTTTTTTTAAGGAACATTATGTTAAAATACAAGTTCCTCTTCTATGAGAGCAGGTTTTAACATGAAAACCATATCTCTAGAGGATATATGATTTTTGATACTGTCGGTGTTCTTGATCAGCAGATGAGGGAAGCAATATAAGGGGGGAGATTAACTAAGCTGTGATAAAGAGGTGATGACTTCTCCAGTTTATAACATAGTTCCTATGTTATAGTATACAGCCTATGCACTAAGTTCTCCAAAGCTGAAGAACTCTTAGTGCATAGCCTCCATAGAATAACATAGCAATTGGAAAAGTGATAAACTGGAGAAGTCATCTCCACTTTATCACCTCTTTATCACCGCTTAGTGAATCTCCCCCGAGTGTGCTACTCACTTGAGGCTGTGTCTTACAGATTAGAGTATGGCCTCCAGACCAGGACATAATGGGGAGATGCACTAAGAAATGATAAACCAGAAATGACTTCTCCAGTGATATCACTTATCCATGTCATGTGTTATTCTATGGATCCAATGCACTAAGATTTCTCCAGTTCTAGAGATCTTAGTTCATAGGCTCCATAGCATAACATAGGAATTGGAGAAGTGACATCACTGTAGAAGTAATCTCAGCTTTAGTACCTCTTTATGACACCTTAGTGCATAAACCCCGAGGAGTGAAAAGAAAATATGCATCCCCCATATGTTATTTCAAGTGCCTTATCTTCTTTCTCTAAGTGTACCTGGGAGCATTCAAAATTAACTGACCCTGAGATCTTTTAAATACTAACAATAAAGTTCCCCATAGCATACATTCTGGACTAAATGTTCATTCTTGCTGTAAACCCACAGCACTGTCCAATCAGTCCTCCAGGATCTGTTCATTTGCAAAAACTTAGAGATCTCCCTGCAGGAACACACAGAAGCTAAGCAGGAAGTCTCCCTCTACCTTTCTGGTAAAAGTTGATGATAAAACAAGCAGTTAATTGTTAGAGATCATATGGTAGGCAACACATACCTCTCTCACCCTGAGACACTGACACTGTCCCTCATAGAAGACTCATTAATAAATTGCAGTGTTTGGGTCTGGATGTAAAAATAGTTCAATGGATAAGTTAATGGCTGAGTGACAGGAGACAGAGGGTTGTAGTCAATCGAGAATATTTAGACAAAGGTTGTGTTACTAGTGGGGTACCTCTGTATTCTGTAATGGAGCCAATTTTTTAAATATTTTTATTAGTGATATTGCACAAGGTCTTCAAGATATTGTATGCCTTTTTGCAGAAGATCTGCAACAGTGTAGCCATTCTTGGGGGAATTAGCCAAATGACAAATGATTTAGGTAAATTAGAAGAATGGACAAGAATGTGGCAGCTGCAGTTTAATGTTGATAAATGGAAAATAATGCACTTGAGACAAAAAATCAAAATGCAGAATATAGTATTAGGATTACTATGCAGGCAAAGTAACAACAAAGCAGGGATTGCAAGCAGGGTGCTGGGTTGTATAGCTAGGGGCATTAGTAGCAGAAAAAGGGAAGTGGCCATGCCACTCTACAGATATCTACTTAGACCTCACCTAGAGTCTTGTGTACAGTACTGGAGACCCCATCTCCAGAAGGATATAGATACTCTACAGGGAATTTAGAGAAGGGCTACTAAAATGGTAAATGGCTTACAGAATAAAAAATATCATTATAGACTAAAGGATCTAAATATATATATATATTTATATATATATCTTGGAGGAGAGAAGAGAGGGAGAAGGGATATGATGAAAACATTCTAATACATGAAGGTATTCAATAAAGTACAGGAGAGAAGTACATTTGAAGTAGAAATGTTAGGACAAGAGGACATAGTCTAAAACTAGAGGGACAGAGGTTTAGATATAATGTAATATAAGAAATCTTTACTTCACTGAGAGGGTGTTAGATAAGTGGAATAGCCTACCATCTGAAGTGCTAGAAGTTAATATACTGAGGGAATTTAAGCATGCATGAGATAGGCATAAGGGTATCCTGAACATAAGACAAGACCAAGGACCAAATAAGGATTTATGTTTTTACAGTAGGAAAAATGGGCAGACTAGATGGGCCGAATGCTTCTTATCTGCCATCAGATTCTATGTTTCTGAGATCTGGGTCAAACCCTGAGAGTTCTCAGTATATATATATATATATATATATATATATATATATATATATATATATATATAAATAAAAGAGAAAGGCTCATTGAATAATTTATGTCTCCTCAGGAGAAACACACACAGGGGTGGCAGTAAGGAGGGGATATTCATGTCTCTTCCCTACTGCAACTCCTGGAGAATACAAGAGGGAGTGATTTTCACAGGAGTAGGCAAGGGGCGAAGGCCCCTGCGTCCTCCTTTGAAAATCTCTGCATGGGCTTACCCCTCCCGCACTATCTTGCCACTCCCTCACTTTCCAGCTGAAAAACAAATTTAAAAAAATCACCGCAGACAACACATAATACCTCACACTCCCATCACACAGTCACTCTCCACTAACAAAACAAATCCCATGCACACAGCCTGATGTTTCACCGCATAATACCTCAACCTGAACAATTTGGACTATACCACCCATGATTCTCACACCTAATCAGCCGTATATATCATCAAAAAAATCCCATGCACACAGGCTCATGTATCACTGCATAATACCTCAACATTAACCATTTGTACTACACCTCTCATGATTGTCATGCATAATCAGCCCTATATATCATCACAAAACATAAACCAACAACACATTATCCCATTCTTTACCCACACATGCACTCAAAATCCCATGAATCTCACATGATGCCTTGCCATCACACCATCCCATGCATCTGACAAACCTTCACAAATCCACACTCACGACTTCGGCCTGCTCCTTGTACCTCTGTGCGTCTTTCACCATATTACAGCAGACACCTTTTCTACATTGTGGATTACCTAATGGGTCTGCTCCACAATACAATGAGGAAGCACTCCAGGATAGCGTTGATGTGTGCATGAGGCACAACTACGATGAATAGTTAAAAACTTTCCATTTATTGAAGCAAATTACATTGCGAACATTATAGACATGAATGAAGTGGGATACAGATAACTAATATACATTATTGGACCAATAACATACCTTACTTGATGTCTGTAATGTTCACAATGTAATTTGCTTCAATAAATGGAAAGTTTTTAACTACTCATCGTACTTGTGCCTCATGCACACATCAACGCTATCCGGGAGTGCTTCCTCATTGTATTGTGGATCTACTCTCTGTGTCAGAGGACTCAAGTGATCTCAAGCACCTTGCTGCCAGAGGTGAGTGTCTGTGCTTCAAGCTATCTGTTGGCACTGAGCACCCCTCTGGCACTTAAAGATTTAATGCATGGGCATTCCTGAAGTTTGCTTGTTCCAGGAGGCCTCATTTTGACCTACAACTTGCTGTTTCATACCTGTATATTAGCATTAGTGATCCTTGAAAACAGTTTATTTACTATCATCCAAACCTTAAAATGCTTGGTATGTATTATAACAAATGTACTTGAGATGTTGAGATCATAAAGCATAAATGTAATTAATAAATACATCTTATTAATTATTTCATTATATAACATCAACTGAAGGACATAAAATAAGGTAATTACTGTTTAAAAGCATTGTACAATGTCAGCAGATTTTGCTTTATGCCTCTTGTATTTAAGTAGAAAAGTCATGGATAACCTGCAATTCCTTGTATCCAGTGGGAATTGCTGTAGAGCTGAAACAAGTTTTACCAAAGACTAAGAGCATTAAATAGCCTCAAATGTAGTTAGCAATATTTTTTTACCTCTTGAATTCTAGAAAGGCCTCTAACATATTGAAAAACAATGTATTAGAGACATGCTAGCATTCAAGGGGTTAAATGCCTCATTTAAATCAATGAGATTTTGGAGAGTTGGTATGACCCAGAATGGTATCACTTTTCTTTGTACACAGGTGATATCTCTATAAAATGATGATTTTAAAAGTTATAAAGGAATCTTGGGGGAAATGCAAAAAGGGGTGATTCTATGGTGATATGTGTCTGGTGATGTATGGTGAGCACATTTCCTTGATGATGGAGACACACATCACCATATGCACTAAAAATTAGGGATGCAAGGGAGGAGATGAACTTATTAGCATGCAGGGTTGTCAAAATGCTGGTGATGTGTAAGGTTTGCCCTCTCTTACACATCGTCAGCATTTTGATAACACTGAAGCCTGAGTGCATCCTCTTTGATACCTCACTTACCCATTGGGGGAGTGCAGAGGATCCACTCCGACTTCAGCACCACAACAGTATTGCTCCCTTAACCCTTTCAGTGCCATAAGGTGTGGATTGCACACCCCTGTAGCATTGAAAGTATTCCAAAATGGAAGGGAAGCTATTTACCACTGCTTATCTGCCCTTCTGTAATGACTGAAACAGCTGAGAGGCTATCCTCAGATCAGATAATTCCGATAAACACAGGACTTGCCTTGCAAGTGTTTATCTGAATCTGTATAGAAGGGCAGAGAAGCTTTGATACATAGCTTCTCTGCCATTTTCTCTTTTCATAACCCTTTCAGTGCCACAGGGGTGTGTGATCCACATCCTTATGGCGCTGAGAGGATTAAGGGAGGACAGCTGCTGTCTCTGTTCTCTAGAGAAGAAACAGCAAACTGTCCTGTCCTCCGGTTGGAGAAGTTGGGACTGTGAAATCTGACAGCACAGGAAGTTATCAGAGTTAGTACATGTGAAGACCAGCCACATTAACATATAAACACACCCACAATAATAAAACAATGGCTCATTAAACTACATGTCCATATACAAATGAGGTATTATCAAAAAAAAATTAGAAGCATGGCAAATTCATGGCAATGTCAGTAGATTGTGACACATTGTCATAACTGGGAACATGAGTGAGCTCATGTGCTGTGGCCAGGGGTTTGTAAATTATACGATTTGTGCCATAAAGGGGGCGGTGCTTAATCAGGTAGACAAGGTTTGTCATTATTTTGTCATAAAGTGGGCAGGAAGTAGGAGGAACAGGGTGGGAAGGAGGAGAAGTGGGCAGGAAGTAGGAGGAACAGGGTGGGAAGGAGGAGAAGTGGGCAGGAAGTAGGAGGAACAGGGTGGGAAGGAGGAGAAGTAGGCAGATTTTCACAGGAAGCTCAGTCACCACTACCAGAGAATCAGTTTCTGTCCGTGGAGACCCAGTAATTAATTCTAAAACCCAGAGTCTCTGGGGCAGATTTGGAGAGTTCCCAGTTATTCTGATTAGTAGAGGATTCACTGGTACATAAAGACATCAGTGTATGCTGTCAATATGTCATTGACATGCTTTTGTCATTGCATCATCCTGGCCAGTTGTTGCCCCTTAGTGCATTTCCCTTCTATGTTATTATTTCTATTCTTTATTTATTGAGTGCCAACATATTCCACAGAGATGTACAAATCATGGGTTACAACATGCAATTACACACATGATCTGATCAAAACAAATGGTAGTGAGGACCCTGCCTATGAGACCTTGTGTTCAAAAACACTCATAGAAACACACAATTAGAATTAGAATGATGTGTAATACATTGCAGTACAATGTGGCATTTTAAATAAATGATAGCTCCATTTTTAGGTATGAATGTTCATAAAGCATAATGTCACCTTTGAAAAGTGATAATATTAGCACCTTTTTTTACTTCTTGGTGACAAAGGTTTTTTTAAAACAAAGGACAAGAGCAATTTTGGCATTTTAGTATATCTTTGTTCACCCATATTTCCCTCTAATACATTTAGCACACACTCACACACAAATAACCTTTTTTGAGTATAAGTAGGGCTTTCTTTTGATGCCATATTTATAGATATAATCCATCATTCAATTTGATAATAATATAATGTTAGAAAAAAATAACCCCCCCAAAAAAACATAACATTTTATAGGTTTTCCTGTGATGATTTGTACTCACTGAGTGCATTTTTATCAGGCACTTGTTAAAAAGTATGAAAGTTTGTTCATATCTCCCAAGTGTTCCTTTTTTAGGAGAGACTGTCTTTCTAGGATGCAAATGCCTCTGTCCCTCTTTCCCACCCCAATAGCCCTCATTTTAGGAGATCAGACTGTGTAGTATGTATACAAGTGTACCACATTGCTCCAATAAAACTCACATTGATGTTTGCATGAACTTCAGTATGAGTGTGATGAACTGGACTGTAACAGGTCACATGCCGCAAGAGGCGGAGCCTCTCCTCACCCTGGCTGGGATCACTTGGACGCTAAAACTGAATGGTATAGAGAGAATACCTTCCCCCACTCAGAGGCTCAGAGCTGCAGATTACAACCAGCTTGAGTGTTTTATGGTTCTGGAAGGGGGCTGCTAGGCTGGAATTGTTCACTTCCCCTCCCCCTTTGTCTGAGATTCCTACAGGAGGTTTTATGGTTACAGCTAGGCACTGGGAATGTATACAGTGTGGCTGCCAGGCCCAAAAGGGTCCACTTCCCATCCCCCTTCTGTAACCTTTGTTTAATGTCAATGTGGAGACTGACCCTTTTTCTCTGAACTGTAGAAAATGTTGTGTTGTCTGAAAATAAAAGGCAGTTCATGATTTAACAAGAAGGAGTGTGCTTGTATTTCTCTGGTCTACTATTGAGCAGTTACTCATAGAGAAGTGCCAGGGGACTAGATAGATAGAATATCCTATAAGAACCGAATATATCAGTGCAGTATATCCTGCATTGCCGGTGGATACACGACTCCATGTACCGGGTCTTAGTGCTTAGTATAGCGGTTAGCTGTGCAGGTTAGCGGAAGAAACCCACGGACGATAACGTGCCTGAACTGCTATACCTTTTGTAGCAGAGACGCCAGGGCCATATCGTCACAAACTGGTGGCAGCGTGGTCTGATAACCTGCATTACAGCGACCTCCAGATCCTAAGACGACCCCGTGATGCACACCAGAGCGCTGCTGAGGAACGAACCATGGCCGAGACGCAACCGGAGGTCATCACACCTCTATCCCGAGCGGCCAGGCTGGCCCTCAAGGTCCAAGAGTACAGAGAGGCAACGGGCGGACGAGCGAGCTGGAGCTGATCGAGAAAGCAGATGCTGCACTTTCCAGAGAGGATCGAGAGCAACAAGCAGAGTCCTTCCCTGCAGTGGCCTCCCCGTCTATCCAACCAGCGAATCCCCGCCTTAAGGTCTCCGTCCATAGCTTCTCCAAGTTTGACGATGAGAAAGGCGACATTGACGGATTCCTTCAGGACTTTGAGCGGCAGTGTGCCTTAAATCGCCTACCACCCGAGGACTGGGTACCCCTCCTGGATGGGAGGTTGACGGGATGTGCACTTGAGGCTTGCCGAGCGATTCCCCACGAGGAATGGGGGGACTATCAGGTCGTGAAGCGAGCTGTGCTGGCCAGGTACTCTGTTACCCCTGAGTCCTATCGTCTCAAGTTCCGAGAGCTACGACCTACTCCAGAAGGCACCATCCCAGAGTATGTCTGGAAGATTGGACATGCACTGGAGGGATGGTGGACAGGGAGTGAGGTGCACTCCCAGGAAGACTGCAAGCAGTCAGTGATGGAGCAATTGTATGCTGTCCTGCCCTTGGAGATGCGACAGTGGACCCAAGATCGCCATCCCACCACAGCCGCAGCAGCTGCGGAGTTAGCACAAAGCTTCCACGAGACCCGCGGATGGGGTCCTCGAATCGATACGCTACCCAAGACCCCTACAGTCCCACTGATCATACCTGTGCCGCAGACGGCGCCAACTCCACACTCCGCTGCTCCAACCCGACTGACGGGTCCCAGGAACATTCCGCAGCCAGTCCAGTCCTCGTTCCCCAGCTACTCTGCCTCACGACCGACATACCCTAGCAATGTTCCCGGTCGGCGACCGATGCCAGGGCCAGCGTCCCAGAAGGGGAGCAATGAGGCCACTGGACCCACAAGGAGTCCCGGGGTGAGGCACCAGCTTGTTTGCCACAGGTGCCAGCGCCCGGGCCATTTTGTGAAGAATTGTCCCTCCCGGTCCCACGGCCCTATTGTCCCAGCCAGGCCTGTCCAGCTTGTTGGGGAGTGATATGGGGTGGAGAATGTTGGGGAGGAAGGGGAAGCGGAGGTAGACCAGTACCAGGACTGTTTGGACTGGCCTACCTGGCACCTGGGAGTGACGCCGGCGAGGACCGTGCAGTGGCCCAGAGATGACCCAAGCCGCCGCCACTGCCAGCAGGTGCTGGTCAATGGCACCCCAGTGGAAGGGCTGCGGGACACCGGAGCATTCCTGACAATTGTTAAGCCTCATTTGTTGCGAGGTGTCTCGCCTTTGCCCCAACGAAAGGTGATCTCTGTCGCCGGAGGGGGGCGACTTTCAATCCCCATGGCCCGTGTTTGGCTGAATTGGGGAGCAGGCAGTGGATACAGGGAGGTGGGAGTGTTGAATTCCCTCCCTGTGGATGTATTGTTGGGGAACAACCTGGGCCCCATGGAGAGCTACTTTGTCCAGGTCGTGACCCGGGCACAAGCTGCCCAAGTCAAGGATTTACCCCCGGGAAATGGATCGTTCCCAGCTGCAGGCTCTGTTCGGCCCCATCAGCGACGACCGAGGAGACCCAAGAAGCACCCCACCCCGGTCGTCCCACCAGGGACCTCACATGGCGGCCCCGGCACCAGCATTGGGTGTACACAACAGGTGCCGGCAGCCGCCATCCAGGACCACAACTCTATACAAGTTAGCCCTACCCTTCCGCCCTCCACCCAAGAAGGCGGCACTCCCACTCTGGCCAAGGACCAGGTAAGACAAGACCCCCCTGACCTCACCAAGACTGCCTGGACTGACCCTACTATACTGAGACAGGAGACCCTGGTAGACCCTAGCTTGGCTGGGATGAGGGAAAGAGCAGAGACTGGTGAGGTAGGGCCACAGGGGGAGGGGATTTTCTGGGATGGGGGACTACTGTACAGGGAGACCAGTGTCCGGGAGACGGGACAGGAGTGGAAGGTGACCCGCCAACTCATTGTCCCCTCATATTGCCGAACCCAGATAATGACCCTGCTCCATGAGGTTCCCCTGGCAGGCCACCTGGGAGTCACTAAGACCAGGGCCAGGCTGACTAAGGCTTTCTACTGGCCACGGGTCTCACAGGCAGTTTCCCAGTTCTGCAACTCCTGTGATGCTTGCCAGAGGATCGGCAAAGGGAAGGGACAGGGGAGGGCACCGCTCCAATCTATGCCCGTAGTGGGGGTTCCCTTTCAACGGGTTGCAGTAGACATTGTGGGGCCCTTGGCCTGTCCGAGTAAGTTGGGCAAGAGATTCATCCTCACGGTCATGGACTATGCCACTAGATACCCTGAGGCTGTAGCTCTGTCCCGGATTACTGCGGCCGCAGTGGCGGACGCCTTGGTGACTGTGTTCACCCGTGTCGGGTTCCCTAGCGAAATTCTATCCGACCAGGGCACTCAATTTATGTCAGAGCTGGTGCATCAGCTCTGGCAACATTGTGGTGTTAAGCAGATCAGGTCTGCTCCTTACCACCTGCAGACCAATGGACTCTGCGAGCGTTTTAATGGTACTTTAAAGACCATGCTGTGGAGCTTCGCTGATCGCGAACCAAACTAGGAGAAACTGCTCCCTTTGCTATTGTTCGCGTACCGTGAGGTTCCGCAAGAGTCCACAGGGTTCTCAACATTTGAACTCCTGTTTGGTCAGCGGGTGCGGGGACCCCTGGACCTGCTGCGGGAATTCTGGGAGGGGGATTATGACCACGAGGAGGTGCCCGTAGTCCCCTATGTGTTAGAATTGAGGGAACAATTGGAAGCTCTCACTGGGCTAGTCCAGCAGAACCTGTCTGCCGCTCAGACCAAACAGAAGGTTTGGTATGACCGGGGGGCTCGGACTAGGGAGTTTGTACCAGGGCAGAAGGTCCTTATCCTGGTACCCTTCCCAGCAAACAAGTTGCAGACTTCTTGGCATGGTCCGCACACGATTGTAAGGAAGCTTGGCAACACTGATTATGTTGTCGACATGGACCACGGACAGCGCGTCCAACGCGTGGTCCATGTTAATATGCTGAAGGGGTACCAAGAGCAAGACGCTGAGGTCCTAGCGATCTGTCTGCCCGAGGACTACCCAGGAGAGGAGGACATGGTTCCCGACTTGCTACCAAAGACCGACATAGATCCCCAAGTGCCCCCTGTCACTGTTAGCGAGGACTTGACTGAGGACCAGGCTCAGCAGCTCAGGCAGGAGTTGCTGCTGAGGAGGCACTTGTTCTCGGAGAAGCCGGGGCGCACGTCGCTTTCCATGCACCGAGTGCTAACCCCAGGGCAGGCGCCACTGAGGCAGAGGGCTTACAGAGTACCCGAGTCTGTGAGGGGATCAATTCGCCAGGAGATAGACGAGATGTTGTCCCTGGGTGTGATTGAGCCCTCTCAGAGCCCCTGGGCCTCACCTGTAGTGCTGGTCCCCAAGAAAGACGGTAGCACTCGCTTTTGCGTGGACTATAGGCGACTGAAAGATAAGACTGTGACAGATGCCTACCCCATGCCCCGTACTGACGAGTTACTGGACAGATTATCGGGGGCTAAGTACTTGACGACGTTAGATCTGGCTAGGGGCTACTGGCACATTCCTCTGGAAGAGGAGGTGAAGGAGAAGTCTGCCTTCATCACTCTGTTCGGCCTCTACCAGTTTTCGGTAATGCCGTTCAGAATGAAGAATGCACCCGCCACCTTCCAGCGGTTGGTTGACCAGCTCCTCCGGGATTGTCATGACTTTGCATGTGCTTACCTGGACGATATCGCTATTTTTAGCACATCATGGATGGATCATGTACGCCAAGTGACGGTTGTGCTTGACAGGATAGGGAGAGCAGGACTGACCATCAAACCAGATAAGTGCAGCCTTGCTATGGGGGAGGTCCAGTATCTAGGCCACTGGGTAGGGGGAGGACAATTGAGGCCAGACTCTGTCAAAGTGGAAGCGATTAGTCAGTGGCCCGTTCCCCAGACTAAGAAGCAAGTCCTAGCCTTCCTGGGTACTGCTGGGTACTATAGAAAGTTTGTACCCCAGTACAGCACCATCGCCAAGCCCCGGACAGACTTGACAAAAAAGAAAGAGCCCAGATTGGTCACTTGGACTCCAGAGTGTGGGTCCACCTTCCAACAGCTAAAAGCCATCCTAAGCGCCCACCCGGTGTTAGTCGCCCCCGATTACACAAAACGATTCATAGTGCAAACAGATGCCTCTACTTATGGCATCGGGGCCGTTCTAAGTCAGGTGAACGAATGGGGGGACGAACATCCAGTGGCTTTTCTCAGTAGGAATCTACTGGATCGCAAGGTCAGTTACGCGGCCATAGAGAAAGAGTGCCTTGCTGTAGTCTGGGCCCTCAAGAAACTACAAACCTATCTCTATGGCCGAGAGTTCACTGTGGTAACTGACCACAATACCCTCTGCTGGCTAAACCGGGTGGCAGGAGACAATGGGCGACTGCTGAGGTGGAGCTTGGCACTTCAGCAGTATAATTTTACCATTCAGTATAGAAAGGGTAGGTCACATGGCAACGCGGATGGACTGTCCAGGAGAATTGAAGGATAGCCCTGTCCTCCAGTAGCCTGTGACCCGGAGAGTAGGGTCCCAGTCTGACAACAGGACTTTCTTTGGGGGGGGAGAAGTGTGACGAACTGGACTGTAACAGGTCACATGCCGCAAGAGGCGGAGCCTCTCCTCACCCTGGCTGGGATCACTTGGACACTAATACTGAATGGTATAGAGAGAATACTTTCCCCCACTCAGAGGCTCAGAGCTGCAGATTACAACCAGCTTGAGTGTTTTATGGTTCTGGAAGGGGGCTGCTAAGCTGGAATTGTTCACTTCCCCTCCCCCTTTGTCTGAGATTCCTACAGGAGGTTTTATGGTTACAGCTAGGCACTGGGAATGTATACAGTGTGGCTGCCAGGCCCAAAAGGGTCCACTCCCCATCCCCCTTCTGTAACCTTTGTTTAATGTCAATGTGGAGACTGCCCCTTTTTCTCTGAACTGTAGAAAATGTTGTGTTGTCTGAAAATAAAAGGCAGTTTATGATTTAACAAGAAGGAGCGTGCTTGTATTTCTCTGGTCCACTATTGAGCAGTTACTCACAGAGAAGTGCCAGGGGACTAGATAGATAGAATATCCTATAAGAACCGAATATATCAGTGCAGTATATCCTGCATTGCCGGTGGATACACGACTCCAAGTACCGGGTCTTAGTGCTTAGTATAGCAGTTAGCTGTGCAGGTTAGCGGAAGAAACCCACGGACGATAACGTGCCTGAACTGCTATACCTTTTGTAGCAGAGACGCCAGGGCCATATCGTCACAATGAGTTTATATACTAGTCTGTGTAAATAAAATACTTTGGTCTTGCTCTAAGTCATTAATCAGTCACACACAGAGGGGCCATTAGGTCATATTGACTATTTTTTAATGCTCCATACAGCAGTCCTGCCCCCAGCAAAAGTGCCTCTCTCTCTTTGGCCATTTGAACTCATGTGAGGCATGTTCTCTGTCTCTCACTGACAGTGAGGAGGAGAGAGGCAGAGAACAGTACAAAGGCAAGGTTTAGGAACATTGCCTTTGTTACGTGGCTCCATTTGCACATGTAATCACTGTAGTAGCGATCAATGTGCAGAACCACCAGGGAATGACTGAAACCGCTCCAGCAGTCAGCATCAGCCTCCCCAAAATGATTACTGTGCTCCCTGAGGTGTTCTGCAATGTGATCATTAACCCCTGTGGCCCTTAAAGGATTAAGAAGATTGATGCACTTTGCCTGTTTCAGTTTAAAAAAAACTTCCAGCAACTGTCATGTTTGCCTCCATGACATGACATCCAATACTGATGAAAGATGTTATCTCTTGAAATAAAACACAAGGGCAAAATTCATAGGTGCCTTTAGGATTCTCTGACCATAATAATTTATGTGTAGGGGTGTTATTATTAGGCTGTGTTACTCCTATTTGAATTCCTTTTTTATATGAGTTCTTTGAATGTCCATTTTGATCATATACACGTTTAAGATAATTTCTTTAAAATTGCCATTTATGATATTAACTTGTTAAAACTTGAAGATAGGGTCCTAAAAAGTTAGAAGCTAAAAAAATAACCCCATAAATAGATTATTTTATGAAAAACTTAATGATTCTTACTTTGGACAGCAGAGCAATTCATTAAAATTGCAGTAACAGACAACTTCACATTCTTTTCCATCCCAGAAGTGATCCTGAAGATTTCCATCTAGAGGTCTAAGGTTGTCCACCCCTTCAGGGATATTATGGCAGTTTCGATCTCTTAAAATCTTCTTGTAACAAGAGAGTCGACTGGTTGGGGTTGCACTTATTCCAAGGATTGCAATTAACAAAATGGCAACTTGAGCAATCTTCATCTTTCTCTTCTTTTGAATAAAAATGGAGAAATGTTATACCTGAAAAAAAAAAAAGGTAAGGTGATTACAGGGCTGGATTTACATCCCAGGTTCCCCTAGAGAAGATACTCTAGGCATCCATAACTCTGCCCATGACAACACCGCACTCCTCACATGACCCGTCCACAGTCCTATCTGCTGTTCTCTGAATAGTAAACACCTTTAACCTATAACATATGAACAGAAAAAAGTTTTAACTCCTTGATTGTTGGAGAGATCTCCAACATATTAGGGGTTATGCACTAAGGTATGATAAAGAGAAGATATTTCTTAGGCTACTGTGGGATAAGGCTGGGAGTCAGTATGTTGGATACTATGGCTCCTAGTGAAGAGGGACAATGCAGGGGTGTCAGTATGTGTGTATGTTGGAAAAAAATTAGAAAAATAACACCTTAAACTGGAATTCCTGAGGAAGGTGAAAAGTGACATTTTTCCACTTTATGTTTTCTGTTTTCTGAGTCTAAAGTTTTTTTGCCCATTCCTATTCACAATGTTCCATCTGAATCACACTTAACCTTTGCACATATATCATTGTTATCTATACTGTGACAATATGGCCCTGGTGTCTCTGCAACAGAAGGTATAGAAGTTCAGGCACGTTATCATCCGTGGGTTTCTTTCACTAACCTGCACAACTAACCGCTATACTAAGCACTAAGACCCGATGCTTGGAGTCGTGTATCCACCGGCAATGCAGGATATACTGCACTGATATATTCGGTTCTTATAGGATACTCTATCTATCTAGTCCCCTGGCACTTCTCTGTGAGTAACTGCTCAATAGTGGACCAGAGAAATACAAGCACGCTCCTTCTTGTTAAATCATGAACTGCCTTTTATTTTCAGACAACACAACATTTTTCTACAGTTCAGAGAAAAAGAGGTGGTCCCCACATTGACATTAAACAAAGGTTACAAAAGGGGGATTTGAAGTGGACAGTTTCAGCATGGCAGCCACCCTGTATACATTCCCAGTGCATAGCTGTAACAATAAAACCTCCTGTAGGAATCTCAGACAAAGGGGGAGGGGAAGTGAACAATTTCAGCCTAGCATAAAACACTAAAGCTGGCTGTAATCTCCAGCTCTGAGCCTCTGAGTGGGGGAAGGTATTCTCTCTATACCATTCAGTTTTAGGGTCCACATGATCCCAGCCAGGGGGAGTAGAGGTTCCGCCTCTTGCGGCGTTTGACCTGTGACAGTCCTGTTCGTCACATATACTATAAAAGAGAACATGGTAATTTGACCACAAACTCTATGGCCATGCCTGACACACCCCATGGCGGCAGAAAGGAGGAGATATTCATATCTCCTCCTGATTTCCTGTATAAAAGATACAGGGTGCGTGATTTTGACAGGAACGGGGGCCGAAGGCCCCTTGGCAACTCCTGTTAAAAATCTCTGCAAGGAGTTTGCCCACCCTCAACATCCTGCTGAAGAAAAAAAAAACATGGCTGACTTGCCTCGCTCACTGTAACAAGAAACATGTCTCACTGACTTTCTTCACTCCATCCCTTATGTCCATACAGTGCTACAGCAGAGTACAGCAAGGCAGCAGAAGCCTCCAACACTGAGTGATATCAGCACCTGCTGCAGGTCTCTCTTATTGCCCAACATGTCAAGCACAGCACCATAATACGTGCATGCACTGTCTGACAGTCATAGTGGAGTGACCACTTCCTCCGCTGCGGTATCCTATTTCGAATGTCACCACCTACATGGCAGGGCTCATGCCTGACCTGATAACGCAGATTTTACTCATGTGCAACTTCACTTTGGACAGAAGTGGCTCAGGTTCTACCTGCCACCTAAGAGAGTTGGTTCTTGTCTGACCTGTCTCCTTACAGACCCAGCTCATGCCTGAACTGACAATATCAGTATGCTCACAATTCCTATCTATGCAATAATATGCATTCAGATTGAATTCCTGAAAGCAGCCAGCAAAGCCTGTAACACATACTTGCAAAGGTGAAGAGCACAGCTATAACAGTCCAGAATAAGGATAAACCACTGAAAAATAAAAAACAACTTAACCCTTTGACTGCTAGAGGGCTAAGCAACACACTGTAAACCAATGTATTGCATACCCCTCTGGCACTCAAAGGGTTAAAACAAAGCCAACTTGAAAGGCCCATTAGCAACCATAACTTTTCAGCAGACTGCCTCCCCACTGAGTGGTGCAGCAGGGCTACAGTGCATCGCCATGCTGCCAATACCGTGTTGCGGTGGTAAGAAGCCTGCAGGTACTCGCTTTGTGGGAAGTAGGATGGTCACAAGTAATGCTCCCAGCACAAAACTTGCTCATCTGGGAGCAATGGCAAATTAAATAATGACACACTGATAATTGACATAATATACACTTAAAGGGATATTAATACTTGCAAATTACTAATCCCCATATTGTAGCTTTGTTAAAAAGAAACTTATTGCCCTCAGTGTCATCTCTCAAACCCTAATGGTTTGAGAGATGATAGTGCTCAGAGTTCCCCCCTCCCTCCCCCTTCCCTGACTGAACGCTGAACGCTGACTGAAGGGATATCCGGTATTACTTGCATCAGGCGGCTCTGCAGCATTGCCGAGATTGCGTTTATAAAAAAAATATTTCACTAAAAAGGTCTTCTATGTGTGCTTGGAAACCAAGCACACGTAGAAGACCATTTCAGTGAAAGAATTCTTTTTTATAAACGCAATCTCGGCTCAGCTGCAGAGCTGCCTGATGCACATAAGACTGTCATACGAAAGCTTCCCCTGCAGTCAGCGTTCAGTCAGGGAAGGGGGAGTGAGGGAGGAACTTTGAGCGCTATCATCTCTCAAACCATAAGGGTTTGAGAGATGACGCTGGGGGCAATAAGTTTCTTTTTGACAAAGCTACAACATGGGACTTAGTAATTTGCAAGTATTACTATCTATTTAAGTGGACATCCATTATGTACAAATAAAACCCACATACAGAGTGTGCTAAAGGGGAGTGTTTGGGAGTTACATTGCATTCTTCTTGAAATCACTCAGAAACTGACCTCATGTAGTTGCTCGGTGTACAGCTATAATTTGCAGCACTCTACAAGTTTGTTTCAGTTAAATGTGTAATTCCTCAGTCACGGTAAACATGAATGATTTTATGCCACACTATTAGAAATCATTGTATCTACACATTCATATTTACTGGTTCACCATTCTCCAGCTGAATGGAGGCTGTCTGTGTTGAGATCCATCTCAACTTTAACCCTTTTAGTGCCAGAGGGTTATGCAACACATTGCTCTGCAATGCGCACCTTACCCATCTGGTACTCAAAACATTAACCCACTTGATAGGCTCACGTCTGATGCTCCCCAGTAATACAGGGCCTATCCAATTGGAGGGACCGATGTCAACATTTCTTGGGTCCTCTAACACAAAAATTTTCTCCCAGGGATGTGTGTGTGCATGTCTGTTGCATGTGTGTGTGTGTGTGTGTGCATGTCTGTTGCATGTGTGTTTGTGCCTCTGTGTATGTGCATGTCTGTTCCATGTATGTGTCTGTGTGCATGTCTGTTGCATGTGTCTCTCTCTCACTGTGTGTATGTGTCTGCCTGTGTCTTGCATATGTCTTGTATATGTCTGTGTGTATCAGTGTGTGTCCCACATTGCTAGTGAATTATTAAAATTATTTTGTTTCATTGTTGGAACAAGTATATTTATTGATGTCTTCAAGAAAACAAAGACAAGTCAATTGGTTTGCCCCACTGTCATCAATACAATATCAATTCTTTGTTTAAACTGATGAAAGATCTAAAAACAGAATTTCCTAGAACATAAAGCCCAATCAATGATAACAATAACATTACGTATTGTCTGTTTATGTCTTAGTGTCCATTTGCACATGAGCTGAGCAGGTCTTACAGGACACACCAATTATAGAAGAGTTATCATAGTGTATAATTATTGTGAATGTGATGCTGTCTGTCATTCTTTATACTGTCATATATTTTTACTCTAAACCCATTGAGAGCCAAAGAATAATCAATACATTGGGAACCTATAGTGTTTAATTTTACATCATCTATATTTATAAATCTAACTTCTCAGGTAGAATCTGTATTTAAAAGGTACCATAGCTAGATGGTCCTTTGGCAGCAGACATTTCAAGGAATTTGAGCCGTTTTGAATACTCAAGCAGAGGAGCTGATTAGAGGTTAGAAAAGTGACCCCTGGTGCTACCTCTCTGATCCCACTCTAGACTCTGACTTTTGAGACAGTTCAGAATCACTCTCACTAATGGTAAGATCAGCAGTACCATTATATTGCTATTTATGGATTTGAAAACCAAACCCTAGCTACCTATGAGGCTGAGCATGCAGCCTGGTGAAGTTTGTGTCCAGACTCAGACAAGGCAATCAAGTTTCTGACCCAAATGTCTGACATATTCCATGTTACAGCTGCTCAACTGGTCCTCTGGAGTCTGGACTTGCCTATCCCTGATCTTGAACTGACAACCTTCAGGTTGTGGATCATATGGCTTACATTAATGACTTCAGAGGACTTTCATCTGCAGGTTGTTCTGTAGCAGCATTGTTCTTTTTCTCTTCCTGGTTTTCCTGGTTCCTATTGGTGAATGGCTTCCAGGTGTACCTTGTTTAGAGACTATTTAAACCAGCCTGCCTGAGCTCCCAGTGCTCAGTTGTTAGCCCTGGCGGGGAAGACTCATCTTCCTGTTGGTCTGATTCTCTGTCTGACCTCGGCTTGTACCTTGACTTCACTTGAACTCAACCCACCTCAACTTATTGGCTCACCCCGACTACTCCTCAGTCGCCCACTCAAGTATCTCTGCTTTCCCCAGACTATCAGTGTACCTATCCTGGTCAGGCTTCTGCTCAGCCAGGGGCGGGATATCTGACTTAGAGGCCAGCACCTTTAATATGGTTTCGACTGCAGCAAGGGTACACTGCTTTCTGGCTTCACTCTCCACCCTCCAACTCAAGCTTCACTCCCTAGCTGATCCTTAGACTTCTACTCAGCTGGTCCTCTGAAGTCTGCCTTGCCTATCCCTGATCTTGAACCGACAACCTTCAGGTTGTGGGTCATATGGCTTACATTAATTCCTTCAGAGGACTTTCATCTGCAGGTTGTTCTGTATCAGCATTGCTTTTTTTCTCGTCCTGGCTTTCCTGGCTTCTATTGGTGAATGGCTTCCAGGTGTACCTTGTTTAGAGACTATTTAAACCAGCTTGCCTGAGCTCCCAGTGCCCAGTTGTTAGCCCTGGCAGTAAAGACGCATCTTCCTGTTTATTTGATTCTCTGGCTGACCTCGGCTTGTACCTTGACTTTGCTTGAACTCTGCCCATCTCAACTTATTGGCTCGCCTCGGCTACTCCTCATTCTCCCGCTCTAGTATTTCTGCTTTCCCCAGGCTACCAGTGTACCTATCCTGGTCAGACTCCTGGCTCAGCCAGGGGTGGGATATCTGACTGCAGCAAGGTTACACTGCTTCCTGGCTTCACTCCCCACCATCCCACTCAAGCTTCACTCCCTACCTTCCTTTGCTGAGACCATGATCCTTAGACTTCTTATCATCCCTTGTCCCACCTTTGGGATCCAGGCTTCTGTATCCCTGACATCAGCACAGCTCTAGGCTTTTTACTAATGTTACTCTCGTGTGAGTGCACAATACAGAACAGCAGAAAATAATATACCCTTTAGGGGGGTCCAAAAATGACACCCATCCATGAGAGATTTAAATCTCTAAAATGAAGAATCACTTAGTAACATTCTCCCTTACATTCCGCCTCACAAACAGATAAAAAAATATGCACATCAAAAACTACATGGCATCACTGTGGTAGGACTGAAAAATAGAGATACCCAGTCTTCTACAAGGTGAGATAAACCACTTCCTATGTATCTTACATAGGGCAGAAATGGAGGATGGGGAAGCTGTCTGTTGACACAATACGATTCAAGATTCAGGATCAGTATAGATGACAAATAGCCTGATTTTTAAGTCCCATATACATTTGATTGGTCCTTGTCAATCACTCAGATCTTAAGTGGGCATGCATGTTTGGTACAGTAGGTTACTTGTATCTTTTTCTTGGGTCTTGCTGGCTGTACACATATAGAAGAGTTGTTATACAGGCAAAATATCACTTTGGACTTTTTCTGCAGAGGAATGATGGTAAATATTAACACAATGTTATAATGCTACATTGGAACTTCATGAATATTTTTTTACATTTTGATTATTAGTGCCTGGCACCCTGGGATGTCTCACTCCACATTTCTTAGGCTTCGCTTGGCTGTTTTCAGCTTTGTCTAGCTGAACACCTGCCTCTGTAAATTGTGTGGTTTGTTAAAACTGACTGTTTCCCCCATTCAATCTGTAAGTAATTATTATGAGTGCTCACATTGCATAGTATAATTTATCCCTGAATCCATGCAACCTTCTCCTTGTATTGTGTTTACTGAAGATGTAAAGGCTATAAAAAGGGCTCTTAACTTTATAATATTTTTCAGACACTTGACATGTTTTTCAGCTACAGTCTTCTTTTCAAGGATGCAACAATGTGAAAAAATTTATATTATCATAGCAGATGATTGGTGCAGCTTATAGTATAAAGAAAAGATAAAATCCCAAAAATGTTGAAGGGGGAGATGTATTTCAGATCCTATAATAAGAATAATGTTTTATTTGATTTACAGTAATTAATGATTATATTGTTTTTATATATGTACTTGAATACTTTCAATATACTTTTATTCTTAGTATGAGAAACTCCATTTAGACTTTGGCACATTTCAGTAATGTGGCAAGGAACCCACATTTGCTTCAGTGTAAGTGTAGATTACATTGTCTTTGTATTTGCTGATGGCAATTTACTAACCCCCTGTAATCCATATACCATTAAATCTGGAATTGGAAGAAGGAGTTGTTAAGGATCACCTGGAAGAGGATGCAAATGTTTCAGACTGAACATCATAAGCTAAACACATCAGACCGAGATGTGAGTAGGAACTAATTTTAATTGTAGCTATCCTAATATACTGGCGATGGAGATTGTGATTTTAATTGAAGACTTTGGTCTAAGAGAACTATTGACTACAGCCCTATCAGCCTGAAGGTAGTTGGAGAGTGAGTACATTTAACGCTAGAATCTTGGGACTCATCTGAGTTTCAGAGAACCTGCTTGAAGGTGATTGGATGTTGCTTTTTAATATGGGGTTATCTATGATTCTAGACTATTAGTTTCTGGAACATCCATCATTTCTTAGATCTACCCTTAAAGAGCATGGAAAGTAAATTGTATTTTATTTATTATGCATAATACAGGGGCACTGAAAGTTGTTGTATTTAAAATATATAGGTTTAGAACTGTGGGTGACAATTGTCTTCTTTTAGAAGCACCTCTTTTTTAATAGTAGAATTATTTTTTTATGTTTTTATGTGAGATTGTAATAAGTGGTTTGATTACATTTCTAATTTGTTACAAATACATTATTGCATTTCATCCCAAATTTTTGAAGAGCCCCTACTGGTTCATTGAAGGTTGACTGAATTGGTTGTCTAGATTTTCCTTCAATTAGTTTCCCAATGTTTTAACTCTGAAAGCTACAAACAAATTGATGTGCACTACACACAGGATTGGATAAGCTGGACAATCTTTTGTTCTTTGTGAAGAGAGATGTCTGAAGTCATTTGTCAGTTCTGGGAGAGGTATTGGTTATAGAACCTTGGTCTACATTCTAGTTAACACATTAAAGTGAAAAGGGGCCAAAGCCAGCATGCACATAAATAATTTCTTTCTTGATCTACCCACAGAAGATATGGATAAGAGGCTACATCAACCTGTTACGTTCTCTACAACTGCTGGCTCTCCTTTTATGTTTACATCAATTATTATACAAGTTACTCCATCAATGTATGACTTATTACAAGATTTTATAAGCAAACATGGCTTGCATGACACAAGATAATTTGATCACTAGATTTACATGACTATGTTTTGAAACATTAGAAAGATAAATGGGAGCAAAGGATTTCTAAATATACAAAGGGGAATGTACAAATAGAGTTCTGAGCAAACTTTCTCAAAATGGCAACATGAATGGTGTGGGAGTATATGGGGTTTCGAGGCAAGCCATTCCTTTGCCTGACATCATATGCTATGTAGAAATTTGGTGGAAAGGAAATCAGTACAGAATTCTTCCTTTTCTTTACGCCCACTGTGGTGGTGGCATTAAGGACTTGTTTACACAGAATCTATGTGTAAGGGCCTGAACTACGGTTGGTGCCCAGAGGTAGGAACCCTTGGTATTGGATGCTGCTGGACGAAGGGGACAAGAGAATCAGCGTAGTCGTGGTCACGAAAGCCAAGGGTCAGGAATGGAGAAGACGGGATAGTCGCAGTCACGGTAGCCAATGGTTGGGAGAGGAGAAAGCAGAGTGGTCGAGGTCACGGTAGCCAATGGTCAGGAATGGAGATATCAGAATGGTAGGGGTCACTAGCCTAGGTCAGTGGCCACAGAAAATGCAGACAGAACAAGCTGTAAGGGTATGGGGCTAATACAAGCAAGCCCTGAGTGAAGGGACGCCCAGGGTTTAAGTAGTGGTGCTGTGGTTTGCATACCTGTCCTCCGATTGGTCCCCACAGACAGGTCCCGCCCCTCCACATGTAATGTGTGTGTATAGCCCCAGCCACGTCCCTTCCCCCGGCCCCAACTGCCGACACACACGCTGGAGCCACTAGGCATACCCAGGAGCGGTGCACCACCAGGACAGGACCAGAGGGGAACGCCACCGGGACACTGACACAAGTGGAGGACCAGGAGTGGACCAGTACGGAGGGTAAGCGCCTGACACTATGTGCTGTAGGGAGTGTACAAAGGCATGTCTCAAATATCTGTATATAAGCAAAGACCCAGACACTCAGTTAATGAGAGTATGTACAGTATTGTGCAGCTCATGCTCAGCATCCTTGTTTCATATATTCCCTTTATAGCAATGCCACCTAATATTCTACTGCTTTCTAAAATCCATTCTAATAAATTGCTTTTATTTTCTTACTATCCCCCTTTAAAATCTTGGTGCTTCCTATAATTCAGTGCTGCAGGTATATGATTCTCTGCAGAGCATAGGTGTGGCCCCTTACAAGACAGAATGAGTAATGGTCAGTTCTACTTGGATGCTTTTCAAAATGGAGGTTTAGGATGGAAGTCATCAAGTCACAAAAGGCTTAATGTGAAAGAAATCAGATGTTTTCCTTATATGCTATCAATTCACCTATTTAACAATGACCAGATCATATCTGACCATAGCTTCATCAACAAACAATGACCTGATAAATCAGCAAATTTCAACCACCAGTTTCCAGCTGGAGGATCCCATTGTAGGCAATAGGTATAAACATATGCCTACACATAAGCTGTATGTATGTATTTCCAGAATGACAACATTTACTCAATGTTTTCCTAGTATTTCGGTGTGTCACATATGCAAGGTAGTGACAAACAATTAATCAATGTTGAGTATCTGGTGGTATCCATCAATGTTCGCAGGAAAGTGCTGGCAAAAAGCAGCATATTGATATGAGGAATTCTGGCCTTAGGGTATCCTGGAAACATAGATGAGGTAAAAGTATATTTTCTGGAATGGAACTGGATATAGGAATGATGACAGAATAATTGAATCATGATACAAACTGTAATAACTCTTGTGTGCTGGTAGAAACAGCAGTGTCAGGAATATGAGTTAAAGCAGGGACCTTCAAATATAGTAGCTCAAAACACAGTACTGACAACTGTAGGTTACCTGCTTGGAAGGATTTATACTCATCTTTGACCTTTAAAAGTCCAGTCAGTGATTGATTGTTCTCTTCAATAACAGATTAGTTATTGTTTGGAAACAATCTAAAACAGCATTAGAAGACTGATGGACCAATCAGCCAATAAAGGTGGAGTATAAGCTGCTGTTGGAAACAGTCCTGAAAACTCTTGCAGGGCTGGTCAGACTAGTACTTACAGCATCAGGGCTTCAGTGGTTGAGTAAAAAATGTGATGGAGAAGGAGGCATGCTTTAGCTGTGAGTAAATTTATTTTGATGTTGCTGACTGAGAGCGGACTATAGGGCCTGATTCTGGAGATATTATAAGTATGAGGCAATGTAACATCATCTATTCAGAAACTGAAGGTGATTACTGGGAATTTTTTGCATAAGGTCAGGCATGGATAAAGTAGAACTGTATGTTATCAGCATTGGGTAATAACTGAAGGAAACTGAATGAAGCCACCAAATATCAGTGTATAAAGAAATAAGAGCAACAGCTGGGTTTTAGGCTGAGATTAAAGTATCCATCCTACTTAACACCTTTTTGACCAGCGAGGCACGCAATGCATTGCATCTCAATGCATTGTGCATCCCTCTTGCCCTAAAGGTATTAACCCTTTGAGTTGCAATGTGTTGTGTACCCCTCCGGCACTCAAAGGGTTAATCCCTTGAAAGCTAGACAGGCTTTTTGTAGACCTTTTTAGAAATAATGGGTTAAATAACTACACCAGTTTTCTATTCATACTAAAACTAAAACTCTGGATTATAGCAGTTTCTGCAGTTCTGAGTTGGCAAAGCTTAATTGAACATAATGTGCTAATAGCCATGTTCACACAATGGTTACTACTAGTTTGAATGCTGACATCCATCTTCATCTAATGCTGTGTTTTCATACTCAGCTTCACCCTATGGTCAGGCTGTGCTAAATACCACAGATCATCAGGAAGAAGGTGGTCAAGATGGTTCTAAACTGAGGTACAAGACAGTTACATTTGCCCTTGATTGTGGAGGTCCCATCTAGCAGTGGGCCTTGGGCACTGATACATGTTTTCTGTTGTTAAAAATGGTCCGAGCCCTGAATTTCAGGTAAGGGAAAATTGGCCAAGGAATACACTGTAAAGAAAATTGGAAATATAGTGAGAAACTCATGTGAGGCAGGTAGCATGGATGAAGGACACAGAGCAAGTATAATATCAAATAGCAGGAGATAATAGGAAGGATAAGTATGCAATAAACTTGGTATTTGGTTTTGATTAGCTACCTTACTAAGTGTGGTTTCCATTGAGAGTGAGAGTATCCTGTGTAGTTGAGAAATGAATAACAAAGATAATGATGAGGTAATGTTTAGACATGATCAATAATCTATTCTTAATAACAGTCAGATACAGGCCTCATATGGTGATGCTCCGCAGCTTAGCTAACGTAAATGAGCCCGAATATTAAAGTCTAGAGAGAACTTCACCAGTGTCATAAACTCTTCATGTCTTATGTTGTTTTATGGAGGCCTTGCACTAAGATTATTCCAGCTTCTGACATCTTAATACATAGTCTATATAGACTAACATAGGATGTTGAGAGTTTGTCTCACTGGAGACTTTATCTCTGCTTTACCACACATTTATCACCTTAGTGCATCTTCCTCCTGGACTTCACTTGAATCCTCTCTGTCTCTGATAGCACTTATGGCTGGCTCTTTCCATTACTGTGAGACTACTCATGCATGCTTCTGTTGATGGATAGGATGATGGGAAAGCTAAAGGTTGTCCACCCCTGCTCCAGGACCACAATTGTTCCTATGAGACCCTGAGATGTATCTCTCAGAAGGGCCCAGAATTAAATAGACCTGGTGGCAAATAATAGTGAGGCCATTCTCCAAGGACATTACAATCTACAGCTGGGATGGGCCATCTGAAGGCCCTCCAGCTGTTGTGATTGCAATTCTTATCATCCCCAGCAAGCCAACAGCTGACTGTAGATTATGGGAGTTGTAGTTCACAACAGCTGGAAGGCATCAGTTTTCCTACCCTAAAACACAGTAGTAAAGGGATCAGGTGTCATAGCTATGTATCTGTATATCCAGCATTATCAATAATATTAGAATTCAGAAAGTATGTAAGTACTTTATAATACTGAAGGTTAATAATTCTCAAAGTGATTGTTTCTAGCACTTCATTACACTAATGAGCCCTCAAAACCAGCATTATTTAATTGCTATTTTTTCAATATTTGTGTTAAGTAGCCAATCTGTGAAACCAACTCACTCATCTGTCTGTCTATCTATCTATCTATCTATCTATCTATCTATCTATCTATCTATCTATCTGACTGTCTATCTCAAATGACATCCCTGGGTTTGTTACTTCCTAGCATACAGTCTTAAAGCGGGACATTCATCAGCTATAAAGTCGCCCTGCTATAATTAAGCAGGTAGTGACTAGCTTTAGAATATTTATTTTACTTTTGAAAAGTAGCCCCTTCTAAAGAAATCAATCATTGTAGGAGACTGGAACCCAGGTGCAGACATCTTGTCTGGACACCTGCGCTGTCAGTCCCAGTCTCCTGCAAGAAGCATTGCAGAATACCATATGGTAACTGGAAGGACTGACGGCAGACTGCGCTAACCCAACCATCAGTCTCCTACAATGACTGATTTCTTTAGAACGGGCTACTTTTCAAAGGTAAAATATATATTCTGAAGCTAGTCACTACCTGCTTAATTACAGCAGAGTGACTTTATAGAGGATGAAAGTTCTGCTTTAAAGAGGAGTTGGCATGTGGTTCTCCAGCAGCTGTATTTCAATTCCCACCATCCTCTGACTAAAACAAACAGGTGGAGAGAGAGATAAAGAGACAGAAAGAGAGAAAGAAAGAAACACAGTGAAAGAGCGCACAAGTGGGAGCACACAAAAGAGAGAGACAGTGTGCACACAAGAGAGAAAGCAAGCGGGAGGAGAAAGGCAGTGCACACAAGACTGGCAGCATGCAACAGAGCAATATTAAGCATATGTAAGAATGCAGAAACAAAACACATGCAAGAGATCCAGACTGCACATGTATGTAGGAGGGAGACTGCATGTGAAAGCACATGTATGTAGGAGGAAGAATGCATGCAATAGAACTCATGAAAGAAATAACACACTCAAGAAAGAATGAACACACACAGGAGAGAAAGAGCACATGCAAGTAAGAGGCTACACACAAATGAGAGCACACAAAAGAGAAAGCACGTACAAGAGTCCTCACATTTGACCACACCACCCCATATTTCTGTTAATGTTTCTGTACTTTGCCATGTTCAAGAAAAAAACACTGTATTTAGACTCACAAGGACCTAGTTAGAGTTAGTTCAATTCCACATTTGCTTAAAACCTCTAAAAATAACATTAAATAACATTAAGTGTTAAAGGGAATATAAATAAGTAGTGTGGTTCTTCCAAATACCATACAGATTTCTTGTTCCTAGTGAGCCCTGGGAAAACGCGTGGTTTGATTGTGTGTTGGCTTCAGAACAAAACGCTAGGCTACTTGGCGCCATGTACGTTTTTTTGGGATAGGATGCGACCACAGAGATCACTGCTAAATGAATGAACCTCAAGCCAGTATAAATAAATGGAGAAAATTAATGTATATGTAAGATTTAACAATATAAATCTGTATATTGCAATCAATACATACTCCCAATATTTCTCAAGGAGCATGTAAATCACACATAGTTATTTTAGATAAATAGTATATTGTTTATATATATTTATATATTTTCCTGCTATGTATAACAAGCTGGGAAAGGTGTTGTTCAAATGTTATAATGTCTCAAATTTGTATTTTAAATGATAGAGGCCTTAAACTATTTTGCTACGTGCTATAGTACTTTTTTTGATGAGCGAAACAAGACTACTCACACTTCTTGGAGATTTTAATAAAGATTTATCACTGCTTGATAGTTATTTAACACCGCCAAGGAGTGTCTTAAAGGTACATATTTTATAATGCACTCTATGGGCCATATGTTCAAAAGAAAAATGGAAGGATTTTGGGGCAGACCAAATGCACCATAGGGGAAAGCTAAAAATTCCCATTAATGTAGATGGGAATTTTAACCCTTCGAATGTTAGAGAAGTCTTCCAATCATATCTTTGAATTCCTTTCTAGCCTCTAAGGGGTCACAATCCAACATTTACATCAATGGGAATTTTTGGAATTATTATTTTGGTTTACCTGGAATTCCTACAGATTTTTTTTGAATATACAGCCTTATGGCAGAACTAGAGTCAGTGATGGAACAGTCCTATCTAGTGACCATAATAGAAAATGGCGGTTTAAAATATAGTTTTATTTATAACAACCAATGAATAAGAGTACCCTTATTTTACTTATCAACAAAATTATATATATATATATATATATATATATATATATATATATATATATATAATCATAATAATTTTAATGAACGTATGATTGTAAGACCTAAACTGAACAATGTATTTATGATTTGTATCCTCCATTTTGTGCCTTTGAAAAATTAACTATAAAATGTTAGGGATGCTGTGGAAATTCCAGGCTGTTTGTTAGGGGTTCCTTGACAAACAAAAATAAAATCGAGAACCATTGGCGTAGAGTAAGCAAACTCACTGAAATGCCCACAAACTACCCCTCTTTCTTCTCCTTGGTACAAGATCCATTAAGGGAAGGAATTTGGACATATGTAGCTTAGTAAATTGACATTAACAGGAGTAGGGACAAATACACAGTTCTAGTGCCTGATTTAAAACACTTTTCCAAATGACATAAGTTCACTGGCAGGCATCTACTTGTATGTATGGAGTGGGGCAATGGGAAAACATTTTCTAGGTGATGTTAACCCTGTGTTCCTTCCCTAACAACCTCTACTTCTACTATTTAAAATAAGTTTTACATTCCATTTATTTTGCAAAATATATATATATATTTATTACACTTTTCTTAGGATCCAGACAATTAAAAACAAACAACTATATTGAAAAATTATAAGTTAACAGATGTTACAGGCCATAGATTAGAACTTCTAAATGGAGAAATGTATCACTGCTTTCCTCCCTTTAAACATAATAACATAGTAAATTATGTTGAAAAAAGACACAAGTCCATCAAGTTCAAGCCTCAGAGCCCAGAGAATTGAGAATGATGGATATAAGCTTTTCTGCTGCCAAATAAGTTAGGCTGTATCTGAACTTCCTGTTTTGCCTACTAATAGACAGTATAACTCTGTATGTTCCCTCTTGAAAGAAATGTATCTAATCGTCTCTTAAATGTATCCATTGAATCTGCCATAACTACATCCTCGGGCAAGGAATTCCACAATTTAAAAGACCTTACTGTAAAAAAACTCTTCCTCTGCTGCAGTTGAAACCTATTTTCCTCTAATCTCAAGGGGTGTCCCCTGGTTATTTGATCAGGCCTTGGAATGAAATGAAAAAATGGTGCAATTCCAGTACAAACTAATTGAATCATAGAGAATAAACAATTTTAATTGGGCTTTTAACAGAACACTAACTCCCAAAAATTAAATAGGTTGATATAACTTTAAATATCACATACTTACAGTTAGCAGATGTAAAGCATAATTATTTATATGTTACACCCCTAAATTATAATCCTAAACTTACTTTTTATGGTGTGTGTAAATTGTCCTGCTCATAAAATGTCGGTTGTGCTGTTTGTATTGAGTTTTACACATGTTAATATAAAGTAGCAGTGATGGACCCTCCAGCTGCTACAGAGTATAACTCTCATCATTCTCCAGTAGCCAGTGGCTAGCAGGGAATGATAGAGGTTGTTGTTACTCTGAAAGGAGATAGAGGGCCTCATACTGCCCATCACTGAAGTACAAGATAATTAACCCTTTGAGTGCCACATGAGTACACAACACTTTGCTTTGCAATGCATTCTACACTCCTCTAGCACGTAAAGGTTTAAGTATCTACATACCCAGATAATTTTTAGGTGTTCGTCCTCCTTTAACACCTTGAATTTACGTGGCAATCTGTTTGAAAGCTCTATATCATTCAAGGTGTTAAAATCCCAATTTAGATCAACAGAAAATTCTGGAGCAAACCAGCTGCGCTGTAGGAGGCAAAAATATGTTGCAATGGTTTGCCCCAGAATGGTTTAGTTCTACTTAGCACATCAGACTCAGATGTGCCTGTGCCACAGTGGACTGATGATGAATTACTTCTTTGTAGGAAATATCAGCGATGCATTTCTATTCCAAGAATCACTTTCCCATTTCAGACTTGCTTTTCTTCCAAGAAAATAACTCACATGCGCTATGGAATTAAATTTCATTCTGCACAGACACAATCTCTAGAGCGCAGGCAATAAATGAAGTCCACTATGTTAAAATCAGTGTTTTTATTGCGAATTTATGTTATTTTTCAAGTCTTAGTAGTAGAACCATTAACCCATTAAAAGCCTCATTTAAATCACTGAGATTTTAATTTGTTCTTTATGGTACAATTGAATTCCCCAGAACTGCTCCAATTTCTTAACACATCAGCCTCACAGAGGGGGTTATGCACTAAGGTGTGATAAAGAGGTGATGATTTCTCCAGTGAGATCACTTCACTTTCTCCAATTCTTACTTTCTCAATGGAGAAATCTTAGTGCATAGGCACCACAGAATAACATCTGGGGGAGATTCACTAAGCTGTGATAAAGAGGTGATAAAAGCAGTGATGGCTTCTCCAGTTCCCATGTTATTCTATAAAGCCTATGCACTAACATCTCCAATGTTGAAAAAATCTTAGTGCATAGGCTCCATAGAATTGGAGAAGTGATAAACTGGAGAAGTCATCTCCACTTTATCACCTCTTTATCACCGCTTAGTGAATCTGGAGAAGTGGATCATTGGAAAAGTTATCACCTCTTTATTACCAGAGGGACAAGCAACGCATTGCTCTGCATTCAAAGGATTAAAAGAAAGATATTGTGAATTAACAATGTCCCATGGAAGCAGGCCTAAGGCCCTAGTAGAGTAAATTTGTGGCAAACCAACTTCAGTGTAGGGGAGAATTTTAAAAAATCCAATTGATTTAATGGGGTGTTTTATCCGACTGAATGCTAAAGAGCTCTCCATCACATTATTCATTTACATCAAAGAGAATTTTGAGAATATGGATTTGTCACCTATGGTGCAGTGACAAAATAACAACACTTCAACACTTTTCTTTAGAACACAGGGACCCTAAGAACTAGCCAGGGGTTGTACTCTACAGCATAAAGGAGTAGTATACTTTTTATGAAAAAAGTTATATATTGCTTTTTGGTTTTTTTTTAGAAAACAAGGATACTGCTGAGAGATGCATGTTTTCAGCATTATTACAGTTTAAGCTCCTGTCTTGTTTTTTTACAGTGCCCTCTAGTGGCCAGGTTCCAAGTAATTTTTCTGTTACATTCTCTAGGAGAGGTGAGTCAGTGACAAATTGTTTTCCCTGGAATGTTATAAAACCTGAGTCATGCTATCAGTTGGCACTTTCAAGCAGTAGTCACTGTTCACTTCCTGACAATGTGTAATGTAATAACATTTGAATAAAACAACTGATGGCATTGGGCAAACCCTTGTTTTACTCAACATGAAAAGCCACAAACATATAGGGCTTCATAAAAAGTTTACTGCTGCTTTAAACTGGTTCCGTTCATATGTCTGCCGGTTAGAAAATTATTCCTATGACTGGTAGTGGGCTGGGTTTCACAAATAAGGTTTAAGTCATGGACTTCTCTGGTTGTAATGCTGTTTTTGTAGACTCCAGCTGACTCAACAGTCTCAGTTTTTGCACTAAACCTGAGTTCTGACTCTTCTTTGAGTATAGGTCCATGATGGGAGTGTGGCAGCAGTAGAGGTCACTTTTATGATTCTTAAATTGTTTATGTACTTATCAGATGATCTGCCCAATGCAACAATTGTTTTCTTGTGGGAAAAGACCCATCAAAGAAGGATTCACAAGTGATATTTTTTGATCAGAGCACTCATGGCTGCAAAAAGTAGTAACATATGATACAATGAAACAGTGCTGTAGTCCTAAAACAATTGTGCTTTCTCCCCTGTTTCATACTTCCCCATATACCTGCTCATTGTTGTTCCACTCTGCTGGGCCATAAAACTGCTTGCTAATTAATTGTTGCTGCCATTATCAAATGAATTATCAATCTGACAGCCATACTAGGTTATGTGACTTTTTTACAACACAGCCTGCAGAGCTGTCAAATCTTGTGAACAGATGTCACCTCAACACTCTTCTCCTACCTGTACTTTTATCACAGCAGAGAAACAGAAGCTTTTAAGTATTTTTAGGCGTGAGTGTAGTTTAAATATAGAAACATAGATTTTGATGGCAGAAAAGAAACATCTGACCCATCCAGTCTGCCCATTTCCTTATCTAATAAAATACAGTCTAACATATTTCTCATAACAGATATATGTCTATCCCAAGTATTTTTGTATTCCCTTACAGTATTTGTTCCTACAACCTCTGTTAAGATGTTCCATGAGCTTATCACCCTTTTTGTATGGAAGTACTTGCACACATTACTTCTGAATTTTCCACCCTCTAACTTCATATCATGACCTCTTGTTGTAGTATTGTTCTCCCATGTTGTAGATATTAGGCTATTTTAATCTAATCTGGTACCATGGGTCATGAAGCCCTTCACCGATTCTGGCGGCTCTTCTTTAAACTGCCTGCAATTTTTTTAACTTTCTTCTGTAGGTATGTTCTCCAAAACTGTACACAGTACTCGAGGTGAGTTCTTAACAACAATCTATAGAGTGCTACTAATACCTCTTCCTATACTATGAATAACATAGTTTGCTTTTCCCATTGCTTAACTGCATTGTATGACTACCTTCAAGTCATCTGAAATAATAACTAAGTCAGCACAGTACTGTTAAGCCTGTATTCCACCTATGGGTTTCTGTGTCCAAGATATTGAATATTACAGGCCCTAGCACTGACCCCTTTGGCTCTCCACTAGTTAACCCTCTGAAAAATTACAGTTGATTATGACATGCTGTTTCCTGTCTTTCATTCAGTTATGTACCCAATCAACTAAATTTGTCCCAAGTCTCAAACCATGCATCTTATAAATCAACTTCCTTTGTGGTACAGTATCAGAATCTTTACTAAATACAAATATGCTATATCTACTGCTTCACTATCGTCTATCACTTGAGTAACATAATTGAAATTTGTTTGTCAAGATCTTCTTTTAGTAAAGCCATGCTTCTGGGGATCTTGTACATCATTGTACTTCAGATATAAAACAATTCTTGCTTTCAGTAGCATTATTATTAATTTTCCAACTACTTTTCTCAACTACTGATGTCAGACTCATGGGCCTGTAATTGCCAGTTCTCCCTACTGCATTTTTATTGTTTAGTGGCATTACATTGGCTAATTCTCTAGTCATCCAGAATGACTCCTGTTAATAAACAATTATTGCACTCATGCAGGGGTGTCCAGTCACCTCCTCAAAGGTCATCTACCAGGATTGAACAATATTCTAGATTAAGCAAGGAAAATTAAACAGTGGTTCATTAATTTTTAATGGAGTTCAAGAAAGGATATCCTGAATCTTAGCTTGTATATTATCCATAAATACAGATATTGACACCACTGCACTAACGTAAGTCAGAAAAGAGCCCTAGAAGAAAAAGAAATATCAGGACTGCTTTCTGATGTTCCCTGGAGACCATTGAGTAAGCTATGAAATAAACTCCATAGCCGCTTTCATAGTGATGTGCATAAAAAGGCAACACATTATTATCCTATTATCAAGAGCATTAAAAGCCTGTATGTAGGAAAATATTATGGTCATGCAGAAGTATAGAAATATGAATGGTGATTTGTGACTTTCATGAGCAAATTGGTACAGTTCTCATGTAAAGGTACTTTTCAGGAACTAGTGCAACTAGCAGTGTTATTTTTCATAAGCGTCCTGCATTAAAGGGATAGTAATACTTCGTTTTAACTTTATTTTATTTTGTAGGCATTCAAAAAACATGAAGAATGATATAAGTCTTATCTCTCAAACCTTTATGGTTTATGAGATATTCACAAGCAAAGTTCCCCTCCCCGCCCCTTTTACCTAGTGTAAGCCATCTCTTCTCAGATGTGAGTCTGGTTGTATGACAGGACAGATAACAGAAGGGGACAATTTTCTTTGTATGAAAACAATGAAAGCCCTTCCCCCCTTGACAAGTTTTTCAGCTTTTTCCATTATCTTAATTGAAGATTGTCCCTCTCTGCAATCTACCTGGGCATCTCCCTTCTGATCTGGTTGAACAGGGGGGGGATACTTTGTTTGTGAATATCTCTTAAACCATAAAGGTTTCAGAGATAAGACATATCATTCTTCATGTTTTTTTAATGCCTACAAAATAAAATATAGTTAAAATGAAGTATTACTATCCCTTTAAAATGGATATCTAATCATATCAGATTTCAGCATAGTTATACTTCAGAAAGGGTGGATCAATCAGTGGCACACTCACCTTAGAACATTAAAAACCAGAGAGGTATGCAACCCATTGCTTGGCCATGCATTGCACTCCCCTCTTGTCCTTAAGGGGTTAATTTATCAACCTTTGTCCATCTGGAGATATCTTTGAAACGTTTACTGCTGGTACCTCTTGAAGACTATGGTTAGCAATTCTGGTGAATGGGCTTATTCATAAAGGCTACATTAGTGCAGTGATATAATCTCTGTGCTAATGTGACAAAAACAGAACAAATGCCCTGCAATAAGATGCTTCACATGTAACAACCACTGCCTAGTGTTGCAGCATGCTACAACTTCCCAACATTCAGCGTAGAATGCAGGAAAGTTTCAGCAAGCTTTATCTGCATGGCCATCTGCCAGGTCACATGCAGATTATTCACACTAGAAGCTGCAATATCCATCTTAGTCTCCAGTGACTGGGTGAACCATGTGGGCTTCAGCCGGTCATTTATGGCTGACTCTGATGTGCTCCAAGATCTCTTGTGGATTACAGAGGGAAATGCGTAATCTCACAGGTGTAACTTTGAGTGATGCTGCATCTCAGCTCTATGCAATTTGAACAAAGCCCAAAAGGGCAATTTGCCCTTTTTAAAATGCCAGTCTTTTTTTCTTTTAATTAGTTACATTGTATTACTTTAGAATAAGGACAAAGGGAAATTACTGTACAGTCATTAAGTATTCTGTTGCATGGCAGGGCTATGAAATTATTCTAACTTGGAAACTGCAAAGAATCTTCATTCCTATGCCCTTAGCATAGGACCTCTGATTGGAAAACCAAATGCTCACTGGTATTTATATCTCTCACGCTATTACAGCTATGAGATTATTTATTCTTTTAAAATCTATTTATTTAACCCACTACAAGCTAGAGAGGTCTCCAACACACTGCACCTTAAGGCTTTACAGAACTTACTTGCATCCAAATGTTTAAAGTGACATTGACATATAGCATATTTGGACAGCTAATACTTGTAGAGCGTTGAGCTAGAGAGAGCATAGATGGTTTATAGGGACTTTAATTATAAATTGTAATTGTCTTATATGAAACAGCAAGGCTAATGCACCAAGCAGCAATTCTGAGCCAACAGCCCCATAGAGCCTAAATGCATTGAGTTAAATGGGGCATTAACCCACTGAATGCTAGAGAGGTCTCCAAGGCATTGCCCAATCCTCTCTATCAATCATGAGGTTAAAAACTCCATTTTAATGTGTATGTGTGTGTGTGTGTTTCAGTTTCCAAAACTTGATAGAACTTCAGCTACGGGAAATTGCAGTTACTGTTGTTGGTCAGACTAGATAACAAAATTGTTGTTTCCTGTTCAGGAGGTAGTATTTTACAGTGTAAAACACAGCATGAAGTGAGGAGTGAAACAGAAAATTGCTTTTCCCAAAATGGTAAAAAACAGCACATGCAACATGATGTATTTCATTTTCTATCAAGGACTGGGCATATTCACATGCATAAAACTATATTCCTTTACATCTCTGAGTGCACAAGCAGTATCCAATGCAATGCTTTTCTGATACCCACCTGTTGAAAGGATTAGATGTAACAGATCTTTACTGCCCTCCTTTAAAGGGATAGTAATACTTAAAATGTAAAAAAAAAATAATATGTTGTAGGGTTTATCCCCCTGAGTAAAACAAGAGTACTCCCACTGCTGAAAGGTGTTTCATTCAAAAGTTATTAATTTTCAAAGTTGAATTTTTTAGCTGATCCCTCATTGCACATACAAGATTAGATTTCAGGCCTCAGATAATCCTGATAAGTTTAGTTGTTAGTGTGCCTTTAAGATTGTATATTGCAATATCCAGCAGAACGTTTGGCTATTCTTAATCACATTTTAAAATAAAGTGCATTGTTCAGAAGAAGACATACCTTTTATGACAATATAACATACCTGCTTCTGGTGTATTATGTCTCAGAATGTCTTTGGGACCTCTTGGTAGATAGATATGTGTGTTGTTTGCTTTAGTGAGCATGAAATGAGGAAAGGTAAAAGGGGCCAGATAGAAGGATTGGATTGGGGGGTGGGGGGCTGGCTTGGCTGCAAGAGAGAAGTATAAACGTAGCTTTGTTTCCTTACGAGTGACAGCTTCTCCCTTGCAGCCAGCTTTGGGCAGAAGTGTCTGAGAATAACTGGCTGCTTCAACCGCGTCCAAATCCCAGGACACGTATGATCATTTCAATTCCAGGACAAAAACAACTAGTCTTTATAAAATCTGTAATGGAGGTATATGAGACCTAGGCTGAATTAAATATTATTTTTTTAAACTAAATCTACCAAGCACAAGATATTAGTATGGTATGCTAAGATACAAGACCATGATTGGAAATCCAGGGGGTGTGAGCTGAGATGTTGCTAAGGTTTCTAAACAATGGTTCTCTCTGCATCTGTTCTTATTTAGGGCCGTATGTAAAGAGACAGAGGAGCAATTCTGGGGCAAACCAACTGCAGCACTGAAAATTAGAAATCCAACTTTCCAAAATTCCTGTTGAAGTAAATTGGTTTTTTAACACTTTGAATGTCAGAGAGGCATTCAGTGCTCCAGTTTTGGAGACCAGTCTGGCATTTAAAAGAGTTAGTAATGATATTGCTTAAGAAAATATTTTTATTAAGAAACCCAGTAAGTGTAAGCTTTTTAATGTGCCTTAAAGGGATAGTAATGTTTCATAATAAAAGCAGCTCTAATTAATCATCATAGTATTTGGACTTTGGAGACTGTTATTTAAATTCTGTCAGAGTTGTAGTTCAAGAGTAATTGAATGACAAAGTATCACCCTCCTGCCCCTTTTACTGATATAACACTGTTCAGCCAGATCAGAAGAGAGGTGCCCAGGTAGACTGCAGAGAGGGAAATCTTCAATTAAGATAAGGGGAAAAACCTGGCAAACTTGTCAAGGGGGGCAGGGCTTTCATTGTTCTCATAGGAAGAAAATTGTCCCCTGTTGTTATCTGTCTGGTCTATGGACTGGATTCCACATCTGAGAAGAGATGGCTTACACTAGGTAAAAGGGGCGGGAGGGGAAACTTTGCTTGTGAATATCTCTCAGACCATAAAGGTTTGAGAGATAAGACATATCATTCTTCATGTTTTTTTAATGCCTACAAAATAAAATAAAGATAAAACAAAGTATTACTCTCCCTTTAAGCACTAATTACAACTCTGTCAGGGCACAGGATACATTATAACAATGACTCCATGTATGAGAGCCATATCAACAGAGGCTCTACCAGTTAGTCTACTGGGCCAACCCCTTCGCTGCAGAAGGGGCTGTCTTCACTGAAAGGGTTGGGAGGGGGAATATTAAAATGTTAATATATTATAAACTAGTGAGGATTAAAAAGTGATACTGACATCAGACACACCCTTTTATTGTGCAGAATGCATTAATACTAATGTTAAGCACACATTTCACATGAAAAAATTGCATTTTTCACGCTATACCTTATTAGAGGCCACGTTCACGGAAGCCCTTCTCCAATTGTCTAACACAGCTTACTCTGGGGCCTTGAACATGATGATGAATCTGCAAAAATGTCTTATGATGTGCTAGTAGTTCAGGCCATTAACAAATGGTATTGAGAGTCCTGTCTATGAGCCTACTTTTATTCTCTTTTTGCATACGTTTGTTGCCCGAGGGGACCCTGGACCATATACATCTGCACAGCATTCTGAGTGTAAGCTTTATTATTTCTCTAATGAGCAATGATAGGAACAGGAGAACTGTGCGTCCCACTGGTTCATAGTTTTTACCATTTCAACTACACTTTAATTCATCATCAGTAAAGACAAACAGACAGAGCACAAACAGTGCCTCTAAGAGCAACCTCTCTTAACTGGAACCCACATGTCTAAACTGCTCAGGGTGGGTACTCATTGGACATGAAAGCTTCATCAGCCTTCTGGTATATAAGCACATAATCACTGGATGGTAAACCTCTAACTCCAGGGATGTGAAATAAAGGTAACACTATCAAGACTTATTTTCTAAAGCCTAGATTTAATATGGCAGTTATTTAAATATATAAAAGTTTTCTATATGTATAAAAACATATATAATTACATCAATAGCCCTACTGGTTTCGTCACTACATAACCAGGGACATCAATACATTAATTACCTTAATCCTTTTTATACAATTCATCCACCGTCAGCATCAAAGCCACTTCCGTTCTACATCTTACTACATTATCATTAGGGGTGGGCGAAACTTGTTGCCGTGTTCCCGCAGAAAATTTTGCGAAAATGTTGCTATCTGCTTTTTTGAGGGAAAATCCGCTTTAAAACTGGTGCTTTCACCCATTGGCCAGAATCTTTCGCCATTTTTTCAATGGCTAAAAAGTTTTTGCCCATTGATTTATGTTGTTTTTGCACTTCCGCTATAAAAAATGACATTTTCGCTGAAGGCAGACGCAATAGAAGCAGCTACAGAGCGAGATAGACGTGATATGCTGTTCTCTTGTGATATTTTGCAAAACTTGAGGCAAGAAAGGCTCATAGTGACTCCTCTCACTGTAAGCAGGGTAAAATATAATCAGTGGAGGAACTGGAAGGACCCTTATGTGTCCACTGAGTCTGAGGAGGAGGAGGAAGGGACCACTACTGAACCAATGCTATCCAGTCCCCCTAGATCACCCCAAGGGATCCTGGGGAATTTAATGGGAAGGGAGGGAGAAAAGGGAATGGGAAGGGAGCTGCCTGTGCCTGCTGCAAGATGTGCTGCCCCTGCTGCCAGTGCCATCATTGCTGTACCTGCAGCCACTAGTGTTGTACCTGCTGCCAGATGTGCTGCCACTAGTGTTGTACGTGCTGCCAGTGCTGAACCTGCTGCTAGTCCTGAACCTGCTGCCACCAATACTTTGCCTGCTGCTAGTGTTTCTTGTAGTACTCAGGGGGGAAGGAGACCCTAGAGCCGGATTTACATCTCAGGAGCCTGTAGGCACAGATATCTGAAGCGCCCCCCCCACCATTGGCCATCTCCACAAAGCTCCAAATCTCCATATTGCCCTCACATTGCCCCATCATCTCCACATTGCCCTCATCACCTACACATTGCCCCCCATCAGCTCCACATTGCACCCCATCAGTTCCACATTGCCCTCATACTGCCCCATCATTTCTACATTGCCCCATTCAACTCCATATTGACCTCACATTGCCCCCCATCAGCTCCACATTGCTTGCCCCCCATCATCCCCATATTGACCTCACATTGCCCCTATTATCTCCAAATTAAGCCTCATTTTCTCCCCCACATCCATTTTCTACCTCCCTGGTGGTCCAGCGGTAGGAGAGATCTGTTCTTCTGATTCTGATTATGTCATTTCCCAGCGCTCTGCATTACTAAAGAGCCAGGAGAGCTCAGCAGCTAAAGGCACATCATACAATGCAGCAGCGGGCAGGCGGCGAGGTGCGGCATGCCACGCCACTTAATAAATAAATAAATAAATAAATAAATAAATCCATTGCAATGGCAGGCGCCCCTCTGTAGGGTGCGCCTGTAGGCAGATGCCTACTCTGCCTTACAGAAAATCCGGCCCTGGGGGACCCTCTGTCACAGTGCTCGTCACCTCCTCCAAGCAGCAGTGAGATGTCTGGAATAGAGCAGCATCATGTAGGGACTAGTGGTGGTGGTGGTGGTGTTGGAGAAGATGGGGTGGAAGAGACATTGATGGCCTTTTTATCAGAAACCGAAAACGAATGGGAGACAGGGACGAGGATGGGCATCACTACCACCACCACTGACAATCAGCTTTTGGAATTTGCAGAAATTGCAAGTGCTGTAATTTCTGCTGCTTTTGAGATGAAAGGCCAGCAGGGTGCTGAGGAGCAGGCTAGTGTGCCACAGACCACTGTGGACACAGTGGGAAAGAGGTCAACAAGTAATGCGGGACTAGGACAGGTTCCACTTGCCAGCGCCAGCAATACTTCTAGTCCTAGTTGCAGTGCTAAATCTGAGGCAGTAGCAGCAACATTATCCGCTGCCACAAAAAGTGAATGGGAATGTGGAGGACAAGAAGAAAGAGGCCTTTCTTCTCCACCTGTTCCCTATACTTTCCCCCAGAAGTCATGGGTGTGGGACTATTATTCTCTTCCGGCAGGCACAGTGCAGTCATCATCAACAATAGTACAGTGCAAAATTTGTGACAAGTTAGTGCGAAGGGGAAAGGAGGGAACACACCTTGGCACAACCTCCCTGATAAAACACTTGAAACACAGACACCATGACATTTATGTCAAACACGTTAAAGCCAAACATCCATTACAGAAATTTAGCACTGCTGATACTGTACCCCCTGACTCTCCAGAAAGGTGGAGATCAAAGAGGAGGAAGAATAAAGAAACCCAGACAGATACTGGAAGTTCCATGACAAGCTAAACAACTAGGTCGCCATCAACATCACCTTCTTCCTTTAGGGTAACAAATACATCTCCTGCTGATCCACCTCATTCATCGTTACCTCCCCCACCAAATGATAGCCACTCTTTTAATGTTAGGATATGGCAGTTCATCTCTACCCATTGCACACTGTGTGGTGCACTGACCACACATGCCAGTGTGGTGGAGGAGAATCGATACCAGGTCATCAGGTGACATGTGAGGAGATTCCATCCTGCAGAATATGCTAGGATTCTGGCAGGGAGGGTTCATCATTACTATTAAACTGTCAGCAAGTTGCCATGTGTCCTTAGTGGGACATGGTGTTTGGAAACAGTTGTGTCCCCAGATATTATTTACCACACACACACACACTGTGCACATTGCAGTTGCTGATGGAAGCTACAGTTCCTGTTTTCAAGGGAAAAATATATATTCTAATAGCAACACACCCATGATTTTAGAGGAGGGGCAAGTGAGAAGATTTAATGGCCAACTTCTTTTTTTTCCACATATACTGGGGGCTACTTATTCTTCTGCTACCTCAGACGCATCACTGGAGCCAGTCATGGCAAGTGGTACCTTCATCATCCATCTTCCATGTTACTGCTATTGTTGATCCCATTCCCTTTCAGCTGCCTAATCATCCTGCTGCTTAAACAACTCAGCAGCAGCAGTATGAACAGCAGTTGCAACTCAGGACTCAGGAGGACATTAGACAATGGCCAGTGGCTACTGGCCAACATGACCAGCTGGCACTAGGCCAATAGGGCATTCTTATTTTTTTTTCAAGGCTTGGGCTTTGAAAAATAAAAAATAATAAATTAAGAAAAACATAGTCCTACAAAAAATTAATCTTTTTTTTTTTGGGGGGGGGGGGGGTTTGTTTCTAACAAGTCCTACAAATCAATGTTTCCTTAGGGCTTGTGCCAAACAAACTTAAGTCCTACAAATCAATGTTTCCTCAGGACTTGGTCCTCTAACAACAAATCTAACAAATCATCCTCTACGAAAAACTATCAAGTCAAGTATCAGTCCACCCCAATGGCAGCTTATTTCAAGGGGTTCCTGTCTCTATAACTTTAAATACAAATGTCTTATTTTATTTTTTATTAACTGTCCCCCCAATAGCAGTCAAGAAACCCCCCCCAAACAAATTCAACAACACAGGCACCCTCCTCAGACCCCTTATGGTTTCTATTTTATTTAGTATTTCTTTTTTATTAAGTGCCCCCCAATCCCAGTAAACAACCCCTCCAAAAATCATCCCCTATTCAACTGATTTTTTCCCCACACCCCACCAACAGAGGCACCCTCATGCCCCTTTCATGCTATGCCTTTGGGAAATTAAATAATATTTATTTTATATTGTGTGTAACGTCAATGTTCACAAAGATTTCAATGGAATGAGCTAGGCGGACAAAGTGGAAAAAAAGCAGAAAATCTTCACTTTTCCCTGGAAACTTTTTGCTAAGTGGAAAGTGCCATTTTTCGCCGATTTCAGTTTGAGGCAGAATTTTTCGCCCATCCCTAATTATCATTTCCATGTTGCAAGCAGATCTTCCAAACTTTTTGCACTCTGAATAGTCGAGGTTGAATGTGTTTCAATCAGGGGAAATCCTGTGATTCCCCCCTCCAATGAATTCCTCATGCCATAACAAGCCCTGTAACCATGGTTACCATGACACTCTGGATCCTTATGTACAACGTTCAGCTCATTTCCACGGATACTTATTGGTCCTCTAGATATCAGAAAACAGTATCTACCACATGGCGGCATAAGTAAAAAAAAAATCACCTACCATTAGCAGTCCGACACCAATCCAGATTGTTAAAATTCACCACATACTGGTCTACAAAAAGACAGCCTAATGGTCCAAACATCTTTCATGCATCTACATGATCAACTGCTATGCCACTGTGATGATATGACAGACTAAGCGCCCAATTTAAGCTGCCTGTTTAGATTCTGTGAAGTAGATTCCCCACAAAGAGATGACAGACTACTCTTAGATATAGAAATAATATGACTAGAACACAACAACAGAAAGTACAAATATATTGCAAATTAGGCCACAGTGGGCCACATGGTTGAAAGTGATGAGTAGAGTTTGAGGCTGGCTGGAGGAGGCTACTATCTGGGATGCCTTGCTGTTGCCTAGGCTGAGTTAGAGATACTGGCAACAAGGCCAGGTTAGTGCCGAACAGCGGAGTCAGATCACAGCCTGAATGACAACCCAGATAACAGCAGCTACCCCACCTGCAGTATTAGTCATAGTTGTTGCACAGTAACACTGAGAAGACAGGTAACAGGATAGTCAATGTCTGACTGGTTGTTGATGTTCAACTGGTGGTCAAGGAGGTTGATGTTCGACTTGTGGTTGAGGTGGTTGATGCTTGACTGGAAGCTGAGGTGGTCGATGTTCAGATGGTGGTTGATGTTCGACTAAAAGCGCATGGGATAGAAACTCACCACAGTCAAGACAGGTGGGAAGTTGGACAAGTTAGGAATGGGCAGGTAATGCAGTACCAAGCAGCAAAATATTGGTTTTCTGTTTCTGGATATTTTTTTATGGGTTTATGTGTTTATGTGAATTTGGCAAAACAATGCTAGGGCCATTACCAGAGTTTCATCTGGGGTGAGCCCCATTTTTTACTGTGATGTCTCGCCGGGTACATATATTTTATTTGTTGTTTTATTTGTTTCTAAGTGTTGGTATCTTGATCACAATTTTTTGGGTGCCTGTCCAGACACCAGTGATTTGAACATAGGTGGGATCTAGATTCATATTATTCATTTTGACGGTATATTGATATACATTGATGTTTTATATGTATATGATTTTTACTTAATAAAATACAATTGACGATTTTCAGAGTGTACAATTCATGGTTTAGGAGCTACTGACATTTTGTATATATGCTATTTCTTTGTTATATTCTGTAGTGGGAATATAGGGCTTGATCCAAATGTTGGCGTCGGCAGAAAAAAATGGCAACGGTGGTTTTTTAAGTCAAGTATGCGATGCAAATGTTCCCACAAGTAATAAATAACGGCAGTTATGAAAACACAACGCTCGTCGCCAAAAGATCAAAATATCACCCATTGAGGACAATGTAAAAGCTAACCCCAGAGCCATTCAAATGTTGGAGTTAGGGATAACGTGAGTTAAACTGCAACATAACATGAGTTAAATTGCAACATTTACTCAAGGACTCCACGTAAGGAACATGAGTTAAATTGCAACAAAACAGGAGTTAAATTGCAACATTTACTAAGGGACTCCATGAAAGGAACAATACATGAAGATATAGGTATTATTAGGTCACACAGTTGGGAGGAGAAAATCGTGCAGAATAAAACTTCCCTTAACCCTTTGATTGCCAGAGGGGTATAGAATGCATTGCAAAGCAATGCATTCCGTACCCCTCTGGCACTCAGAGGGTTAAATCTACATCATGAAATAAATATCCAAAAGGTGCGTTGGTTATTTTGGGTTTTCTGACTGAACTTGATACTTTGGGGTGCTGTGATTGGCTGTGGTGCTAGGTAACGTTTTTACCGTGCGTTTTTAGGTAAGATTTTCTATGCGATGCAGGTTTAAGGTGAACATGTATTTTGTTGGTCGTTGCTCATTAGCCTTACTGGGTAAGGAAGATTTGAATCTCACGTTACCCGGTTCTGTTAATTCGCGAAAGCAGTTTTTTCTTCACTTTGGTTTTAACTCCAAAATTTGGATCGAGTCCATAGTTTGTTACACCTGCCTTCTTTAGATTAGGGTGCAAATTAAAGGGATATTTGTATAAGTTTTTAAGGAGTACAAAAAGCAAAGATAAAAAGGCAGATCATGACAGCCACAAAATAGAGGATTCACTAGTTGGATCCTTAATTCCCTTCCTATTTAAAGGATAGTAATACTTAAAATGTAAAAAAAAAACATGATGTAGGGTTTATCTCCCTGAGTAAAACAAGAGTACTCCCACTGCTGAAAGGTGTTTCATTCAAAAGTTATTAATTTTCAAAGTTTAATTTTTTAGGTGCAATATCACAGTGACCTGAAATTGTACAGTGGCGCTGTTGCTACACCATCCTATGGAGATTTATGGTCCCGGGACCAGAGCTGTCCATAGGATCGTGTAACAACAGCACCACTGTACAATTTCAGGCCACTGTGATATTGCATCTAAAAAATTCAACTTTGAAAATTAATAACTTTTGAATGAAACACCTTTCAGCAGTGGGGGTACTCTTGTTTTACTCAGGGGGATAAACCATACAACATATTTTTTTACATTTTAAGTATTACTATCCCTTTAATTAAAGCCGATTTATATTTATATATTCCATATATTATATATTACCATTAGCCTCACGTTAACCCCATGTTTACCAGATGGGCATCTAACGCATTTCTTAGCAATGTGCTGGATACCTCTTTATCGCCCAAAGGGCCCAAAAATGAGAAATGAAAACAAATGTAATACTTTTTTGCTATATAAAAAGATCCGCTATTCTAATACATCAACACGTCTACTAAGAGATTTTATAGTAACCAACTAGTCTATTAATTGATAGCTATATATAAACATTGCTCCTTTAAACTATATTACTAATATCCATATTTTAATTGAGACCCAGAGGCATAACTAGAAGCCACCGGGCCCTGCTGCAGAAATTGCCATGGGCCCCCGACCACATTGCCCCCCCATTGCCGCAGTCTCCTCAAGACCCCCCCATTGCCCCCAAACTCCACATTACTCCCCCATTCTCCCAATCTCCACGTTGCTTCCCTCATTGCCCCCAATCCCCACATTTCCTCCCCCATTGCCCCCAAACTCAACATTACTCCACCATTGCCCCAATCTCCACATTGCTTCCCCCATTGCCCCCAGTCCCCACATTGCCTCCAAGCTTCTACCTCCCTCGTGGTCCAGCGGCATCGTAGGAGAGGTCAGTGCCTCCTTCGGCACAGACCTCTCTGTAGCTTGAGCTCCTGCACGGTAGTCTCTTCAGTAATGTAGAGCTCCGGGAGATGATGTCATCTCCCAGTGCTCTGTATTACTAGAGTGCAGAAGAAGCCGCTCAGCTGCTAGCTTGTTGCTAATTGCAGGTAGTAGGGGAGTGACAGGCCCGGTCACAGGTGCGACCCCCATTGTTACGCCACTGTTGAGGCCACATGGGGCCTAAGGTCTGTAACTAAAGAAAAAATTATAGAAAGGGGATATAAGTAAAAATTGGTAGAAGAGGCATATGTGCAGGTTAGAACTTTAAATAGAAATATCATCTTATGTCCAAAAAATAAAAAATGTAAAAATAGTAAGGAGGAGGATAATAGAGATTTGAATTAATGTGGAAAAACAAGTCAAAACAATATGGATTATCATTTGTTACACAATATAATTCTAAGGCCCCCAATGTCACGCAGATATTTAAAAATATTGCAATATTTTAGGACAGGACTCCCTTCTACAACATTGTTTAGGTAAAGTCCTTGAAATTATTTTTTAAAAAGCTAAAAATATAGGGGCCCATATAGCCAAAAGGATCTGAGTAGGGAAAAGTCAAGATGTATCTACTGAAATCAAGATTATGAAAAAATGCAGAATTCTTTAAAAAGTAGGTATAATGGTTGCAACGATGGGAAATTTTAAATGCTGTTCTACCAAATACTATACATGCCCCTGGATGAAAAATAATGAGAAATATTTTCTAGTTTATCCATGGGAAATAGATATGATGTAAAAGGTTTTATAAATTGTGCTACTAGTTTTGTAGTGTATCTTATTAGTTGTAGTTGTGGTGATCAATTTATTGGGTGAATCACAAGAACTTTAAGAGAAAGGATTGGCGAACACCACAGAAATGTACTAAAGAAAGATCTTCAGCACAGTGATTCCCGACAATTTAATATATTTCAAAATTATAGGTATAGAGTCCATTTTTCCAAATGTTAATAATAGCTTCAGTTTGGCGTAGGGAGGCCGAATGAATATATAAAATGGACATGTTGGCCCCATGTGGACTGAATGAAAATATTGATATTAGTAATATAGTGCAAAGGGGCAATGTTTATATTAATAGAATAGTTGTTTAGTTGGGCTATTTCTATAGACAACCTAAATTACCAATAGGGTATTTCAAGACTGCTCTTGGATGAGGTTCATAAACTCATCCTCATCTAGGATTCCATCAAATCTAGCCACAATAAGTAATTTCTCCAATCCAGCTTGAAAAGTAGTTGTGGGGGCCTGTTGAAGAAGAACATAGGTTCCTCCATCCCCCAAAAGTCTCAATTCTTCCTTTCTATGGTCTTCAGTATTTTGGACACAAATCCCCCTCCCCTTTGTCCACTTGCCTGAAACTAGGGCACCTTTTTTCAATATGTGACGTGCTGTTAAAATGTGTGGCAGGGTGCTCCAGCTGCTGGGGAGGTAGACATTGTACTGCAGTGAGCTGGATGCCTCTCCGGTATCTCGAGGGTTAATTGTCAATTTGTTGAGAAAATTATAAAGGGAAGCCTCCCTGACTCTTGACAAAGCAGGGAGAGTAACCCGCAGATGTGGATTTTATTTTTATGATATGGTAAACATTTTTAATTATTTATAGGAATTGGAAGCAGTGTTATACTTATGTTTATGTGTAAAGGTGATTACCATTCAGGACTGAGACAGAGCTTCTGTCCCCTGCTCTTTAGATATATTTCTTTAAGATTGTGGTACAGTGTCACAGTGCCTTACCTTGGCCTGCGCCATTCGGCCAGGATCAGGGTTCTGGACTGACGCTCCGGAATCACTAGCCGCGTCCCTCTCTGCCTGCGGCCTAGTTTTGTTCCTTGTTACTGGCAGCACTGAATCAGACACTTGCCTGGATGCCTGTTATAGGCCCAGCCTGGGGGACCTAATTGGTCCCGCCTTCTTCTACTCCTTTGCAAACCTGTATGGGCCTTTGTATCAGTTATCCTTACGTTGTTGTTTTGAGCAGTTCATTGATTTGTTTTCCTGATTCCTGTGTTTGACCCGGCTTGTCTGTCCATCCATCCTGGTGTTGACCTGTGGCTCTGTGTGATCATTCTCTGTGAGCATTCTGATTCGGCTTAGACATCCTTTCTGGTGCAAACCTGTGGCTCTGGCTGACTACCCGCTCCATGTATGACCTGGCTTGTCTGACTACCCATCCTGGTGTTGACCTGGGGCTCTGTCCACTGCACATCCAGCATACCATCGCTTCAGTGGATATCCTATCTGGTGCATTATTGGAGACATCTCTCTCCTAGACTGACTGCAGGCTGAGTCAGTGCTTGTCCGTTGGGAGTTTCTCCATATGCAGAGACTACAGTGGGCTAAGGCCTAGTCTCTAGCAGTGGTGGTGGATATTTTGGCAGACTCCTATTTCTTATAGAGTTGTAGCCTCTTCTGTCACCCTCTGTCTGTTATTTATCTTTTTTGCATTACTGTTATCATTATTATAATAAAGGTGATCTTAATTTTACCATCTGACTCCTTGTCTTGCTTGCCAACCGTAACATACAGAGACAATAGGGCACCTTTTTCAATATGTGACATTTGCTATAAAATGTGTGGCAGGGTTTCTGGCTGCCGGGGAGGTAGACAATGCACTGTACTCACTGGATACTTCTCTGGTATCTGGGGGGGCAATTGTCAATTTGTTAAGAAAATTATAAATGGAAGCCTTTCCTGACCCTTGAAAAAGTAGGGATAGTAACCTGTGATACTTGTGGTTTAGTTTGTCAAAATAAATTTATTGCCAAGACAGATACATTGTTGCACAAGTACTGCCTCTGCAAGACGTTAGATGTGAGGATTTCATGGTCTTCCCAGAACACTGAAGTCCTTAATGTTGTACCTTTACTAGGCAAACAAAAAGTGCAAGGGCAGAAGAGCTTCCACAGGTGGCAAGCATTTCAATTACAAAAGAGGATTCTATAGTTTGGAGTGGCCATGGACTGTGAGTACAATATCCTTGTTTATCAATACATGAACACAGCATCCGTGAAGGATAAAGAGAGAAAAGTATATTGAGATGATTAATGTAGTGGATTCACTGCTTGCTTTTCTTTGTTGTCTGTAAGTACAATTCTTTTTTTGGGGGATATTTTTGGAATAAACACTACTTTTAGATTTTTTTTTTGCATTTGTGCTTATGCTTTCAGAACCTATTGATGTGAAGGAGGTCTCATCTTTGAGCTGCATGTAGAATAGCTTAATAGCAATGAAGATTTCCTCTTATGGTCCTTAAGTGTTGCTGACAATATAGAATACCAGACCAGACAAAGGAAAGGGTTTTCTCAAAGTCGGGACTAGTTGTTTTGGTAAGACTTTTTACTTCTTATAACTTTGCTATATGTGAACACTCTGTTGATATAGGAATTGTTTAAAGCCCAGCGAGAGATGGCTTGTGTTTTGGGTGGGTGGATGCTTATTACATTGTTTGGTGCCTTGTTCCATATTGTAACGGTTTTTAGGACACTCAGACCAGTATGTGAAATAAAACACAATTTTATTAGAATAACAATAATGCAAACGATCGCCCTCTAGTGGCGGTTGAAATAGACACACAGTGAAGACTGATATGTTACAAAGAGATACTGCACAATATAGTTGACATGCACAATTACTATGCAGATAATGGTGTTCTCTACCCCAAAGGGTTAAGAGCATAAATCAGTCAGTCTCAGATGTGGTGGTTTGGCACGCCCTGGGTGTTAAAAGGAGGTGCTGATAGAGACAGTCCACAATGTACTGGAAACGTAAATGCCTAGCCAAAGTGACCGAGTAGTAAACAGAACAGAGATCCAAATAGCCCCCGTGGGCGTACCTACTGGAAGACTGCTTCTGCGAGTGCAAGTGTGTGTAGCCCCCACGGGCGTAACGGAATCCGGCCTGCAATGCAAGAGCTGACTAAGCCTCCTCAGACTTTAACCGGATACCAGCAATAATAGTGTTAGAGCCAATAGCCCCCATGGGCGTATACAACGGAGTCTGCCAGAGCTGAAGCCTTCCCTCTATCGCCTCTCTGCTTCAATAGATATCGCCCAGTAAACAACGAGAAGGGAGAGCCAATGGCGCCCAACCGGCCCACAATAAGTGACTACTCTGCAACGGGATGGATAGAGTCGCCGTCGGTAAGTGGCCAACTCAGCAGACGTAGCACCACGGAAGAGGCTCTGCAAGTATAGTGAGGCTCACTGAGGCACGCACAGCTCTGCAAGTATAGAGGTACACTGCACTGATCAATGGCAACACCAGGCAAGGCGGTCACACGGTGGCTGGCAACAGCGGGTGAAAATGTCGCGGCGGCGACAACGGGAACGGAGGTCACTGGAACAGGCTGGAAGTCGATCTCGGAGCAGGAAGTCAGCCGGGCTGGGTCGGAGCACGCAGGAGGTAGTCATACAAGCCGGGTCATACACGAACAGGAACGTCAGCCAGGCCGGGTCAGGATACAGAGGTGGTTCGCAGACAAGCCGGGTCATACACAAACAGGAACACTGGAGCGTAGTCAGGACAAGCCAAGTTGGTACACAGGAATCCGGAACACAGGAACACAGCAACAGCACTACTGGCTCAGAAACACCACGAAAGGGCATCTGACAGATGTCTGGGCCAGGCATAAGAAGGTCACCAGGGGCGGGCCAAACTGGCTCAGCAAATCAGAGCAAACCACAAGTAAGAGTGACAGAGAATCACAGGCACTGTGATAGTACCCCCCTCTCAAAGACCCCCTCTCCCTGCCGGAGGTCTGGGTTTCAAAGGATATTTAGAGTGAAAGTTGCGCACAAGTCTAGGCGCATGAAGGTCCCCTTGATTAACCCAAGAGCGTTCCTCAGGGCCATAGCCCTTCCAGTGGACCAAATATTGCAACTTTCCTCTAAATCTCCTAGAGTCAATAATACTCTGGACCTCATAGTCCTCTCGGCCCTGGACGTCTACTGGCCCAGGAATTACTGGCGTAGTAGTATAACGATTACACACCAAAGGTTTCAGAAGAGACACATGGAACACATTATGAATATGCATTGAGGGCGGAAGTTCCAGTGCATAAGAAACCGGATTAATCTTGCGGATAATCTTAAAGGGACCAATGAACCGGGGAGCCAGTTTATTGGAGGGTACTTGCAAATTGAGGTTTCTGGAAGAGAGCCATACCCTGTCTCCTACTTGAAATGAGACCGCTGGGAGTAGTCTGCAATTAGCGTGCCGCTGATGACGCCTAAATGACTGACTGAGGGACCTCTGAACCTGTGCCCAAGTGGAACGAAGTTGTGCCAAATGCTCATCCAGGGCAGGAATCTGTTGTGTCTGAAATGAGTCCGGGAGCAGACACGGCTGGAACCCATAATTAACAAGAAATGGGGAGCTCCCGGACGACGAATTAACCGCACAATTCCTGGCAAACTCTGCCCATGGCAACAGGTCAGCCCAATTATCATGATGATCGGTGACAAAGCAACGCAGGAACTGCTCCAGTCCCTGACTGGCACACTCAGCGGCCCCATTGGTCTGGGGATGGTAGGCGGAGGTGAAGGACAATTGGATGCCCATCTGGCGACAAAACTCCCTCCAAAACCTGGATACGAACTGACTCCCACGGTCGGAGACAATCACTCTGGGTACCCCGTGCAGGCGGAACACATCCCTGGCAAAGACTACAGCCAATTCCTGGGCAGATGGAAGGCCAGCCAGAGGCACAAAATGAGCCATTTTAGAGAATCTATCGACCGCCATAAGAATAAACGTATAACCCCTAGAGACTGGTAATTCTCCCAAGAAGTCAATGGATATATGAGACCAAGGACGGTCTCCATTGGGCACTGGTTGAAGTAAGCCCACCGGGAGATGTCTAGGGGTCTTGGCACGGGCACAGGTGGTACAGGCTGCCGTAAAAGCGGAACAATCGGCTCTCAGTGTGGGCCACCAGAATAATTGCGAAAGGGACCATACAAGTTGATCCCTACCGATATGCCCAGCCGCTTTAGAAGCATGATATGTCTCCAACAGATGGGTACGGAATGGCTCATCCACGAAACACTTTCCCACTGGGGTCTCAGGAGGTGCCCTAGATTGTGATGCCAAAATCTCCTCCCCCAGAGGCGAGGTTATGGTGGTACGAATAGTGGCCAGAATGCGATCTGGCTGAATGATAGGTACAGGTTCCTCCTCCCTCTCAGTGTCAGATGCGAACTGACGTGACAACGCATCTGCCTTAATATTCTTAGAGCCCAGAAGATAGGACACTAGAAATTTAAATAGAGACAAAAAAAGCGCCCACCTAGCTTGTCGTGAGGACAATCGTTTGGCTTCAGAGAGATAAGTTAAATTCTTATGATCAGTAAGGATTAGTACTGGAGTCTGAGTACCTTCCAAAAGGTGGCGCCATTCCTTCAGGGATAGGATAATGGCCAACAGCTCCCTGTCGCCAATCTCGTAGTGGCTCTGAGCACTGAACAATTTCTTTGAGAAAAACCCGCAGGGTCTCAAGGTGCCACCTCCCACAGGGCGTTGGGAGAGTACTGCCCCAACCCCAACCTCAGAGGCGTCAACCTCCAATGTAAATGGCAGGGAGGGATTAGGGTGGGACAGCACTGGAGCAGATGCAAAGGCAGATTTCAAGGTAACAAACGCGTTTTCAGCTGCCTCAGACCACTGAGAGGGAGAAGCGCCCTTATGAGTCAAATCTGACAATGGTTTTACAATCGTGGAAAAGTTCTGGATGAACTTCCTATAATAGTTAGCAAAACCTAAGAAACGTTGAATGGCCTTTAATCCCTTAGGACGAGGCCATTGCAGGACTGCTGCCAAATTCTCCTGATCCATGGCAATGCCATTTTTGGAGATTACGAACCCCAGGAATGGTACTTGAGATGTATGGAATTCGCACTTTTCTAGTTTACAGAATAACTTGTGCTTACAAAGTCGGAGCAAGACTTCTGAGACATCCTTAATGTGTTGAGAGAGGTTGGCAGAGTGAATTAATATATAATCTAGATATACGACCACACAAGACTGAAGCATGTCACGTAAAATATCATTAATAAATTCCTGAAATACCGCAGGTGCGTTGCATAAGCCGAATGGCATCACCAGATATTCGTAGTGCCCTGTTCTGGTATTAAACGCCGTTTTCCACTCGTCACCTTCTTTAATTCTGACCAGATTATAGGCGGCTCGCAAGTCAAGTTTATTAAAGATCGAAGAGCCCTTTAATCTGTCAAATAATTCCGTAATAGGTGGAATAGTATAGGCGTTCTTAGGCATCAGCTTATTCAGCCCTTGGTAGTCAATACATGGCCTGAGCTCGCCACTTTTCTTTTTCACAAAGAAGAATCCGGCACCAGCCGGGGACGTAGATTTACGAATGATTCCCCTCTTAAGAGCATCCTTAATATACTCCTCCATAGCCCTGTTCTCCTCACATGACAGTGGGTAAGTGCCACCCCTGGGAGGCACCGCACCTGGAGGCAAATCAATGGCTCAATCATAGGGTCTATGCTCAGGCAATGCGCTGGCCTCTCCTTTGCTAAATACGTCACTGAATTGCCCATATTCTGTTGGCACAGCGGGAGAGGTACACATAATTTTGACAGGTAAGGAAAGACAATTCTTGGTACAGTATTCAGTCCAGGAGTTAACCTCACATCTCTGCCAGTCAAATTGAGGATTATGTACATGTAACCACGGAAACCCCAAAATAACTGCATGGTGCGGGGAAAAATAATCTGGAACCGTATCTGTTCCTTGTGAAAAGCCCCCACCGTCATTGTCACCGGAATTGTCTCAAACGTAATAAATGCAGGTTCCAGGGGTCTGCCATCAATGGCCTCAATTGCCACAGGAGAATCTTTCTTGCATAATGGAATGCCGTGCAAGTCGGCAAAGGATTGGTCCATGAAGTACCCGGCTGCCCCGGAGTCCACCAATGCCAGGACCTCGATTACCATGTCTGCCCAAGCGAATACCACCTGGATGGTGGGTTTAGTAGTGCTAGAATCTAGGGACTGTTCTACACCACCTAGGGCCTGTCCCCCAAGGTACCCTAGGTGCGTTCGTTTCCCGGCCGTACTGGACAAGTGCGTAATAGGTGCCCTGGTTTGCCACAATATAGGCACAAGCCTTGTTTCCTATGATACAATCTCTCCTCCTTAGTGAGCTTAGTGAACCCTAATTGCATAGGTTCAGTAGTTTCGGCTGGTCGTTCAGGAGGAACGGGTGGTGTGGGTGGGTTAAAGAGACTGCCCTGGCCATAGTTTTTTGATTTAGCCCTTTTAGCCAACCGTCTCTCACGGATGCGGGAGTCTATTAGCATAACATAGTCAATATATTCATCCAGATCACTGGGTACATCACGAGCGGCTATCTCATCCTTAATCTGTTCTGAGAGACCCTGGGCAAAGGCGGCAACTAAGGCCTCATTGTTCCAGCCCACCTCTGCTGCCAGGGTCCGAAACTCGATAGCATAGTCGCCCAATGTGCGTTCGCCCTGCTGAATCTCCATCAGCCTTTTGGCAGCAGAGGCAGCAGAGGCAGCCCTGCCAGGAACCTCAAACACTCGTCGGAACTTTATCACAAATTCCCTAAAGTTCAGAGTGCAGGGTCTGGCATTCTCCTACAACGGATTTGCCCATGCCAATGCTTTGCCCGTCAACAGAGATATCATAAAACCTACCTTACTATGGTCGTTAGGAAATGCCTGGGGTGCCAATTCCAAAAATATCTCCAACTGATTAATGAATCCCCTGCATAGGGAGGGTTCGCCATCATATCTTAACGGTAACGGCGCCGCTGCCGTTAAACCTCTAGTATTAACTGAGGGGACTACTGGCGGATTCTCTGGTGTCAGAACTGGGGGGACCACCGGATTAGGACTAGGCTTGTCCAAATGTACCGTACGTTCGAGTAACGTCTGTAGAGCCAGTGCCAATTGGTCCAGGCACTGCTCATGGACATCCATTCTCCAGTGGATGTTCTGTGTATTACTTTCACCTTTACCGTCTGAGGTCATGGCCCTTTCGTACTGTAACGGTTTTTAGGACACTCAGACCAGTATGTGAAATAAAACACAATTTTATTAGAACAACAATAATGCAAACGATCGCCCTCTAGTGGCGGTTGAAATAGACACACAGTGAAGACTGATATGTTACAAAGAGATACTGCACAATATAGTTGACATGCACAATTACTATGCAGATAATGGTGTTCTCTACCCCAAAGGGTTAAGAGCATAAATCAGTCAGTCTCAGATGTGGTGGTTTGGCACGCCCTGGGTGTTAAAAGGAGGTGCTGATAGAGACAGTCCACAATGTACTGGAAACGTAAATGCCTAGCCAAAGTGACCGAGTAGTAAACAGAACAGAGATCCAAATAGCCCCCGCGGGCGTACCTACTGGAAGACTGCTTCTGCGAGTGCAAGTGTGTGTAGCCCCCACGGGCATAACGGAATCCGGCCTGCAATGCAAGAGCTGACTAAGCCTCCTCAGACTTTAACCGGATACCAGCAATAATAGTGTTAGAGCAAATAGCCCCCACGGGCGTATACAACGGAGTCTGCCAGAGCTGAAGCCTTCCCTCTATCGCCTCTCTGCTTCAATAGATATCGCCCAGTAAACAACGAGAAGGGAGAGCCAATGGCGCCCAACCGGCCCACAATAAGTGACTACTCTGAAACGGGATGGATAGAGTCGCCGTCGGTAAGCGGCCAACTCAGCAGACGTAGCACCACGGAAGAGGCTCTATTCTGGGAATCCAGATAGCGAGAGCAAGGCAGCACTGTTAGGGTTAATATGCACGTTTACACGAAGCTCTGCAAGACAACGAGGCTCTGCAAGTATAGTGAGGCTCACTGAGGCACGCACAGCTCTGCAAGTATAGAGGTACACTGCACTGATCAATGGCAACACCAGGCAAGGCGGTCACACGGTGGCTGGCAACAGCGGGTGAAAATGTCGCGGCGGCGACAACGGGAACGGAGGTCACTGGAACAGGCTGGAAGTCGATCTCGGAGCAGGAAGTCAGCCGGGCCGGGTCGGAGCACGCAGGAGGTAGTCATACAAGCCGGGTCATCCACGAACAGGAACGTCAGCCAGGCCGGGTCAGGATACAGAGGTGGTTCGCAGACAAGCCGGGTCATACACAAACAGGAACACTGGACCGTAGTCAGGACAAGCCAAGTCGGTACACAGGAATCCGGAACACAGGAACACAGCAACAGCACTACTGGCTCAGAAACACCACAAAAGGGCATCTGACAGGTGTCTGGGCCAGGCATAAGAAGGTCACCAGGGGCGGGCCAAACTGGCTCAGCAAATCAGAGTGAACCACAAGTAAGAGTGACAGAGAATCACAGGCACTGTGATACATATACTATCTGTCTTAGTAGATTTGGCCATGTCTGGTCAGAGAGTGACTGAGGGGTGAACTTGGTATATTATGGTAGATATATAGATGATATTTTAATTATCTGCAGAGACTATTGTGAAGATCTGGAGGAAATGTATCATATGTTTAATAATTCAAGCTCAGGTTTAAACTTGACTTGGAACATTCAGAATTTTGAGAGATAATTTTTGATTTAAAATTACAAGCAGTTGAAGATGGTAGCATTAACACCAGTACATTTAATACATTGTCATGTTTAACTACCTAAGAACAGAGAGTAACCATGATCCTAAGTAGCTGAAGAATATCCCTTACAGCCAGTACCATAGGATAAGAAGAAACTGTAACAAGATCAAAATGGATGATCAGAAAGGTCTGGAGCTAAAGACGAAAATTATAGGGGATACAAGTTAAGATTGGTAGAAGAGGCATATGTGAGCTAAAAGAGATTGCACCCTGGACGCGAGGACACAGTCCCAGTGAGCTTTTGCATACCCTTGCAGGCTCATGAGTCTAGTTGAGCATCTCTGACTTCTTCTACTTCTATGCAAATTGCTCTTAGGGTTAGTCACCCTAAGGGTAATGGGGGAATCCAGACGTGGACCCCTTGCTCACAAGTGCCTAGAGGGATCAGCTGCACCTCACCGACGAGGCCCAAGAAGGCCGAAACGTACGTCTGGGGTTAGCTGCTTCCCTTGTTCAGAGAAGAATTGTCTGGCATTTCGTGGCTGGACTGTCATTTCGGCAGGACCAGTATGATATGCTTCAGAATATTTCTTCTCTGTGTATGGCATTTGTGAGCTAAAAGAGATTGCACCCTGGACGCGAGGACACAGTCCCAGTGAGCTTTTGCATACCCTTGCAGGCTCATGAGTCTAGTTGAGCATCTCTGACTTCTTCTACTTCTATGCAAATTGCTCTTAGGGTTAGTCACCCTAAGGGTAATGGGGGAATCCAGACGTGGACCCCTTGCTCACAAGTGCCTAGAGGGATCAGCTGCACCTCACCGACGAGGCCCAAGAAGGCCGAAACGTACGTCTGGGGTTAGCTGCTTCCCTTGTTCAGAGAAGAATTGTCTGGCATTTCGTGGCTGGACTGTCATTTCGGCAGGACCAGTATGATATGCTTCAGAATATTTCTTCTCTGTGTATGGCATTTGTGAGCTAAAAGAGATTGCACCCTGGACGCGAGGACACAGTCCCAGTGAGCTTTTGCATACCCTTGCAGGCTCATGAGTCTAGTTGAGCATCTCTGACTTCTTCTACTTCTATGCAAATTGCTCTTAGGGTTAGTCACCCTAAGGGTAATGGGGGAATCCAGACGTGGACCCCTTGCTCACAAGTGCCTAGAGGGATCAGCTGCACCTCACCGACGAGGCCCAAGAAGGCCGAAACGTACGTCTGGGGTTAGCTGCTTCCCTTGTTCAGAGAAGAATTGTCTGGCATTTCGTGGCTGGACTGTCATTTCGGCAGGACCAGTATGATATGCTTCAGAATATTTCTTCTCTGTGTATGGCATTTGTGAGCTAAAAGAGATTGCACCCTGGACGCGAGGACACAGTCCCAGTGAGCTTTTGCATACCCTTGCAGGCTCATGAGTCTAGTTGAGCATCTCTGACTTCTCCTACTTCTATGCAAATTGCTCTTAGGGTTAGTCACTAGTGTTGAGCGAGCGTGCTCGGCCGATGCTCGGATCGGCTCGAGCATCGCTCTGCTCTGCACATGGCGGTACTCGTACGAGTACCGCCATGTGCTCGCCCGACATGCTCGGGTGAAGAGGATCTGTGCCGGAAGAGGCACAGATCCGAAGACGCTCCGCTGGACCACCAGGGAATGGAGGTACGGGGGCATTGCGGAGATGAAGGGGGCATTGCGGAGATGAAGGGGGACATTATGGAAGAGGGGCATAGACTCTATGCCCCTCTTCCACAATGTCCCCCTTCATCTCCGCTATGCCCGTCTTCCACAATGTGCCCCTTCATCTCCGCTATGCCCCTCTTCCACAATGTCCCCCTTCATCTCCTATGCCATAGAGGAGATGAAGGGGGACATTGTGGAAGAGGGGCATAGCGGAGATGAAGGGGGACATTGTGGAAGAGGGGCATAGAGTCTATGCCCCTCTTCCACAATGTCCCCCTTCATCTCCGCTATGCCCCTCTTCCACAATGTCCCCCTTCATCTCCGCTATGGCATAGGAGATGAAGGGGGACATTGTGGAAGAGGGGCATAGCGGAGATGAAGGGGGACATTGACCAGGCACCCTCCGCTCATCAGAGCAGGGGGTGCCTGGTTTAATGCTCGAGTGCTCCCATTCATTTGAATGGGGCTCGGGTGCTCGGCCGAGCACTCGAGCATCAGGGGGTGCTCGGTCAGAGCACCCGAGCACCCGAGCATCGGGGTGCTCGCTCAACATTATTAGTCACCCTAAGGGTAATGGGGGAATCCAGACGTGGACCCCTTGCTCACAAGTGCCTAGAGGGATCAGCTGCACCTCACCGACGAGGCCCAAGAAGGCCGAAACGTACGTCTGGGGTTAGCTGCTTCCCTTGTTCAGAGAAGAATTGTCTGGCATTTCGTGGCTGGACTGTCATTTCGGCAGGACCAGTATGATATGCTTCAGAATATTTCTTCTCTGTGTATGGCATTTGTGAGCTAAAAGAGATTGCACCCTGGACGCGAGGACACAGTCCCAGTGAGCTTTTGCATACCCTTGCAGGCTCATGAGTCTAGTTGAGCATCTCTGACTTCTTCTACTTCTATGCAAATTGCTCTTAGGGTTAGTCACCCTAAGGGTAATGGGGGAATCCAGACGTGGACCCCTTGCTCACAAGTGCCTAGAGGGATCAGCTGCACCTCACCGACGAGGCCCAAGAAGGCCGAAACGTACGTCTGGGGTTAGCTGCTTCCCTTGTTCAGAGAAGAATTGTCTGGCATTTCGTGGCTGGACTGTCATTTCGGCAGGACCAGTATGATATGCTTCAGAATATTTCTTCTCTGTGTATGGCATTTGTGAGCTAAAAGAGATTGCACCCTGGACGCGAGGACACAGTCCCAGTGAGCTTTTGCATACCCTTGCAGGCTCATGAGTCTAGTTGAGCATCTCTGACTTCTTCTACTTATATGTGAAGGCTAGAACTTTAGATAGAAATATCATCCTTTGGTTTTGTATTATCCTTTGATACACAATTTAATTCTAAGGCCCTCATTTTCAGAGAGCTATTTAAACATTTTTGGAATATTTTACGACAGGACCCCCCTCTACAATATTGCTTAGGTGAAACCCCTACAATTATTTTTTTTTTAAAAGATAAAAATATACAGGCCCATATAGCCAAAAGAAGATCTAAGGATATGTGTAGGAAAAGTCAAGATAAGATGATAAGAAATGCAGTATTCTTTAAAAAAGTAGGTATAATGGTGGAAACTATGCCAAATTATAAATGCTGTTCTACTATATGCTGCACATGCCCCTTCATGAAAAATAGTGGAAAACATTTTTTTAGTACATCTATGGGAAATAGATATGATGTAAGAAGTTTTATAAATTGTGGTACTAGGTTTGTGGTGTATCTTATAGTTGTAGATGTGGTGCCCAATATATTAAGGTAATGGATCTGAGAACACAACAGTAAGATACAAAAGAAAGATCTTCAGCACAGTGTTTCCTGACACTTTCATACATGTCCACAGGGAGGTTTAAAAATATCAGATTTATGGCTATAAAATCCATTTCTCTGATTGCTAATAATAGGTTCCGTTTACTTTACAGTAGGGAGAAAGAATGAATAAATAAAATGGACACATTGGTCCTGAGTTTCCTCAATGAAAATATTGATATTAGTAATACAGAATGAAGGGGCAATGTTTATATATTGATATATATTAATGGAATAGTTGGTTAGTAGGAATACTACTATAGACAAACTAGATTAGCAATAGGGTATTACAAAGTAAGAAAGGCTCTTTAGATATATTTAGATTGGAAATAATGTAAATCCCTTTTTCTATTTGTTTTGTTTGTTTTTTGGAATGCATGCATTATAGAATAGAAGTTTTATTTTTCAAAAATGTTTTTTTTTGCCCTTCGGGTGCCGGAGAGGTATCCGGCGATTCACTAAGCAATGCGTTGGATTCCCATCTGGTACATGTGGGGTTAATTTAAGGCTAAATGTAATATATAATATATGGAATATATAAATATGCAATGGCTTGTAACAAACCCACTTTGGTTAATTAAATAGGAAGGGGATTAAGGATCCAACTAGTGAATTCTCTAGTTTGTGGCACAACAGTTGATCATGGAAATGTGTGACAGAAGCTTGGACCATTGGACTGAGTCTTAAGTAGGTTGGCATGTGGTGAATTTAAAGAATATGGATTGGAGTGCTATGATAGGCAATTGTTTTTTTTTATGCCACCATTTGGTCCTCTCGATACAGGATAATAATGTATCTGTGGAAATGGGCTAATCCTTGAACTTTAGGGTCCAAACAGAATGTCATGGCAGCCATAGTTACAGGGCTTGCTATGGCATGAGGACTTCATTGGAGGGTAGAGATTGCGAAGTGCAAACAAGTTTGGAAGATCTGCTTGCAACATGGAAATGATAATGTAGTAAGATGATAAACAAAACGCAAGTGGTTTTTATGCTGATGGTGGATGACTTGTATAAAAAGCATTAAGGTAATTAATGTATTGATACCCCTGTGTAGGCCATGCATAGGGCTAATTATGCATTTGTATATGTTTTTGTATATGGAAACTTTTAATATGTTTAAATAACTATCATAATAAATAGAGGCTTTACAAAATAAGCCCTGGTAGTGTTACCTTTATTTCATAGTTAAGAAAGATTGCTTTCAGAGGTGTTTTTTGCACTGTGTCTGTCTTTCAATGTATCTGCAGAGAGTGTGATTCGAAGGGTCACCTGACCATGTTACCAAGACCATAGTGGCATTGCCTTTGGCGGCAGAGAGGAACTGAGAGTAATACATACTGTTGGACTTTTGTTACTACTGTTTATTGTAATACGTATCAAACTGTGATAAGTATTGAACTGTCTCTGGGCACACCATGGTATATAAGAGGACTGGTCTACCTAGGTGAATGCACACTCACTTTTGCTATTGTGTTTAATTCATCATCATACCAACGAACTATTAATTTACCATATCACCAAGTTATATAAGTATGATGGATTGAATTTTAGTATCCGGAAAGAACCATTATTAATTCAATGATTTTAACTCTTTAATAGAAGTCTTTGGTCTCTCTTGAATAGACCATTAACCTTTCATCTATATGGGTATTTACCCTCAGTTCAGCCATTTATTTTCAGTTTATCTAATCTATTCAAGTACCCTGTACCTATATTGTGGATATATATATATATATATATATATATATATGATTGTTCTTGTAAGTTGTGTTTGAGTGGTTAGCTCTCTCCGATGCCTCTAGTTTTAATAGGCTACCTTTCTCCTTCTCCTTGTTCCAGGGAATCTTATAGATTGGTGTAAAGCCAATGTAGTGCTTTTATTTATTATTCCTACAGAGGGATTTACATAAAATGGCACACTGGGCAAAAAAGTGGAATATGACGTTTAATATAGGAAAGTGTAAAATCATGAATTGGCAATAAAAAAAATCCCAATGCTACTTATGAATTTAATAGAATCATTTTAGGGGACTCGTTTCTAGAGAAAAACCTGGGAATCCTTGTAAGCTACAAACTTGGAAACAGTGACCAGTGTCAAATAGCAGCAGCAAAAGCAAACAAAGTCCTTTCTTACATAAAAAGGGGTTTTGAAGTAAGAGTGGATAACATAATTTTGCCACTGTACTGTAACGGTTTGTACGACACTCAGACACAGTTAGGTTAGAATAAAACAGTTTTATTAAAAGATACAATGAAAATACCCACAGCGGGCTATAGCGTATTACAGTGGAATAGACAGGAAAATATAGATCATAGACATATGCCCACACAGGCCCAGTATACAATGAGTAGGATGATAAGACACTGTCACAGGTCAGGCATAACAAGGAAACTTCAGCACAGCATGGGTTAAAGTCCAAAGATAGTAATCAGTCTCTGATGTGGTGTGTTTGGCAATGCCCAGTATGATGGTAAATGGCTATCAGGAGACTGTGGTGCGAGATGTATACAAGCACCTAAATCTGCAAAGCAGGGCTGAGATTTATACCCTCTGCTGTAGCAGTAACGGAGGCCACAATACTCTGCTGGAGCCGAACGGACTCGAGCCACGGGCACCCGACTGGTGAAGTAACGGAGGCACAGTACTTTGCAAGAGCTGGTAGACTTGAGCCAATGGCACCCGACCGGTGCAGTAATGGAAGCACAGTACTCTGCAAGAGCTGGTAGACTTGAGCCAATGGCACCCGACCAGTGCAGTAACGGAGGCATGGTACTCTGCAAGAGCTGGTAATATTGAGCCAATGGCACCCTGCCGGTGCTGTAACGTAGGCAACCGCATACTGCCAGAGCTGAACGGAATGCAACCACGGCTCACTGCCGGAGCAGTAATTGGAGGCAACAATAGCTCTGCAGGAAATAACGGAAGGCTCAGTGGTAACGGAGGCAACAGTGGTCTGCAAGAGTTAATGGAAGGCTCAGTGGTAACGGAGGCAACAGTGATCTGCAAGAGTTAATGGAAGGCTCAGTGGTAACGGAGGCAACAGTGCTCTGCAAGAGTTGACGGAAGACTCGGCAGTAACAGAGGCCACAGTGATACTCAGTCTGGCTGGGCCAAACTAAGCGGAAATCAGAATGTCGCCCAGGCGACACGGTGAACAGGAACAGAATAGCTGGGCCGGATCTCAGCGCAGGAACGTCAGACAAGCCGGGTCAGGTCACGGAGCAGGAACGTCAGCCAGGCTGGGTCGAATCACGGAGCAGGAACGTCAGACAAGCTGGGTCAAGTCACAGAGCAGGAACGTCAGCCAGGCCGGGTCGAATCACGGAGCAGCAGCCAGAAGCGGAGTAGTCAGATGGGCAAAGTCGGTACACGGGAACACAGCAACTCAGTAGCACTGGTACAGGAACACCACGAAAGGGCACCTGACAGGTGCCAGAGGCCCAGTATAAAAAGGCCATACTGGGCGGGCCAAACTAAGCTCAGCCAATGGGAGCGCAACACACAGAGACTGACAGGAAAAAAAGCACGGGCACCGTGATATGTACAAATCACTGGTAAGACCTCACCTCAAATATACAGTGCAGTTTTTGGCACTAGTTGTAAAAAAAAAATATTCGAGAACTGGAGAGAGTAGAACGAAGAGCAGCAAAATTAATTAAGGTAACTTGACATATGAGGAACATCTAGGCAAACTTGGTTTATTTACTATAGAGGAAAGACTACTAAGAGGAGATCTTATCACAGTTTACAAGTATATGAGAGGGCAATACAAATATCTCTCTGGTGAGCTATTCATTCCAATGCCTGATATAATAACCAGGGGCCACCCCTTGAGATTAGAAGTGGTTTCAACTTCAGCAGAGGAACAGTTTTTTTTAGAACAAAGTCTGTTCAGTTGTGGAATTCCTTGCCCAAGGATGTGAAAATGGCAGATACAATGGATACATTTAAAGGCATAGTAATACTTCAATTTATCTTTATTTTGTAGGCATTAAAAAAGCATGAAGAACGATATAAGTCTTATCTCTCAAACCTTTATGGTTTGAGAGATATTTCACAAGCAAAGTTTCCCCTCCTGCCCCTTTTACCTAGTGTAAGCCATCTCTTCTCAGATGTGGAATCTGGTTTTAAGACCAGACAGATAACAGAAGGGGCAATCTTCTTCATATGAGAACAATGAAGGCCCTGCCCCCCTTGACAAGTTTTTCAGGTTTTTGCCTTAACTTAATTGAAGATTGCCCCTCTCTGCAGTCTACCTGAGCACCTCCCTTCTGATCTGGCTGAACGGTGTTACATCAGTAAAAGGGGTGGGAGGGGGATACTTTGTCATTGAATTACTCTTGAACTACAACTCTGACAGAATTGAAATAACACTCTCCAAAGTCTAAATACCATGATGATTAATTAGAGCTGCTTTTATTATGAAACATTACTATCCCTTTAAGAGAAGATTAGATATATTTATTTCAAGAGGGACGATAGCCAACACCTGTTCTATGCATACATAGTTCACCATGTTATTGTTATTATAATATAGGATTTCTCTACATTTTTTACTCTAGCCACACATTTCCACTTCAGCTTATTCTTCATATTTTTTTAGGTGTCAGTTTAATACATTTCCTTGTGGTACAATATAGCCACATATAGCTAGTGAGACACCTTAGTTGGTTTAGGCACCATCTGTAGAGTCTGTTCAAACCTCAGTGTCGCAGGTAGTAGTCCAGTCAGAGTCAACTCCGCCTTTTATCCTCATGAATGTACATCCCAGAACGTACTTTAAAATGAGAGCTAATCTGAATGTATCCTTCCTGGTAAAATGTTAACATTCACTTTTCTCTCTGCATTCACATTGAGATATAATTAGCAGTTCCTTTGTTAGGTGGTGAGACCATTCCACTTGGTAATATAGGATAAAGCACTGTGGGGACCAGTATATCTTGCGATTCAGAAAGTGCTTTCCAGTTCTTGCCTGCAAAGTCTCAGTCTAACATGTGAGTGGCAATGGTACGTTTCTGGAATGCATGTAGGCTGTGACCACATGAAAGGCATCAGTCCCCACCTCCGTACCAGCAATTTATTATGTTCATTGTAGTTAATCTTGCCTTGTTAGACCAGCAGCATTCCCTTTTCCTTAAGTTCATGATTTCAGCATTTAGTACTTTTCGTAGTGTACTGGGAGACAGTACGACATTTTATTGGCACTTAGTCATCCCCCCAGTAACCCATACCTGTGTCCCTTTCTCTCTATATATACTTCAGCATACACAATGTTCCCTTCTAACTAACCCCAGTTCCCTTCCATCAAGTCCCTTGGCATTTGGAAGTGTAGAGATCCCACGCTCCCTTCTCTCTGTGTTCTTGGGTGATACTATAGCCTTTGCTCCACACTGATGCACAGATGATGGGAGACTAGATCTGAACCCAGCACTGCAATGTGCCAAGCCTCACTTTTCCATCACCTGATCTCCCTAGGTGCCCCATACCTGTGGGTCCTATCTGGGACCCCTCCCCCATTCCCTGGGCCTAGCATTGAAACCCACTGAGGCCCTAGACCTGCCTGATTCTTCTGGCCTACCTTACGTTGCTCCTCCTCCTAAGAGTGGAATAGAATTTAACTCTGCTCTAAAGCTTCCTGACTATCTGAGGCATTTTCCTTTCCTCCACCCACATGTATTTTACCTGTGGGTACCATCAATGACCCCTTCTGAGTCCTGACTATATGCTCTCCATACAATGCAGGTCTTGGAGACTGATGTGGATCCATCTCCTAGCTGTGCACTCCATCTCCAGCCAGAGTTAGAACACTACTAAAGACCAGCTCCTGGAACCTTCTTAGCCTTCATTCTCCTGCATGGACTCAGGGATCTGTCCTAAACCATCAACCCTTGTGCAGTCACTATGTGAACATTATCAAGGCCCCTTTCCCTGATCCCTTGACTCTTGTACTGGTCCAAAAGTCTGCTCTAGACCATCAACCCCTCCTGCAGTCAATATGTGAACAGGATAAGGGACTCTCCTTAGTACCTCTAATTACAATTACCTCACAGATCTGTCTTTGGGGAGCACCAAAAGAAGATCAAGAAGAAGAAGAACTGTTTCCTGTCTCCCTGTCCTCCCTCCCAGTGGTTCGCCTTTACCTTTGGGGTGCACAGTCCCACTTTAGTGCAGTTAGACTCAGTGATATCTGGTCATTGGGCACAAAAATCATCCTGCCCAAATCATTCCCAAAAATGCATTGTCAACAATTTAATTTGACACCCCCACTCTCCTGCAGACCCTTTCCTCCACCCCACTCCATATAAACTAATTCCATTGGCACCCGGGGATGATATTCTCTAAGCTCTTTCATCTGCAAAATCTTTCTAGGAAATGTCCACAGAATTGATCAGTTCTGGATATGTCAGAGAAAAATTAGATAGAGAAAGAAAAGGGGTAAGAAAATGGTTCAAGTTCAGTGCACCTTTTAGTTACAGTCTCCTCCCAGTTCACAGCATGGGGTCATGGGGAGGAATGATGGACTACTCGGGGGACAACTCAAACAAGTGGTAAGCATTATTAATCAAGAGCCAGGGGGAGTGCAAAGATGTTTTGTATTCCTCTTTGACATTTATAGCATTAATTACTCAAGGCACTTCATGTTTAACTCAGTAGCTACCAGAGGAGGAAGGCTGGGCATTCAGAATAGGTATGTGATTGCCAGCGAGGCCATTTAACCAACCTTTTCAAATCCTGCTTTGTTGCACTGCTCAGTTCTACATTTCTTGCTCACAGTAAGTGAACATCCATTTCTTTCTACAATCTCTGCAGCATGGAATTTATAGGTTGCTGAACCTGGTAATTGGGGCAGGTGACGGGGTAGAGGATTCTGTGTCTTAAATACCTTCCCTCTACAATCCTCCCATACACTTTGTCACAATATACATATTTGTATATATATATATATATATATTATATATATATATATATATATATATACACACACAGCTTCGAGAGGAGAGACGGCACTCACAGGATCCTTTTTTCAAATGCAAAGTGTTACTTTATTGAGATCGACGTTTTGGCTTTCACTGTAGCCTTTACCAAGATTACCAGTGATAGCCGAAACATCGATCTCAATAAAGTAACACTTTGCATTTGAAAAAAGGATCCTGTGAGTGCTGTCTCTCCTTTCGAAACTGTATGCATTATTTATTCATTTACGATGTGCACCCAGGTCATTCACTGGGATTAACAGCGAGTGCATCCCAATCCCAAATGGAATTATATATATATATATATATATATATATATATATATATATATATATATGTGTGTGTGTGTGTATAAATGTGGTGAGATTCTGGTGCAAACCAAGCTCACTATAGAGGATTAACAGAAATTTCAAAAACTCGTATGATTCGAATGAGGCTTTCTGAACAGTATGTTGGAAACCTTTCCCTCAATGAAGGGTTAAAAGCCCAATTTAAATCAGTTGTAATTTGTATTTTTTTCCTATTGTGCATTTTGTTGATACATTAGCCCCAGGAACATTAAAGTTCACGAACTGTCATTCCTTATTCCATTAGTCCTTTAATTTATGTGTATCAAACAGCTACTGTAAGTGTATGTGACTTGATCTCTCTGATTTATGATCCAGTACAATAGTGCATACTGTGTATTTTCCGTTACTCATTTGACCTCAAAGTAGAAGCCTAAAAAGTATATTTTTAATTAAGAAATGCATGTTAAAATGTGTCATGATCACTGTTAACAACTGTGTTTTATTACAAATTCAGGAAATATTAACAGTGGGGTCAGACACATAGGAATATCTTCATAACATTCTCCACTGAAAACATTTCCAATTAATGTTATTTTAGGAAATGAGAAGGTTGTGTTATGTACACATCTGTGCAGACTAATCTAAGAATTTACAGTGTAAATCACACTAGGGCTTATATATGAATACAAAAGTGGACCAATGCTGCAACATTGGGAACAAACAGAAATCCCACAATTCCCTTCATTTAGATGCAGTTAGTTTGCCCCCAGAATTGGCCTGTTAACTTTATACATGCGGCTCCCTGAGGAGGATGTAATAAAAAGAATTAGTGTAATTCTCAAGTAGACTAAAAGCACCATGGGGGGGGGGGTCAGGTTAAAATGCCCCAAATTCTCATTGATTTAAATGGGGCTTTTGACCTTCTGAGTGCCAGAGGGGTATGCAACGCATTGATTTGCAATGTGTTGCGTACCCCTCTGGCACTCAAAGGGTTAACCCTTTGATTGCTAGATAGGTCTCCAACTCAAACAATGCATTGGAGAACACTTTAGCATATCATTGGGGGTTAAAAACCTCAATTAAATCTATGGGAATTTTTATGTCTCCTCTATAGTGAAGTTGGTCTGCTCCAGAGTAACTCCAGTTTGGCTTAGTACACCATGTCACTGTCTCCTGCTCTTGCAGTTTACAGTCTAAGTGCACCGTGAATGTGAAAATGTTCATTTACTTTATTATTTTGATGCTTTAATGGGGGGTTGTTTGAATTGGCCTGTTCCAAATCCCATCATCCCCAGCCAACCAACAGCAGAAGAACTAAAGATTTCCTTCCCCTGCTCTAGAATGTGACAGCAAACAAAGCTGATCTAAACTGGAATGTGGACCAGCAGAGCAGCATTGTAATGAAAGTCAGAATTCCTGCTGGGGGCTACAAGGTATTAGCTAGGGGCCACATGCTGCCACAGGGAAGCATGACTGACATGCCTGCACTTGAGTGTATTATAGATTTAATATTTATACAGTGAGAAGTATGTATCATATAATGAAATGCATATATCATACACTGAAATACATATACTTTATAGTGAAATCTATATGTAATATAATGAAATACATATAATATATACTGAAATCCATGTCATATACTGAAATGTATATGTTATATACTGAAATTGATATTATACTGAAATCATTGTCATATGATGAAATCCATATATTACATCTTAAAATCTATATGCTATATAATGAAATCTATATATCATATACTGAAATGCATATGCTATATAATGAAATTAATATGTTATATAGTGAAATCCATATGTCATATACAAAAATACCTGTTATATACTGAAATTAATATCATATACTGAAATCCTTGTCATATAATGAAATACATATATTATATATTGAAATCTATATGCTATATATTGAAATCCATATATCATATAATTAAATTTATATGGTGTATATAGTGAAAATCATATATCATTTACAGAAATCCATGTCATATAATGAGATCAATATATCATATACTAAAATGCATATGTCATATATTGAAATGCATATATCATATACTGAAATCCATGGCATATAATGAAATCCATTTAGTATATATTGAAATCTATATTCTATATGCTAAAATCCATATATCAAATACTGAAATGCATATGCTATATACTGAAATCCATATGTTATATAGTGAAAACCATAAATCATATACTGAAATCCATGTCAAATAGAGATCAATATATCATATACTAAATTGCATATGTCATATAATGAAATGCATATATCATATATTGAAATCCATATGCTTTATACTGAATTGCATATGCCATATATTGAAATCCCTATGCTATATGCTGATATCCTTGTTTTATACTGAAAGCCACATGAAATCCATGTGTCATATATTGACATTTGTTTTGGAGTGAAAAACACATTTTTATATACTGAAATTAGTCATCAGTCACATGATTCTGATCTTGCCCTGACCCTGGCCCCTGGATTCTGTTTCCTGTGACTCATTCTACAGTTGCAGGCAAGAGAAGCAGACCTATCTGATACAATAGGCGAGTTCTTTCAGGACTATCCAATCCATGATATGGGCCTTTTATTTGTTAACAATTTGAGTGCCAGAGGGTTATGGCATGCAGTGCAAATCAATGCATTCCATAGCCCTCTGACACTCAAATGCTTAATCCTACAAAGAGTTCCTACAAGTAGATCATTTTGGAATGGAATTTGTGTTTTATCTCATGCATCTCTATGTCTTAATTTTTGCTGAAGATCAGTCACATGTCTATGTGTCTGTTCTGATGCTGGCCTCTTGACTGTTTACTTAGACTCATTCAAGCAAGGGTGGCAGGGCTCATTCAGTAGGTAACTTCAATTAGGTCTGTACAATATTTCCAACTTCTTTTATTTCCAAATGCTAGTACTAGTAAAGAGTTCTTACAAGTGGATCATTTGGAATGGAACTTGTGTTTTAGAATATTTTATCTAATGCATCTCAATGTCTTACTTTTAGCTGAAGAAAACTCTCTTGTTTTCTCTAGTTTTTTTTTAACTTAAAGCGGAACTACCACCCAATAATAAGATAGCATCACTCATTGCCCAACAACGCCTCCTAGACCCGGCTGGGACTGACAGAGCAGGAGCGCGGACATCACTATGGCAAGATGTCCACGCTCTGTCTTGCTGTCAGTCCATGAAAATAGAGATTTCTCTTTAATCTATTAAGAATTCTGGCGACTAATGCTACTGAGCAGCTAGTTGCCAGATGGGCAATGATGTGATGCTATCTTATTATTGGGTGGTAGTTCCGCTTTAAAATTGTATGCAGATTATGTTTGCCCTGTTCAGAAACAATAAATCCCTGCCAAGATTTTAGCAGGTCTTTGCAATGAAGCTGCATTGCTCTGCAGGTTTACTGGAGCTTGAATGTGTGTAAGCTCTCACGAGCAGGGTCCTCTGATCCTTCTGTTCTCCACATTTGATTGTACTATTTAATACCTCTGTATGTCTATTCCCAAATGTACAGCACTGCGGAATTAGTTGGCGCTATTCAAATAAAGAATAATTATAATAATAACATAAGCTTGGATGGAATGTTCCATATATCACAGCCTATTCACAAAGGTGAGTTGTAGGTGAGTTGAAATCTTTTATTAACAGTGTGTGACGTCGTTGCCCGTCTGTTTCTTTGTTTTTTAAACAATGCTTAAGCCTTTGAGTTTCAGAGGGGTTAAGAATGCATTGCAATACATTGTGTACCCCTCTAGCATTCAAAGGGTTAATGTGAGCTCAGTGACACACAACTGTATATGTAACGTTTATTAATTAACACACTGTATACACAGGAGTGTATATATAATGTATATTAACGCACACTGTAGACACAGGAGGGTATATATAATATACATTATATATACACTTGTGTGTACATTAACCCCTTCACGTCCTGTGACGTACCCGGACCATCACGCTGGTCCGGCACTTAAGGACCAGTGACAGTCCTGGTACGTCACGTACTTTTACTCACCGCGCTCCTGCAGGAGCGCAGTGAGTAATACCGTGGACTGAAATTGATCGCTCCAAGACCGGAGCGATCTCTTTCAGTCCTCCTTTCGATGTGCCGCCCCACGTGATCAGTCACGTGGGACGGCACGTCGAACTCGTCTATCTGGTCCTTAAAGGACCAGACACCGCGGGATCGTCGGACCCTAAGGGGTTAATATCCATGATATATGCTGTACATTCATATACATTATATATACAGTCCTGTGTCACGCAGTACACATTAAGAGTTTTAGTGCCAGAGGGGTAAGCAATGCATTGCAATGCTTTCTGTACCCCTGTGGCAATCAAAGGATTAAGCATTGCTTAAAAAAAAAAAACACAGCCGGGCAACACCGTCCTACACTGTTAGTTATATACACTCCTGGGTCAATCAGCGTCACATTAACCTTTTGGGTGCCAGTGGGTACGCAATGCGTTGCATACACCTATGCCACTCAAAGGGTTAATCATTGCATACACAAAAAGTGTGTTTATAAGTGTATTTTAGGGAGGGCGCTTCCTCTGGTGCATCATTTTAAAGAAAAGTGGGAGGCAGACTCCCCCGTTTTTCCATCACTGGTCTCAACTTATGTCAGACCAATGGGTGTTAAAAACGGTCCAAGCGTATGTAATAGAGTTTTATGATTGTCCCATTCAATCAAAGACTCAGACTCTCTTCAATTATTCAGGGGAGGACAGAAAATTGGTTGATGAGGAAATAAAAGAATTGGCTCAAAAACAGGCTATTGTAAGAATTCCTATGGGTTTCCAGGGTTTGTAAGCAATATCTTCGGGAATCAGCGGTGTGGGAATGATTATTTATTTGGGTGACATGCTGATCATGTCACAGATGCAGGGAACCACAAAGAAGCATACGGATTGGACCATAAATCTGCTGATGGATCTCATGTTTTTTGCTAATCGGAAGAAGTTGGAGTCAAGTCCGACCAAATAGACTGAGTTATTGGGATTTATGTTGGATTCGGAACTCGAATCTTTAAGTCTTCCAAAGGCCAAGATCAAATCTCTTTAAGGATGTTGGCTCGCATAGTGGGCTTACAGTCTGTCTCCTTTCAGGCAATATTCCTGGAACCACTACACTACAAACCGTTACAGAGATTGAAAGCCTTGCATCTTCGCAGGGGCCTAAGGTACACAGATCTGGTGTTGTTTTCGTCAGATGCAAGAGAGGCGTTAATATGGTGGTTAAAACATTTTGAAGTGTGGAATGGCAAAGCCATTTTTGGTATAGTCATAGAATCCGAAGCCAGCCTGTTAGGTTGGGGGGCAAGAGAAGGAGGTATTTCTACAGGAGGAAAATGGTCTCCTCAGGAGTTGGACCTACACATAAACTGCTTGTAGCTTTTGGCAGGATCGTTTGCTCTGAGGAGTTTAGCAATGGACAAGGTGAATTGTTGTGTTCTGCTCAAGATGGACATTTCAGTGGTAATATACATAAATCATCTGAGAGGTACCAAGTCCAAGCAGTTAGTAGACTTGGCAAAGGAGTTTTGGCATTTTTGCCTCGATCGGTATATCATGCTTCAGGCGGAGTATTTACCAGGTCTGTCCAATGCGGTGATTGGAATTTGTGTTACCTTTCAGACCGCAGAGACTGGATGCTAGACAGGGGTATTTTTTCACGCATTTTCGATCTGTGGGCCCATTGGAAGAGGACCTTTTCCCGTTTGAATTGTTAGGTGGACAAATTTTACAGTTGGAGAACGGATACAGAGGCGTTAGCGTTTTTTCACATCTGGGGTCAAAGGTGTAATTATGCTTTTCCTACATTTGCATTTATTCAGAGGACTATTTTGCAGATCAGGAGACAGTTGGCAATGGTGGTTTTGATGACACCATTAGGGCCGAGTCAGCCTTAGTTTCCTGCACTTCTGCAGTTGTCATTGGATTATCCTTGTGTAATTCAGACTTTCCCTCTACTTCTGATGGATCTGGCAGGTTTGCAGCACAGATTGAATAAGGAAGGAAGTCTTCAGTTGGTGGCTTGGTTGGTGTCAGGGGTGTTACAACAACCCCTGCATTTTCAGAGTGAGCTCAGTTTCTTCTGGCCAAATCATGGTCACCAGGTACCAGAACTATTTATAAATCTGCATGGTCATTGTGGAATAATTAGTGCTTGGAACGGGGTTTGGATCCCATATTGGCTGATCCAATAATGGTAGTGAATTTCCTTTATCTTTTTTTCACATGGGTAAGGCATATGGGACCATTAATATGTATCAGTCCACAGTTTCGGCTGGTCATATTAATGTGGGTCAAAATACATTGGTGTGCAGTTTATCAAGGGGCATTAGATATTCGAGGCCTCCTACTTCATGGTATTCTTCTACGTGGAATGTTAATAAAGTATTGCATTTTCTGGACAAATGGCCATGTAATGATGATTTATCTTTAAAACAATTATCAGTGAAATTGACCTTGTTGTTATGTTTAGTTTCATTTAAAAGAGTGTCAGACCATCAGGGCGTTGGATCTAGACTTTTGTTCTTTTACCCCTTCGAGGGCTCAGTTTACTATTCACAAGAGTCCGAAAACCCATGTTCGGATGATCACGTAACCGCCTTTTCCTTCTAAGCCCCAATTTCAGCTTTCAGTAGGGCATTACATTTAATATATATGTTGTGATAGTGAAATTGCTAGGAAATGTATAGATTAATATATAATCTTACCTAATCATCCGTTCTGGCAACCATTTTTGTAGTCAATTACTTCAGCATGTCTACACTATAAGGTTTAGGCTAACGCCTAGCATTATAAATAACTTCATCTGTACATTTTCTTACTATTTCACTAGCACAATGTATATATGAAATTTGATTTACTTAAAAGTAAAACCATGTCATTTTTATAACACAGTTGCACTTTAAAGTGACCTAATAATTCTAAATTATTGTCCTGTTTTAAGTAATGCATACACCCATCACCTCCCCTTAAAAAAAAGTGTCCATGTTTTTACATCTTCTATACTATAAAAAAGAACGTGGTCACTTGACCACAAATTCTCCGGACATGCCACACAAACCCTGGGGTGGGTACAAGGAGGAGATATGGTGGTAGCCTCCAATCTGCTCTTTGCAATGACTTTTCCCCTTCCCATGGTCTCCTCTTGCAACAACATCAAAATATGGCCAACACACAACGCAAACAACTCTCCTCTTATACCCCACAAACCTTACCCAACTCCACATCTCTTCTTGGAAAAACAACTTTGAACTTATTACTCTTTTGTCTTACAACACAAAAAACAACATGCTCCATTTACAACTCCACCACCACCATGTTAGCTTGCAAAAAACAAAACATGCCCCACTTACATCCCCAACACCCTTCGCATATACTCAATTATCTCACATTATATACCTTCTCTCCTATCTTTACACTTTCAACACACATTTAATCCTTTGACTGCCAGAGGGGTATACAACTCTTTGCAAACCAATGCCTTGCTTACCCCTCTGCCACTCAAAGGGTTAATGAACGTGTCTTCATATTTAAACATTAAATTTTACCGCTCTGCACTCACCAGCCCCTTTCTTTTGGAGGCAACCTGGGCTCTTCCTCCACTGCTGTTCTGTTTGTAACATCTTCTGCCCCATTACAACATCCAATGAATTGTTAAAGGGTTAATGAACAGCCCTGTCAGGACCTTCACATTTCAGTGTGCACACTGCAGAATGAAACTACGCTACTGCCCTCTCAAAGCCAAAACAATGAAATGGAGATTAGAAGTATGTCGGAGACGCTCAAGAAGTGCCGTCCTTCCTGTGACTGACAAAATGGTATATCAAGTGCTTATCATATTGTGATTGCCAAGACTATGTAAAGGGAGTTCAGTAAAAAATGTATGTTAGGAAATTCTGACGTTGTGAACCCTTCAGGCACTCAAAGGGTTAAGGTAACACATTGCTTCACAATGCCTTGTGTACCCCTCTGCCAATCAAAGGGTTAAGTCAATTTCAATCAATTCCACTGTGTTTTACATCAAAATGTTCCACAGCAAAAAAATCTCTTTGGGACCTTCAATGTGGTTTACCCAATCCCCACAAAACAGCGGAAAGGAAAATCCTTTATACGCTTATGCCTTCCTGCTTACCAAGATGCCCAAGGGGCCAGGACTTCTTACATTGATTATGTACAACGTTTATGGGGCCATCAGTCCGAAAAACATATTGGAAGGAGCAGCACACAGACAAGAATGCACTCTCCCTCCACCTTCTCTCTTTGGGACCATAAATAAATCAGCCACTTTAAGGAGTCATCCACATAATGACCACAAAAAATACATTTTTGATGAGCAGTAGACAAGAGGGGAGAAGAACGCACAAGGCAGACAAGTAGAAGTAGGTATCTCAGTTTAGTATTTTATTAAACATCATAATGATAAAAAAGTACAATAAATTCATTCACATTTTCCCCATCTTGGGGAGATGCATATCGGGGTCCCTATCCCCTATTAGCCATGTACTGCATCCATGAGATTCCTGAAGATGAGTCAATCTGTATTTCTTTCCAAAGGTACAGGAAAGATGTCCTTAATCCAGCTGATATCACTGCCAAAAGATGATCTTTAGTCCAGGGACCAATATGGCGATGTCAGCGTTTGAGCTAGACACGTGGTCCAAGCAGCAAGCTGGTTAGTTAGCTCAATCAATATCAGGCTCAAGTAAACCCACAGGATGCATGGGGAGGGACTCGGCTGAGTGCAGAAATCACCCAAAGCGTGTTCAGTTAGGCTCGTGAATACATGTTGGGTGATCTCTGCACTCAGCTGAGTCCCTCCCTAAGCCCCCTGCGGGTTTAATCGAGCTTGATATTGATTAAGCTAACTAAGAGGCTTACTGCTTGGACCAAGTGTCTAGCTCGAATGCTGACATGGCCATATTGGTCCCTGGACTAAAGATCATCTGTTGGCAGTGAGAATATCAGCTGAATTAAGGACATCTTTCCTGTACCCTTGGAAATAAATACCAATTGACTTATCTTCAGAAATAAAATACTACACTGAGATACATACTTCTGCTTGTCTGCTTTGTGCGCTCTTCTCCCCTCTTGTCTACTGCTCATCAAAAATGTATTTTTTGTGGTCATTATGTGGATGACTCCTTAACCCCTTCGCGACAAAGGACGTACATGTACGTCCTCTGTGGGTGTCACTTAGTGACAGAGGACGTACATGTACGTCCAGGAAATCCGGCTCCCCGCGCGGCTGCACGCCGTTCGGGGACTCCGGATTCTTTTAACAAAAAAAAAAAAAATGTTAGACGGGCGTTAAGTGACGGCCGCGTCTGCACGCGGCCGTCACTAAGGGGTTAAAGTGGCTGATTTATTTATGGTCCCAAAGAGAGAAGGTGGAGGGAGAGTGCATTCTTGTCTGTGTGCTGCTCCTTCCAGTAATGCAAATTTGACTGGGACGGTGACAACAGCTAATGGATGGGAGAAAGAGTAGAGAATGGAGAACACATGGGTGGGTGGGATTTAGGGTGTGTCACAGAGTACCTTAATTCCAGTGCCGCCGCATCGGGCGACACTGGGAACCGGGGGCCTGAAATGACACTTCAGTGTCATCCTGAATGTCACTCCGGGCGTCCGGCCTAGGCGTGCTTGGTGCCTCCAGCGGCTGCCCGTATCCTCTCCCTAGATGGCACGGCTGCTAGACCTAAATGAACTTACCTACTGAATGAGCCCTGCTACCCTTGCTTGCAGTAGAATGATTCTAAGTAAACAGTCAAGGGGCCAGCATCAGAACAGACACATAGACATGTGACTGATCTTCAGCAAAAAGCGGAACTTTCACCCCACCATGACCTTATCTGTGTGTGTAGCATTAATGTAATTATAAAGCTCTGTGTAATTTTAAAAATCAGAAAACTGATCGATAAAGCACAAAAGAAGATTAACCCCTTAACCCATTAAGGTCCAGCGATCCCGGGATGTCTGGTCCTTTAAGGACCAGATAGACGAGTTCGACGTGCCGTCCCACGTGACTGATCACGTGGGGCGTCACGTCGAAAGAAGGACTGAAAGAGATCGCTCCGGTCTTGGAGCGATCAACTTCAGTCCACGGTATTACTCACCGCGCTCCTGCAGGAGCGCAGTGAGTAAAAGCACGTGACATACCAGGACCGTCACTGGTCCTTAAGTGCCAGACCAGCGTGACGGTCTGGGTACGTCACAGGACGTGAAGGGGTTAAGGACCGACTGCGCACTCACTTTGCAGTCACTTAAGGACCAGGGAGCATTGTTTTTTTGCACGATCCGATTCCAGACTCCCTGAATGGCGTGCAGCCACGCGGGGAGCCCGGAATTCCATAACGGTCCAGGACCATCACGGGTCCTTAAGGGGTTAAAGTTTAACCTTGTGACGTGTAGAGCATTGTGAGCGCTACTGCACATGTCAATCTGATTACAGTGCAGTTACTTAGTCACTCACATTGTTCTCTGTTATCCCGCCCACATCTTCTTTGTCCTGCCCTTATGTGACACGTCACCTGGTGCGCACAAGTCTGTACTAGACTGGAATTAACTTTCAGCTAAATTTTGCCCTTAACTGAGCCAGTGGTGCAAACGGTATGTCAGTATATAGCATATGGATTTAATTCTATAGCATATACAGTTCAGTATAAAACATGTGCAATTCAGTATAAAGCATATGTATTTCATTATATGAAATATGTATTTTAGTATATTATATATTGATCTCATGAATTTCAGTATATGTTTTTCACTATATTTAATATGGATATCAGTATATGACATATGGATTTCACTATATAACATATGAATTTCAGTATATAGCATATGCATTTCAGTATATGATATATGGATTTCATTATATAGCATATACTTTTCTCTATATAATATATAAATTTAATTATATGACAAGAATTTCAGCATGTACTATGAATTTTATTATATAATGTATCAATTTCACTATATTACATACTAGTTGAACAGCCCGTTACTCGGGCCACAGTGCCTCTGGCAGCCGGTCGCGGGGCAGTCACGCGCAGTAGAGACTGCCCACTCCACTGCTGATACAGAGCTGGACGCTCCTTCGGAGCGCCCAGCTCTGTATCAGCCGCGGCGCGGGCAGTCTCTACTGCGCATGACTGCCACACGCGCAGCAGTGTTTACTGCGCATGTCGGGTGTTACACACGATTTAGCAAATTATTATATAGGATGTATTTCAGTATATGACATGTATTTCAGTATATAGTATATGTATTTCCTTATATTACATATGGATTTCACTATAAAGTATATGTATTGCAGTATATGATATATGCATTTCATTATATGATACACACTTCTCACTGTATAAGATAATGGGTTCTGTCATTATAGCAAAGCTGAATTATGTCCCTAACGGCCCCTCATAATATGGATGCACACTATGCTGTTGTTAATGCCAGCAAGCCCAGGACTCCTTGAGTGATGTCAGCCCATGTCCTGTGCCCTCTGTTTAGCCCATGCCCATAGGAGTAAAGTGACATGTCTGTTGGGAAGGTTAATAATAGTTTTACATGTGATGACTGATATCACTAACCTCTGCTGCTGTAGTTGTGTTTTGGGGGAAGCTAAAACTCTCCTGGTCTTCATTATTCTCCTACTGTGTTATCATAAAATGATGCAGATTAAAGTAAGGTCTTGAAATATCCATACATCTCCATTTAAATCAATGGCAATTTTTATTTCCTCCTCTCTTTATTCTGATGAATATGGCCCCTGAGTGGGATATTTCTTGGACACCAGGGCAGAGGCACACTAAAGGTGTGATAAAGTGGTGATAAAGAGGAGATAACTTCTCCAGTGATATCAGTTATCCAGTTCCTGTTTTATTCTGTGGAACCTATACACTAAGATTCCTCCAAGTTGGAGAGCTCTTAGTGCAGAGGACCCATAAAATAACATAATGATTGGAGAACATATATCACTGGAGAAGACCTCCACTATATATCCCACCAGTAATTCTGTCTGCAGGTTCTCCATAGTTTGTCCAGACCATCCGCAGGGTAGAATGTTGTTTTTAATGATCATTGCTTTACTAAAGGGCTTTATGTTCAAAAGAAAAGCGGAGGAGTTGTGGGGCAAACTATTTGCACTATAGGTGAGAACTAAAAATCCCCATTGATTTAAATTGGAGTTTTAATCCCTTGAATGCTAGAGTGGTCTCCAGTGCATTGCAAAGTAATGCGTTGGAGACCTCACTAGCATTTAAAGGGTAAAAATCCCCATTTAAATCAATAGTGATTTTTGTAATTCTTAGTTCTTTCCCATAGTGCAATTAGTTTGCCCCAGAATGCCTCCACTTTTCATTTGAACATACAGCCCAAAAATGTTGACATCCTATAGTATGAAAGGCCAGTTGTATGTTTGTCCGATGCAGTCATGTGCAGTAGAGACTGCAAGACCACACAGAATGCTGCATGGCAGGTGTACTACCGCAGAACTACATCTCCCAGCATTCTGTGCATTCGTCCAGTCTCTACTGCGCATGACTGGCCATTTTGCCTGTGTACACTGGCCTTTACACTACTTACAGGGCAATATTCAGCAAGCTTAAAAGGAGCAGTTCTGGAACAAACCAACTGCATCAAGTGGACACATAAAAACTCCCATTGATTTAAATATGGTTTTAACCCCTTGATTACTAGAGAGGTCTCCAGTTTGCAAAGTTTTAAACTCTCCAATTATATCAATTGGTTTGCCCTAGAACTGTACCTCTAACTTCCTGAAAACAGCCCATAGATCAAAGTGTGAGTTACTCACCCCTGGGCATGTCCAGCACACACACACACACACAGAATGCAATGGGATTTCTAGTCTTGTATATAAAGATGTTTATTTCATTAGAAACATCTTTAATATTCATTCAATAGCTGTGCCAACTCCTTTTATTGCTCCACATGACCATTTCGTTTTGCCTACTGCAACATGGGCAACTACTGCCTTATATGAACACAGCCTACTGCAACATGCTGCAACTTCCCTATGTTCATCACAGAAAGCAGGAAAGTAACATCATGCCTGGTCTGCATGGTAGACTAGTGCAGAGGTGTCCAAGTTCAGTCCTCAAGGGACACCAATAGGCCAGGATGTAGGGATTTCCCTGATTAGGCACAGTGGTTCATTCATTTTGACTGACTCACTTGTGCTTAATTAGGGAAATCCTTATATCCTGGCCTGTTGGTAGCCCTTGAGTGCTGAACTTGGACAGCCCTGGTCTAGGGGGATATCATGCCACTTGGTCAGCCAAGCAATAGTACAGGTTGGTATGTTCATCATAACTTCAAATCGCTATATAATCTACTTGGATGTCAGTTATATGTGGCTGATGCCAACACAGGCTGCCAATTAACCTCAACTATCAGCAAAGAAGTCAAAAGAAGGCAACAGAGGCGAAATAGAACCTACTGGTTCCCGGTGAGTAATCTAGGCCTCCTGATTCACATATCTGGAGCAAGTTTAACCCTTTGAGTGCCAGAGGGGTATGCAACACATTGCAAAGCAATGCATTGTGTACCTCTCTGGCACTCAAACAATTAAATAATGTGGAATGACAAAGACCTTATTTAAAATATCAAAGCGAGTTTGACTCATGCTCTGATATTGACCTACGGTGCAATCAATTCACTACCAGAGGATCTCAGAAGGAATGATAAAAAGGAAACACAATTAGTTGGCAGCACCTGGTAGCTACTGCGTAGTGATTCATGACATAAATCATAACAGTTTATGCTTTTAGTGCCAGAGGTGACACCTTTCTGGAGAAGGGGAGGGGCTCACCAAAGTTATCTTACTGGTTTACATCAGCTTTTTTGGATTATGGCAGGAAAAAGTTCTTTTTGGAAGGGGCACAGGACAGTGCAGATATCTAGATATCCCTGCTTAATCACAGGTGAGAAATATGCAGCCCAGTCACTGTGATTAAGCTGTATGTGCTTAATTAGGGATATCCTGGAATTCTGACCTGTTGTGCCCTGGATGCTGGAGATGAGAATCCCTGTAGAAGCAGGCTTTTATATATTGTTTCACTGTCTTTTTTTTTTTACATTGTATGCTTTCACAGTACCAGACAGAAAACTTTCTGAAAACAAATTCCCTCTCAGGGATGTAAAATTATATTAAAAAAATGCATTGCTGAAAGAAAAAAATGAATAAAAAGTACATGCGATTTTACCTTGCACATTTTGCACTTTCAGAATCTCTAAAGTGAAAGAGGAGGGTGACTGTCACTTTAACCCTTTGAGTGCCAAAAGGGCACTCAAAGTTGTGTACCCCTCTGGCACACAAAGAGTTAATAGTACATTCTGGGGAAAAAATAGGAAGACAGAATAATTTATACCTGCTCTGAATAATCTAAAATGCTTATAGAACGAGAAGTGTAATAAATAAATATTGTTCATGTAATATAAAATGTAACTGATGTTTCATGATGGTAAAATATTAATATGTTCCATAGAAAGAACATTTACATCTTAGTTACTGGCATGGTTTGTAAAGTATAAAAATAGCGAATAGGACGTATTTAATTTTAATACAAGATGAAACAAATATTCTCTGCAACTCAGCAATGATTCATACCATGCTTAACCCTTTCATTGCCAGTGGAGTGGGCAGAACAGTTTGTTACACACTCCTCTGGTACTTAAAGGGTTAATTCTGTGGCTGTTAGTGTTTCCTGCCAGTCGCTGAAAAAGAATGAGAATACATTAAACATATATAAAATATGATACATTAAGACTGCAGGGCATTATGATGTGAATAGATTGTGTGTTGCTATATTTTAATTTAGTATGTACAATATTCAGCTATTAAAATGATTTGTTTGTTTTAGCATTGCCTATAAAAACAAACTGATGACGTGCATGAACTGCAGGGAGCTGAATCCCTTCCAGTTATCTAATTAATTCTTTAAAGGAACAGTATACATTTTTATGATGATATTTGTTAGAGATTTCCCTGTCGAGGAAAAGAGGACATAGTCTAAAACTAGATGGACAAATAGTTAGATGTAACCCTGAGCGGGTAGTAGATAAGTGAATAACCTACCAGCAGAAGTGGTAGAAGCTAATACAATGATGTAATGTAAGCATGAATGGAATAGGCATAAAACTATCCTGAACATAAGATACGACCAAGGTCCAAATAAGGTTTGAGGTTTTTACAGTAGGATAGTGGGCAGACTAGATGGGCCGAATGGTTCTTCTCTGCCATCAAATTCTATGTTTCTATGAAAACATGGGTATTCTAACTACTGTAAGATTTTTCATTTAACGCCTTAAGGACTGGGAAAATCTGAGGTCATTTTCCCTTAAGGACCGAAGCAATTCTGACCTTAGTCACCCCAAAGACTATGTCTTTGTTCAACAGTGTTTTCCCTCTTAGGCTTTTATTCCACCCCCATAAATTATATACTGTTTTTTTAAGCACAAATAGGGCTTTCATTTGATACCCTGTTTATATGGATAACCCACCATTCACTTTATTAAAATTAAAAAAAAGGTAAAAAAAATGTAAATAAAAACCATTTTTGATTTTTCTCTTGGGATCAATTGGCCACAAAGGGTTAAATTTTTATGGAGACTGTATGAAAAGTATGACCGGTCAGTCATACCTACAAAATGCGCAGTTTAAAGTGGCCACTGTCCCCCCTGGGTGAAAATCCCCATGTCCCTTTTTCCCACCCTATTTTGACACTTTTTTATCCCTGGAATTTGGTGGTGTATATAAGTGTATTACATGGCTCCACAACAATCACACTTGCAATATTGTTTAATTATATATATTTTTTTTAAATAAATTTTTTTTTTGTAAAAAAAAGTGTGTTTTTTTTTTAAAGAGTATAATTGCAGGTCAAAAATTTACCTGCATTTAGCCAGCCTCCTGCACCAGCAGTGAAGGGGTTAATACCCCCAGCTGCTGTATTTTTTTTTACCACTAGGTGTCTCCCGTCTACTTCTGTCTCCTTTACTTTGATAGCAAGGGAGACAGAGGCAGAAGAGACAGGCACAGACAGCATGCTTTGCATGCTGCCTCTGTCTGTCACTATGCCGGTACATGTGATCGCTGCTACGGGGATCACATGAACTGGCACAAGCAGGAAGGGCTGAGACTGAACGCCCCAGTCTTGGAGCGCTCAGTCTCAGCCTGGAATTAATGATAGCAGCGTGCACTGAGGCACGCTGCTATCATTTAAGCCATGACGGTCCTGGACCGTCATGGGTCGTTAAGGGTATAACAACACATGACGGTGCAGGACCGTCATGGGTTCTTCAGGGGTTAAACACCCTATTTTGTTAAATCAAGCTGTTATCAACAGCACCAACTGATGTCCAAAAGGGAAATTTCAGAATGCAATCAATGAGAGATTCACTCACTAACAGGGCCGGATTTACATCTCAGGAACCTGTAGTAACAGAAATCTAAAGTGCCCCCCCCAATAAAATTGCAAAAAGTTTTGACTGATATATTTTTTATTCAGCCACAAAATAATTCCGCAGTGCTGGATCAAAACAAACAAGATATTTTTTCAGGTTTTTCTTCTTAATTCTCAATTACCATTATAGGGCCAGTCTGATATTGATAGAGCTAATCAATAGAATGTAGTTCATATTCAGAGTTATGGTGTTTACAGCTGAATAACTTCAGGGGGATAGGCTGTTTCTTCATTTATTACAAGATCTGTCTCTTGATGAGCAGCCCTATCAAGCACTAGTGGAAATGCGCATTTCTACAGTAAGACTGCAGCAATTACAGAGAACCGAGTTGCAATCATTTTGAGTGAAACATCACTCTGCAGTGAGGAAAAAAATAATGAAAGTAGAATTTTGTGGGAAAAAAGTACCTATAAACCTCCTGGAGTTTAAGGAGCCATTAGAGAGATCCCAGGAGGCGATTTATTTCCACCACACAAACAACATGGCCAGTCGGCTCGCTTACCTCAATCAAGGGGGTTAAATACTGTGGTGGGGCTGTCGCCAGCCGTGTTGCTGCTGGCTACAACTCACTCCAAGTCAGTGCTCACTGCTCAGGAGTAGGACGACTCTGACATCATGTTGTTCGTCCGGGACCGTGGTGGGCAGGGCTGCGGCTCCTTGCAAGCTGTATTGTGTGTCTGTCTGGGAGAACTGGAGGCCAGAGGCAGGCCAGTATGTTCTGTAAGTTCCGGGTGAAGCATGAAGACAAGTGATTCATTCATGACAAATGACTGAGAAGAGTGTGGAGTGGACTCTGCATAGCTGGCAGCGGCACCTCCTTGGCACATGACACTTCTGACTCCGTGGAGCTGCAGCTCTTATCTCTCAGTCTCTTAGGTGTCAGTGTGTCACTTAGGTGGCATCTTGTCACACAGGCTCAGCACATAGCAGCGCAGTATTTTTACCTTCCCCCCCTTGTAGTCCACGGTCCACCCAGACAGATCAAAAGGCTGGCAGGCTAGCTAATTAAAATAAAAAAACAAAACAAATGACAGGCGCCCCTCTGTGTGGTGCGCCTGTAGGCCTACTCTGCCTTATTGTAAATCCGACCCTGCTCACTAAAGTTCTCCTTAATATGTCTTCTAAATGAAAAGGGCGAAAAAGGAGAAGGACAACCTAAAAGTTGTGTTTAATAGCACATTACACAAACACGCAAACATATTGTATTTACAAGCTCCATGTGATCTAAACATAAATATAGATTAGGCAGCTCTCATCCAGTGAGTGGTAAGTGAAGTGGATCATAAGGGCTATAGGTATAGAGATAGGAAGTCTACTTTTGTGACCTCATCCCTATTATCAGGTATATACCATTTTATCATAAGAGTTAGCATCTTACCTTTTCTACTGTTTCCTACATAATTTATCCCCATAAACAATCTCCAATTTTTATATATTATACAAAACAAATCTATCTATATATATCCACCCAGCAGCCTCGGCTGGTGTCCCGGAGCCAGGAGCACAGACAGGCAGTGAGCTGTCTGAAGCTCTCTGCACTGGATCAGCACATTCAGCCAGTCTCTACTGCACATGACTGCATCGTTCTGGCAGTCTGTACTGTGCATGTGCGGTTACGCTCACAGGAAGCTTTGCAGGCTAGTCTGTTTACATAGACTATTGCACTGATTCTTCCAGTCACACTCACATGAGAACTCCTTCACTGCTGCCACTGCTTATGACATCAGTGCAAGATGATAAATGGAAGTTTAGCAGTGCTTTAATATTGAGATTGGAAGTGATGAGGCTCCTGAACAACTATTGACTGGATACAGAAGTCCTGTCTAAAAGACCTGAACAATAACAAGACCGGCAGCTGCGGAAAGAGGAGAACGGCCACAGCATTGTGGCTTAACAGACTGGTAAAACTGCATGATTTTGTCCTTCTCCTTTGTGCTCCTTTTTCTTTAGAAGATTCATATTCGGATAAGGTCATTAAAAATGAGCTGCAGGGGCAGAAAAGGAAATGAGTATTATAAAAAGATCACATTACCAAGTTTCATCCTCACCTCATTTCATACTAACACCTCATCCTTTTGATCATCATTCATGAACTAAATCCAGATAAGGGGCATATGATATTAAAACTTTGTTTCCTTTCCATTGGATGAACTGTGTGCACACATTGTATTATAGACCTTTCATTACATGTTATAATTTTCCACTGTTTCTTGACTGAAACGGAGTAGTGTTTTTCCTGGATACCGCTCTTATTTTCACTCCATACCCTCACTCATCTCTATTTGAATATATTCTTTATGGCTGTGTTTACACTGGTGGGTTTTGTAGCACTGTTTGATAAAATGGAGTTTTACATGTTAGAGAAGAGTCTTAGTATCACGGTGCCCGTGATCCCTTCCTGTCACTCTCGCTTGTGGTGCTCTCCTATTGGCTGAGCAGGTTTGGCCCGCCCCCGGTGACCTTTTTATACCCAGCCATTGACACCTGTCACTTGCCCTTTCGTGGTGTTCCTGAGCCAGTGTTGCTGTTGCTGTCTTCAGTTGATCCTGATTCCTGTGTACCGAATTGGCCTGTCCTGACTACGCTCCTGTGTTCCTGCTCCGTGATCCGACCCGGCCTGGCTGACGTTCCTGTTTGTGACTGATCTGGCTTGTCTGAGAACCACCTCCGTGTACCGACCGCCTGGCTGACGTTCCTGTTTGAGACTGATCCAGCTTGTCTGAGAACCACCTCCGTGTACCGATCCGGCCTGGCTGACTTCCTTCTCCGTGACCTGAACCGGCTTGTTCCAGTGACCTGCGTGGACTGCTTCCTGCTCTACTGTCGCCGTGGCGACATTCTGACTTCCACCAAGGCCGAGTACCGGACTGATTGCCTCCTGCCACAGTACTCCTTCTGTGTAGTGCCTCTTGTGCTGAGTCTCTGTTACCGATTGCAGATCTGTGCTACCGTACTGACCCTTCCTGATACTTGCAGAGCATTTCTCTATTTTCATTAGCTTTAGTCTACGAGCTGCTTAACCCGTTCTGTGCTGGTATCCTCTTGTGAGCCTTTACGTTTACTGCTGAGCCTACTCCTGTCTAGCTGCTACTTCTGCCGAGCTGGTCGCTTGTATGATTGATTTGGACAGCAGCTCAAACATCCACCCGGCAGAGTAGTCGGTATCGCTTACCACGTCCGGTGTGACGCTATTGGCTCTAGCATTGTCTCCGGTATACGCCCGTGGGGGCTAGTGGCTCACCTTTCGTGCAGTACTGAGTCGTCTCCGGTTGGCTGAAGTTCTTGCAGGTTTCTCCAGTTTACGCCCATAGGGGCTACAGGCTCAATTTACTGTATTGCTGGTTTCCGTTCTTAACACCCGTGGGGGCTAAAAGCAAGCTCTTGCATTAGAGCAGTCTCAGTAGTGATGCCCGTGGGGGCTACCAACTCAAGCACTAGCAGATATTGTGGTCTACATTGCTACGCCCGTGGGGGCTACCAATTCAAGCACTTGCAGATATTGTGGTCTTCATTGCTACGCCCGTGGGGGCTATGCACCGTTATAATCCAAGGCAGTATTGACTGTGCATTTAGCCTTCTGTGCATTACCATCTACAGCTTTATCATCAACTTGGGCGTACCAAACTCCACAACTGAGACAGACTTATTGCTATTTAACCCTTGAGTAGCCTGGCTACTGTGTACCTCACAGTGATATGTTATAGTGTCCATTGAATTGTACTGCTTACCTGTATAGCTACTCTGATTGTATTCGCTATTCCTATTGTCTCCTGTAGAGGGCATTCCTTTCTATTTCTTTTTATTTAATAAAACTGTGTTTTATTTTACCGGCTGGTCTGAGTGTCTTGAAAACCGTTACACTTAGTCTGAGGAGATTAGTATATGTGGTACTATGGCTACCAGTGCAGTAGGAAAAGTGGTTAGTATGTATAGTTCTATGGTTAAAGTGGGACAATGCTGGAGTTCAGTAAAGCAGTGGTTTACAACATAAGACCTTTGAGCTGCTGTCAGGAAACAATGAAAGTTATAGTCTGGCAGAAGTTGGAGGGCCTCACATTGCCCATCCCAACTACCAGACAGTGAGTCTAGACTTGGCCAGTATGTGTGTTTCTATGGCTATTGTGGGGGTGTTAGTATGTGTGGTTCTATGGCTACCAGAGTAGTGGGACAAGGCTGGGAGTCAGCATATGTGGTTCTATGGTTAAATATTTTTTACGGTGTTTTCTATTTTGTTTTAATTACCACAAAAAGGACTTTGTGAACAGGAAAATTTGTGGACCTTCTAAACAAGAAACAGCATCTTGCTTAGACCTTGAACAGACACGTCTTCCAAATCCTTAAAGATCCGGATCTCTTTGACCAGCAAATCAATATCACTATCAACAAATATCTATAATTTTCCTACAACCACTTCAGATGACTCTCAGAATTTGAGCAAGAGAACAAAGATGGACTATGACTTTTGAAACCTGAGGATGTGGAGAGTCCTTCATGTTACTGGCTACATGATCTGACAGCATTACATGTTTCTTGTGTCATGTTTTTAAATGTGGTTAACATTGTAGACATTTCTCCAAACATATTGTATTTAATGCAGGTGTAACACAGGCTCTTTGTGTATCCCTCACATTTTGTGGCATAATTGGGAGGATCTGAAGGCCTCAACATTTAAAGGAAAGAACTGAGAGGAAAAAAACAATCAGCCATATATTCCCAAAGCAAAAAGAGAATTGAAATCAAGGATGGTAGGTTAGCTACTATTTACAGATCATGAGGCTGGAGTGACATTGAAGCTACTTTCTGATCCACTGCTAGGGAACAGAGAAGGCCACAAGGTATGGAGCCTACCTGAGCTTTAAATATTCCATGCACTGTCCCCATACTTGAGGGGAGCACACCTCCTTCATCACATACTCCGATGCACTAATTCTGACAGCTGGAATTTTATCAGTGGTGGGTGATGATTTCTGACAAGGCCCATAATGAACCTATGACTTGACTTACAAAGAATTTCCCAGACTGGAAGATAACTTAACGGAAACCCTATCTAACTTGCGTGGCAAAGCGGCTATATCATTCCTCCTTCATATGCCTCCAGTTCAGGGTGGACACACCACAGATCACAGGAGCCATTATCCTCGGCACTCAACCTAAAACAATAAACAGGGATGCATACCCTAGTTGTACTTCCTGTATGGCCAAGACAGGAAAACACATAAGGAGATGGCTAAGAGGAAGCGCTTTTTAAAATGTTTTTTACTATTCTATGTGGGAGACACGGCTTACTCGGATGTGCACACTAATTATAATTAGCTCTCTGAATGCCATAGGGATGTACAATAAATTGAATGATCCTGTGGCTCTCAAAGGGTTAAAGGGATAGTAATACTTCGTTTTATCTTTATTTTATTTTGTAGGCATGAAAAAAAACATGAAGAACGATATATGTCTTATCTCTCAAACCTTTATGGTTTAAGAGATATTCACAAGCAAAGTTTCCCCCTCCCGCCCCTTTTACCTAGTGTAAGCCATCTCTTCTCAGATCTGAATCTGGTTGTAAGACCAGACAGATAACAGCAGGGGACAATCTTCTTTGTATGAAAACAATGAAAGCCCTTCCCCCCTTGACAAGTTTTTCAGCTTTTTCCCTTAACTTAATTGAAGATTGTCCCTCTCTGCAGTCTACCTGGGCACCTCCCTTCTGAACTGGCTGAACGGGGGGGGATACTTTGTTTGTGAATATCTCTTAAACCATAAAGGTTTGAGAGATAAGACTTATATTGTTCTTCATGTTTTTTTAATGCCTACAAAATAAAATAAAGATAAAAGGAAGTATTACTATCCCTTTAAAATATTAGTGTATTAGAGGAAAATGTCTGCATTAGAAAATAATTTGTACAACTAGCATGTAACATGCAATGCATTATCATTTGACTTAATGGGGAAACCCTGTTTCTTTTAAACACAATTCTTAAATATAAAAGGTTTATCTTATAAAGAAAAAAAAAATTGAGAAGCAAAGAGTCAATGATCTCACCAGTATCCTAAGGGTTACATAACAAGGCTACACTTAGCACTGCAATGTACTGGAAGGTGCTATGACATCCAGTAATGAAATATAGTGATGCTGATTAGTGAGTGTATATTAGGGACATTCCATGTATATTTCAGTATGAGACAATATTACATTAATGCTAATGAATATGGAACAGCTGGGAGAGTATAGTGATAATTAGGAAGTGTGAAACTTGTCAAGATGTGATTCTAGGGCTACTGCTTGCTTTTTCACTACCTCTATAAATTAAAAGCACCAATTGCAGTTTAAATTACAGGTTTTTCTTATTACTTTCTTGGCAGGAATGCTATGCAGCCTCCATCCTTATTTCAGCAACAAGTATATTTAAAGTTGGTAACAAGCCAAAGAATTTGCCAGAGCAGTCCTCTGGTCTGATCCACTCTGTACTGAGCACGAATGTGAGACCAAGGTCTTAATTTCATGTTACACAGCTGTTTTTTGTGCAATCTCAGGTTTAAATATATATTTATTAATCTGTTGACTGGTATTTAAATGGTGTCATCCATTCAGGAGACATATTAATGTCAGAGAGACGCCCTTAGTGTAAACGACAAGGTATCAATAAACAAGCAATAAAAGAGAGATGTCCACACTTTTTACATGCTTGTACTTACTTATGCAGAATATAGGCAATCCTGCTTTCAGAGGCCTCCTACGGCCTCTGTCAATAGCAATCAAATGTGTCACATAATGGTCTAAGGCCCTTCTTGGCTTTCCAGTTAAACTGTTTATATAAGGATGAAAACAAATAGCAAATTCAATTGGCCCTATGTACAAGAGAAAAGGGGAGCAAATAATGTACAGTTGTACCTAACATTCCCATTGACTTCAAAAGGGGCCTCTAGCCCAGTAATGCTAGAAAGGCCTACAGTGCAGGGTTCAGCAGAGGTCTGAAGACCATTCCAGCAATCAAGGGGTAAAGAGAATGTTGAGAACCTATATTTGTTCCCTTTGGTGCAGTTAGATTCTCCCAGAATTTCTCCACATCTACACACAAGGTCCAATGTGCCTCCTTTACCTACTCCATCCACTTAATGGATACCTAGGCTGGTGTACAGATCCAGGTGGAAGAAACATGGCAGAACAATCAATAGGTTACAAAACTGTGCACTTATGTAATTGTTTCATAGGAAAAGACAGTAAACAAACATTTCTGAGTCTTTTGATCAAGAAGAGGAATCATATAAAACCCATGTGTGGAGGATGTTCTCCCATCCTCATCTGACAGACACAAGCAAATCCTGACAAAAGCCATCTAATTGATGGAATATTTCCATGGAATCCTTTAATAGAAATGAAGGACTGTGAGACTTAGCCATCATCCTCACTCCTCTAAACTCCATCTCCTCTATACTTCACATTGCACATTACTGGAGGAGATGTTCAGCCAGAAAGAGGAACTACACATCCATTTTAAACCCGTTAAAGACTAGAAAAGTATGTTGCCCAACATAAAATAATATGGATCAAGTCATAACATTCTCAAGTCAGTTATCAATATCATGTCCATAGAGGTGAACATGACAACTGTTAGCAGGATGACTGCACTCCACCTTCTGCACATGGTACGTTTATGTGGCTCATGCATGCTGCTTACTTAAATTTCCATAAGGAGGAATTTGAGTCCTGAAGTCCTGCAATCAGCTCTTATATCTACCTCCATGGGCATGACATCCAGCACAAACTGAAGATATTATCTCTTGAACCAAGAAGCAAGGGTAACATTGTTGGAGGCCATCCCATTTTCTGGCTATAGTAAGGCAAATCGGGGTTTATTATTGGGAGGTGTAAGTGGTCCTTTAAACGAGAGGTTACCAACCCTATTATCAGGGATGCTTAGTAGACCATGGGGAGATTCACTAAGTGGTGATGAAGAGGTGATAAAGTAGAGATGACTTCTCCAAATTATCACTTCCTATGTCATTCTATGGAGCCTATGCACTAAGATTTCTTCAGCATTAGAGATCTTAGTGCATAGGCTCTATAGAATAACATAGGAACTGGAGAAGTGATCTCCACTTTATCACCTCTCCACTTTATCACCATTACTGAATCTCACTACCACCATGTCTTCAGGATTCCCTGTTTCTGCAAATGTGAGTTTATTAATGACTGAGCCTCTGATTAATTCACCTGTTTGCAAGCGGGAAATCCCAAAGACCTGGTGTGTTCCATGCCCCTGGGGTGGGAATCTTTGCATTAAAGGATTGAGTATATTTTAATTTAAATCCATTTTGGCTTTTAAAGTAAAGTTATACATACAGAAATATATTGCTTTTAAAAAACTTTCACATCTGCAAGTAGCAGCATTATACACGTACAGTTATGTCAGATTTGTGTGCCATCTCCTTCAAGAGCAGGAACAGCCAGTGACAGCATTATTCTTATTGCCTATGCAGGTAGGTGTGTTGCTGTTGCACCCAAATGGGATCATGATCAACTGCCATTAGAGAGCTCACAGGGCCAGTTCTGGAGAGAAGAAGCCTGGGAAGATGTGGGTGATTTGTGAACCTGTGTATTGAGTAATTTACATTTATAATACTGTTACTCCCAGAGATGGAAGTAGAAGAAATTAACCAGTAAAGGACCTGAATGTATTATATATATAACAGAAAGACTTAAATAGGTAATGATTGCTCATAAAACAATTTGATTTATCTAGATTTTTGTCTTAATATCATCAGTTATTTAGATTTACTAAGACATTAGTTCACAACCTTTCACAAGCGAAAATAGCTATCAATACTCTAAATCAGACAGCCCACATAGAACGCTAGAGGCATATTTAGCAAAACAATGAAAATCGATGATCACATTGTAAAATAATATTCTCCAAATATAATGTACAGCAGAGTTCAAATGTAAAAAAAGTATATAGATATTTGTATTGCTACATGAAGAACCCCATCTGTTAAACAGACTAAGTGCATCTAACTCTTTTTGGTATAATTTCTTTTCAGATGGTAGTTTAATGCTAATTTAAGGCAAATTTTATAGCATGTTCTGCCTTTTAGCAATAACTAAAAGCAGAAAATAGAGATGTCGCTAGCATCCAAAGGGGGAGTAAATTTAGAGAAAAAGGATATGATACAACGAAAGTAGAAAAAGCAAATGAGAGGGTACAGAATTTGGACAGAAAAGATTCTATTCCAGACAGAAATTTGCTGAATGGGTATTTTCTGATTCAGCGACTCTTTCTACTTCGCCAGTTCTGCAATTACATTCTGAGAACGGGTTACAATTGTATTGCCGAAATAATTTTTTTTAAATCCAAATGCATCTTTGAAAGCCTTTTGGACCACTGAATACTGAATACTCCCAAAGCAAGGCAGGAAGATCATCCACTTTCCTTTAGCTGAATCAGGTAGGAAAACCAGGGATACAATAGCCCTCCCACCCCCACTTGATCCCCATGTGCCCAAAGTAGCCCCATTTAAATCCAAGTGTCCATCTCCTACCTCCCTGGTGGTCCAGTGGCGTGGCAGGAGAGGTCTGTGCCTCCTGTACAGACCTCTATTAGCAACTCGGAGCTCCTGCGCATTCCTCTCTCTAGTAATGTAGATCGCTGGGATATGATGTCATCTCCCAGTGCTCTGTGCATTACTAGAACTCTGGCGTGACAGGCCCGGTCTCGGTTGCTAGCCCTGCAATCTCTATTGTTAGGCCACTGGTTGTATTCACAGCTATCTTCCTACTCCCGCAATAGATGGCTTAACCACCATATTCAATAAAAAAAACAAAATAAACCCCTTGCTACCATACACTCAACCACTCCATCCAGACAAATTGTTAACCCCTCTATTTCTGGATCTCATTATCTCTGCTATCTTACTGCTCCAGCAACAAAAGGGTTAACCATGATTATTTAACCCCTTAAGGACCAGCCGTGCATGCACACAGCTGGCACTTAAGGACCATGGAGCATTTTTGTTTCTTATCCGATTCAGAGCTCCCCAAATGGTGTGCAACCGCGCGGGGAGCCCTGAAATCCATGACAGTCCTGGCACGTCATGGGTCCTTATCACATTAAGGGGTTAAAAAAAACAAAAAAAAATCCTCACCACCCCATCCACAAACAAGATTAACCCCTCTGTTTCCATAATGGATACAATTAGTTGCATTGGCAATGGAGAGGTTAATGAATAACAATTATAATAATAATAATAATATGGGATCAAGTAATCCCATATTATGTGTCAGCATAAGAATGTGTTATTTATTTAATACAAAAACTGGAACCTCTCCCACCACCTTTCCCCCCATGGTGTGTGTCTGTGGTATCCTGGTCCTTCACATCAATCACCTAACGACATGTAAAAAATATAATATAAAAGTCCAAAAACTCTGCCTGTTACAGTCATTGCTACTAAAATTGTTTAAAAAGTAAACCTTCTCCTCCTCCTCTCCCAGGTCTGCCTGGGCCACCTACAGACTACTATGAGAAAAAAAACAGGACTGGCTATTATATAGCCAATCCCTGTTTAGCATTTTCCCATGCTCTGATTGGAAATGTTACACAGGGCGATAACCTTGGTGTAACCTCACCTCCCTGCCAATTAGGATTGAGGAGAAGGGCTCAAGCATGTACAATATGTTAGTAAACATCTCCATTCTGTGGTCCTACAAAATGTGACCATTGCTCAATATCTAGTTATTGAGTTTTTGAAGGTGATTTCAGCCCTTTGGATACTCGCTTGATTTATACCTATAAATTATGTATATGCCAGATTTCATCTAGTCTCTTAAGACCTTATTCAACAAGCTAAAGAGGTGGAGGTCTGGAGAAATGTACTAGAGAACTCTCTAACATTCAAGGGGTTAAAACTGCTGTTTAAGCAAACGGCAAATGTATAGGGGGCGATGTTCAAAAAGTTCTCATGTCGGATCACGAGCTGGTGGTAAAAGGAATTATTTTTAGAAGTAAATCGTCACGTGTGAAAATGTCTCCTAGGGAAATTAAAAATGACAATAAAAATATAATAAAAATTCTGATGTTAAAAATGTCTCTAACTTTCCTTTGAAATGAAACCATTTTAAAAGAAAAAAAGATATTTTTGTCTTTAACGTCCAGCAGTTAAGGACCACGGAACATTTTTTTTAATTGATTCGGATTCAGGGGTCCCCTAGTGTGGGCAGTCATGCATGGACCCCTGAATTCCATATTGCCAGTACCATCAATACCAGCAGTTAAGGGCCACAGAGCTCTTAATCGCAAAATGGATTGAGGGGTCCCCGTGTGACTGTACACTGCTCATGGGACCTTAACACAGGTTTACCCATGACGATCCTGGCATGTCATGGGTTCTTAAGGGGTTAAGGAGTTAAATCAACAAACAAAGACTTTTTTTTAACAGTTAACTGCTTCTCACTCCTATTGGCTAATAATACTTTAAAGGGATAGTAATGTTTCAAAATAAAAGCAGCTCCAATTAATCTATATAGTATTTGGGCAATGGGGAGTGTTATTTCAGTACTGTCAGAGTTGTAGTTCAAGAGTATTGAATGATAAAGTATCCCCCTCCTGCCCCTTTTACATAGTGTAACACTGCTCACCTCAGATGTGGAATCTGGTGTCTTGACCAGACAACTCACAGCAAGGGTCAATCTTCTTACTATGAGAACAATGAAAACCCTGCCCCCCCTTGACAGTTTTTTCAGGTTTTTCCCTTATGCTAATTGAAGATTGCCCCTGTCTGCACACCTTTCTGTTCTGAGGTGAGCAGTGTTACATCAGTAAAAGGGGCAGGAGGGGGATACTTTATCATTCAATTACTCTTGAAGTAAAATTCTGACAGTATTAAAATAACACTCTCCATGGCCCAAATACTATGAAGATTAATTGGAGATGCTTTTATTATGAAACATTACTATCCCTTTAAGTTGTCTCTCTCAAGTTTAGACCATTTTTATTTTGTCGAGGCAAATCATGATAATTAGACAAAAAAGTGACTGCTAAAACAAATATTTTTTCAGAGTATACCTTTTTATGGTGGATCAAACCACAACCACTTTTAAAGGGTTATTAATACCTAAAATAAGATTTATTCTATATGGTAGATTATACAAAAATAAAGTATTTGGAGAAAGTCCTATCTCTCCAACCTTTATGATTTGAGGGATATCCGCCGCTAAAGTTCACCTTCTCCTGATGTCAGCTGTAAAGCTGACAAAAAGAGATCCGTGTTGGCCGACAGGAGAAGGCTCTTCAACAAAGTCACAATAGCAATATTGGAAATGAATTACTTAATTGGAATGGTTTACGAAGTGTGCTTGCAAACCAGGCACACTTTGTAGACCCTTCCAGTGAAGAAATTATTTTCCAATACCGGTATTTCGGCTCTGCTGCACAGCCACCGGCTCGTCCCAGGACCGGGATCTCCTGCTGTCAGCAGAGCACTGACGTCAGGAGAAGGGGAGCAAATATCTTTCAGATCATAAAGGTCTGAGAGATAGGACTTTCTCCATTTACTTTATTTTTGTAAAATGTACCATATAGAATAAACTTTATTTTGGACATTACTAACCCTTTAATATTGCTTCTCCCTTTGCTGGTGGTGGTGGAATTAGGTGCAAAATATTAGGGTAATATGTCTAAGAATTGACGAACCATGGAGTAGGAACTCTTTCATTCTGACTACAGACAATTTCAGTTCCCTCAACTTTTTTCTCATGTTTTGATTTAAGCAGTACAACGCAGATGGTTTGCTCTAGAATCGTATCTCTTTTGCTCAGTGGTTCTCAACCTTTTTTTGCTCAAGGCACCCCTAACATGCAATCTGGTACTTTCGGGCACCCCTAACATGTTTAATGTAATTTATCAATAGCATAATAAAGGGTACAATTCCTAAATATACAGATATTATTAGGTCGCACACTCATAGTAATAAAAATAAACAATTTGTACTTAACAATTTCCATATGTCTATGTTTAAAACAAAATATTAATACTTTTGTCAGGCTTCATAGAAAACATGGGGCACCCAAATTTGATGTTTGCGGCACACTCCAGTGACAAGGCACCTGGTTGAGAATCACTGCTTAAAGGGATAGTAATACTTTTTTATTACGATCCCCCATAAGTTATCAAATGGCAAAATCTTTCCTGAAGGCCTTATTCAACAAGTTTAAAGGGATAGTAATACTTTATTATTACTATCCCCCATATTGTAGGTATTTGTAAAATAATTTAATAGCCCCCAGGTTCATCTCTCAAAGCTTTATAGTTTGAGAGTTAAACCAAAGGCAACGTTCCCCCCTCCCTCCCCCTTCCCTGAAGACAGTGTTGTGCTGACTGCAGGGATATCTGGTCTGACTTTCATCGTACAACAGGCTTGCGGCTCTGCAGCAGAGCCACAATCGCGTTAGTGCCGCAAAAATTATTTCACTGAAACCACTGAAACATGTGCAAACCAAGCACATGTAGAAGACCGTTTCAGTGAAATTATTCTTTGTCACTAACGGGATTTCGGCTCAGCTGCAGAGCCGCAAGCCTGTCGTACGACAGACTTCCCCTGCAGTCTGTAAAACGTTGACTTCAGGGAAGGGGGAGGGAGGGGGGAACTTTGCCTTCAGTTATCTCTTAAACCATAACAGTTTGAGAGATGAACCTGGGGGCTATTAAATTATTTTACAAATGCCTACAATATGGGGGATAGTAATAATAAAGTATTACTAATAGTGATGATAGAGCACCCCGATGCTCGGGTGTTCGGGTGCTCTGGCCGAGCGCCCCCGGAGGCTCGAGTGCTCGGCCGAGCACCCGAGCCCCATTGAAGTCAATGGGAGGACTCGAGCATTATACCAGGCACCCCCTGCTCTGATGAGGGGAGGGTGCCTGGTCCATAGGAAAAGGGAAGAAAAGGATGGAAACACCACAGAAATGGTTCAGGGACAGCATAGGGAGGATGTCTGGATGCATCTTGGACTCCAACGTCGCTGCTGGGAACGATGTTTCGCCCGTAGTACGCCATTTTTACAGACTGACCGTAAAACACACAAAAAGGAAGATAAAAACGACTTTAGGCGAAAAATTGTTACCAAACAGTATTTGCTGTATATTTACTTGTATATCATCTGCAAATTCTTCGATTTTTCGGAACTGGGGCCATGATTAAGAGGGAAACGTGCGCAGCGTAAAGCAGGTGTTCAACGTGGTTATGGCCCGGGTAAGGTACAGCATTCAGGAACGGAGGCCGCAGCTACCACAGGTTTTACAACATGTCCGTTTGCCCTTGTTAAGTCCAAAATTTATAGTCAGAACAGTGGGGTCTGATCCATTGAGTAAAAGTGACGAAGTGACTTAGTGGATGAAGCCAAGAACTACCTTCTGCTCTGTCGAACACCCCAGCCCTATTTAATTCAATGGGAGGACCTGAGGCACTCCGATACAACCTGTATATCACAAAATGGAGGGCCTCATTTACATTGTGGTACAATAGTTCAGGTAGTGGTCCAACACTCATAAAGCCTATGCACTAAGTGAAAGGGCTGCCAAAAATTAGACTGAAATGTCACTCCAATACACCCTTTATTACACATAAAGGAGGGCATCATACACACCCTTGAAAAATTAGGATTAATGGCCTGCTGGTGACCCTCTAAAACATTAGGGGTGAGGGCATGCCGCTAAGCTGACCATCTAAAACATTAGGAATGAGGGTCTGCTGCTGAGCCGACCATCTAAAACATTATGGGTGAGGGTCTGCTGCGGAGCTGACCATCCTAAACATTACATGCGAAGGCCCGCTAGAGAGCTGACCCAATAAAACATTATATGAGAAGGCCCGCTGGTGAGCTGACCTATACAAAAATTGTCAAACAGGGCCCGCTGGTGAGCTGGCCCTATATAAAAATTATATCACAGGGCCCGCTGGTGAGCTGGCCCTATATAAAAATTATATCACAGGGCATATGGAAGAGGAGGAGGAGGATGAGAAGATTAAGAGTCAACCATATACCCGTTTTTTGGGTGGAAGGGGTGAATGGGAATACAGAGTATTCCCATCATTGTAAATAACATATCTAAAGTGACTTTATGTTCACCCGGGGCTTTCCTCCAGTGGAGTGGAGAAGTCAGGGGATATCCAGGCCTTGTTCATTTTTATAAGTGTCAACCTATCAGCATTTTCGGTGGAAAGGCGGATACGCTTATCTGTTATGATGCCACCAGCAGCACTAAATACCCGTTCAGACAGAACGCTGGCGGCAGGGCAGGCCAGCACCTCCAAGGCGTAGAGTGCCAGTTCATACCACGTGTCCAGCTTGGACACCTAGTAGTTGTAAGGCACAGAGGGATCATTGAGGACGCTGACACGGTCTGCTACGTACTCCTTCACCATCTTCCAAAACTTTTCCCTCCTTGTGACACTAGGCTGCGCATCAGGGTGAGGGTGCTGGCGGGGTGTCATGAAGGTGTCCCACGTCTTGGAGAGTGTTGCCCTGCCTTTGTCGGAACTGCTGTGTGCTCCCCTTTTCTCCCCTTCTCGGTTGGCCAAGGTAGCACGTACTCTGCCGCCAGCGTTGTCAGATGGAAAATTTTGGAGCAATTTTTCGACAAGAACCTTCTGGTATTGCACCATTTTGCTTGTCCTCTCCACCGGAGGAATGAGAGATGAGAAATTCTCTTTGTAGCGGGGGTCCAGAAGGGTGAACACCCAGTAATCCGTGTTGTCTAAAATGCGTATAACGCGTGGGTCACGGGAAAGGCAGCCTAACATAAAGTCAGCCATGTGTGCCAGAGTACCAACAGGCAAGATTTCGCTGTCCTCACCAGGAGGATGAATCTCCTCATCCTCTTCCTCCTCTTCTGCCCACCCACACTGAAGAGATGGAAATAAAGTTCCATGGCTACCCTCTGTAGCGGAGGCAACCGTGTCTTCCTCCTCCTCCTCCTCCTCCGCCTCCTCCAATTGTCGCTGAGAAGACGAAGTGAGGGTGCTCTGGCTATCACCTTGTGTAAGCTCTTCCTCCCCCATTTCCACCTCTTCCACATGCAAAGCGTCGGTTTTAATTGTGAGCAGCGAGCGTTTCAGTAGACACAGAAGTGGGATGGTTACACTGATAATAGCATTATCGCCGCTCACCATCTGTGTCGATTCCTCAAAATTGCGTAAAACCTCACAGAGGTCTGACATCCATTCCCACTCCTCACTTCTGATTAGAGGAAGTTGAACGGAGAGGCGACGACCGTGTAACAGCTGGTACTCCACTACTGCCCTCTGCTGCTCACAAAGCCGGGCCAACATGTGGAAGGTGGAGTTCCAGCGCGTGCTCACGTCACACAGCAGCCGGTGAGCTGGCAATTGTAAGCGCTGCTGCAGCTTCAACAGGCCGGCTGAAGCTGTAGATGACTTACGGAAATGTGCTCACACGCGGCGCACCTTTCGTCAAGAGATCATGCAAATTGGGGTAGGTTTTTAGAAATCGCTGAACCACTAAGTTAAATACATGCGCTAGGCATGGTACGTGTGTGAGCTTGCCGAGTTCCAAAGCCGCCACCAAGTTACGCCCATTATCACACACAACCATGCCTGGTTGCAGGTTGAGTGGCGAGAGCCACTGCTCGGTCTGGTGACTAATCCCCTGCAACAGCTCTGTTGACGCTTCCCCACTGCAGTGCTACACTGCTTCCAGCTACCGGCTGATGGGTGAGTGGCGCTGCGTGCAGAGAATTCGGAGGTGGAAACGGAGGAGGAGGAGGAGGAGCCAATAACGTAGGTGCTGGCGGAAACCCTGATGGAGGTAGGGCCCGCAATCCTCGGCGTGGGTAGCACCTGTGCCATCCCAGGGTCCGAGTCGCTCCCAGCCTCCACGACATTCACCCAGTGTGCCGTCAGGGAAATGTAGCGTCCCTGGCCACAAGCACTTGTCCATGTGTCAGTCGTTAAGTGGACCTTCCCAGTAACTGCGTTGGTCAGGGCACGGGTGATGTTAAGGGACACATGGTGGTGTAAGGCGGGGACGGCACACCGGGAAAAGTAGTGGCGGCTGGGGACTGCGTACCGAGGGACAGCTGCTGCCATCAGGCTGCGGAAGGACTCAGTCTCCACAAGCCTAAATGGCAGCATTTCGATGGCCAGTAATTTGGAAAGGTGTGAGGTTAGTGCTATGGCCTGTGGGTGGGTGGCTGGGTATTTTCGCTTGCGCTCAAATGCCTGGGGTAACGACATTTGGACGCTGCGCTGGGACAGGGAAGTGGATGTGGTCACTGATGGTGCTTCAGATGGTACAGGTGCAGGGCGGGAGGTATGCGGGCCTGCGCCTTCGACAGGCGATTGGCCGGCACCGAAAACAGGGGAAGAGGAGGCAGTGGTGTGGCCTGCAGACACAGATTGGCGATACGGGCGTTCCTCCCACTTATTACGGTGCTTGGATGCCATGTGTCGGATCATGCTGGTGGTGGTGAGGTTTCTAGTGTTCATGCCTCGGCTCATTCTGGTGTGGCACAGGTTGCAAACTACAATTTTTTTGTCGTCCGCACTTTCCTTAAAAAAACGACATACCACGGAACACCTAGCCCTTGGCAAGGTAGATTTACGCAAGGGGGTGCTCCGTGGAACATTTGCGGGCCGGTTTGGTGCGGTCCGCCTTCTTTCTTTAGCCACACCACTGCCTCTTCCAGCCTGTTGCGGTGCTGCAGATGGCTCACCCTCAGGACTGCTGTCATCGCTCGGCTCTCCACCTTCCCAGGTGGGGTCAGTGACCTCATCGTCCACCAAGTCCTCCTCCACTTCCTCACTCTGATCATCCTCCTCATTTCTTGATCCCACCACATCCTCAGTCATTGACAACTGTGTATCATCCTCCTCATTTCTTGATCCCACCACATCCTCAGTCATTGACAACTGTGTATCATCCTCCTCATCAAGGTCTTGAGACAGTAATTGTGGTTGATTTGATGGCAACTGTGTCTCATCATCATCATCCACTTCCTTTGACCTTAAATGCCGTTCCCCTCTGTCATCTTCTTGTGATTGGGTACCCTCTAGAGGTTGTGAATCAGGGCACAAGATCTCATGTTCCTCTGCAAGCGTGCTTGGAGAGAGGTTCAAATGAAGGATTGGTGATGAGACGAGCTCCTCACTACATCCCAGTGTGGGATCACTTCTTTGGCCAGACCCTCTATGGTGGGAGGAAGGATGATCAGGGTGAGGATTATGTTGACCAGACTCTTGGCTAGTGAGAGTGGACTTGGTGGAAGACAGGGTGGTGCTTAACCGACTGGAAGCAGTATCAGCTGAAATCCAACCGACCACCTGTTCGCAGTGGTCTGACCTCGAGAGTGATGTCCTGCGACGCCCTGTAAACTGAGACATGAAGCTAGGTATGGTGGATGTCTTTCTGTCTTGTGCTCTGGCACCAGGCACAGTTTCTACGCGTCCTGACCCGCGCCCTGAACTATCAGGATCACGTCCACTTCCCCGTCCCTTTTTACCCGCCTTCTTCATATTAAACGGAATATATGCCGGTAATCTGCGGCTAGGCACACGAAACAGAATGTGACGCTAATCTGCGGCTAGGCACAGTGAACGGAATATGTGACATTAATTTGTGAATTTGCACACTAAACAATATGTGACGTTAATTTGTGAATTTGCACACTAAACAATATGTGACGCTAATCTGCGGCTAGGCACACTAAACAATATGTGACGTTAATCTGCGGCTAGGCACACTAAACAATATGTGACGCTAATCTGCGGCTAGGCACACTAAACAATATGTGACGTTAATCTGCGGCTAGGCACACTAAACAATATGTGACGTTAATCTGCGGCTAGGCACACTAAACAATATGTGACGCTAATCTGCGGCTAGGCACACGAAACAGAATGTGACGTGCCCTGAGTAAAAATACAAAAAATGGCACATCTCCCTGCCTACAAAAGAGATGTGAAACTTGTGCACACATTTACACCACGGACAACATACCAATTCCAAACACCCAGTTACACCATAAGATCAATGGTACCTTCACCTGTAAATCATCCAATGTAATATACCTTATCATGTGTGCAAAATGCCCAACAGCTCTGTATGTGGGAGAAACTGGACAAGCACTACATAGGAGATTTAATTCCCACAGATCCAGTGTTAATAACAAAAAGACAGAGACACCAGTGGGAGAACATTTTTGCCAAAATGGGCACAGTGTCAAGGATATTAAATTAACTGTATTGATGGGACTGTTTCGCACTCAGAGGGACAGAAAGGTATGGGAGGTAAAATTAATGTTAAAATTTAATGCAATTTGTAGTGGGTTGAACAGGGATAAGGAATTTATATCAAAATATAATTTCTAAGCAAAAGCCTACAGCACCTGGTAGTCCCAGGCGGTCTCCCATCCAAGTACGAACCAGGCCTGACCCTGCAAAATACAATTTAGTTGACTGACCTTTCCACAGACCTAAGAGCATCGTAAATACCTCTAAAGCCTCAGAGGAAGAGTGCAATTTACCATTGACTGATCAAAGATATCTGGATCTGGACTGCATTCTGTTATCTGATTTCCATGCTAAACAATGTGATGTGTACTTGTATTTAAGAGAGATGTTTTCATATTTATCTGTATAACATGCCTGAGGAAGAGACCTAAGGTCTTGAAAGCTTGCATTTAAATCTGCTTAGTTAGCCAATAAAAGGTATCAAAAACTATATTTGCCTCCTGTATTTATACGGCTAACACGGTACCAACTCTCATCTGTAATCTGCGGCTAGGCACAGTGAATGGAATATGTGACGTTAATTTGTGAATTTGCACACTAAACAATATGTGACGTTAATTTGTGAATTTGCACACTAAACAATATGTGACGCTAATCTGCGGCTAGGCACACTAAACAATATGTGACGTTAATCTGCGGCTAGGCACACTAAACAATATGTGACGCTAATCTGCGGCTAGGCACACGAAACAGAATGTGACGCTAATCTGCGGCTAGGCACACGAAACAGAATGTGACGCTAATCTGCGGCTAGGCACAGTGAATGGAATATGTGACGTTAATTTGTGAATTTGCACACTAAACAGAATGTGACAATAATCTATGGCTAGGCACACGTTTAAAATGGCCCTTTTTGTCGCTGCGTTGTTAAATAATTGGCCCTGTGCACCTAACAGAATATGTCAGCTTGTCACTGCACTGTGAAATATTTGTCCCTGTGCACCTAGTACAATGTCACCTTATAAATATCCCCCCCCACAAAAAAAAGGAAATTGTGCCCCCCCAAACAAAATATAAATGCTGCCCCCACACACAACAGTCCTAAAAAGGACTTTTGGGTCTTGAAAGAGTTCCAACACTTTTATTCTCCCTACACTGACTTTCCCTGCCTGATCGCATCTCTCCCTGGCTAAGAATGAGCCGAACTCGCGCGTCGGGTGCTATACAGCACCCGATCACGGGTTCTGGCCAGCCAATCAGTGTAATGCCAGCAGCCAACATGGCTGCTGGCATTACACTGATGTCAGAGCCTCCCCACACGTTTATTGGCTGCGCAGCAGCCGCGAAACGTGCGGGGAGGAGACCCGAACATGGCGGGCGAGCACATGCGGTACTCGTACGAGTACCGCCATGTGCCGAGCACAGCGATGCTCGAGCCGAACCGAGCTTCGGCCAAGCATGCTCGCTCATCCCTAATTACTATCCCTTTAAACTTGTTGAATAAAGCCTTCAGGAAAGATCTTGCCATTTGCTAACTTTTCCTGTCTCTTGATAGGGTGATAATTACAGACTTTCTGTCGTTTGACCTTTCCTAAAAAGTCTTTAGAAATTAATCTTGGCCAAGAGTGTGCAATTAATATTATCTGTCTTGGGAGGGAAAAAGAAGGTATGATAATCTGCTCATCTGGTTGGGAGATTCTTGATACTACCTTGGAGAGAAAAAGAAATACCATCTTCATGATGACCTTTTCATGATGAATGACAAGGACAAACTTTCTCTATATTACAGAGAGAAGGAATAAGTAGCTTACTCACTTGAAGGGGGGATTTAGTAAACAGTAAGATCAGTATTTGAAATTGGTTCGTTGCTCTACAGTGAGATTATTGCATTTAATAAAAAGATAGTATTTTGTCATAGCATTAAAAATCAATGCAAGGGGTGCATGAATGTGGATAAATACAGTATAAAAATCTCTTTCATGCATAGTGTACTCACTCGTATAGGGTCTGAAGTACAGCTGTAGTAGTCTCTAGAATGTCATTAGCTCCTTGAACGTAAGCGACATCTCCAGTGCATTGCAAAGCAATGTGCTAGTGATATCTCAGGCATTGCAGTGTGTTGGAGATGTTTCAAGTACCCAAGGGGTGAAGTGCCTACCAGATATTAAAATAAATAAAATACATAATCATGTATAATATATACATAATTTAATTTATTTATGAAGTCAAAAAGTTTTCATGAATATAAGACAAGTGGTTTATTGGTCAACATTTTGGTTACAGCTGGGAAGAGTTACCAAGACCACTTTTCTTGTTTTCATGTAAACACTCATATTTTGTTCATGAAAATAATTAATTGAATATGAGCAACTGTTATTTCTTTCTTTCTTTCTTTTAGATTGCATGCTCTAGAGCAGGAATACCACTGCTGTTATTTTACTCTATAAAGTACTTGTGTATCTCTGTATTCCCCAGCTTTGATTCACTGTCCCAGTAGTAGCCAGAGAGTCACATATACACTGCATGCTTTCTCGGCCTAGTTCCACTATCCCCTCATAACCGTGGAACCACACATACACAACCTGCTGAGACTTCAGCCTTGTTTCAGTGGTAGCTATAGAACACACACACACACACACACACACACACACACACACACACACACACACACACACACACACACACACACACACTATCTTCCTCAGCTTTGTTCCACTAGTAGCCACAGGACCACAAATATACTGTCTGCTTCATTAGCCTTAATCCACAATCCATTGGTAACCACAGAGCCACACATACATAGTTTAACACTACAGATGTGATCCACTGGTAGCCACAGAACCACATACACATTGTTGCACTTCACCCATCTTCCATTGTCTACTGGTAGCCAAAGAACCACACATACACTGTATGCTTCTTCAGCCTTGTTCCACTGTCGACTTGTTACCACAAAATTGAACCTCCATCCTTGTTCCACTGGTAGCTACAGTATCAAACACATACACAGCCTGACACTACATTCTTGTTTCACTGGTAGCCAAAGAATCAAACAAAAACTATTTGATTTCCCAGTTATGTTCCAATGCTCTTAGGTAGCCATATAACCACATACACACTGTCTGCTTCACCAGCCTTGATCCACTGTCCACTAGAAGCCGCAGATCCACATATACATAGTCTAACACTTGAGCATTGTCCCATTGGTAACAGAACTATGTATGCTCAGCCTGACACTAAAGCTTTGCTCCACTGTCCACTGGTAGCCACAGAACCACATATACACTGTCACGTCAGCCTTGTTCCACCAGCAGCCATAGAATCACACATACACTTTCTGCTTCTCCAGCCTTGTTCTACTACCCACTGGTAGCCATAGAACCCCAATCATGTTCTACTGGCCATGGGTAGTCACAGAACCCTACATATACTTCTTAATTCCCTAGCCTTATTCCACTGTCCAGTGTTAGCCTCAGACCCACACATCCAGTCCGGCACGCCAGTCTTATTTTACTGGCAGTCAAAAAACCACACACAATGTCATCTTCCCCAGCCTTGTTCCACTATCCACTGGTTGCCAGAGAACTCCACATATACTGCCTGATTCCCCAGACACGTTCCACTGGCCAGAGGTAGCCATAGAACTCTACATATATTACATGTTTCCCCAAACTTGTTCCACTGTCTTCTGGTAGCCACAGAACCACTTATACATAGTCTGACACTCCAGTTTTGTTCCACTGGTAGCCATAGAACCTCACATGCACAGTCTGATACTCAAGGGTTGTTCAATTGTCCACTTGTTGCCATAGAAACACACACACACTTTCTGATTCACCAATCATTCTGCTGCTCATAGGTAGCCACTGCTTCCCCAGCCTTGAACCATACAAACACTGTCTGCTTCCGCAATCTTGTTTCTATGTCCACTGGTAGCCAAAGAACCACACATACATTGTCTGTGACTCCAGTCTTGTTTTCCTGGTTGCCACAGAACACACATACTTCCCTAGCCTTGTTTCACTGTGCATTGGTAGTATATGAACCATTCTAGTCCTACAATGGAGGTGTAAAGCCTGGGCCCTCCAGCTATTGGACTACAACTCCTGTCATCCTCCACTGGTCGTTGACTGGCTTAGAATAATGGTACCAGTAGTTCAACAACAGCTGGGGTTATGTAGCTTATAACTGTAGTGAAACAAAAGAGGGGAACGGGAAGAGACCACAGGCACCCCTGTGCGGGATCAAATGATACTCAGATGGCCGTCACCAACACCCTAGGTGTATACTCACAAAACTGATGGCTGGACAGTGGCATACGCCAATCCCAGCAAACAGACAACTGGGGATGATGACTGCCCCAAGACACAGTATCGATGATGGTACTCCACTCAATGTATGGGCTGCTCTGTACTGACACACTCCCCCAGAGTGGCTCAAAGATCCAGACATGACATAAAAATAAAAAATAAAGAGAGAGAGTGCTCTATAGTGTAATATGATCACTATAACACTTTACAATAACAAAATATTGCACTCACATTCATCAGTGGTCAGAGAGCTGATATCAGCTGATCTGACATACACGCTTGTGAAGAAATAATCTCCGTTTCCACTCGGAGGACTGGCAATCAGCTGGGCTTCAGCACCAAACAAATCAACAAACAAACAGATGGCTGTGTAGCTTATACCTGGTTTAGGCATGCAATGGTTCCAATGCTGCCCTGCACTGCAAATCTTATAAATGCAGTCTGTATCAAAGGCCAGTTATCACATTATACTTAGCCTGCTCTAATGGGAGAAGACTAAGCTCTGTGCAGCCCCAAATCTGATCCTTTTAGCCATTCTGGAGATTCATAAAATTGACCACCTCCACTGAAATGCAAACCGGAAGTCTGTAACTCAGCCACAAACTCCTTGGTTGTGTACACATTCCCCATAGGCATAGCTGGGAACTTTTGGAATATGGTCACCCGGAGATCTTTGTGATTAACCCTTACAGCCAGAAGAACAAAACAAGTAGATTGTATTAATATTTTGAGTGCCAGAGGGGTACACAGTGTACTCCTCTAGCACTCAAAGGGTTAAATGAAAAAAAAAGAATACAATTCCTAGCCAACATGGCTGGACTAAAGCAGTGTATAAGCCACATAATTTCTTCACACTCTGCCTACTGACCTCTGCCACTGTCCAGTCATCACTTTGCATTGGCTGGCTGAGGTTGCTTGCCTGTAGATGCACTGCCTCAGCCTCACTGGAGCTATTCTGTTTTTGTTTACGCTGCGCAGGAGCAGCAGATGTTTCTGTTATCTGGAGAACTTAATGTTTCATCCGGAGACCTGGAGACCGTGTCCTAAATCCGGAGTTTCTGGGTGAAACCCGTCAAGTTCCCAGTTATGCCCATAGGGCCACTCTGTGGGGATTTCAAGCTTGATACAGGTAAAGTCACTGTGCAGGACAAGAAACTGTCCACTACAATGCAGCAGTGATAAAGTGGGGTAGAAATGGGGGTCTCTTTTTAGACCCCACATTCTGCTCCCCTGTTGGTACCCTGGGACTTGAAATACAACCCCAGGTTAATCAGGAGTCTGCTCCCACGGAAGCAACCTTCCAGATAGGGCAACTGTCATGTGAGAGTTGCCCTTTGAAAGGATGAGGGGGAATCATAATTACAGTATGGGTCAAAGTCCCAACATAAGGTGACATTTTCTGTCTGTTCTGTTGCTCTGCTGTCCTCTCTGCTGTGTGCTTGTACCTGGACTTCACTTTAGGTTAGCTTGGGATCTCCTGGAAAAAACTAAACTGCTTTACCAAAACATAGCTGCTTTAAATGTGTTTGGTTGTGTCACTCTTTATTATTAAAGTACAAAATGTTCCACAAGCTCTCTATCTCTTCTACTATGTTCACAACAAATGAACTTAGGTGTGTGTAAGCCAGCTGATGAAAGTATATGTTGCATCAAATGTTAGATTTGCAGTTACATTTAAAGATAATATTACTTTACTATATTAATAATTATTTAAGACATCAGTTAAAAAACCTTAACCCTGAGGACCACATATATCATATGTACACAAATTAATTTCACATTAATGTATCAATTAATGGCAAGGGGCCACATAGCAGAAATGTCCAAATCCACCAGCACAGCTCATTTTCTGTGCTTATATATTAGCCTAAAAATCATACTTTTGTACTTCAGGGCAAACATACACAGCCATCATTGAGAGTTTAATCTGAGCAATATATTAGGTCAGTCACTGCATTCGCTGGTAAAAGCACAGATAAAGTGCTGTTTGAGAGTGAAATGAGTAAGAATTTCCAGTCATCCACCATCAGTCTCGCCTCACTTATATTCATGTCCTGTTCATGCTTTTATAATCAATTAAAAAAACAGAAGAAAAGAAGATAGAAAAAGTGAAAAAATCGCTTTAAGGATATTTATAATGGAGCGAGCTGGGAGATTCTAATAGATTTTGATTTTTGAGACTCTGTTATAATAATAGCAGCAATAGCTGAACTCTAGTGTATTATAGTGGCATATGAGAACTTGTATCACCGTTATATCGATTATGACCGTGAATTGCTTGTAACCACCCAAGGGTTTGCGTTATGAACTAATAGGCCATCGTGTTGATTATACTAAGAAGCCAATTATAGTTACCCTGTGGTTCATCACGGCTAGCGAAGGGATTCAATTAAACAAATTGAATCATTTCCCTAATTAAATTTTCCGAGATTATGTGATTCAGAAACATATCTATTACTTATTGAACACTAAGAGTCTATCTACTTACACATAGATTGCTGTTTATAAAAGGAGACCTGTGTAGGGCGCCTGCAGATATGTATCATGAGAGTGCTTGGACACATATGAACATCCCTTAATATTTGAATGTTTGATTTTATTTATTTTTACTTAATTGTGGAGGTACTGATATGCAGGGCATTTGCAATGATTTATAGCAATATACCTGCAGGGAAGTATTTGTTTTACTAAGTATCCCGCACATATTATATCATTGAGGGGTTGCTTTATAAGTTAGCTTCAAGTAGTTATACATCCAAAGATACGCAAGGTATCTGCCAATAATAAAACTAGCAGGACACTTGCAGTTTAGTATCTGATACTACTCTTATCCCTCATAGGGTTGTCTCACTATTTAGCCTCTATCACCTACAATTGATGGGTAGTTGGACTGTGTAGTCCATTGATATGCAGGGCTTCTACATTTATGACTTGTATAGTTGTATATTGGGTGGAGAAATAAAACATTCCATATGTATAAAGTAATATACAACAATCAGTGTTATATTATTGTGTTATGGTGTTGCGGAATCACCTTCACTGACTAAATAAAATATCACTCATAGACACTTGAATTTACTGTTGTTCTTAACATGTTTAATTACATGGGATTTTAGAGTTTTTTTTATTAAATTTATTCAATAAAAGTTGTGTTTTAATCTCCATTACCTCTTTAAACACAGTACTGTACTAGTTTCCTTCTGGGTGGTTCGCTATCACTCTAAGGTCCATTGACAATCAATTGAGTGGATTTTAAGTATCCACCTTTCTTTTCTATCTTCTTTTCTTCTGTTTTTTTGATTATATAATTGTGACTAGCAGTACGAATCATTACCTAATCGCACTAATATTGTATCTTTATAATCAATTCCAAATAAATATTTATATTATATAGCTGTGTTCTCTTTTTTACAAGTAAGTATAGCCACTAAACAACCTGATAAACTGTATCCACATCGGAAGTATAAATCCATGCAGGACAGCACCAACCATTTTGATGCTGGTTTTAAGTTAATTTCATTTATCAAGACATTTACTTTATTATGATGTAGCTATTGTTTGTATGAGCAAGATAATTTGCAATGCTTTCCATACCCCTCTGGCACTCAAAGAGTTAATATAACCCAAACTCCTCCTCTATAACATTCACAGGAAAAAGGAAGAATTTTATGTTGATTTCCTCTGTGTCAAAGAGAAATGGAATGCCCCAAAATGCCCAAACATTTCCCCACTGCTCTTGCCTTGGTTCACGTGGCTTAAAGGAGCAGTAAACTTTTTTTATGAAAAAATGTATATTGTAGGGATTTCCCTATTGAGTAAAATAAGGGTACTCGAGAGATTTATATTTCCAGAGTTATTACAGTTTAAACCCATGTTTTTTACATTAGCAGTGCCCTCTAGTGGTCAAATTCTAAATAGATTTCCTGTTAGATTCTAATGGAGAGGAAAGTCAGAAAAGTCAGTGACACACAGTTCCCCGTGGAATGTGATAGAAACTGCCTGTCACTTCCTGTCAGTTAGAACTATCAGGAAGTAAACCACAGTAAATTCACTTCCTGGTTATTTAAACTGCTATAATTTTTGAATAAAACATCTGATAGCAGTGGGAGTGACCTTGTTTTATCCGGCAGGAAATGCCCTGTAAAACATGTGTTTTCATAAAAAAAGTGTATTGCTCCTTTAAAGGAACACTAACACCTAAGAAAGAACTGGGGCTATACACACCAAAATACTCTGTAAATAATAATTGTAAATAATCTCTATTTTTTTCATAGACCTGGAGTCTAGTGATATATATGTTCCAAGAGAGAGGCCATCCCTGACTTTTCCAGGGCTACAGATCTCTCATTTATTGTCCAAAATCTGTTATTGGGCAGAGATAAGACTTAATGTTTACATATGTTAACGGTAAGTATGTAGAGTTGTATCAACTGATTTCATTTTTTTTGTGTGGTAGTGTTACTTTAACCCCATGACGACCAGAGGATTGTGCAATGATTTGCTTTGCAATATATTGCACATGTCTGTAGTCCTCAAATGGGTTAGGAGCAACACAAAATATTGTTTGCGGAGCTTATTTTAGTGTGGAATCATATTAGTACATCTCCTTCCACTATCTACACTAGCATTCATACTGAGACAATAGAGAAATGCCAACAAAATAACATAACACACATATATGTATATATATATATATATATATATATATATATATATGTATATACAGACTGTATATATATTAAAAAAAAAAAAAAAAAAATAAATATATATATATATATATATATATATATATATATATATATATATATATATATATATATAATAGGAATTACCCACTTGAATAGGTGATATGTGTAAATATGGCTGTGCCTTTGCTTTGTACAGTGTGGCGTATCTCACCCACAGTACTTGTATGGGTTGATTAATGGCTGTGCCTATGCTTTGTAAAGCTGAGAGGCGTATCTCACCCAGTTGATTAATATCAATGATTGTCTAGCATAGAAAATGTCAAGGAAAATCAGTACAAAGTGGAGATGGGTGAAAATCCATTTTTTTCTGTAGGAAATTTAGCAAAGAAAATAAATAAAATGTGACACTTTTACTTTACACAATATTTCCATAATTTTGCTTCTGGCAATGAATTTCACACAAGAGTTTTTCCATTTTCCACTGATGCTTTCTATGGCCATGCTGTAATTTTACTGTTGTTGAGTGCTGAAGTGGAGAATTTATAGTTAAATGTAAAAGTTGATAGCAAGCTGAGTGTTACAGCATCATATGCCTTTTTGTGTGAAAGTATTTCACCAGGAAGAATACATTGACATTGTCTCTTATTTTCAAGTATGTTCTGGACTCATTTTATCTGCCTCTAAGAGAGGCAAAAGGCTAAGCTAACCTTGCCAGAACTAGAACCTGCAACCTTGCTGTTTGAATAGATTTGATAGTGGCATTAACCAACTGAGCCATCTCATCAGCCTTGAAAAAATGTTAGCAGGCTGTCTCTGCCATTTGCCCATGACACTAATCACCTGTTTGTTCAGCTCTGGCAGACATCCTTGAAAATGAACTGCAAGTTGGGTTATAGCAGTGGAATGCATCATATGACATTAGTTCTTTAAAACCTCTGTTTTCCAATAAAAATAGGGCAGAATGTCAGCCACTAATATTTCAACAAGTTTTCCACTTAGTAGGTATACTTTTGGATTCTTTTAGTTTGTTTTTGACTTCTTTCTAAGAATTCAGTAAGGTTAAGTTGGCAGTACATAGTGGAAGAACTGTGTTACTCTTGTTTTAACAACATGATTATAGGAATGAAGGAGGCCTTGCAGTGAGTGTAGGGACTCTATGACTCGTGTCACCTCCAAATAATTCAGAGTCATCCTCCTTCCTGCTTGTAGTTCTTGCAGCAGTAAGAGGCATGGGTGTTGTTACTGAGGAAAATGTTCTCCCACTTCCTAAAATATATACAACATTACTAATATGTGTCATTTGGCCTTGTGCGCTTCTTCTACTGCTAAACATTGCACCTCTGATGTTCTGCTCCTGCCGGTATGCCTCCCAATAAAACCTGTGATTGTACTTCAGGTGAGATCTCAATGAGGCTGTTCATAGATGTGATCCTGCTGCTACTATTAATACTAACATCACCTCTGCTACTAAAACAACTACTACTACTATTTCTAATACTGCTACTCCTACTGGAGCTAGATGTTGCAGTAGTATTAGAAGTAGGTCAGTGGCACTGCACTTTGACCAGCAGCAGAAGCACTCATCGGCTGTGGATTTTGACCTATCATGCTGCTTAGTCAATAATAGTGAATGCGACTTGCTGGGGATTGGAATTGGAAGTGGGAACTGTGATGATGATTATGACCAAGATGATTTGTTGGATATAATGATAATAGTGGTGATTTTTACTGTAAAGTTCACATCAGAGCTGTTAGTGTGTGAAGCGATGTCTTGTCTGTCTGAAAATAATATATGATGTAGTTCTGTGTCTCACTCACTCACTCTCAGTCTCTGCACAGGTGTAGGAAAAGGACATCCTGCATGTGTTTGTCACCTATGAGTCAAAAGTATTTTCTTTTTTTTTTTTTTTAACTGTCACTGTTTAAAAACCATACCCATGATCCCTACAACCATCAGGAGAAATGGATAGCACCAAAACTCCTTAAATCAAGCAGCTCTAGCTCATCTTCTTTGTCCGTCTGCCTCTATACACATAGCTAATGTGAGTATTTTTTGCAGCTTTCTCTCTCTCTCCCAGGGACTGCAGTGTTCATGTTTACAGTACAATACAGTCTAGGTCTCTTAGCTTCAGAACCAGCAGCTTGCAATAAAGGATAAAGCACACAGCAGCTGGAGTAGCACCACCACACCCCAATATATGCTTTTCTCTTTTATTCTTGCAGATGTAGGAGTGAGTTTGTGTGTAAGTAACACAGAATATAAAGTTGTATGTTTGATTAGAATGGATGATGCTTTTATGTTTGTTTGCAAAGTGTTTGTCAAGCAGTCTCAGCCAGTTAGCTTGGGTAAGAAGGATAGCTTCATCTGACTGTCCAAATCACTTGCCAGCCAAAAAGGTGTATTTACTTACTTATGTATTTATTTATTATTAATGCTCCTTTCTCTCTCCATACACAGAGAACAAGTGATAGTGGCCAATTCCATCACTTCTATCAAGCTACTGGAGCTCCCATTCTTTGCCTGTCTGCCTACACTAGCTAGCATAAAAAACCCAGCTGTTTTTTTCTCTCTCTCTCCCAATCACAGACTGACAACACGTCCTTTTATACTTTGGTGCAGTGGGGATCCATGGGGTAAACTCTCCATGTGGAGGGGATATAAATTATCATTGATTCTCATGCAGTGACAAAAGTGGAAAAAGCAAGAAAACTGCAAGGAAGGTGTTACGTGCTGTTTCACTTTTGAGGTAAAAAGTTTTGCATGTCCATATTAATAACTTTTATCTTGCAAAATACATACCATTACAGCACTGATAAATATGTGCCAACACAGGGATACATAAGTCTTACATGAATCACTTCACATTTTCCCTCCAAGATCTTGCCCAACACCCAGCTTCACCATTACAGTTTATGGAATTGACATTGATCTGGTCAGCTAAGCATGCTGCCTTGGGGTCATATTTGATTCCTCCCTTTTCTTCTACCCTCACATTAACGCCTTGCCTAGAACCTGTTACTTCTTCCTCTGCATATTTCTAAAATCCTCCCATTCCTCTCCCATAAAACAACTAAAACTCTTGTGCATGCCCTCTTACGGTCCCGTTTAGACCATTGCAGTGTCCTACTAACTGGCCTCTCGGCTTCCCATCTTTCCACTATGCAAACTGCCTTACGCTCACCTGCATGAATCACCACACTCTCCCCAAAAACTGAACCTGCTCACATCATTCTGACATGGCTCCCTATTCAGCAACGTATCACTTACAAAGTCCTTTCTCTTCTTACCTTTATACTCTCAAGCTGCCCCTCCTTATATCTCTTCCCTCATGTACTCTTATGTTCCTGGCTACCTCCTTCGCTCAGCACACAATACCTTTCTTTTTACACCATCCACACCCTCTACCCTCTCTCATCTCAGACCTTTTTCAGTTTCTGCTCCCTACTTATGGAACCAAATACCTCTCTCCTTACGTCTAGAACAATCCCCTTCTGTCTTTATCAATACCCTGCAGTACCTTTTGGCAAACTCAGCTATTGTAATCACTGTAATCACAGCATTTGCCACCCTCATACCCTGATGTCTGTCTCCAATTAATTTAAATTACCCATTTAAAATCTACGCTCCTTGGAACAGGGATCTCTCTACTATTGTTTGTTGCTATTGCTATCTGTGGGGAGCTTGATTTGTAATAGCACCACCATAAAAGGGCTTTTCCTGCCGAGTAAAACCAGGGCAACCCAAAAAGTTATTACAGCTCAAGCTTTCTCTTCTTTAGTTAAACTGACAGTAAAAGCACCTCCTGCTGCCCAGGTTGTATTGTATTCCTACTGCATTCCATGGGAGAAGGTGCCTTAGACAAAATCTCTACATAGAATGTAGAGATGTAGAGACGTACACAGTTCATCCTTGACATGACAGAAATGTAATAACAGCAGCAGTGGGAATATGTGGTTCATGATTGTGGGAGGAAGAGGAGATCCCAAGAGTTGGAGGACAGGAGAGGATAGCAAGGGCGTGAAAGAGAGGATAGGAGGGGACAACAGGAGTGACAAAAGGGAGGGCAGGTGAGGAGAGCAGAAGCAGCTAAAGGAAAGTCAGATGAGGAAAGCAGAAGCAGGGAAAGGGAGGATGGAAAAAGATAGCAGACCATCCTGAGCAGCAAAAAAACGGAGGGCATTAGGGAAAGAATAAGAGTGCCCATGTTCCTGTAGTGATTTAGACAATATTGGACAGGGAGGGCTTTGCCCCTAGCCCAGTCCTATTCAAATCATTGCACCAGAAGGGATGTCCCCGCAGTGAATTAACCCAGGACTGGGCATGATGTCTTCTTCACCTTACGGCCTAATCCTGTCCAATTCACTGATCCAGTGGGCATGTTACTGCAGTGAGCAATGTCCCTGCAGTGATTTATCCAGGATTGGCATGGTGTCTTCTTCACCCTCCAGCCTAATCATGTCCAATTCACTGATCCAGTGGGCATGTTACTGCAGTGAGCGATGTCCCTGTAGTGATTTATCCAGGACTGGACATGGAGTCTTCTTCACCCTCCGGCCTAATCATGTCCAATTCACTGATCCAGTGGGCATGTTACTGCAGTGAGCGATGTCCCTGCAGTGATTTATCCAGGACTGGACATGGTGTCTTCTTCACCCTCCGGTCTAATCCTGTCCAATTTACTGATCCAGTGGGCATGTTACTGCAGTGAGGGATATGCCTGTAGTGATTTATCCGGTGCTGGGCATGGGGTATTCTTCACCCTCCAGCCAAATCCTGTTCAATTCACTGATCCAGTGGGCATGGTATTGCATTGATTTGCATATATCTATATATAATGAAAATAATAAAAAAAAATTACAAATCATTAACTTTCAAGCAACTTATGCATGATGATTTGCTCTTTTCTTTTAACCTTCTGAGTGTTAGAGGCTTATGCAACACATTGCAGAGCAATGCCTTGAGTACTCCTCTGGCTCTCAAACGGTTAACAATGAGTGCATTATGGGTACTTCCTGCCATGGCACTAACATACTTCTGTTCAGTTATGCTATATACCTTTCAGGCTCTGGCTCTGATTAGAATCCTGACCTAAAATACTTTGCTGAGTGTTTCACATATTGGCTGTTAAACGGATAGTGAAAAACACAGTAGTCCATAAAAAATATGTATTTTATTGCTCTGCACCTCCTGTATTAACAATGAGAGCGCTGTAGGTCATCACTGTGATTTCCAAACAGAGCCGGTAATTTAGCTTTCATCTTTTAGGTGTGCTGTTACTGCTCTGACATTGCAGGTCCCAGTTAAATGATTTCTGCCTGTGGTGGAAATGCCCTCAGATCATTATTCATTTGTGAACGATAGAGCGTTTAAGTGTTCAATGACCTGATAACATTTCTGCAGTGCATTAGGAAAACGTCTCCTAGGCACAAATCAGCACAGTTAAATTACACCTAAAACAAGCGTAGGTGTGAATGTTTTTATTGTTATGGCTATCTCAGAAAACACACACACACAAAGCATTAAGTAAAGGACGTTTTATTGTTGAACACTGGGGCATAAGCGCAAAAAAGAGGTGCAATTTTGGACAAACCAACTGCATCATAGGGGAGAAATTAAATGTATCCCAAATTCCAATTGATTTAAATTGAACTTTTAACTCCTTGGATGCTAGAGGTCCCTAACTCGTTGCTTTGTTGGAGACCATGCTAGCACTGAAGGACTTAGAAAATGTAACTCAGTTAGATGTTTTGTTTGTCTTCTGGGGTGTAATTGGTTTGCTCCAGAATTGCTCCATTTTTCCTTTTGTGCACAAAGCCCTTCAGATGTTCCATATCCTTCCTTTGCCATACACACCTCCACTGGAACTCAAAAGGTTAACTCACAGTGCCCTTACCCAAAAAATAACAATTCAGAACAACCATGTGGGAGCTTCTTGGGTGGCCCACTATTTAAATAAGGAAGATATATATATACTTATGCTTTCTATAAGCCAAGGACCAGGAAGTGGGATTAAGTCACTGGAGTAAGTGGAGAGGTGGCAACAGATTTACTGATACAAAGGGAATAAAAAATAGACTTTATGGTCATGGTAAAAGGTCAAGGCAGTTGTTGAAGCACAAAAGCAGATAACTTCATTTATATTATTGGGATTGCTTGCAAAATGTAGTACTAGTTATTTTATATCTCTCACTGATAGTTTATAATACTACAGTGTGTAAGTAATTCACAACTCAGTGCAAGGCCTGAAATTATAAAAGCTCTCCAGTCATCCAATACAGCTCTTTGCTTGCCAGCTCCTACTTGTTGACAACAGAATTGAAAAGTTCTCCTATTTAGGCCCAGAAGAAATGATGCCTACATTAAGTTCTCTTCTCTCTCCCCACTATGCATTACTTGTAGGAAAAAATTTCTTGGGGGGATCATGCTATCTAATAATAGCTGTTGGATAGGACACTGATCACAAAGAACAATATCTCAGTAAAGAGGATACGTTCAAACTTATCACATATTTGGCATGATCCCAATCACTTCAGAATTTTATAGGCTCTTGCCACATAAAATACAGCTTTGTGATTGTGGTGGATTCCATTGATAATTCACAAAAAATGCCTCATAGAAACATAGAATTTGACGGCAGATAAGAACCATTCGGCCCATCTAGACTGCCCATTTTCCTACTGTAAAAACCTCAAACCTTATTTGGTCCTTGGTCTTTTCTTACGTTAAGGACAGCCTTATGCTATCCCATGCATGCTTAAATTCTGTCACTGTATTAACTTCTGCCACTTCTGCTGGTAGGCTATTCCACTTATCTACTACCCTATCAGTGAAGTAAAACTTTCTTACATTACATCTAAACCTGTGTCCCTCTAGTTTTAGACTACGGCCTTTTGTCCTAACATTTTTACTCCTTTGAAATATACTTTCATCATGCACTTTGTTGAATCCCTTCATGTATTTGAATGTTTCAATCATATCCCCTCTCTCTCTTCTCTCCTCCAAGCCATACATGTTCAGATCCTTTAGTCTATCCTGATATTTATTTTCCTGTAAACCAGTCACCATTTTAGTAGCCCTTCTTTGCATTTTCTCTAGAGTATCTATATCCTTCTGGAGATGGGGTCTCCAGTACTGTACAAAATACTCTAGATGAGGTCTAACTAGAAATCTGTAGCGTGGCATGACCACTTCCCTTTTTCTGCTAATAATGCCCCTAGCTATACAACCCTGTACCCTCCTTGAATTCCCCACTGCTTTATTACATCGCCTGCCTACCTTTAAGTCATTAGAATTAATTACTCCCAAATAAATGTAAAATAATGCACTTGGCACATAAAAATCCAAAGGAAAAATATACTATTAAGGGTACTGTGCTGTCAGAGACAACAGAGGAAAGGGATTTGGGTGTAATTATGTCAAATGAATTAAAGGTAAGCATGCAATGTAATAAAGCAGTGGGGAATACAAGCAGGGTACTGGACTGTATAGCTAAGGGCATTAGTAGCAGAAAAAGGGAAGTGGTCATGCCACTCTACAGATCGCTACTTAGACCTCACCTAGAGTATTGTGTACAGTACTGGAGACCCCATCTCCAGAAGGATATAGATACTCTAGAGAAAATTCATTAAGGGCTAGGTCCAAATCCTCATTAAGGGCTAGATCCAAATGTTGGAGTAAAAACCAACGGTATGAAAAAAAAGGCCGTCTCGACTTAACCAAGACTGGGTAATGAGAGATTCAAATCTCAATTACCCAGAATGGCTAACGAGCGACAGCCAACAAAACACCTACACCTCAAAAACTGCGGCGCATAAAATTCTGACTTAAAAACACAGATCAAGGAAATAAGCGAACGTCTGATGTTACCTAACGCCACAGCGGATCACAGCACCCCAAAGTATCAAGATCATTCAAATAACCTAATTAAACCTAAAATAACCAACGCACGTTTGTCTGTGTTTCGAGTTCCATGAGCTAGATCACAGGACCCAGGTGCGGGGGTTAGCGAAAAGAGTGGGGTTAGAGAGGAGCATAACAGAGGTAGGAGGAAATTTGGAGAGTTCATACACATTGAGACACAATACATCTTTTGATTTTATTCTGCGCAATTTTCTCCTTCTTGTTATCCCCACAGTGAGACCTAATAATAACTATATATTCATTCATTGTTCTTTTCATTGAGCCCTTTATAACGTCAAGGGATGCCTATTAGGGATCAGGACCAGACAGACACAAAAATGTAAAGTGCAAAACACCTTTATTAAAGGGATAGTAATACTTAAAATGTAAAAAAAAATATGTTGTAGGGTTTATCCCCCTGAGTAAAACAAGAGTACTCCCACTGCTGAAAGGTGTTTCATTCAAAAGTTATTAATTTTCAAATTTGAATTTTTTAGGTGCAATATCACAGTGGCCTGAAATTGTACAGTGGCGCTGTTTCTACACCATCCTATGGACAGCTCTGGTCCCGGGACCATAAATCTCCATAGGATGGTGTAGCAACAGTGCCACTGTACAATTTCAGGCCACTGTGATATTGCACCTAAAAATTTCAACTTTGAAAATTAATAACTTTTGAATGAAACACCTTTCAGCAGTGGGAGTACTCTTGTTTTACTCAGGGGGATAAACCCTACAACATATTTTTTTTTACATTTTAAGTATTACTATCCCTTTAAAATAACAAATTCAAACAAAGCAAAATTGTAATCCAAAAGCATAAGAAAAAGAAAAGCCGGGGTCAGGAACCAAGACAGATACTCAGCCAAGCCGGGGTCAGGAATACGGAGATCAGCGATGTCAGGAACCAGAAGTCACATCAGAGGAAGCCAGGTCATGCACAGGAAATCAGGAACACAGTAGAACACTCTTGCAGCCAGAAGCGAACACAAGGGCATCAGGAATGCAGAAACGTCGTCTTCTTCTTGCTGATAGATTTTATCCACCAGTGGTGATTTTTGGATACCGAGGCTTGAGCCTCACTACTCCATCTTCTCGGGTTGAGTTTGAAGTCGCAGGTTTGGATTCATCTTGGTCTGTGTTGACTTGTCACAGTTGGGTTGGTTTCACAGGGTCTTCGCTGTGATGGAAAGGGCATCAGGAAGTGAGCAAAGCTGCTTTAAATACCCTGGGAGGGTTGGCTGATAGCAGTCAGGTGAGCAATCACAGAGAGATCAGCTGATTCAGCCAGACTCAGAACAGGGAAGGCAGTAGTAATAGATAGCAGAGCACTAGATTAGCTCAGACAGCAGAATCAAGCTGCAGAGAAAGAGCAGCTCAGCTAAACCTTGACAATGCCTTGACAAATCCAGATTGCATGTTAGGGGTGCCTTGAGTGAAATAAGCCTGAGAAGCACTTGCCTAGACATTGATGTGTTTGTTTAGCTTTGCAGGGGTTCATTTCAAACTTTTTTATGCTTGGGTTATGTACTTGTGTTGTATGAACTGCATTCTCTGTTTTGTTTTCTCTGACAGTGGTTTTTACTCTGAGTTGTGTGGTGTGTAGCTTAAAAAAAAAAAAAAAAAAAAAAAAAAATGGGTCTTAACTTTCTGCCGGTAAATACTACAATTTATCGCTCGTTGTCCCTACTGCAAACATTTAATGGTTCTGTGGTTAGCTTTTACTTTAGCTTTAATGGGCGATATTTTTAAAACCACTGTCTGCAGTTTTTTTCTGCCGATAAGAACCTTTTCTGCCTTTTCCTCTTCTGAGGAAGAAATGTTATCCCTGTAAAAGAAATAATCAAATACCTCCTCTCAGAGTCTATTGTGATGGGGGCTTCCCATGTAGGAGACATATACATGAGTGGTGAGCAAAAACAAGGCATACCAACATTCTCCAAACATGGCTTGTTAGAGTAATAAGCAGAAAATCATACTATACTTTAATAGCACAGATTAGGAGTCACAAATCATGACCTGAATCTCGTCTTACCCAAGGAAAGCTAGATTTTGAAGAATACGAAGGGTACTTGAAATTGACTCTCACAGGCACCTCAAATAGATAGATAATTGGGGTTGGAGGAATATGTAACACCCAGTTTCAAGAGCCCTTTCAATTCCAGGATGGACAATACCCACCAAGGCCTTTTTTTTTGCTCTGACTTTTATAGGAAATTCAATGACAACATTTTTTTTGTTTTTGCTAAAGCTAGTTTTAAGTTCTCAGTCAAATGCACAAAACTTAAGAAATACAGCATAAGTTTTTTAACTTACCTCCACACACCCCTTGTGCTTTGCTGATAACACCAGACATGATATCACAAATTACATAAACAAATACATACTGATGACATTGCATATGACATCATTAAATATATCAAACGACCTCATCAGTGACATCACTTGTGACATGACAAATGACCATGCTAATTCAGCACATCAGAGAGTAGCAAGACTACATTACAACACTGCTCTTCACAATTCTAACCTATTGCCAACATACATCATGAACCAGCAACACTAAACTAAAATAGTGACAGTTGCTGATAGGTGCTTACTGTACTGCATTTCCTCATTCAGAATGGTACATCTTAAAACACCAGTGTATTAGTACTGTACTTAATCATCCTGTAATAATACTATTCCAGAAAAGTGCACCATTAAATCTACACTTAAGTATAAAATACTATACTGCACCAAAACCAGAATGACTGACACTGCAACACTTCAGCTAATTACACCAAAGTCCTCGTCTACTGCTAGTGCAACACTTTATCCCATCTTTAAAACCTCTTTATCCAGAGCCAAAACAGTGAAAAAACACTGTAAGTAATAATCAACTTGTAGTACAGAAAAACAGACACACACAAAAAATGAAATTAATTTCACACCCCCACTATGCTTATCTTGCAACACTGCAGGCTGTCACCAAAAGAAAAACTACACTAAAATAAAAGCATAAATGTATCTTAACTCAGTAAGAGCACTCCAGAAAATCATCTAGCACTGACACTACAGCTTATAAAAGTCATGTAGAGTAATTATCAGTGCCACTGAAGAGATTATTTGAGATGTCACCACCAATGCCATTTATGAGTTCAGTTATGATGTAATTGATTATTTGTGATGTAATTTATGAAGTACATATGTTAATGATATTGTCATATGTGATGTCATATCTGATAGGGGAGTGGAATTAAATTTGCAAGCAATTGAGAATTTAACTCTGACTTTAACATTTTTGCCACTGAATTTCCATAGTTTTGCAAAAGATTTACTATAAAGAAAAAACAAAAATCATCGAGACAGGCTGAGAGTGCTAACAATCTGATCACACTTTATCAAAACAGCTCCAAAAATTACCATTCTGACTGCATGTTTTCAAGATTGGTTATGAGAGCAACAAATGTGAGCAGGTATTGTCAGGACCTGTTCAAACACCTTCCCAGATCTTGCATTGGTGCAAGTTTTCTTGGTGCCACAGCCAAAGTTACATTATGATACCCTTCCATCTGCAGGTCTCTTGTACTTGTCTCATGTTTGTCTTTTCGCTCTATATCGAGCTTTTCACAGGTAAAGCTCTATAACAGTGGTTCTCAACCCATGCCCTCAGTGGCTGCTAACAGGCCAGGGTTTGAGAATTTTCTTTTAAGAGCACAGGTGAGTTAATTAATATGATTGAGCCTCTGATCAACACACTTGTGTTCTAGCAGGGAAGTTCCCAAGTCCTGGCCTGTTAGTGGCCACTGAGGGCACGGGTTGAGAACTTCTGCTCTATAACATGTTTTCACAGGAAAGTACTTCTTATTTAAACCTCTGAGTGCCAGAGAGGTATCCAACTCATTGTAACACAAAACATTGCATACATCTCTGGGACGCAAGAGATTAATGACACATGCCACTTCCAGCCCAAATTCTTTAACCTCCTATATGCTAGAGAGGTCTCCAGGCACCATTTTATAATGTGCTTTGCCATGGGAACAGGACCATCCTGCCTGTTTTAAAAGACACCAGCCATTGGATTTTACCCAGGTTTCCCTGGGTGATGAGTTTAAAGGTCCCCCATAGACTTTACATGAGGAAAAGTAGGTGTCACCAGATGGAGTGATTTGGGACTATACCATTTGAAACGTTGATCACTGTGTTGTGCATTGTGTAACATAGTGTGAAGGTGTGAGTGTGTGGTGTAATACTGTAAGTCCTGTAAAGGGATTTGATAGTTGGGAGCCAGAGTGCAGAGAGAATGGAGGTTGGGCCCAGCATTCTGGCTTGCTTACAATATACTCCAGGTCTGTGTAACTTGTGCTAAGGAATGATTGGAATGTTGATTGACTCCTGATGTGCTTCCCTGACCAATCAGGGGAGGTTATTATGGTCCAGTTAAAATGCCCCTTTTTCAAGCCCTACTTTGTATTCCTATCTTGATAAGAGTGTCTGGAAATGTAGGCCATTCCCTGACTGGTCAAGAATAGCAAACCTGTCCCAAGTCCTAGTTTACATTCTAATCCTGATAAGAGTCTGAAAGTGTATATAAGTAGTGTGTTTTATCAATAAAGGCTGTTCTTGTTTTACCTCTACACTGGTCTTGCCTGGTGCTTGGGGTAATCTGTAATATACCGGTGGATGTTTTCTGTTTCAGTCTGAAGCAAGCTACGACTGATGGGACACCCAGACGGGGTGTCCACTGGTACTGTCACATGCTTATTCCCTAAGACTCACTTGATACTAGCATCCCAAGGTTTAAATAAAGGTAGCAGTTTAATGTGTTTATGCTCTAGTAATCCATTGCATGTATCCAGTGGGTTAAATTTACCAGGTAACTATTTTAATGTTTTTATTCCCTAGTAATGACTAGAATTCTAGACAATCTGCAGTGCACATCTACAGCATATCCAAAGAGTTAATCACATGTGATTGTACCCTCTGAATTCAATGTAACAAATATATTGGAAAACAGATGGGCTGGTGTTGGATGTCAGAAGATGCTGGGAATTATAGACTGACAGCTTCTAGAGGGACTTGCCTTGCCCACCACTGGTCTACACTGAGCATGTGCACCAATTATGTTATGGAGGTAAAGTCTTTTTTTTTTTTTTTTTTTTTTTTTAATTTAAATCTTAATATCTTTGGTTCTACTGATACAATGTCATTTTTTAAAAACTTTTTTTAACCCCTTAAGGACCAGTGGTCCTGGGAAATTTCCGACCCATAAAGACCACTTTGATCCTTGCCGACGCGCCGGTACACGCGACCTGTTGTGTGTATCGGCGCGCCGCTTTGGGGCCTTAAAGAGATTGCTCCAGTCTTGGAACGGTCAGTTTTAGGCCTCATTTTTACTTACAGCGCTCCCAGTGGAGCGATGTAAGTAAAAAGTATGTGACGTACTATGACAATCATCGGTCCTTAAGTAATTAAGGACCATGAAGGTCATGGTATGTCATGTAGTCCTTAAGGGGTTAAAAAGCACTTAGTACTCACCAGAGCCCTTCTACTTGCCAATTTTTGCGACAATCTATTAGCTAGTTTAGCCTGTAGATTTTACTACATTTTCTCATAACGCCAAAAGGGAAAAACACTTCTTAAGAGGCTTGATACACAACCAATTTTTATGAAACTTGCGTTTGAATGGCTTGTCAATCAGACTTCCAAATGTCAGCTAATTAAACTGCTGCAATCAAAAGCTATGGGCAAAATGAAAATGTCAAAAAACAGAGAACTTTCATTCAAACTTAACTACAGAAGGCTATTGAGCTTCCATAATTTATACATTTTATTACACAATCACTATTTTTTTTTGATTGCTCTCATTGATCCAGTGTTTTTGGACTAAGAAGATTAACCAGCTATTTTTTTTGAGGGATTTAGAACTCTTATTTAATTTATCCCCTTTTTACTTACTTGCACATCAATATACGGTGACTTCTGTCAATTTTGATAGCTATTTATTTTTTCTTCTGTTTTATTAGGATGAATAATCTATAATTTTTCTTGTCATGTTGTATATCTTAGAGCACGGCTTAAAATATGAAATTCTTTGCTACTAGCCAGACCTGAAAAGTTACTCGCCACTGCAAGCCAAAACATATCCACCAGGGCTGAATTTCTACTCGCCAGGGCTACATTTTCACTCGCCATTGGCTAGTGGTGAGTGGAAATTTTGAGCCCTGTCTTAGAGTGATATTTGTTAGAACATTATACATTTATTCTGAAGTTGTTGTTTTTTTTAATTTCAAACCATGACATTCTAGCAGTTTAGAGTTTTCCAGAACCTTCTTTTTGGGAACTTCCAGACCTACAAAAACACTTCAGTCTAACATCTGAAACTGTAATTCCAAGCCATCTGATTTCACTCATTTGGGATTTCTAAAGCCACTTTCTCTTGCGATCTGACGGTTTCTGCTATGGCATCTTATCATCATTGAAACAGCTTTTTGCAGCCAATCAGGAACAGAAAATGTAATTTATCTGTATGGAAAAGTATGCACTACAAGTTCTTTATGGGCATACATTTCACACAATTTCATTGAGGCTTTTAACATTTTCAGTGTCAGAGCAGTTTAATTGTTTTATATATAGATACTAGTGTAAAAGCCCGTGTACATGGGCCAAGGTCCGGGTGATGTTAACCCTTTGAGTGCCAGAGGAGTACGCAATACATTGCTTTACAATGCATTGCCTACCCCTCTGGCACTCAAAGGGTTAAGAGGCCGGTCCTGCTCTGCGTACTGCTGTCACCTCACTGGTGGAGCATGAGATGTAGTCATGCTCTGTAGCGACTGCCTGATTGCACAGAATGCTACCAGCATTCCTACACCTCCGAGCATTCTGTGCGTTCGGGCAGTCTCTACTGTGCATGACTGCATCAGACAAACATTCTAGCGTTTTATATTGTAGGATATTATATTATATATATCTTTAGTATACAAGGGGATAAAAATTATGTTAACCCTTTGGATGCATGGGATGCCTAAAACACATTGTGAAATGCATTGGAGAAGTCTCTAGCACCCAAGTGGGTAATCCAGTGGTCCCCAACCGTCTCCTCTGGGGTGCCTAGCATGCCATGTGTATAGGAGAAGTCTATAGCACCCAAGTGGGTAATCCAGTGGTCCCCAACAGTCTCCTCTGGGGTGCCTAGCATGCCATGTGTATAGGATTTCCATGCAGGGGCACTAATCAGATGCTCATTCATTTAATTAATTGATATGTGCACAAACAGGGAAATCATAAAGATATAGCCTATTAGGGGTCCATGAGGAATGGGTTAGATACCACTGGGTTAAGCAGATCAGCTATTATCTGCTCTTAAGTTATTTTCACTGGCATTACAGGGCAATTTGCAGGTTTACTAAAAAGGCTAGGTATGTACTGTGCAGCCCCAAAATGGCTCAAGGAGAGTCAGAAAATGGAACCCCTCAACTGAAAAGCAACCCGGAGGTCTGGGGCTCTGAGTCACAGACTCCTGAATCACATGCTCATTCTCCATAGACCCACTGTGTCTAGCTTTCAAGCCTGGAATTGCATACAGCAGGAGAAGAAACTGTTAATGCCAGTGTTCTTAACCAGGGTGCCCTGTCACTATGGCGTGCTGCAGACATCCACTTCATTTCTATAAAGCCTTTTATATGAAAAATGTGACTGCTGAGTTTCAGATATATGTTGATGGAAATTGTTATTCACAATATATTGTTTGTTTTTTATTTTGAATGTGAGAGCTAAAATAACTATATATTTTTGTGTTTGCACCATTTATTACGTGCTACTTTTGTGTCTACAGCTCTCTTTCTTGTATCAAACCCTTTCCTTTTTTACTCCTTATCTGTGGAGTGCCCTACCGCCCAGCCTGCATCACTGCACTCTTGCCGTCTTCAAGTTTCACTTTAGATTATACCTCCTCAACAAGGCTAGAAGGCACTCACACTCTGGGTTCTTATAATTTACTTATTTATGTTACCCTATACTGAGCAGAAATCGAGCACTGTATTCTGCACTTATGTTCTCTGTATGTCTCTCTTTACCACTTTAGATCGTAAGCTTTTGGGCAGGGACCTCACTTATTTATTTCACTTTGTTAAGCACTTGTCATCCTGTATTGTCCAAACCCTTAAATTGTACATTGGTGTGTGCACTTGTGTTGCTATATAAATACATATATTAATTCATTCCTTGACAAATGACCCATCAAATTTTAGATGTTCCCCAAAAATTCAAGTGAGTAAGGATTGCCTTGTTCAAAAATAATTGAGAACCACTGGTTTATGTGATGCATCTAAGTCTGATCCGGGGGGTGGGGCTACTGTTGGTCTTATGTTTTTCCAGACACACTTGCCTGTCCATTGATCCATAGGGCAGTTCTGGATTCATGGCAAATTTGCGCCCATGGGTCTGCCAATGGTTCAGCTATTGTGTGATAGTTAACAAGTAAAAAAGACTCCTATGTCTATTACTGTTCCAAAGTGATACCTCTTTTTGTATATGCTAGAATTTATGAATTTGTGTCTAATTACCCCGTCTCAGCATTTTGTGCCTAGGCAACGCATGGTGCTACTTAACAACAAGAGTCAAAGGGAACAAATAGGCTTCACACTGTTGCAGTGTAACAGCCAGAATTTGAATTATGAGCCTAGGAGTACTGTGCGTTAGAACATCAGAAGTGTTTCTTTCCTACTGGAAAATACATCAAAGAGCTGCTGTAAAGCACAATGGACGCACAGAAGTGCCTGACTCAGGTACTGCATGTGGAATGGGTACTGTAGACTGTCACAGTGAGTGACAAGATCAATCCTGATACAACTCATTTATTTATCCAAAACATGAACACATATGAGCTCCCTTAACACTTTCTTCTTTCTTGTGTATTTTCAAAGTAATTTTCAGCATTTGGTCATCCACTCCAATGCTTAAAAAAAGCTCCTGTCAGAGTGTTGATTTATTCTGGATTTTTTTTTCTATTGAAAGCATTTTATTAGGAAGGCTATATTGAGATGGTCTCTCGTTTTCAAGTATGTCCTGGGTACTCATTTTATCTACCTCAGAAGAATGAAAGGCAGAGTTAACCTATGGCCATGAGGATTGAACAGATTCCATAGCTGGTGCATTCACCACCAGAGGTATGTCATAATGTTTTCATTCTTAATGGAATAGGAAACATTTTTATGGGAAAAGTATATCTAAGACTAGCAAAATGTAACATGGCATTTTCCATGTATGGTTTTGGTTCTTTTTTTTTGTTTTGGTGTTGTTAGTGGTGTTTTTTTTTTTTGTTACAACAATGTTAGCCAGGACAGAGCACAACTTACCTTACTATTGTCTCTTCACTCAGGGTGTCTGCTCCAGCAAATCAAAGTCAGCTCCTGCACACTTAACATGGTCTGTGGGATGGTATGTGTGGATGACCAGAGCCCTCTCTCGCAAAGGTCCTGGTAAAAGACTCTCTACTGTGTCAAACCACCACAGAGCATGTGCCGCTGCCAGCATAAAAGTCATCCTCTGCTTTTTCAGTGTTGTGCCATCCAGTTGCATCTTTATTTAATGAAAACACTCCCTGCCTGTGATCCTTGTTGCTCAAGTCTCATTTATTAGTCTGAGTGGCCATGTAGCAAAATTGACAGGCTGGGGGGCAACATAAATTTAGAATGATGTAATTGGATGGGGAGCATACTGAAGGAGGAGAAGCTTTTGTCACTCTCTTGTGTTCTGAAGACTGATGAGAATGGATCGGAGTGGACTATGTTGAGGGAGAAAACCCCACAGATGTAGGAATGCTGGTAATTGTTTGTCTGAAAGCAGGGAGTGGGATTGTATGAATGTTTTATACAGTACATTCCATAAATATACTCCAGCACATTAGATATTAGACTGTCAGGGTAATTACATCCATCCTGTAAGTTCATTCCTTTTTATACATAGTCCCTCAATTTTAATGAACTAAAAGTAATTGTACAAATAACATAATCATACTTTGTTGCAAAAACTTTGCATTCGATGACTGCCTGTAGTGTGTGACGAATAGACATCACCAGATGCTGGGTATCTTCTCTGGTGATGCTCTGTCAAACCTGTACTGCAGTCATCTTCAGTTCCTTTTGTAGAGCAGTTTTCATTTCAGTCTTGTCTTCAGCATGAACTACTGATTAAATGGCACACACCCGGCCAAGAAACAGCTGAGCAGCTAATTGTCCAATAAATTTTGGGCCCCTAAAATGGAGGAACTATGTAAAAAGGGCTGTAATTTTTACATGGATCATGGTTTATGGATGTAAATTTCCTCAAATTGAAGTTGATAGTCTGAACTTTATACTCTTATCTATTGTTTTATTTCAGTTCCAATGTGATGGAGTATAAAAGCCAAAACAACAACATTTGTGTCGCTGTCTAAATCCTTATGGACTGCACTGTGTATAGAATTAAACGGTATACAGTGAATGTGTTTTGAAAATTATTGGTGGCTGAGGGGAGGAGGAGGGTTTTCCACCATAGCAGCAGTAGATGTGGCAAAGTCATTAAGATTCACTGGGTTACCACCCCTTCAGACATCATGGGGAGCCACAATCTCACTGGGGTTCCAAAACCTACAGTTGGGCTATAAAACTTGGCATTACAAAGGGGACAGGAGCCATGCAGTGTGTGACCTAAGATTAGGAAGCACTGTTAGTGGAATTCTTGTTTCTCCTTGTAACAGTTGGTGGGATAAATACTGGTGTAGCCTATTTTTTGTTGCATGTCCATGCAGGCAATTCTTGCCTTGAAGCATGTAGGGCAACAGGCCAAGCATTCCCTGCTGGTGGTGTATGAATTTTAGCAGTGTGCTATATAATGTGTGGGTTGCAAGTCGATGCAGGGAATGCTTGTCCTGAAGTATGCGGGACAAAGCCAAGCATGTTTCAGACCAAGAATCCCCTGCTCTTTTAGTACATTGAAACTTCAGTGTCCCTCAGACAAAGTTCAGAGTAATGGGAGTAATGCATTGCAGGAGCTCTGCATCATCAATTCTTTAGTGTGTGCATTGCTTGGCCTGGGGCTTGTTCAGCACAGATTGAGAAACCCAACATGTAACCTCCATTTTTATATATAGATAAATATTCCCAGATTTATTACAGTTTAAACTCTTCTTTTTTATGCTGCCCTCTAGTGGTCAAATGTCAAATAGTTATTCTGTTACCTTCTATAACAGAAGTAAGTCACCAACATATAGTTGAATGTGATAGAAAATGCTGCATCACACTTTCAGGAAGTAATCATGTTGTCATCCACTTCTTGACAATTTCAGCTGTTACAGCATGTCAATAAAACAACTGACAGCTGTGGGAGAACCTTGTTTTAGTCAACAGGAAGTGATCTATAACATATAGGTATTCATAAAAAAGTACTGCTCCTTTAACATAATGCTTACCAGAGAGGCTGATATATTAAGTAAAGTGGAGAAATTTTGGACCTAACCAATCACAACCTAGGTGACAAATAAACATTACTATTGATTTAAATGACCATTTAACACCTTGAATGAGAGAGGTCTTCAAAGCATTGCTGTGCGGCACTCAACGAGACTGAACAATAAGTAAACTTTTATGTACTAAGCATATAAGGCTTTTCTTATTGAGTAAAACAGGGTCCTCTCACTGCTGGAAAATGTACTATTTCACAGTTATTACTGGTTAGACTCTTCTTTTCTACATTAACTCTACAATCTAGTGCCCATACAGTTCACCTGGTGTCCAGCTGTATTCAGCAACAGTTTGTGTTTCAGGATATACATGCTCAGTAGCTCAGTTAGATGAAGGAACTCTTCATCCTATATAATAATTCGTTAAATTGTGTGTAACGCCACGACATGAGCAGTAGATACTGCTGCGCGTGCTGCAGTCATGCACAGTAGAGACTGCCTGCGCCGCGGCTGCTACAGAGCTGGGCACTCCAAAGGAGCGTCCAGCTCTGTATCAGCTGTGGCGCGGGCAGTCTCTACTGCGCGTGACTGCCCCGCGAGCAGGTGGCAGTGGCACTGTGGCCCGTGTAACGGGCTGTTAAACTAGTCTCCTAATAATAACAACCCACTTACATTACTATAGCCAGAAAATCCTAATGGCCTCTATGAAATTTGATATGAAATGATCTCTGTTTAACCCTTTGTGCACCAGAGGGGCACACAACAATGCCTTACATACCCCTCTGGCACTCAGAGGGCTAAGTTTACCTCTATATTACATATCCTTAAAAATAGGCCTAATTTAAACCTGAATTGTGCCTAAGGGTCATTTGTCTTTTTCAGATTGTAAAGTAAAGGAACTATTGGTAGGCTGCAACAAAATAAATAAGTAAATAAATAAAGTCTATAGATATAGCGCAGTGTTTCCCAACCCTTTCCTCAAGGACCCCTAACAGACTGACTTTAGGATTTCTCTGCTTGTGTATAGGGGAGTACTGAGCCTATGATCTAATCAGCCTAAAGCAGGCTGACCAGACCTCACCTTTATCCTGGGACATACATGAAAAATGAATACTGCAGAGCTTCTTTGATTTCAGTGCAGCCCTGAAAAACAAGTATTTCCTATGTGGCCCCAGTTAAAGGTGAGGTCTGGTCAGCCTAATCTAAAGACCTGGCTTGTTAGGGGGTCCCTGAGGAGAGGGCTGGGAACCAATGATATAAGTGAGTAATACCTGAAGGACACATACCATGCCAAGTCATTATTTTAAACAAGTTTAGAGGCATTTTATGTTCAAACACTCATTTGGCACTCACATGGTTAATTTTTGGCACAGGTGGAGCAATTAAAGTGATTGGGCCAGTGGATCAATTAAAGTGATTGGGCCAGTAACTGGTTAATTTTTTAACCTTCAATAAAGGTGAGTCAGAATAACTGAACCTTTGGTTAAGTCAGTTAAAGAGTACCTGCATGATGCTGCCCATGATAGTACATAAAAAGTACATAAAAATTAGTGTTACCTAAAATGTGCATGCATACAAAAAAAGTTTACTTTTATTAACTCAGTGAGGACCAGATGGGAATGTAGTGCATTGCGGAGCCATACTTTGCACAGCTCTCTGGTCATCACGAAGAAAATAAATAAAAATCTTATTTTTAACAATGTACGCTATTTTATACAAAGTTACATGCTATTTTCATTTTTATGATATGTCCCTTAGGGCTTTTTATTCTAAGGAAAGGGGCTGGCACTGTATAAGGCTTTGCATCTTGGGAGAAATCATGTAAGGGAAGGGTAACCACTAGCCAACTCTGGTCTTCAAGCGCTACCAGCAGCGCATGTGTTCAGGAGGATATCCCTGATTTGGCACAGGTGGATCAATTAAAGTGATTGGGCCAGTAACTGAGTCATACCTGTACATAAGCAATGCAATGTGTTCCGTATCCCTCTGGCACTCAAAGGGTTAAAGAATCTAAAGTGTCTTCTTTGAAAAGAGCATTGTACTCTGTCGCTGCATTTCTAAAATTAAACTTTGGATTTAAATGTGATGTTTGTCTCCATCTAGTGTAAATGAATATTATTGCAAAAACAATTTTGTAGAAAGTATTCAAAATTAATCCTACAGTTATTTACCATGGTTCCAAAAGCAACACATTTATCCTAACAAGTATTGTGATCAGAATATGATGAGATTCATGACCAGTATTGGGTCAATTCTGGAGCAAACATAAATTCTTTTTGGTTTAAATGAGGCTTTTTAACCCCTTGAAAGCTAGAAAAGCAGTGCATTTGAATACTTATTACATCAGTCTCATCATGGGTGGAGATGCACTAAGGTGTAATAAAGAGGAGATAACATATCCAGTGATATCATTTCTCCAGTTCCTATGTTATTCTACAGAACTTATGCACTAAGACAGGGCTGTCCAAGTTCAGTCCTCAAGGGTCACCAACAGGCCAGGATTTAAGTATTTCCCTGATTAAGCACAGGTGAGTACGTCAAAATGAATGAGCCACTGATTAACTCGCCTGTGCTTAATCAGAGAAATACTTAAATCCTGGCCCATTGGTAGCCCTTGAGGACTGAACGTGGACAGCCCTGCACTAAGATTTCTCTTGCATAGGCTCCACAGAATAATATAGGAATTGGAGAACAATGTCAAGGGACTGAACAGGAGGGATGACACAGATGTTCAAATTACGGAAGGTCAGGTTGAGGTCCAGCTCGGGTGCTGGAAGCGGTGTTTTGTCTATAAGTAAACCATAGTGAGACCAAATGTGGACAAGGAGTCTTTAGAAATAGCAAAGCATTCTTCCAAGAGTAACCAGGCTTCTACCTTGGAGAACCATTCAGAGATACTTGGAGCTATGTTTAATTTCCACTTTAGCGGGGTCATGGTTTTTGCTAAGTTTAATAATAATATCAAAGTATACATTGAGATTGTCTCTCATTTTCAAGTATGTCTTGGGGATATAGATATTACTACCCAATTTAATAATACCCATTTTATCTACCTCAGAAGCATGAAAGGCTAAGTTGATCCTGCTGGGACTAGATCCTGTGACCTTCAGGTTTGAACAGATTCTACAGGTGGCGCATTTATCAACGAGCCATCTCTCTAGGGAGTTCTGCTGGTCATAAACTAAGAGGCAGAAAATGGGGTCTCTCTCTCTCACTCTCTCTCTCTCTCTCCCTCTTCCTCTCTCTCTTTCTCTCTCTCTCTCTCTCTCTCTCTCTCTCTCTCTCTCCCTCTTCCTCTCTCTCTTTCTCTCTCTCTCTCTCTTCCAAAAGCTGCATTGATGTGATGTATGACCTTGTCCCAGAAAGGGATAATGTAACTGCATGACAACCAAATGTGAAGTATTGACCCTTTGTCAGATAGGCATCTCCTGCAGGTACTGGATACATGAGGAAAGGCTAAAGAAAGGCTAAGTGGAGTTCTATATCACATAGGCAGTATTTTATAATTCATTTCCCTCATGGTGGTCGTGAGGGAGTTGGCAGTTAAGGTGAAAGATTAAAGCCCACTGTTTGAGCCTGAGTGAGATCGAAAGGTCCTTTCCCAGCTAGTGAGAAAGTAGGGCTTATGAGGATATTTGGAAGTAGATATTAGTTTATGAAGGACACTAGTGGTCCTTTCACATCGATGGATTTTGAGATTTGCCTATCAGAAATACTGAGATCTCAATGGATTAAACCTCTATCAAGCTCCTGTTTCACCCAATGTTGAAAATGAAATGTAAGAAGCAAGGGGAGATAATCAACTCATGTGGTATCAAGAGAAGGTGTCCAGATAGAAGAATCTAAGCATGAGATCCAAGAGTCTAAGGTGTGGTGGCCTTCCTCTTTCATCTTAGAGAAGAAAGCTGGGTGGAGGAGACCCGGTGGGAAATCGGGATTACCCAAGATAGACTTAGGTGAGAGGGAAGGAAGGGTAGCGAGTACAGATCATTGCAACATTTCCAAGAAGTAAAAATATGCTGCAGAATTATGTGATCAGGTGAGTTGATATTGAACTGACTTGAATAAGACCAAAGTAGTTGTAAGAAATCCACATCCTTCAGAATATGTGACAGAGTTTTAGCCCTGCAAATAGGGAAGAGGGAAGCAAAATCAAAAATTTTAGCTAAAGCTGCTGCTTTGTAATACTGAATGAAGTTTGGAAGTCCAAGGCCTCCCCTGTCCCATCTTCTCAAGAGAATATTAAGGCTTATACAAGGCTTACAACACTCCATATATATGACTAAATGATTGAATTTAGAGTGGTGAGGAGTTGTTGTGGTATGTGTATAGGCAGGGCATTGAAAAGATAAAGGACTTTAGGCCGAACCGTCATCTTGATCACATTACCTCTGCCTGTCCAATATGTTAAGGCAGAACTCCATCTGGATGAGTCCTCAGTTATTGAGGAAATCAGGGGTGAAAAATTGATCTCGGAGATGGAGGTCAACTTAGGCAACAGATTAATACCCAGATAGTGAATATGTGAAGAGGCCCAACTAAACTTGCGTAAAGATTTGAGTTTAGAAATAAGTGGGAGACAAGTTAATGTTTAAGATCTCTGACTTGGTGAAGTTGATTTTTGCCTTAGAGAAGTGGAAATACTCATCCGAGAGATGTAGACAGGGACGGACAGAGGTCTCAGAGTTGGTGATGGATATCATCAGCATAAGTGGATATTTTAAAAGAGTAAGTAAGGCCTAAGATAGTGGGATTTATTCTGACAAGGTTAAGGAAAGCTCTATGGAGAGGTTAAAAAGTAACGGCAACATCCTTGTCTAGTTCCATTCATAATGGGGAAGGGACAGGGCCGGCGCCACCTATAGGCGAGGTAGGCGCTGGCCTATGGCGCACGGGTACTGGGGCGCAGAGCCGCATTTGCATACTGGTCTGGTGCTGTAAGGTTTAACCCTTTAAAGACCAGAGAGGTATTGCAGGCCCCCCTGGTCCTTAAGGAGTTAAGATGATCTTGCAATTGCATTACATGTTTTCAATTACACAGTGCATCACTGCTGTTGGGTTACCTGTCCCTGCCTATTATTCACATACTGTGACCTTCTGTGTGCTGTGTTGTGCCCGCTGGCCTTCTATAGCAGCTCAGGCTCCCCTTTCTCCCCTACACTGTGAACGTTTACTTGTCCCCTACACCTTTCAATGCCCCCACCCAGATTTTCTCTGCCTCCCCAGCTGTCCCTCCCTTTACTTTATTCATTTCGCTAGTAGATGGTGATCAGTCATCAATCTGCATGAGGATTTGTTAAAGGGAGAGGCAGACGATTTCTAGGTAAGTGTTCAGCCACTCTCACCCTATCCTCTAAAAGCAACCTATTAGTGTAGTAAATGGCTTAAAATGTTTATTACACTACCTTCCTCATGGCCACAATAGAGCACTTTTTCAGGGTGTTTAGGTTAGGGAGCTCTAGACCATAAGGGTGCATGTAAAACTTTAAATGGCAGTGGAGCCCTTCAATACCTGTGCGTATCACTGCTGGCTATCTTCACATGCCTGCCCTGTCTTCCTGTTGTAATCCAAGGGTGGGGCTGGCACAGGAAGAGAGCGAAACGAGTCCTACTAGAACTAGATCACTTACTGTATTGCAGGATACACTGTGCAATCATAGGCAGTGTGCTGAGGGGTAAGTGAAGTGAGATATTAACCCTTTCAGTACCAAGTGTGTTATTGCAGGATTTGGATTATCCCTCTGAGTGCCAGAGAAGGATCTAATGCATTGCTCTGCATTTCATTGCGTTGGATACCCCTCTGGCACTCAAAGGGTTAATGCAACATACATAGAAGAGTAAATGTCTGGATGTTAGAAAAGCTTTTTGTGTATTGGAGACACTGTAACCTGCTAATTACAGTGTCTTCTAGTGAAATTAGTAAGTGGGTGTATCATTATCTGCCCTCTGTGGGAACTTACAAATATAATAATTTTTTATGGGATGATTTCATTTAAAACCCTCTTCCTATTGATAAAGATATAGGCAGATGCTATGATCACAGGAAGGGGAATTACCCACCTGGTATTGACTAAGGTATGGCAGGTTGCAGTAAGCAATGTCAGGGCTATTTCCTTCCCATATTGATTGGATTGGGCATGGTATTGTGCAGTCAACCTTTACAAGGCTACTGTCCATCTATTTACCAGGTTATGGGAAGCAAAGTACATAAATGTATGAATACAGGGCTCTGTGTGTGTTTATGTGTGTGTATCTGTGTGCATAGGAGCACTGTGGGTGCATATGTGTCTCTGTATGAATGCTTTAGGGGGAGAATGTGTGGGTTTAGGCGCACTAGTGTGTGAGTATATGAATGCATTAGAGGGTGTGTGTGTGTGCGCACAAGTATACTGGTATGGGTATGTGTGAATGCTCTGGTGTGTGTGTATGCATTTATACATATATATGTATGTGTTTGAGAAATGGTATGTTCACAGTTGAGTAAAATGGTGTGTGTGTTCACTTGCACACAAGAAGAATGGTAGGCAGGTACACATTTAGGAGTGCACTGGTATAAGTGTATGTATTATCATACCTACCAACAGTCCAAATGGGTAAAGAGGGACACTTGTTTTAGGTGGTGTTGCTACGAGCTATTCTGGTCGGAGGTACATTATTAAGAATTTGTTTTTGACTTTTTTTTATATATAATACTTTATTTAGAATAAAGATAGTACAATAGGAGAGAAAAAGTGAGATTATTACAGCAAGGTAAGTACAGAGAAGTAAAAGACTGTATATGCAAGATATACTTGGGTATAAAGGTACAAAGGAAACATTAAGACATAATGTAAAACATTGTCTAACAGTGGTATCTTACAACTGACCTAATATTAACCCATCAGAGATCTTAGATTAAAGAATCCTGAGCTCTATTGAACTAAAGAAGAGAGAGGAATAGATAAAAAGGCAGAGGGGTAGGCAAAGTAGAAGGGGGGGAGGAGGGGGAAAGAAGAAAGTGGCACCAACTCTGGGAGTAAGTAGATAAGGGAAATTATTTAGAATTTTTAGGTTATTTCATGATCTATTTACACCTCTGAGTAACTGAATAAATGATTTAGAGCAAGGCCATGGTATTTTATTTATACAGACTAATGTGAACACTTTGGTGCGATGTGATACACACCACACAGTGTGATCTCCTAAACACAGGGACACCAGGGTGATACACTTCTATACACATCACACAGTGTGATCTCCTAAACACAGGGACACCAGAGTGATACACTTCTATACACATCACACAGTGTGATCTCCTAAACACAGGGACACCAGGGTGATACACTTCTATACACATCACACAGTGTGATCTCCTAAACACAGGGACACCAGGGTGATACACTTCTATACACATCAGACGGTCTGATCTCCTAAACACAGGGACACCAGGGTGATACACTTATATACACACCACACGGTCTGATCTCATAAACACAGGGACACCAGGTTGATACACTTATATACACACCACACGGTCTGATCTCATAAAGACAGGGACACCAGGGTGATACACTTATATACACACCACACAGTCTGATCTCCTAAAAAGAGGTACACCAGGGTGGGAAAGAGGGATTTGGGTCTCAAAGAGGTACACTTGTGAGATATGTATTATTTTATTCTTAGGAGCAACAAGTACTGGACAAATCTGGTGTTTCTTTTTATTTTCACTATACAATGTGTTTATTGAAAATATCCCTGTGGCTAATGTACTAAAGAAAAGAGAAGCAAACCAACTGCACAAGAGGTGAGAAATAAACTTTTCCAAAGCTCCAATTAATTTAAATGGGAGTTTTAACACATTGATTGCTACAGAGATATTCAACAAATAGAGAAGGAATGCGCTTGAGACCTGTCTAATATTGACATGGTTAGAATCCCAATTTAAATCAATGATAACTTTAATTCTCCCCTATGGTGCAGTTAGTTTGCCCCAGAATTGCTCTACTTTTCTTTTGTTTATGAGATCCACTGATGGTGTCCCAGGTAAGTGGGCAGGGCATAAAGGGGTGGGACACCAGGGGCGGGGCCAAGGGGGTGTCAAAATGAGGATTTGCCTAGGGTGCCAAAAATCCTTGCACCAGCCCTGGGAAGGGATCAGAAAAAACCCTGACAGTGGGAGACGAACTGAGGCTCATGATGCCAATAAACGTAGAAGGTCCAAGGCCTATGTATCATAAAACCTCTTCCAGGTAAGACCAGCGGACACTGTCGAAGGGTTTTTTTTGGCATCTGTTGAGAGAAAGACCGTTGGCTACTGAGTGTGGTGGGCCAATCGTATGAAAGAAATAGCAGTAGTGGTGTTATGCCTGGCTTCCCTTCCAGGGACAAAACCACATTGATCGGGGTGGATGAGAGACCATAGAAGTGGACATAGATTATTAGCCAGAATTTTGACAAATGGTTTTAGATCAACGTTCAGAAGAGAGATGGGGTGTTAACTGAGGCAGAAGAGGATGTCCTTCTAACACTTGGTTGAAGGAATGGAGAAGATGTGTACTAAGGACCACAAAGAACAAACAGTAGTATTGTGTGGTGAAGCTGTTGGAACCAGGATTCTTGAACGGCATGATTGAGTTCAGATGGGGGTGATTGGGGCATCCAGGCCCCTTCTAAAGGAAGATGTACAGGTTGGGACCTGAGATCTGGAAAGGAATTGACGATAATCTGTGATCCATGAATCAGGTTTGGGAGGCTGGTAGGATTAAATATCATAAAGTGTTTGAAAATAGTCTCAAAAAGCATATGCAATTTGAAGAAAGGAGTGAACTAAAGAGTTTGTGGAAGTCTGAATGCGATGTACTTGTGAGTAGGGATGAGTGAAAATTTCTGCCTCAAACTGAAATCGGTGAAAAATGGCAGTTTCCGCTTGGTGAAAAATTTCCCTGCGAAAAGTGCAGATTTTCTGCTTTTCTCTCCTAGCTCATTCCATTGAAATCAATGGGAATATTGAAGTTACACACAACATAAAATAAATATTATATAATAATTTCCCAAAGGCATAGTATAAAAGGAGCATGAGGGTGCCTGTGTTGGTGAGGTGTGAGGAAAGAAACAGTTGAACAGGGGATGATTTTTGGGGGGTTGCTTACTGGGATTGGGGGGCACTTAATAAAAAAGAAATCGTAAATAAAATAAAAACCATAAGACATGGTATAAAAGGGGTCTGAGGAGGGTGCCTGTGTTGGTGGTTGAATGAATCATTTGAACAGATAATTTGTTTTGGGGGGGTTTCTTGACTGCTATTGGGGGGGACAGTTAATAAAAAAAAAATCAATAACAAAAATAAGACATTTGTATGTAAAGTGATAGAGACAGGAACCCCTGACATAAGCTGCCACTGCGGTGGACTGATACTTGACTTGACAGAATATTTTGTACAGGATGATTTGTTTGATTTGTTGTTAGATGCCTTTATAGGATTAGACTTAAATTAGAGGCCCAAGTCCTGAACAAACATTGATCTGTAGAACTTAAGCTTGTTTGGCACAAGCCCTAAGGAAACACTGATTTTAGGACTTGTTAGAAACAAACCCCCAATAATTGTTTATTTTTTTTAGGACTAGTTTTTTTTAATTCATTTATTTTAAAACACAAGTCCTGAGAAAAAAATAAAAATGCCATACTGGCCTAATGCCAGCAGGTCATGTTGGCCAGTGGCCACTGTCAAATGTCCTCCTGAGTCCTGAGTTGTAACTGCTGTTCGTACTGCTGCTGAGTTGTTTAAGCCACAGGATAATTAGGCAACTGAAAGGGAATGGGATCAACAATAGCAGTAACATGGAAGATGGATGATAAAAGTTCCACTTGCCACGACTGGCTTCAGTGATGTGCCTGAGGCAGTAGCAGCACAATAAGTAGCCCCCAGTCTATGTGGAGAAAAGAAGAAGTTGGCCGTTAAATCTTTTCTACCTGCCCCTCCTCCAAAATAATGGGTGCATTGTTATTAGAATATATATTTTTCCCTTGAGAACAGTAACTGTGGCTTCCATCAGTAACTGCATTGTGCACGGTGTGTGTGTGTGGTAAATAACATCTGGGGACACAAATGGATCCAAATACTTTCAAAGGAGTAAAAATGTTAGGACAAGAGGCCATAGTCTAAAACTAGAGGGACACAGGTTTAGATGTAATGTAAGAAAGTTTTACTTTACTGAGAGGGTAGTAGGTAAGTGGAATAGCCTACCAGCACAAGTGGCAGAAGTTAATACAATGACAGAATTTAAGCATGCCTGGGATAGGCATAAGGCTGTCCTTAACATAAGAAAAGACCAAGGACCAAAAAAGGTTTCAGGTTTTTACAGTAGGAAAATAGGCAGACTAGACATAAATTCTATGTTTCTAAACACCATGACACCCGAAAACCAAGTACTGCTGCTGTCACTGTACCCCTTCTCCAGACCCCGCTAAGGACACATGGCAACTTGCTGACAGTTTAATAGTAATGATGAACCCTCCCTGCCACCATCCTAGCACATTCTGCAGGATGGATTCTCCTCAGATGCCACCTGATGACCTGGCATCAATTCTTCTCCACCACACTGGCATTTGTGGTCAGTGCACCACACAGTGTGCAATGGGTAGAGATGAACTGCAATATCCTAACATTCATTTGGCGGGGGAGGTAACGATGAATGAGGTGGATTGGCAGGAGATATACTTGTTACCCTAGAGGAAGAAGGTGATGTTGATGGTAAGCTAGTTGTTTCGCTCATCAAGAAAACTTCCAGTGTCTGTCTGGGTTTCTTTCTTCTTCCTCCTCTTTGATCTCCACCTTTCTGGAGAGTCAGGGGGTACAGTAACAGTGGTGCTAGATTTCTGTAATGGGTGTTTGGCTTTAACATGTTTGACATAAATGTCATGGTGTCTGTGTTTTTTGTGTGCTATCAGGGAGCTTGTGCCAAGGTGTGTTCCCTCCTTTCCCCTTCTCACTAACTTGTCACAAATTTTCCACTGTACCATTGTTGATGATGACTGCACTGTGCCTGCCAGAAGAGAATAATAGTCCCACACCCATGACTTCCGGGGGGAGGGATAGAGAACAGGTGGAGAAGAATGGCCTCTTTCTTCTTGTCCTCCACATTCCCCTTCACTTTTTGTGGCAGCGGATAATGTTGCTGCTACTGCCTCAGATTTAGCACTGCAACTAGGACCAGGAGTATTGCTGGCGCTGGCAAGTGGAACCTGTCCTAGTCCCGCATTACTTGTTGACCCCATTCCCACTGTGTCCAAGGTGGTCTGTGGCACACTACCCTACTCCTCAGCACCCTGCTGCCCTTTCATCTCAGCAGCAGCAGAAATTAGAGCACTTGCAATTCCTGCAAATTCCAAAAGCTGATTGCTAGTGGTGGTGGTGATGCCCGTCCTCATCCCTGTCTCCCATTCCATCTCAGTTTCTGATAAAAAGGCCATCAATATCTCTTCCACCCCAGTTTCTCCAAAACCACGACCACCACTAGTCCCTATGTTCAGCTGCTCTATTCCAGACATCTCACTGCTGCTTGGAGGAGATGATGAGCAACGTGACAGAGGGTCCCCTGCTGTCACACTTGGCATCATCCCCCCCGAGTATGACAAGAAACACTAGCATCAGGCTAAGAATTTGTGGCAGTAAGTTCAACACTGGCAGCAGGTACAACACTAGTGGCAGCACATCTGGCAGCAGGTACAACCCTAGTGGCTGCAGGTACAGCAATGGTGGCACTGGCAGCAGGGGCAGCATGTCTTGCAGCAGGCACAGGCAGCTGACCTGTCCTGCTCTCACTAGTACTACCCTTTTCTCCCTCCAGTCACTCCCTTCCTTCCCATTCCCTTTTCTCCCTCCCTTCCTATTAAATTCCTCAAGATCACTTGGGGTGATTTAGGGGGACTGGACAGCATTGGTTCAGTACTGCTAGTTATTTCCTCCTCCTCCTCAGACTCAGTGGACACATAAGGGTCCTTCCAGCACCTCCATTGATTTTTTTTCACCCTGCTCATAGTGATAGCAGTCACTATGAGCCTTTACTGCCTCAATTTTTGCAAAATATCAGAGCAGAACAGCACAGCATGTCTATCTCGTTTTGTAGCTGCTTCTATTTTGTCTGCCTTCTGTGAAAAGTCACTTTTTTATAGCGGAACTGTGAAAACAATGTAAATCAATGGGCGGAAGCTTTATAGCCATTGAAAAAATGGCAAAATATTTTGGCCAATGGGTGAAAGATGCGAAAATTTTAAGAATTAGTTTTAAAGTGGATTTTCCCACGAAAAAGTGGATTACAATGTGGTTTTTACAAAATTTTGTGCGGGAACACGGCAACAACTTTCGCCCATCCCTAACTGTGAGGCAAATTTTCGACCTTGAATCACACTGGCTAGTTTTACTGAATAAATTTCCTGAGTGGATTCCCCCGAGGAGAGATTCTCTATAAGCAATTGTCAGGCCTGATTACGATGAGACCCTAATTTGATAAAGATCCCTCTCATGTAGTATTTAGGTGCCTCCCAGATTTGAGCTGCAGAGACCTCTGGGTGGCGTTAAAGGAGAAATATTCCTCAAGACATGCTTGAATGTAGTGGGGCATTTCCTCACTGGTAAATAAGAGGTCATAGAGTATCCAGGTTTTGGGGGTAGAGGTGGCAGAAGGGAGGGAAAGTAGCAGGTTCACAGGAGAATGTGCCGACCATTAAATTGTTTTGATTTTGGATTCTAAGAGATGATGCAGAAGGAATGGAGTAATGGGAAGATATTCTATCCTTATGTATCTAGAATGTAAGGTTGAGAAAATGTAAAGTCCTTCTCATTAGGAGTGGGGATGGGCGAAAATTGGCACTTTTCCGTTTGGCAAAAAATTTCCCATGAATGCAATTTTTCGCTCTTTTTTTCGCCTCGCTCATTTCATTTAGATGCTGCAGTAGTCCTGACAATATGAGTCAGGGGTTCTGCACTTCGAACAGCAGCAGAAGCCCTCATAGGGAGTGTTGCGGGTGTTGACCTCAATTGATGCTTAGTTAATAATAGTGACTGTGACTGGGTGGGTGTTGGACTTGGAAGTAGCGATGGTGATGCCTGAAATAATTTGTTGGAGATAATGATGGTAGTGTTGCGTTTTCCTGAAGGTACATGTCAGAGCTGTTATGATGTTTTGTCTGTGTAAAAATAATGTATGATATATACCTCTGTTACTCTTACTCTCAGTCTCTGCTCAGGTATAGAAAGGGAATATCCTGCTTATCAGTCAGTTTTTTTTTAAACTCTCCCTGGCACTCTGTGTCACTGTCTACAAATCACACCCGCACTCCACACAACAGCCCAGTGACGCGGGTAGAACCAAAACATCTTACATCAAGCAAATCCAGCTCCCTCTCTTTGCCTGTCTGCCAATACAAACTAGTAGCTAATGTGAATATTTCTGCAGCTTTCTCTCCCTAGGACTACAGTGTTTAATTTTTCTAGTATATTGCAATACCTCTTATCTTCAGGATCAGCAGATTGCAATAAATGATAACCTGCATAGTAGCTGGTGACCAACACACCTCAGTGTATGGTTTGTTCCTCTTGTTCTTGCAGCCAACCGACTCTGTCCCTTATCAGTCAAAAATACTTTTACTTTTTAAATAATTCATTTTTTAATTTTTATTGCTCCTTCCTCCCTTCACGTCTACAACTTTTAGTGACTACCACCAATACTCCTATCAAACTACTGCAGCTCACTCTCTTTGCCTACACAAGCTAGTATCAAAGATCTTGCTGCTTTCTCTCTCTCTCTCCCAAGCAACTAACAACTAACAACATACAGTAAACTGTCCCTTCCCTTTATACTTTAGCATGGCAGGAATATGTGTATGTGTGGGGCAGAGGGGGGATACATTATTATCACTGGTTTCAATGAACTGGAAAAATCATACAAAAAATTACAATTTCATGGAAATTCCTGTAGAAGAAGGGAAGAGCTATGGTATGTCTGTGTTTTTTTTTCATGTTTCACTTTTGAGGTAAAATGTTTTGCCCATCCCTAATCAGTAATGCTCCCTTCTCCAAAAGATACTCCAAAAGAATAGAAAACAAAATCAGGCACTGACAGTCCAAATAAAAAGGAATTATATTACCCTCAGAATATACACTGTATACCTAGTTTTCCCAAAGCCATTTGGTCTACAGACTTTAACTGGCCACATGGCTTTCAGTGGAATGAAACCTGCCTTGTCCGGAGAGAAATCATTTATGTATGTGATGAGAATGATCACATTCCAACTATATCAGACAAACAAAATCCAAGGAAAACCATATAATAAATACAAAAACTTACTATATTTATTTCTTTAACACATACATACATACATACAATGTATTATTAAATTGCCTGTTCAACGAATGTCATTGATTAAGTACCATTTCAACAGGAGACTTAATAGAGAGATTAGGTCTCTTGATGAAATGGTCCTTCAAGATAAGACAAATTGAGCGGACATTTTAAAACCACTGCCCCAGTACTCAAAGTAATCAAGGCACGTTTTTTAAATATGGTCATGTAAAAACCCAGCCCAGAAAGTCTTATACTGTTATTATTTGCAGCTCTGCCTGTTTTTCTGGACACACCTGCTCCACTACCTGTTTTCCAGTCTGCTTCCCAGGACACACCCACTAAGGCCTATACCAAGTAGCCTTAATGGCAATTCAGTGCTCATGTATAGTGTCTTACTGACTAAGTAAGTGTTCCAGTTTTGTGATTTCTGTGTTCATTGTATGACCTTGGCTTTGAATTCTAACCATGCTTGTTTTCGACCTGTTCTAGTCTCTGCTTCATTCCAGGCCTGATCCTGTTTATCCTGTGTAGTCTAATATTTTTTACTGAAAATACCAATATGACGTTAGATTAAAAAACAACCACTTTTAAGATGGCTTTTTCTCTTTGACGAAGATGGCGGAATTGGATGCAAAAAATGATGAAAGCAAATCTGAGAATTGGTGGACCATGGTGTAAGAACTTTTTTCTAAGTAGAGACAATTTCAGTTACCATCACTTTCTGAACATCTCTCCCTAAACGTAATGTTTCCCCTGTAAAAAATAAAATAACATTTTGTTATTACAATTAAATCTGCCGCCACTGTTGAGTCATCCCTCCATCGAGAAGCTGATTGGCTGAGAGGTGTGGTTACTGCAGGACACATTCTGTGCCCTGCTTAACCCCATATTCCAGCCAATTAGAGCATGGAAACCATTTTGAACAGGGACTGACCATATAAAAGGCAGTACCTGTTCAAATTTCACCCAGTGAACATTGGGTAACGGCCCGAAGGGTACAAGGAGGGGGGAATCTTTTTGGCTTTTTTACTGCCACCGCCAGCAACAGCAAACTAACTTTAAGGGCAGATTAATTTTTTTTTTTTTTTTACAGGAGAAATACTAAGTTTAAAGAAGAAGACTGAAGAAGAGCACAGATGAACAAAAAAAGGAAGAAGAGGATTACTGATGAAGAAGAAGATAGAAAATTATAGAAGAAGAATTAAAGAGAGAGACCAGGGTGTAGAAGACCATGCTGGAGGTCAGGATTACAGGTAAGTGTTCCAGCTATGGATGATAGGATAGTGTTAGGATCACTATTGTTAATGTTAGGGATAGTGTAAAGCCAGTGGGAGGGTTAGTGTTTGGAAGGGCCACTGTGTTTGTTGCTCCGTGTTTGTTACTGTGTTAGCTGGTTTACTGTGATGTTCCCTTTTTCATGCTATTTAGCGTGAGTTCTAGGAATAAATAAACGAGGTGAACGTTGGGACACAAGACAGGCTCTGTGTCCCAATGCTCATTGTGGTTCATGTTGATAGGGTAACTGAATTGCAATGGTACCACTATGTGTGTACCGTTCTGATTTCATTTTTGCCCTACCGTAGGTTTTACTGGTGGCAATTGAGTCGAGCACTACATCAGATGGATGCTATTACTGGGCTGTTGCAAACTTTATAACATAAGGAGGTCTCAACTTCTGATTCAGCTGCTACAACTACACAGTAACTCCATAGCAAACCTCTCAAAATCCCCTTGCCTGAATGCTTCAATGACAACCCCAAGGAGCTGAGAGGATTTCTTAATCAGTGTGCATTACACTTTAGAAATCAACCTGAGACTTTTTATACACCCCAACAAGATTAACCTTTATCTTTTCCCTTCTTAAGGGGCAAGCGCTAGCTTGGGTCTCACACCTCTTAGGCCATGCCTCTCCCATCATAGAAAATTTGGATACCTCCATAGCAGCTCTGCAATCTGTATTTGACACCCTAGCAGACAAGCTGATGCAGACGCTTCTATTCTGGACCTTCAGCAAGGCATGAAGACCTTGGCCCACTGATTTCTGCACACTGGCATATGATACAGACTGGGGAGAAAGTGCTCTTAAGGCAGCCTTCAGAACAGAACTCTGTGCTAAACTAAAAGATGAATTAATGGTCCCAGACCTTCTGGAAACTCTTACCTGATCTTACTTTGTTCTAGTCTGGATAATCTCATCACAGAGAGACTTCAAGAAAGAGAAAGAAATTGTTCACGTAAACCCTCTCCTTGCTCGACCACCTGGCTAGAACCTCATTCCCAGTCAGCAAACCATTCAGAATATAAAGCCCCTTCTGAACCTATGGATCTAGGACTCTGGGTCCCCGCAGCTTCTGGTCAGTTAGCCCACTCATGCTTAGTGAAATCAGGAAAATCCCATGGTTTAGTGGTATCACAGGCAGAACCGGATCATAGGCAAGGCAGGCAAGGCGCCTGCCTAGGGCCCGGCAACCTGGGGGGGCCCGGCAGCCCGGCCAAGAAACGTTACGTGCTTCTTACCAGCAACCAGGCAGCCTGCCAGACTTGGACCCCAGTTAAACAATTATGCTTATAACAGAGTCCACAAAAGTGAGAAGTGCCAGCTTCGCTTCTCACTCTCATGAGAAGCTTCCCCCGTCGGCTAACTCTGCAGAGCTCTGCTCAGATCAGCTGATAGCTGCTTTGCTGAAGCCGTGTAAGTGGTTGGAGGCAGGGTGTTGTAAGGCCAATCAGCCTTGCGCTACATCACCGTGAGAGCTAGGGAGATACAAGAGGTGCAGACAGGTATAGAGGAATGTAGGAGAGAGCCTCAGAATGGAGGGGAGAACTATAAAAATGTAGGAGAGAGAGAGTCAGGGTGGTGGAGAGACTTAGCGAGATACCGGTGGTGCAGATAAGTAGAGGAAGATAGGAGGGAGAGGGTGATGCAGGGAGAGAATTAAGCTGGTGTACTAAAAAAGTAGAGCAAATAAACTGTATTTTAGGTGACAGATACTACTACTGATTTAACCATTTGTGCCAGAAGCAATTCTTTGCAAACCCCCACCAACATTCAAATGGGGCTTTTAACCCTTTCAATAATAGAGGAGTCTCCACACATAGCAAAGCAATATCTGGAAGTCCTCTTTAGCATTTAAGGGCTTAACTTTTTGAGGGTCAGAAGAGTATCCAATGAGTTGCTTTGCAATGCGTTGAAAACCCTTTGGCACTCAGATGGTTAAAGGCCCAATTTAAATCAAGTGGGAGTTTGCTCCCAATGATTCAGCTGGTTTTCTCCACTTAGTACATCAGCTTCAGAGCAGGGAGAGAAGTGATATGTTCAAAAAGTGTATGAATGTGATGTTATACGTTATGTTTTGGTATATCTTATTAAAAGGATAGTAATGTTTCACAAAAAAAACAGCTCCATTTAATCTTCATAGTATCCCCCTCCCACCCCTTTTACTGATGTAACTGCTCACCTCAGAGCAGCAAGACTGTCCAGATGGATTGCAGAGAGGGACAATCTTCAGTGAGCATAAGGAAAAACCTGTCAAGAGGGGCAAGGTTTTCCTTATGCTCACAGGAAGAAGATTGTCCCTTGCTGTGTGCTATCCGGTCAAGCTACCAGATTCCACATCTGAGGGGAGGCAGCTTACATTAGGTAAAAGTGTCGGGAGGGGGATATTTTATCATTCAATTACTCTTGAGCTACAACTATGAAAGTATTGAAATAACACTGTGGCCCAAATATGAAGATTAATTGGAGCTGCTGTTTTTGTCAAACATTACCATCTCTTTAATTATGGAATCCCTTTATAGCAATGCCAGTTTGAATACAGAACACTGCCCTGCAGTGATTCCCAAGTCCAGTCCCCAAACACTGCTAACCATGCAGTTTTTAACAATGTGATTGCCAGAAATGTGTTAAACACATTACTTTGAGTCCATCTGACACTCAAATGGGTTAAAGGGATGTTACAGTCTTATTATAAAAATATTCATATTGTAGAGATTTTTCTACTGAGTGAGACTTGTGTATTTCCATTGCTGGGCGATCATCTCTGCGGAATAAGTTGATGTTATTTAAATAATAAATAATACTGATGTTTCAGTGAAATGTTAATATGGAACAGACTTTGTTTTGTAAGATTGAGTTCAAGATTATTTTTTACAGGTAGGTGGCACTGTCATTATTACTGCATGTGAAAGGTTAACCCTTTCAGTGTCAGAGGGGTACACAAAGCAATGCATTGCGTACCCCTCGGGGTAATGAAAGGGTTAAAGTGAAATGTTCACCCTATATAAAGTCACCTTCCAATAATTAGGCATATGGCGACTAGCTTCTTAATAGTGCTATTATCTCTCATAAGTACCTGGTTCTGAAGTAATACTTATTATGAGACCGGCAGTCAGGCTTGCACTCAGACATCTTGGCTTAAAGACATCTGCACGCCTGCGCTGTCCATCCCAGTCTCCTCTAGGAGGCATTGCCCTGTGCCTTAAGGCACCAGAAGGAAATGACAGCGTAGGTTTACTTCAGAACCAGGTACTTGTGTGTACCGATGACGGAGGCTTCTGTCTGTAAGCTGGAGCAATTTCATTGGAAGAGATCGCTATCTAGCCAATGAGACTGCTCCAGCCTACGGACATAAAGCTTCCGTCATTGGAGGAGGCTGGCTAGAGGGAGGGGAACGGAGGTAGAGTTACAGATTGCGGGTATAGTGCTGTACCCGCAGTCTATCCAGAAATGCAGTCTAGAAACGTTAATTTTCGCCAGTTTAGGATTAAAAAAAATAAAAATGAATGCCACCTAATCGCTAGGTAATATAACGTTTAACACTCATTTGTACTGGGGTGATAGATCCCCTCTAAATAAGTATCTCCCAACAGTGGGTGTACCTTTTTATGGAAAAGACCTACAATGTATGTTTTTAATAATTAAGGTTTACTGGAAATTTAAGGTTATTATATGATCACGGGTGATATAAGTGGTGGACCAAAGATTCCACTTGTGTTTCTCAGTATTAGTCCTTGGGGGAAAACACAGACCGGTCACTTTTTTGTGATTAAGTGGTGTGTTATTAATTAAGGAAATCTTGAAACTTGACTTTTTGGTGTGCCCAGAGAACTGAAGTTGAGAATCACTAACTTAGACCAACCGACAACTGCAAATATACATATAGTATTAAATATGTTTGCAATATCCACCAGGGCAGGCGCCACCTATAGGCGAGGTAGGCGCTGGCCTAGGGCGCACATATACTGGAGGTGCAGGCATGCAGCAGAGAAGAGCTGCGCCCAGGGCTGGCCGTTCCCGCTAGCAGGACTCCTCCGCCAGGCACTGCAACACAGTCAGATCTGTGTAGCTACTGCGTTCCCTCATCGCCGTCAGCTCTTTAGTAATGCAGAGCGTGCTGGGAGTCAACATCTCCCAGCTTGCTCTGCATTACTGAAGAGAAGACCACGTGGGAGCTCCAGCAGCTACAGGTCTGTGATGGGGGGCAAGTTGGGGCTGATGGGGGGCAAGTTGGAGCTCAGGGAGCAAAGTGGAGCTGGTGGGGGCAAGTTGGATCTGGTGGGGGGCAAGTTGGAGCTGATAGGGGGCAAAGTGGAGCTGGTGGGGGCAAGTTGGAGCTGATAGGAGGCAAAATGGAGCTGATGGGGGCGAGTTGGAGCTGATGGAGGCAAAGTGGAGCTGGTGGGGGCAAGTTGGAGCTGATGGGGGGCAAAGTGGAGCTGATGGGGGCAAAGTGGAGCTGAGAGGGGGCATCTCTTACAGGCATCTCCAGACCAGGGGCAGACTGGCCCAGGGGGCAGAGAGAGGACAAAAATTAATTATGGAATGTATCCAGGGGTTCCTCCCTAACCCTCACTACCTACACTATATTTAGTTTACACTACAGTTTTGTGGGCACAGGCACTCAAAGGGTTATCCAGTCATTGGATAATCCTTTGAGTGATAGTGCCCACAAAACTGTAGTATAACCCTTTGAGTGTCTGTCCCCACAAAATTGCAGTGTAAACTAAACAATGTGTAGGTAGCCAAAGTTAGAGAGGTATGGGGGGGCTATTATATGGGGGGAGGGGGCCCAAAATTGATACCTTTCCTAGGGCCCTGTGGAGTGTTAATCCGGCTCTGGTCACAGGGAGCTTCACTAAGCATACTCTCCATCCCTGCAAACACAAGAATTACCTTCTATTGCCACTAGCCCTGAGTTGGTCAGAAGGATATGATTCTACCCAGGCCTTCCTGAACTGAGCTGCTGGAATCTTTATTGGCAAGTGCTTTGTCATACGGTTTGGCTGATCTGCTCTAACACTCTGCTGTTGATTACTTCTGCCTTTCCTTCCCTGTGTCAGGCCGACTCAGCTGATGATTAAGGAGTGAGGAGGGACGAAGTAGTTCAGTGTGAGACTCCATGCAGGGGACAATGTCGATGAGTGAGGAGGGGAGAGAGGTATCGGAGGAAGCCGACGGCAAATACAAGCTTGCCACCTGCTTCCTCCAATGCCTCTCTCCCCTCCACCCGCTTCCTCCAATGCCTCTCTCCACTCCAAGATTATATCCCCAGTCTTCTTGATGCTGCGGGCTTTACAGCTGCCCGCAGCACCAGGAAATTAATGAATGGAGGTGAAGGGAGCACTGCAGTCAGAGCGCAGGGCTGCTTCCTCACTTGAATCTTTAGTTAGAGCTCATTCATTTCTAATGCCCTACCTCCTGTGTCCCCTTACGATTACTACTTTTGCTCCACTCTCCGTTTGAAGGAGAGTGGAGCAAAAGTACTAATCACAACGGGACACAGGAGGTAGGGCATTAGAAATGAATGAGATCTAACTAAAGATTCAATTGAGGAAGCAGCCCTGCGCTCTGATCACTTAATCAGTCACCCCGACGAAGCCGCTTTGGGCGACACGCGTTGGGATTTCGGTGCTCGTGTACTGTGGTGATGTCTGATGTAGAGTCTCCTGGTGTTCCTTATTTCTAACTCTTATCTTTTGGCACTGGAGAAGTATCACGTATTGCATTATTTGCACACTTTGTCTATGTATTTTCACTGTATGTTTTATTCAAGTGTTTCCACTGATCTTAGGGATCTATTTACTCGATCTGAGGGTTTTGATGCACTTTATTGATATTGTACTTATTGTTATTGAATTTTTTTGGGACACCATACATATATATAATACTTATGCTATTTAGGAGATATTGCTCTACATAGTATTATGTGACATCACGCAGACATGTATTTTAATTGTTTTTATCTGCCATCTATTGGATATTTTGTCAATTTGTGATATTTAATAAAGTATTGTTTTGACATTATTGTGAAGCCTTTATGTGTGCCTCTCTATTAGGGGATGTTCTTTTGTTTGTGGATATCTTGTGTCCCTTTTTGTAAGTGTTTGTAATTCTTACAGCCCTTGAGTTCACCAGGCTATTTTGGTCAGATAAAGTTTGGCTTCTTGGTATTTGCCTGTGCTAGCCCAACCTAGTGTTTTCACAGGTTCCTACAGCATGTCATTCTTTGTTTGTTAGAAAGAAAGCAGCACAAATTTGAGCTTGAGAAGACAGGCAAATAAAGCAAAGCTGTAATGTAGTTCAGGGAGTTTTGGGAAGGCAATTTGTTTTCTGTGTTAGAGGAGTCTGGGGAACTTTGGGGGAGTGTGAAGGGAGAAAGGAGGTTTACCCACAATATCCCAATATCTTGTTTGACTAAAACAGACAGCTGTGATCCAAATTCCTTCCTGATCTGGCGGTTATCTCTGTGTTAGCTAAGTCTGGGAATGTGTGTGAAGGGAGCAAAGGCAGGGCCGGATTTGCAATAAGGCAGAGTAGGCACCTGCCTATAGGCGCATCCCACAGAGGGGTGCCTGTCATTGGGATAGTTTTTGTCTTCCTTTTTTTATTCTTTATTAGCCTCGCCAGTCACCCCTGCCCACCACCGCTTTGCACCCTCAACAACATGGAGAAGAGAGGTCTGCACTGAAGACCTGTAGCTACTGACCTCCCTCAATGCCGTCGTCTCTTTAGTAATAATGCAGAGCGCTGGGAGATGACATCATCTCTCAGCACTCTGCATTACAGACTGCGCGGGAGCTCCAGCTGTATGCCAAAGGAGGCACAGACCTCTCCTCTCCAGCGAGGTAGGAAACAGAGGGGCAATATGGAGAAGATGGGGGCAATGTAAGGGACAATATGGACATGATGGGGCAATATTGAGATGATGGGGGTAATGTGAGGGACAATATTGAGGTGATAGGGTCAATACTGAGATGATGTAGGCAATGTGAGGGACAATATTGAGATGATAGAGGCAATATTGAGATGATGTAGGCAATGTGAGGGGATATGGACATGATGGGGCAATGTGAGGGCAATATAGAGATGATGGGGGCAATGTGAGGGGATGGGGCAATGTGAGAGCAATATAGAGATGACGGGGCGATGTGAGGGGCAATATGGATATGATGGGGCAATGTGAGGGGCAATATTGAGGTGATGGGGCAATGTGAGGGGCAATATTGAGATGATGGGGCAATGTGAGGGGCAATATGGACATGATGGGGAAATGTGAGGGGCAATATTGAGATGATGGGGCAATGTGAGGAGCAATATGGACATGATGGGGACAATGTGCGGAGACATGGACATGATGGGAGCAATATGAGTGCAATATAGAGATGATGGAGGGCAAGTTGGAGCTGATGGGGGGCAATATGGAGCTGATGAGCATTGTGGAGGTGTCCAGTGGAGCTGGCAAATCAGGGGGGAAACTGCTTCAGAATTCTGTGCCTACAGGCTCCTGAGATGTAAATCCAGCCCTGGGCCCAGTTGCAGTTACTACCCCTGTTATTATGCCACTGCTTCAAAATCATCTGTTATATTGGGCATTCTTTATTTATATCTATAGTTTGAGATTCTTAGCATTATTTATTCGTTTATACAAATTAGCTAGTGCTTCCTGGTATCAAGTGGCAGATTGGAGGGAGGGTGGAATGTTAGTATCTGTCGGTAAGAAGTGGCAGTTGGGAGTGAGAGTGGAATGTTAGCATCTGAAATACCAGGCTGTGCTGGCCAGTACTACTTAATTATGAGTAAGTACTATCTATATGTGCGAAACGTGTGAGACTGTGTGTCTTTGGTGTTCATGGTTCCCAATAAAAAAGTGCAGAGGATTCATCTTTTCTACTTAATTAGAATACAATGAAACCTAAATATCAAAGCAAATAAGCAAATATCTCCTAAACTATTGTTTTACATAAGATGATTAACATAAATATAGATGACATTGAAAGCTCTGTCAGAATCACCTACATTATAATAAAGTGTAAGTTCCACTTTAAATTATACTGACACATAAATCCTATTAATTATATTTTGACAAAAATCCATGATTTTTAAAAACAAGCTATTATTAGAGCTTTTTTTATGTACTAAAGACATATTTCCGTGTGCTTTAAGTGACATTACAGATCATAATACAGTGACAGTTAATAAACCTGCAGCAACCTTGGTCTCCACAAAAGAGAAGTGAAGCTCCATCAGTAAGGCTCAGTTTACCATACAGTGCAGGAGATGGCAATCTGTGCCTCTCCAGCTGTTTTGTATATAAGCCCTATCTTTCTCAGCCAGAGATTGGCTGTTTGGGAATGATGACAGTTGTAGTCTCCAATAGCTGGGGAGCCAGATATTACCTGCTCCTGTTCTAGTTTACAGAACTCTGTGACATCAGAACCTATGTGCTCAGATGGAACTTTAGCTTAACTGTAGGGCCACTGTGAATCAGTTTATGGGCAGCTCTCAGATAATTTCAAACACTTCTGAGAATTACATACTGGTGGAAAGCCATGGCTTCATCAGGGCACTCAGGAGAAACTGGAAGATTTCGGTTTATGCTCTTTATCTTGATTCTGGTGCAAAACCCAGAGATTGGAGAAACTAACAGTTTGATTAAGCAGAATGGGATCAACTCCCAGATGGATTTGATAGTTCATCCGAATCCTAAATATGACACAGAAATCCCTTTTTTTTACCCTATTCTGTGCATTTCCTTGATTCTTGCTACTATGATTGGCAAACTTGGAAGGAAAGAGGGACGCAAGGAGAAGGCACGATCCTATGCCAACTGGTACAAAGCCTTAAAAATCCGAAAGTCCAACAACAGCCCAAACAAAGACACAAACAGCTGCAAGTCAAACAGCAGCCACTGCAAAGCTGCGAAACACTGTAAATCCAACAGCAGCCCCTACAAAGCATCACAGAGTTGCAAATCTAATAGCAGCCTCTACAAAGACATAGGAAGATTTTGGTGGATGCTTGTGGTTTTGATTCTAATGGAAAAAACAGAAATTGGAGAGACTAGAGGTCTCATGAAGCAGGATAGAATCAACCCCCAGATGGTTCATCCAGAGCCTAAATATGGCACAGAAATAATTTTGTACCCTGCTCTGTGCATTGCAGTGATTTTTGCTGCTGTGATTAGCAGACTTGGAAGGAAAGAGGGACATCACAAGAAAGCACGATCCTACTCCAACTGGTACAAAGCCTTAAAAATCCGCAAATCAAACAGCAGCTCATGCAAGAACGCAAAAATTTGCAAGCACAACAGCAGCTGTCGCAAAGCTGCAAAACACTGCAAGACCAATAGCAGCCCGCACAAAGCCTCAAAAAGCTGCAAGTACAACAGCAGCCTCTGCAAAGACATTGGTAGATTCTGGTGGATGATCTTGGTTTTGATTCTACTACAAACTCCACAGATTGTAGAGACTAAAAGTCTCATGTAGCAGAATGGGATCAACCCCCATATGGAACAGGTGGTTAGTCCAGATCGTCCACAACATCACCCCCTACCGAGAAACCTACTGTAACATCAAAGCAATAAAGATCATGAAATGTAAAATATTGGACTAGTCATTAATTCTCAAAGTGATGTCTATGCTTCTGACAATTGACAATCAATAATATTTAACCCATTCAGTAGCACTCAAAGGATTAAAAGTGTAAGCTTTTGATGCATTTAAGTGTTATATACTGAGACAATAATGTAGAAACTAATTTCTAATAGAAATACATTTTTTCTTTTTTTTAAGATATTGAAGCACAAAGGGGAAATGTGGATAAACAAAGTTAAAACAAGTATAAAAGGACACTAACAACTATAAGTAAAACTGGGTTATATAATATGAAATATCCAGGCACATCTATAATATTTAGGATTTTTTATATTAGAGCCATAAAATTTCATCCTAAACTTGCATTTGTAATTCATGTTTAGACTATCCTATATATAGACAGTATGAATAAGTGATTGCGCAGAGATAATACTGTTCCTGTATTGAGATTATCCCTGTTGTTCTAGTCAGAAAGGCTGTCCCATTTCCTCAGCCCATTTACATACACAGAACATTATCACTTCTATGAAGATTGCTATGTTAATGGGAAACCTGGGGACTTGGAAAATGCAGGAATTGGAGCCCCCACAGAACATGTATAACAGTAGATTTTAGGCCTCAGAAAATAAATAGAGAGTTTTTACAGATAATAGCATGAAAAACATGGGAATTTAAGTGTGTATAACCCCAGTACATTTTTAGAAGATAGCATTCCTTTAACCAGTTGAGAGCCAGAGGGGAATTCAATGCACTGACCTCTGGCACTCAAAGGGTTTAGGCAAGATCTTGTTGTTACTGGTGCTAGTGGCAGTGGGTGCTACACCTATTAAAGGGGAACATTACACCTGTGCACATGCAGGGCCGATTGTAAGGTTTGTGGGGTCAGGTGCAAGACAAATTGCGTGGCCACTTTTTTTAAATGCAAAAAAATAAATAAAAGACAAGCCCCCCCCCCCAAAAAAAAAGTACTTAAGAAGTCCAATTGTGGAGTGTACAAACTGCACCAAGGGAGGGGGTGGAGGTAAAAATTCTATAATTCCCTATAGGGTTTTAACTCCTTGAATGCTAGAAGTCTCCAACACCTTGCAAAGCAATACACTGGGGACCTCACAAGCATTCAAAAGGTTAAAATCTTTAACTCTATGTAATGTATCTTCCCCACCCTCATGGTGCATTTGGTTAGCTCCAGAATTGCTCCTCTTTACCTTGATGAATAAGCCTTGTGTAAAAAGGCACAGTGGCGCTATTCTTTAGCAAACCAAGTTCATTATAGGGGAATTCTACCCCTGAACCCCTTTCAATTAGGCTTTTAACAATTTGAAACACTGTGTGAAGCTAAGTGTGTGAATAGGCCTCGCCTGCAGGGGGTGGGGTCAAAATAAATGAATTTAACCCTTTATGTGCCAGAGAGGTATCTAATGCATTGCAACTCATTGGATACCTTTCTGGCACTCAAAGGGTTAAAGGATAGGGAAAGATGATACTCCATCAAATACAGTTCACCCTTTGAGTTCTGAAGAGGTATGTATGATATCCAGTACATTGATACCACAGAGCTTGTAATCCAAATTAGGGAGCCACAAGTGATACAACAACATTTACACAATTGAAATAATGGAGCCACAAATTATAATACAGAGCTGACAGAATAGAGCTACATTACCAATACCACTACCACAGAGCTTACCACAGTAGCCGTAGAATCATCACACATATTGCACCCCTTTTTGCTGAATAGCAGCGGGCAATTTCAAGAAAATCTATGCAGCAGTGCTTTTAGGAATCCATCCTGTGGAACTTTTGGAGTAAATTAGGATCCCTTGTAACATCAGTTGGTTCAATAAATATTTAAATTTATGGGAGATTAAAGTAGCATATGAGATTGTGCTAACATGTTGCCAAAGATGCCCACAGATGAAATGTTGAACAGTTAGATCAGAGTTGGGAGACCTATGGCTTATCCAGCTGTTGTTGAACTACAACTCTTGCATTCTCTGCTGGCCTATGGCTGGCTGAGGATGATGGGAGCTGTAGTTCAACAACAGCCAGAGAGTTACAGCTTGTTCACCTCTGAATTAGCTTAATAAAGTTGGGTCAGTTGAAAAATGAAAGCACTTCATCCCTTTAGATTTAGTTAATGTTTATGTGTCCTTTTTAATGTCTGTAATGAGAATTTCAATTGCTGTAGTTTAAAATCAAATGGATAAATTACCTAGAATAGCCATATAAGACAATGTGATGATTCTAAATCTGTACCTGTGTGACAGACGTTATCATTAATGCAAACAACCAATCTGATTGCGCTACTGTAAGATTTGTAGATGAAAGTGTAACGAGGGTGGTAAGGCTCTGCTTAAACAGCAAAACCAAGCTTTTAGTTAAGCTCCAAGGGGGCTAAGTTCCACCTGCCAATTCTACATGTACTGTGGTTTTATTCATTGTATTCAAATTCCTGTGATTATTTTTTTAATGTGCAGAACACATTGGCCTCACTGACCTAATAAAGGGAAACAAATGTTTCAAATTCACACCTGTTTTCGCCCTTTTTTCATACTACCTACTATATTTATACTTTTCAAATGCTGAAGACACTTCTCCAGTAAATTAGTGAGCAATGCGTGGGAGATATCTCTAGTATCTAAATCAGAAGTGGGCAGCTTGAGACCATCCAGCTTCTGCCAGAGTACAATTTCCATCGGCTGGCGGGGGTTGATGGGATTTGTAGTCAGGATGCAGCTGGAAGGCTTTACATTGCTTACTACTGATATATACACATATCCTATATAATAATTTGCTAGGATGTTTGTCAGAAGCCGTCATGCGCAGTAGAGACTGCCCGAACGCACAGAATGCTGAGAGTTCTGTGCTGTGAGCATTCTGTGCTTTCAGGCAGTCTCTACAGTGCATGAGCGCGTCGGCAGCAGGACGCAGAACAGGACCGACTTCTTAACCCCTTGGACCTTGGCCCATGTACACGGGCTTTTACACTAGTATATATATATATGTATATATGTATGTGCCCAGGTGCACTTCCCTAAAAGAAATGAATAACACGCAGAAGGAGGAGGGCAGCACCAGTGGGTCTTTTTAGGCAAATACTTATTGAGCAAAAAAATAGCAATAGGTCTGGTCGATGTTTCATTCCTGAGTCTTGATAAAGCTTCGCTGAGGACAGAAACGTCGACCAGACCTATTGTTATTATTTCCTCAATAAATATTTTTCTATTAAAAACCCACTGGTGCTGTCCTTCTCCTCCTGTGTTATATATATATATATATATATATATATATATATATATATACATATACTTATGCAAATGAGTGTCAGAAAATGTCTGTGTTGTATCCTGGACATCTGTACCTTTGCTGTGCAATGCGTTGCACACATCTCTACTCTTAAGCTAATGAGCATCAATTTTGTGAGGTCCTCATTAAATTAATGACATGGGTCAAGTATAAACCAAACAAATCAAGAGCCTTTGATAACTTTTAGCTGTAAAACGTAACAGTGTGCACACTTTCACAAAATGACACAACGTGTATATTTTGAACACAGCATATCCCTATTAGTATTTATTTAGAGCACTTTGTGCATGTATGGTGCTACATAAATAAAGATACACACATATAGCACATATCCCCTTAACCCTATGAGTGCCAGGGAGGTATCCAACTCATTGTGTTGCAATGCGTTCAATACCTCCCTGACCCTTAAAGGGTTAAAGGAGCACTAATGATAAAATATCATATTAGAAAAATTGCACTAAGATCTCCAAAGTTGAAGAAATCTTAGAGCATAGGCGCTATAGAATAACATAGGAATTGGAGAAGTGATAAACTGGAAAAGTCATCTCCACTTTATCACTGCTTAGCGAATCTCCCCCATTGTGTGCACATCCCTGTCTCCAGCCTCAAAACACATTCCTATATCACAAAATGGAACCAAGTTTACCGGAAAACTCATCCATTCCTTCCCCCGTGTTCCCTGGAGGGGAATGACACTAGACTTATATCTGGAAGGAATACATCTCACACCAGCTCCTTTTTTGGCATAGAAGGGTAAAGAAGTTCCTCATAAGATTAGTAATAACAGGCTGTAAACAATCTCCAGTACTCAGTGGAAAAAAAGTATATTTTTTTTATAATACACTATTAGAACAATAAAATAACCACCTTGACGTGTTTCCTGGTCGTTATCTGACCATTTCATCAGGAGAAAGTTACAACAAATATGTCTCCACTAATTTTTAAAATCAGGACAACCAATAAAAGTGCACTTGGTAACTAAATCCAATTTCTTTACAGGGTCACACAAATTATATTAAATACAAGTAAAACGTGAAAATTGTATCTTCTGTATTTGACAATGATGTCGTAATATTCAGAGTGATACATTCTCATGCAAAAGGCAATGTTAAGCCCATATTCTTCGTCTGATCAAAGGTAAATAAAACCTAGACAATAAAGTACAGCAATTTGCTCTGGTAAGCATCTCATATACCTCCACCCTACTAAGAGTCAAAAAGGTCCCAGAACACCCCTTAAATTATATATGGTTGCATGGAGTATCCATAATTTGCTTCACTACCCAAGTAAACCTTATATGCAATCATATATACTTAATACATGCCCACACAAACATCATGTTTAAGCACACACAACCAATCCACACCCAAATACCTGTTACAGCTTACCTTGACTTCAGCATCATCTGCAGGCACAAGGCTTCAAGCATGCTGCAGGCCTCTGTTTTATCTGTTTGCTTCCTTTAGTCTCCTCCTACCAACTTCCTATTTCCTCCCTCTGAGCTGCTCCTCCTACTTCCTGTGGAGGGGTTTAAAGGGCAGACTGAGGCCTGACTCAGTTGCCCTTGCGTTGTTGTTCATAGCAGTTCTGTTGCCTTGGGCATCCGTGTATGACCTGGCTAGTCTTCCATCCATTCTAGTGTTGACCTGTGGCTCTGTCTGACTATTCTTTTGCCTAACCCCTAATAGTGGACATCCAATCTGGTGCAGACTTGTGGCTCTGGCTGACTACCTGAACTGTGTATGACCCAGCTTGTCTGACTATCACCTCTGTTGCTGACTTGTGGCTCTGTCTGACTATTCTTTTGTCTTTTCCCCTGGTGATCAGACACCCAATCTAGTGCGGGCCTGGGGCTCTGGTAGACTTGCATAGCTGACTGCAGACGTGAGTCAGTTTTCACCTTACTTCTACTGACTGCAGGCGTGAGTCAGTATTCTCTCCTACTGACTGCAGGCGTGAGTCAGTATTCACCCTTACTGGCTCCAGGTGTCAGTCAATGATATTTCCTTCTGACTGCAGGCTGAGTCAGACCTCATTTCTCGTTGGATCAAGATCCTGGGTTCCAGTTCAAGTTCCTGTTCTTGGTTAAAGCTGAGACTTCCAGTGGCTAAGGCCTAGTCTCCAGCACAGTGGTTTAGCATTGCAACCTATTATTTCTGATAGCAGGCTTGCTGGCTATTACCCTGTACTTATTCTTATTGTATCTATTGTATATATCCTCTTTATGTCATTTGCTAATAAATTGCATTAACTAACCTTACTGACTCCTGAACTTCTCTGGGTAACCACGACAATACCATACTTCGGATACCTCATTTTTACATACAAACATTCACTGTCATTTAGTTTTTTAACCAGGTACTGTTCTGCGCATTAACACAAAAGAATTTCTTTAGGAACAATTTTTAAATTTTAGTTATCTTTAATTCTAAAGGTTATGATATTTAAATGCATTGGATAGGACTTGCTTGAAATGGGGTACACTGGCGTAGTAAGTAAGCTTAAACATTCTTTGTCCAAATTATGCTACAAAACCCTCATTTGTTTGAAATACATTAACACATAGGTATAATATATATACTTTACATAGGGTTCACAATTGTGGGTAATCTGTATGAAGTAGCACAGGACTGTTTCTGGATTTTCCTTTAGGTTTTTTTCCTAATTTGATGACTCGCAGAATCTCCTCATTCCTTTCTGCTTTCCATATCTTATTTGCTAGGCATCTTATTTCATTTATATTATACATATGTACAGTACTGTGCAAAAGTCTTAGGTAGGTGTGAAAAAATGCTGTAAAGTAAGAATGCTTTCAACAGTAGACAGGCTAATAGTTTATATATATCAATTAACAAAATTGTATGGAGTGAACAGAAGAAATATCTAAAGTAAATCAATATTTGGTGTGGCCACCCTTTGCCTTCAAAACTGCATAAATTCTTCTAAATACACTTACACAAAGTTAGGTATTTTGTGGTCATATAGTAAGGTATATAATTAAACAGTTATACCAAACAGGTGCTAATTATCATCAGTTTAATATGTGGGTTGAAACACAATCATTAACTGAAACAGAAACAGCTGTGTAGGAGGAATAAAACTGGGCGAGGAACAGACAAAAACGCAGCTAACAAGGTGAGGTTGCTGAAGAGAGTTTTATGTCAAAAGTCACACATTATGGCAAGATTGAGCACAGCAACAAGACACAAGGTCGTTATACTGCACAAGCAAGGTCTCTCCCAGGCAGAAATTTGAAGGCAGACAGGGGTTTCCAGATATGCTGTCCAAGCTCTTTTTAAGAAGCACAAAGAAACAGGCAACATTGAGAACCATAGACGCAGTGGTCAGCAAAGGAAAATTAGTGCATCATGCTTACTTCCCTTCGCAATTGAAAGATGTCCAGCAGTGCCACCAGCTCAGAATTGGCACAAAATAGTGGAATCCTGGTACACCCATCTACTGTCTGGAGAAGTTTGGTCAGAAGTGGTCTTCATGGAAGATCTGCAGACAAAAAGCCATACCTCTGATGTGGAAACAAGGCCAAGCGATTCAACTATGCACGAAAACACAGGAACTGGGGTGCAGACACATGGCAACAGGTGCTCTGAACTGAGTCAAAAATTTTAATATTTGGCTGTAGCATAAGGCAGTTTGTCTGCCAAAGGCTGGAGAGCAGTACAAGAATGAGTGTCTGCCAGAAAAAGTGAACATGTTGGAGGTTCATTGCAAGCTTGGGGCTGTATTTCTGCAAATGGAGTTGGGGATTTGGTCAGAATTAATCGTCTCCTCAGATACGTATCCATCATGCAATACCATCAGGGAGGCATTTGATTGGCTCCAAATTTATTCTGCAGCAATGTCCCCAGACATACAGCCAAATAACTATCTTCAACGTAAAAAAAGAACAAGAAGTCCTGGAAGTGATAGTATGGCACCCCACAGAGCTCTGATCTCAACATCATCAAGTCTGTCTGGAATTACATGAAGAGAGAGAAACAACTGAGGCTGCCTAAATCCACAGAAGAACTGTGGTTAGTTCTTCAAGATGCTTGGAACAACCTACCTGCCAAGATCCATAACAAACTGTGTGCTAGTGTACCTATCATGGTGCCTGTGATCCTAGCGGCAGGGCGACATTGTTACTTTCGGGTTTTCCCTTGCACAATTCTTATTGGCTATTGGGCTCTGGCTCCTCCCAGGGTTAGCCTTTTTAAACTCTCTCCAGGGCCGGATTTGCAATAAGGCAGAGTAGGCACCTGCCTATAGGCACATCCCACAGAGGGGCGCCTGTCATTGGGATAGTTTTTGGCTTCCTTTTTTTATTCTTTATTAGCCTCGCCAGTCACCCCTGCCCACCCCCGCTTTGCACCCGCAACAACATGGAGAAGAGAGGTCTGCACTGAAGACCTGTAGCTACTGACCTCCCTCGTTGCCATCGGCTCTTTAGTAATAATGCAGAGCGCTGGGAGATGACATCATCTCTCAGCGCTCTGCATTACAGACTGCGCAGGAGCTCCAGCTGTATGCCAAAGGAGGCACAGACCTCTCCTCTCCAGCAAGGTAGGAAACAGGGGAGCAATATGGAGAAGATGGGGGCAATGTGAGGGACAATATGGACATGATGGGGCAATATTGAGATGATGGGGGCAATGTGAGGGACAATATTGAGGTAATAGGGTCAATACTGAGATGATGTGGGCAATGTGAGGGGCAATATTTAGATGATGGAGGCAATGTGAGGGGATATGGACATGATGGGGCAATGTGAGGTCAATATAGAGATGATTAGGGCAATGTGAGGGGATAGGGCCATGATAGGGCAATGTGAGGGAAATATGGATATGATGGGTATCACGGTGCCCGTGATTGCTGCAGTTCCTTGTCTGTCACCAGTAGGGGGCTGCTATTAGCTGTCTGCAGATAGCCAGCCTCTTATTGCCTATTTAAACCTGGATTGGGCACCCTTTGAGTGCCCTTTCGTGTTGTTTCTGACCTTCTTGCTATCACTATGCCAGTGATAGCTGGGCCTCTGTTCCAGTGTTCCTCAGTTCCTGTTCTCATGTGTTCCTGAGTTCCTGATCTCTACTGTTCCAGTGTTTCCTGCATGCTGAGTAATTCCAGTCCTGGTTCCGGCCTAGTCTCTGGTGTTGCAGTTCCTGCTGAACTACTTCTCTGCGGTTTCCTGACCTGACTGATCGTTGCTGGTTCCTGTCATCGCATCGCCTGTCTCCTGTATCCTGGCGACCTCCTGCCTGGTCGCATCGGCGACATTGCTTGTTACTCCAGTGTGTGGTCACTGGTTTGCTCCACAGCCTATCGGCTATAAAATTCTGTGTTGGTCCCAGCGTTCGGACGCTGGTTTGCTCCAAAGCCTTGCGGCTAGACAAACTCGCTTGTTACACCAGTGTGCGGTCACTGGTTTGCTCCAAAGCCTATCGGCTATACAATCCTGTGTTGGTCCCAGCGTGCGGACGCTGGTTTGCTCCAAAGCCTTGCGGCTAGACAAAACTCGCTTGTTACACCAGTGTGCGGTCACTGGTTTGCTCCAAAGCCTATCGGCTATACAATCCTGTGTTGGTCCCAGCGTGCGGATGCTGGTTTGCTCCTAAGCCTTGCGGCTATACAAACTTGCTTGTTATACCAGTGTGCGGTCACTGGTTTGCTCCAAAGCCTATCGGCTATACAATCCTGTGTTGGTCCCAGCATGCGGACGCTGGTTTGCTCCAAAGCCTTGCGGCTAGACAAAACTCGCTTGTTACACCAGTGTGCGGTCACTGGTTTGCTCCAAAGCCTATCGGCTATACAATCCTGTGTTGGTCCCAGCGTGCGGATGCTGGTTTGCTCCTAAGCCTTGCGGCTATACAAACTTGCTTGTTATACCAGTGTGCAGTCACTGGTTTGCTCCAAAGCCTATCGGCTATACAATCCTGTGTTCGTCCCAGCGTGCGGACGCTGGTTTGCTCCTAAGCCTTGCGGCTATACAAACTTGCTTGTTATACCAGTGTGCGGTCACTGGTTTGCTCCAAAGCCTATCGGCTATACAATCCTGTGTTGGTCCCAGCGTGCGGACGCTGGTTTGCTCCAAAGCCTTGCGGCTAGACAAAACTCGCTTGTTACACCAGTATGCGGTCACTGGTTTGCTCCAAAGCCTATCGGCTATACAATCCTGTGTTGGTCCCAGCGTGCGGACGCTGGTTTGCTCCAAAGCCTTGCAGTTATTCAAACTCGCTTGTTACACCAGTGTGCGGTCACTGGTTTGCTCCAAAGCCTATTGGCTATACAATCCTGTGTTGGTCCCAGCGTGCGGACACTGGTTTGCTCCAAAGCCTTGTGGCTAGACAAAACTTGCTTGTTACACCAGTGTGCGGTCACTGGTTTGCTCCAAAGCCTATCGGCTATACAAGTCAGTATTGGTCCCAGCGTGCGGACGCTGGTTTGCTCCAAAGTCTTGTGGCTTTACGATTCCCCTGTTGGTCTCAGTGTGTGTACACTGGGTTGCTTACGATCCTGTCAATTTGCCATTACCATCTGACTGCTGCTACTATCTTTGGGCTGTCCTGCCCGGTATTGGTAAGGCCGGTAGAACCTTTTGCCACATTCCATCTGAGGTTGCCTTACCCGGTATTGGCAGGACCGGTAGAGCCTACATTGAATCTTTTGAGGCTGCCTTGCCCGGTAATTTGGTAAGGCCGGTAGAACCGTTATGCTATTCCATCTGCAGGTTGCCTTACCCGGTATTGGCAAGGCCGGTAGAGCCTAACATTCTGCTACTTCAGACTGTCCTGTCCGGTATATTGACAGGACCGGTAGAGTCTGCCTTCTGTCTTGTTATATTCTGTATATCTCTGTATGTATGTGTATGCCATCATACGTTATCAATTTATTATTTCAATAAAATTGATTTTTACCTAAAACTTGTGTCTGAGAGTCATAATAAACCGTGACAATGGGGCAATGTGAGGGGCAATATTGAGGTGATAGGGCAATGTGAGGGGCAATATTGAGATGATGGGGCAATGTAAGGGGCAATATGGACATGATGGGGAAATGTGAGGGGCAATATTGAGATGATGGGGCAATGTGAGGAGCAATATGGACATGATGAGGCAATGTGAGGAGATATGGACATGATGGGAGCAATGTGAGTGCAATATAGAGTTGATGGAGGGCAAGTTGGAGCTGATGGGGGGCAATATGGAGCTGATGGGGGGCAATATGGAGCTGATGAGCATTATGGAGGTGTCCAGTGGAGTTGGCAAATCAGGGGGGGGCTTCAGAATTCTGTGCCTACAGGCTCCTGAGATGTAAATCCAGCCCTGAGCAAAGGAGCTTTACCCAAAATAACCCAAAACATTTTGTGACTGAGAAGAGACAGGAGGCTATGCTCCAAGTTTATTTCTGCTGGCTATTTTCTATGTTAAGGGAGTCTGGGGTGTGTGAAGGGAGAAAAGGAGATTTACCTCAAATAGCCCAAAATTTTGTGTGACTCAGAAGAAAACACATTCATCTATGATCCAAGTTTCTTTCTGTTGGCAGTATTTTGTATTTGGGGAGTGTGAAGGGAAGAAGCAGTCGCATGAGGAGTGTTTTCCTTTGATGCTGAGAGGGACAGCCCTGGTCCAAAATGTTATCAAAAATGTTGGAAATTCGGCGACGACTACACCCGCCAGCAATACTCTCTCTCCATCCTTTTCTTCCCTCTCTAGTCCAATTAGCTTCTTCGTTTCATGATGAGGGTTTGTTACGGTTTTATTGACACTGAGACACAGTAGGTGAGATAAAACACAGTTTTATTGAACAGGCTCAGAGAAGATAAACCTCACTGGTCCAGCAGTAAATGTAAACAGTACTGACACAGGACAGGTTATAGCAAGATATATACCCACACGGGTCCAGTATATGTACAATACAGAATTAACAATATACTGACACAGGTCAGGCAACGCTCGTGTGAAACTCAAACCAAGGCAGCAAGGAATGGGTTATTATTAGGCTAGGAATGCTGACAGGCCCTAATAGTGCGAGGCCCTTAAGACTCCCACTCTGCAGGGAGTGCTTAAATAGCGAGAAACACCCAGTAGACAACGGAGGTCCAGGATCAACTTTAGGACTTCCTTAGCAGTAATGGAGGACTGAGACAGTATGCCCGGGAGGGCACCCAACTGAGACTGCACGGTAGAATAACCGGTGATATAGTGGCACCTTCCCCGAAGGGGTTGACAAACACTAAGACCGGTAACGACTGCCTGATGTAAGCTCAGCCTGAGGTGCCCAAAGTAACCCCAACCTCAGCTATAGGCAGGAAGGAGGGTCAAGCGTACTGTGGTACACTGATGGGAAGACACCGGAATGTCGGCCACACGACAATGACCGAACCGAGACTAGACTGCAGAAGTGGCACTAAGCCACAATGGAATTGTCCGGAGAAAGAAACCTGGAGGAGAACCCCAAACCGAGGACCGGAATGGGACCACAGGCAGCAGCGATATACAGGAGTAGTAGCCCCACCGGGCCGGTACACAGAGCAGGAACGTCAGCCAATCCGAGTCGGTACACAGAGCAGGAACGTCAGCCGGTCCGGGTCTGTACACAGAGCAGGAACATCAGCCAATCCGAGTCGGTACACAGAGCAGGAACGTCAGCCGGGCCGGGTCTGTACACTGAGCAGGAACGGATACAGCAGAGTAGTCAGGCAGTCGGAATCGGTACACAGGCAGGAACAAATACAGCAGAGTAGTCAGGCAGTCCGGGTCGGTACACAGAGATCACACTAAAACTGGAACAAGCGCTGGTAACGGACACACCACAAAAGGGCACTGGAGAAGTGACAAGGCCCAGTATTTAAGGACAAATACTGGGTGGGACCAAGTCACTACAGCCAATAAGCGTCAGCAGCAGACAGAGACTGACAGAATGTCGCCAGCATAGCACGGGCACCGTGATAGGGTTGGACTTATGACACGTCAGACACCCAGACAGCCTGCATTTCCTGTTAGTCCTTTGTTGGAGCTCAAAGAGAGAAGAAGGAGATAGAGAGTGTCCAGTTGTTGTGTGTCACGGGGTGACTTAGGAATAACGACACTGACAAGTACAGATATAGTAAAATAATATCTTTATTGAGAAATAGAACAAAATAAAATAAATAGCACTTCCCCAACCCTCACAGGACCAGGTATAAGGCTAGTGCCTGAGCACTTCCTTAACCCTTACTAGCCAGGTATGGAGACAGCACAGGATCACCGGACTGTAAGGCGGCAAATACCATTCTGACTGAATACATATATACTAGTAGCAAGGATGGTAGTAGCTACTAGTACAGGAGCATCTGTGAAGCCCCTATGAACCTAGTATGCTAGGGTGGTTCAGCTCAGAGAAGGATTTCCCTTGAATGCTAGGGTAAACCAACAGGCAGAGGTGACTGAGTATCCCTAGAATGCTAGGGTAACAGAACAGGCAGTGGTGACTGAAAATCCCTCGAACGCTAGGGTAATGGAACAGGCAGTGGTGAATGAGAATCCCTAGAACGCTAGGGTAACGGAACAGGCAGTGGTAACTGAGAACCCCTAGAATGCTAGGGTAAGCCAAAAAGCAACAGTGACTGAGAATAGCTGGAACACTAGGGTACCCAATGGCACAGAATGGAACGACAGACAGCAGGAATGCCAGTGCAGGGACTGATGCAGACTGAGCACCACTTGACCGGAGGAAACAAGAGAGCACAGAGAACGCAAGCGGAGACAGTAGGCCACAGGTATAGAATGATAGATAGTCAGCCGGAGCAGGGGTCAACATGGAGCGGGTAGTTAGCCAAAGCCAGGAGTCAGACCGGACAGGGTAGTCAGCTAAAGCCAGGAGTCAGACCGGAGAGGGTAGTCAGCCAGAGCCAGGAGCCAGACCGGAGCGGTTAGTCAGACGGAGCCAAAGGTCAGACCAGAGTGGGTAGTCAGACGGAGCCAATGGTCAGACCGGAATGGAAGGCATCTAGTCAGAGATCAAACGGAGCCGAAGTCAAAACATAGCCAGGAGTCATACACAGAAATGGAGCATCGGAATCACAAGACCTATATCGCACAGGTACACCATGAAAGAGCAAAGGAGTAAAGGCAGGCTGAGGCCTATAAGGCCTAGCAGGTAGGCGGAGACTCAATCTGACAATTAAAAGCGGCCTATAAGAATAGCGAATATGCCTCAGTGCGACAACCAGGAAGGAATGCAATATCGCCTGCAAGCACAGTATCGCTGGAGGCAATCACTGGCACCATAATATTGTGTAAGCAGGCAGGTACCATAAGGCTTAGGTAGTCAGCCAGCATTAGTGCCTTATTGCCACTGCAAGGGAGAGTCATTTGTTCCTGTGCAAAAAAATAGTAAAAATATGAGGAATTTGTTTTAATAGTTTTCAGAGTGACACAGCCAGTCTCACAGTTGTGTAGGCAGGCAGGGTGCCTTATTGCCACTGCAAGGGAGAGTCATTTGTTCCTGTGCAAAATATTAAAAATATGAGGAATTTGTTTTAATAGTTTTCAGAGTGACACAGCCAGTCTCACAGTTGGGTAGGGAGGCACGTAGGCCTAGCACCTTATTGCCACTGCAAGGGAGAGTAATTTTTTAAAGCATTTTAAATTCAAGTAATATTTTGGACTGTTGTCGAGTTTTGTCCGAGTTGAACAGGTCTGGTCCAAAATGCAGATCCTCCGAATGAAAAAAAAAATTAGTCCAAAATCTAATTTTACCGAAAATTTTGTTGTGCACAAGTCTAGAAAAGAAGGGGCAGTAGAGGAGAGCAGTGACAGAAGTATGTGTAGGAGTAGAATCTGCCCTAGGTAATTATGCCAAAACACACATTGCACTTATGCACATAGAAATGTGTTAATGTTTTGTGTTCTTAAATGTATCACTGTAGTGAGGATGCTAGAGACTGTTTAGTCTGTTGTGTATGCTTTAATTCCTTATAAGGAAGTATAGATCAGTGTTTCTCCACTCCTGTCCTCAGGACCCACTAACAGGCCATGACTTAGGGATTTCTCTGCTAGAGCACAGGTGTGGTGATCAGAGGCTCATTCACATTGATTAACTCACCTGTGCTCTAACAAGGAAATCATCAAATCCTGGCCTGTTAGTGGGTCCTGAGGACAGGAGTTGAGAAACACTGGTTGATTGAAAAATCTCGTTTGAACCTGAATCCTCATAACTGGAAATATTTATGTATATGTAAAATTAATATGTTTATATATACATATGTATTTCTCTGGGTTACATTAGTTAAAACCTGTAACACTATTAACAGGTCTATTTTTGAAAGCATTCTTACTTTTCGGCATATTTTCACACCTGCCTAAGACTTGGCACAGTATTGTATGTTTTGTTCCTTTCTTGTTCTTGTATATTTCTGTTGCTGTTTCAGTAGGGGAGGAGTTTGGTACGAGTGCTTGAGTCCCGAAGGTAGCAGATATTGTTTTCCTGCATGCACCACAGCAAGAAAGAAGTGGGGCCTGCAAGTTCCTATTCTGTAGTAGTTCCTGAGTCAAGCAACAAGCTGAGATTCTTTCATCTGGTGGAGCAGTACATAATAATGAGGCAGCTGGCATGATGCCGGACCATTGACACCGAACTGAATAGGAGCAAGAACAGTAATAAACTGAATAGATAGTTACTACTTCAAAGAAACCTTGGTCTCTGCTTGTGAGTTGTTTCATCAAAGAGATTCAGCAACTTCCCAGCACCACACACCTCACAAATGTAAGCTTCTGACAGTTTAACATTCAAATGTAACCGCTTTGTTGTATCTTAAAGATACTGTATAGAAAAGCTAAATTGGTTTTTATTTCTGTTTCTATCTGAGTAAGAATGTGTAACTTGGTTTTGCCAATGCTATCCAGAACACATGTATTATCTATTTATATAGCACCAACTCATTCCGCAGTGCTGTACAATAGGGAATAGACATACAGAGATATTAAATAGTATAAATGTAAAAGGGTCAGAATGAGAGAAATCTCAAAGTACTTGTGCCTCCTCAATGTATTTTTTCCTTCATTACTTCTTTGATATATTAACTATACAATTTAGGAGTCCCATGAAAACTCCAAAATGCTTGTTAGGGGTACCTTGAGCAAAAAATTGAGACCCACTGACATGGTCTTCTTGTTCATATGAGCTTTGCAGCTTGGTATAGCGAGTTTGTAAGAGCAGCTCTTTGAAGTTATTGGGTCATCTGTGTCTGGGTCAGTCTAAGGAGCCTTCCTTGCTGTGGCCTAGAGGGTGAACACATTAACATTCTGTCATTCAGGGACACTGCAGAGAGGAGAGCAGCAGAGTACTTGTCCTCTGCTCTAGTGCAGCTATGTGGGAGGGGTCACTATATATCACTGGACATCAGTGAGTAACTTGCTCTATCTGGCACACCACAAGTTTCTAAACACTAGAAGGAGAACTGCCCATTTACTTCTGTGACAGAAAGTGGTGCCTGGGATGGGCTACAAGAAAGTGTATATATTATGCCCATAGCCTTAAACTAGCATTACACTACAACAGAATTGTACTGCAGCTCCTGTTTGATGTCCGGATCAATGCTCAGCTCTCTCTCTAGTGTTTATAGCTCTGTCTGGAAACCATTTTCTTGTAGCCCAGCAGAGGCATCAGCTTATGTCACAGTAATCTCCTTCTGGTGTTTAGAACTCTGTGCTCTGGAATCTTCATTCTGGGACTTTGTATTGTAGCCGAAGGTGGATGTCTGGGACGTGAGACACATTAAAAATCCAGGACATGTGGTCACCCTAGTGGCCTACATAAATGGGATCCCACTCACTAGCTGTTCTGGTGGAGAATCTGCTTTTCATCTAATTATGAACACAGACACCTGTTGTTTTCTACTGTTATTTTGTCATTGTTACAGTCTTACGTGTTCACTGACCTGCCTTTTCCAGGGCTCCAAGTAACTCTGCAATCTTCTAATTATTGTCCAGGATTGTCTATAAATAGGCTGAGATAAGATAACAATCATTCTGAATACAAGAGTAGTGGATATTAATTACAATAAATTAACCCACTGAATGCCAGAGAGGTACACCACACATTTCTCTGAAATGCATGGAGAATCCTTCTTGCACTCAAAGGGGAAACAGCATTTCTCTCTTATCTCTCACTCTCACATACCTCCCAAAATTTCAAACAGCCAAAGAGTGTTTTAGGGGGTTTTGATGGGGGAGAAGCTTGTGGGAGGGGCATTATCAAGACTTTTAAGCTTTTCATGACCTGTTTATACCTCTTTTTGTAACAGAATAAGCAATTTAGAGCAAGACCAATGTATTTTGTTTAACTACACAGAAACACATATAGTGAAGTTTAAGCAAACATAAATGTGAGTTTTACTGCTGTGGAGGAATGATGTATAAGGCTTGGCCTCGTGGATCATCTGTAACATTAAGGGAGTTCAATGGGGGATTTTACTGAATAAGTGGGTCTTAACCCTTTGAATGCCAGAGGACTGATGCTAGCGATAATACAGTAGGCAATGCATCAGTGATTACACACTTTAGCTTAGCATAACATCTGATGAAGCCTTTTGTAGCTTCCAAAACGCATGATAGAAAAATACTGTAGTTTAGTTTAAAGGGGAAGTATTGCCTTTACCCTTTTGAGTGCTAGAAGGGGTCTCTAATGCATTGCATTGGATATATTTTTTGGCATCCAAAGGGTTAAACTTATATTACCTTGAGTATTTTCTGTCTCAGATGTTCTGAAATACTAATGACGTATATAACATTCAGTAGCTTTCTTAACTAGGGACATGAAAAATCATGGGGATTTAAAGTGGAACTGTCACCTTAATTCGAGTTTGCATATTTGAAAACTGCATTAAAAACTGCCTATATGTAATGTTTACCAAAGGTCCAGCAGATGTATAGTTTATGAGATATTCACACGTTTATTTCTGGGCAAAGTGAAAGCAAACATTTCCTGGTACTGCACAAAGCTGCATTTGCATGCAAAATGTAATTGAAATCTCCTTTAGCATGTGACACCCCAATGAAAGAGCTTCATTAGCATATGACATATCATTGAGTAACTTAATTTGCATATAAAACATTGTTGACCCCGCACAGTGCCATAATTAGCATGAATTAGCATATGAAAGAAGTGTGAATATCTCCTAGTATACTGGACTTTTGGTTAAAATGACATATAGGCAGTTTTTAATGCAGTTTTCAAATATGCAAACTTGAATTAATGTAAAAGTTCCACTTTAAATAGGTGATCAAATGAAGGAATTAAGTGGGTCTTAACTCTGAGTGCATGAGAGGCATCCAATGAATTGTCTTTCAATGCAACAGATACCTCTCTGGATGTCAAATGGTTAATCTGTAACAAAAACTTTTCCTAAACACACAGCAGGGGCAGTATATCTATATACTTTTTTATTGGTTATTAGAGCAATTTTGTAGGTTCTATACTAGCTATACTTTTCATAACAGACCTGATGAAGGCTTCTGTAGCTTCCAATGTCCCATCATCTGAAGATTACCACCTTGTCTGGTTGCTGGTGATATACATATCTATATATATATATATATCTATATCTATATATATATATATATATATATATATATATATATATAATACACAATTTCCATTATTAGTACTCCTCTGTCATTAACCTTTCCAGTGCCAGAGTTTCCAACACATTGCAAAGTCATGCATTGAATACTGATATGGAGCTCAAGGGGTTAAGGTGTCAAAACATTGTTAACCCTTTGGGTGCCAGAAGGGTACGCAATGCATTGCAGAGCAATGCATTGCACACCCCTCTGGCACTCAAAGGGTTAAAGACACAGAAAATTAGCTAAAAGACATACAATGGCAAAAAAAAACCAAAATTGATTCACATCATACTTGTCACAGCCCATAGCAAAAACCATTACAATGTGTGCAATCCCAGCTCCCCTTTCTGTCTTCATTCTCCTGCTTGCCTCTCACAAAGGAGATTAGCACCACTAGTACTATCTTTAGAAGACACAGAGATCCAGGTAGTAGTGGTAATGGCCAGCATGGCTGAAATGTCCCACTCAGCACTGCATGAACTCAGAGCTGCCTTCATCGTGAAGGATTTAACCAACCAGTGGTGTGCTTGTATGTCCATCATGATGTAGTGTGTGATACATTTTTAATGCACATGCGCACGCTCATAAGCAACTTACATATGGTTCTATTCTTATTGGGAACCTCCTCTTCTAACACGGGGGACCCTGGGGCTTGTGTTTCACCACTAATTCCATGGCAGATGCCGCTGATAGTGTAGGGTATGCTTGTGTTTCATTTTTATAACCACGATGTTAAATGCTGCAATGTTTCTTGGAGAAGCGGGTGACCATGTGTCTCAATTTGCCTTGGACAGACCAGAATTTTAAATTTGTTTCCCATGTCCTGGGCATGCCCCTTCTGGGACAATAGAATTTTTCAGAATGAAGATTCCAGATAACAGAACTCTAGAAGGAAACTTGCCCCTTGCCACTAGTGGGCTGCAAAAAATGGCTACCCAAAACAGAGCTCTAAGAACTAGAGAAAGAGCGAGAATGAACTTTGATCCTGACATTAGTCAGGAGCTCAAGAACAATTCTGATGTAGGCTATTCTAATTAGTGATGAGCGAGCATGCTCGGCCGAAGCTCGGTTCGGCTCGAGCATCGCTCTGCTCGGCACATGGCGGTACTCGTACGAGTACCGCATGTGCTCGCCCGCCATGTTCAGGTCTCCTCCCCGCACGTTTCGCGGCTGCTGCGCAGCCAATAAACGTGCGGAGAGGCTCTGACATCAGTGTAATGCCAGCAGCCATGTTGGCTGCTGGCATTACACTGATTGGCTGGCCAGAACCCGTGATCGGGTGCTGTATAGCACCTGACCAGCGAGTTCGGCTCAGTCTTAGCCAGGGAGAGATGAGGATAGGAAGGGAATGTCAGTGTAGGGAGAAGAAAAGTGTTTTTAAAGTCTTTAAAGACCCAAAAGTCCTTTTTAGGACTGTTGTGTGTGGGGGCAGCAGTTATATTTTGTTTGGGGGGGCACAAATTTAAAAAATAAACGTCACATATTCCGTTCACTGTGCCTAGCCGCAGATTAGCAGCACATTCTGTTTAGTGTGCAAAGTTGCAGATTAGCAGCACATTCTGTTTAGTGTGCAAAGTTTAAAAAATAAACGTCACATATTCTGTTCACTGTGCCTAGCCGCAGATTAGCAGCACATTCTGTTTAGTGTGCAAAGTTTAAAAAATAAACGTCACATATTCCGTTCACTGTGCCTAGCCGCAGATTAGCAGCACATTCTGTTTAGTGTGCAAAGTTGCAGATTAGCAGCACATTCTGTTTAGTGTGCAAAGTTTAAAAAATAAACGTCACATATTCCGTTCACTGTGCCTAGCCGCAGATTAGCAGCACATTCTGTTTAGTGTGCAAAGTTGCAGATTAGCAGCACATTCTGTTTAGTGTGCAAAGTTTAAAAAATAAACGTCACATATTCCGTTCACTGTGCCTAGCCGCAGATTAGCAGCACATTCTGTTTAGTGTGCAAAGTTTAAAAAATAAACGTCACATATTCCGTTCACTGTGCCTAGCCGCAGATTAGCAGCACATTCTGTTTAGTGTGCAAAGTTTAAAAAATAAACGTCACATATTCCGTTCACTGTGCCTAGCCGCAGATTAGCAGCACATTCTGTTTAGTGTGCAAAGTTTAAAAAATAAACGTCACATATTCCGTTCACTGTGCCTAGCCGCAGATTAGCAGCACATTCTGTTTAGTGTGCAAAGTTGCAGATTAGCAGCACATTCTGTTTAGTGTGCAAAGTTTAAAAAATAAACGTCACATATTCCGTTCACTGTGCCTAGCCGCAGATTAGCAGCACATTCTGTTTAGTGTGCAAAGTTTAAAAAATAAACGTCACATATTCCGTTCACTGTGCCTAGCCGCAGATTAGCAGCACATTCTGTTTAGTGTGCAAAGTTTAAAAAATAAACGTCACATATTCCGTTCACTGTGCCTAGCCGCAGATTAGCAGCACATTCTGTTTAGTGTGCAAAGTTTAAAAAATAAACGTCACATATTCCGTTCACTGTGCCTAGCCGCAGATTAGCAGCACATTCTGTTTAGTGTGCAAAGTTGCAGATTAGCAGCACATTCTGTTTAGTGTGCAAAGTTTAAAAAATAAACGTCACATATTCCGTTCACTGTGCCTAGCCGCAGATTAGCAGCACATTCTGTTTAGTGTGCAAAGTTTAAAAAATAAACGTCACATATTCCGTTCACTGTGCCTAGCCGCAGATTAGCAGCACATTCTGTTTAGTGTGCAAAGTTGCAGATTAGCAGCACATTCTGTTTAGTGTGCAAAGTTTAAAAAATAAACGTCACATATTCCGTTCACTGTGCCTAGCCGCAGATTAGCAGCACATTCTGTTTAGTGTGCAAAGTTGCAGATTAGCAGCACATTCTGTTTAGTGTGCAAAGTTTAAAAAATAAACGTCATATATTACGTTCACTGTGCTTAGCCGCAGATTAGCAGCACATTCTGTTTAGTGTGCAAAGTTTAAAAAATAAACGTCACATATTCCGTTCACTGTGCCTAGCCGCAGATTAGCAGCACATTCTGTTTAGTGTGCAAAGTTTAAAAAATAAACGTCACATATTCCGTTCACTGTGCCTAGCCGCAGATTAGCAGCACATTCTGTTTAGTGTGCAAAGTTTAAAAAATAAACGTCACATATTCCGTTCACTGTGCCTAGCCGCAGATTAGCAGCACATTCTGTTTAGTGTGCAAAGTTGCAGATTAGTAGCACATTCTGTTTAGTGTGCAAAGTTTAAAAAATAAACGTCACATATTCCGTTCACTGTGCCTAGCCGCAGATTAGCAGCACATTCTGTTTAGTGTGCAAAGTTGCAGATTAGCAGCACATTCTGTTTAGTGTGCAAAGTTTAAAAAATAAACGTCACATATTCCGTTCACTGTGCCTAGCCGCAGATTAGCAGCACATTCTGTTTAGTGTGCAAAGTTTAAAAAATAAACGTCACATATTCCGTTCACTGTGCCTAGCCGCAGATTAGCAGCACATTCTGTTTAGTGTGCAAAGTTTAAAAAATAAACGTCACATATTCCGTTCACTGTGCCTAGCCGCAGATTAGCAGCACATTCTGTTTAGTGTGCAAAGTTGCAGATTAGCAGCACATTCTGTTTAGTGTGCAAAATTTAAAAAATAAACGTCACATATTCCGTTCACTGTGCCTAGCCGCAGATTAGCAGCACATATTCCGTGTAATATGAAGAAGGCGGGTAAAAAGGGACGGGGAAGTGGACGTGATCCTGCTAGTTCAGGGCGCGGGTCAGGACGCGTAGAAACTGTGCCTGGTGCCAGAGCACAAGAAAGAAAGACATCCACCATACCTAGCTTCATGTCTCAGTTTACAGGGCGTCGCAGGACATCACTCTCGAGGTCAGACCACTGCGAACAGGTGGTCGGTTGGATTTCAGCTGATACTGCTTCCAGTCAGTTAAGCACCACCCTGTCTTCCACCAAGTCCACTCTCAGTAGCCAAGAGTCTGGTCAACATAATCCTCACCCTGATCATCCTTCCTCCCACCATAGAGGGTCTGGCCAAAGAAGTGATCCCACACTGGGATATAGTGAGGAGCTCGTCTCATCACCAATCCTTCATTTGAACCTCTCTCCAAGCACGCTTGCAGAGGAACATGAGATCTTGTGCCCTGATTCACAACCTCTAGAGGGTACCCAATCACAAGAAGATGACAGAGGGGAACGGCATTTAAGGTCAAAGGAAGTGGATGATGATGATGATGATGAGACACAGTTGCCATCAAATCAACCACTATTACTGCCCCAAGAAATGAGGAGGATGATCAGAGTGAGGAAGTGGAGGAGGACTTGGTGGACGATGAGGTCACTGACCCCACCTGGGAAGGTGGAGAGCCGAGCGATGACAGCAGTCCTGAGGGTGAGCCATCTGCAGCACCGCAACAGGCTGGAAGAGGCAGTGGTGTGGCTAAAGAAAGAAGGCGGACCGCACCAAACCGGCCCGCAAATGTTCCACGGAGCACCCCCTTGTGTAAATCTCTCTTGCCAAGGACTAGGTGTTCCGCGGTATGGCGTTTTTTTAAGGAAAGTGCGGACGACAAAAGAATTGTAGTTTGCAACCTGTGCCACACCAGAATGAGCCGAGGCATGAACACTAGAAACCTCACCACCACCAGCATGATCCGACACATGGCATCCAAGCACCGTAATAAGTGGGAGGAACGCCCGGATCGCCAATCTGTGTCTGCAGGCCACACCACTGCCTCCTCTTCCCCTGTTTTCGGTGCCGGCCAATCGCCTGTCGAAGGCGCAGGCCCGCATACCTCCCGCCCTGCACCTGTACCATCTGAAGCACCATCAGCGACCACATCCACTTCCCTGTCCCAGCGCAGCGTCCAAATGTCGTTACCCCAGGCATTTGAGCGCAAGCGAAAATACCCAGCCACCCACCCACAGGCCATAGCACTAACCTCACACCTTTCCAAATTACTGGCCATCGAAATGCTGCCATTTAGGCTTGTGGACACTGAGTCCTTCCGCAGCCTGATGGCAGCAGCTGTCCCTCGGTACGCAGTCCCCAGCCGCCACTACTTTTCCCGGTGTGCCGTCCCCGCCTTACACCACCATGTGTCCCGTAACATCACCCGTGCCCTGACCAGCGCAGTTACTGGGAAGGTCCACTTAACGACTGACACATGGACAAGTGCTTGTGGCCAGGGACGCTACATTTCCCTGACGGCACACTGGGTGAATGTCGTGGAGGCTGGGAGCGACTCGGACCCTGGGATGGCACAGGTGCTACCCACGCCGAGGATTGCGGGCCCTACCTCCATCAGGGTTTCCGCCAGCACCTACGTTATTGGCTCCTCCTCCTCCGTTTCCACCTCAGAATTCTCTGCGCGCAGCACCACTCACCCATCAGCCGGTAGCTGGAAGCAGTGTAGCACTGCAGTGGGGAAGCGTCAACAGGCCGTGCTGAAGCTGATCTGCCTTGGGGACAAACAACACACGGCCTCAGAACTGTTGCAGGGGATTAGTCACCAGACCGAGCTGTGGCTCTCGCCACTCAACCTGCAACCAGGCATGGTTGTGTGTGATAATGGGCGTAACTTGGTGGCGGCTTTGGAGCTCGGCAAGCTCACACACTTACCATGCCTAGCGCATGTATTTAATTTAGTGGTTCAGCGATTTCTAAAAACCTACCCCAATTTGCATGATCTCTTGACCAAGGTGCGCCGCGTGTGTGCACATTTCCGTAAGTCATCAACAGCTTCAGCCGGCCTGTTGAAGCTGCAGCAGCGCTTACAATTGCCAGCTCACCGGCTGCTGTGTGACGTGAGCACACGCTGGAACTCCACCTTCCACATGTTGGCCCGGCTTTGTGAGCAGCAGAGGGCAGTAGTGGAGTACCAGCTGTTACACGGTCGTCGCCTCTCCGTTCAACTTCCTCTAATCAGAAGTGAGGAGTGGGAATGGATGTCAAACCTCTGTGAGGTTTTACGCAATTTTGAGGAATCGACACAGATGGTGAGCGGCGATAACGCTATTATCAGTGTAACCATCCCACTTCTGTGTCTACTGAAACGCTCGCTGCTCACAATTAAAACCGACGCTTTGCATGTGGAAGAGGTGGAAATGGGGGAGGAAGAGCTTACACAAGGTGATAGCCAGAGCACCCTCACTTCGTCTTCTCAGCGACAATTGGAGGAGACGGAGGAGGAGGAGGAGGAGGAAGACACGGTTGCCTCCGCTACAGAGGGTAGCCATGGAACTTTATTTCCATCTCTTCAGCGTGGGTGGGCAGAAGAGGAGGAAGAGGATGAGGAGATTGAGAGTCATCCTCCTGGTGAGGACAGCGAAATCTTGCCTGTTGGTACTCTGGCACACATGGCTGACTTTATGTTAGGCTGCCTTTCCCGTGACCCACGCGTTATACGCATTTTAGACAACACGGATTACTGGGTGTTCACCCTTCTGGACCCCCGCTACAAAGAGAATTTCTCATCTCTCATTCCTCCGGTGGAGAGGACAAGCAAAATGGTGCAATACCAGAAGGTTCTTGTCGAAAAATTGCTCCAAAATTTTCCATCTGACAACGCTGGCGGCAGAGTACGTGCTACCTTGGCCAACCGAGAAGGGGAGAAAAGGGGAGCACACAGCAGTTCCGACAAAGGCAGGGCAACACTCTCCAAGGCGTGGGACACCTTCATGACACCCCGCCAGCACCCTCACCCTGATGCGCAGCCTAGTGTCACAAGGAGGGAAAAGTTTTGGAAGATGGTGAAGGAGTACGTAGCAGACCGTGTCAGCGTCCTCAATGATCCCTCTGTGCCTTACAACTACTGGGTGTCCAAGCTGGACACGTGGTATGAACTGGCACTCTACGCCTTGGAGGTGCTGGCCTGCCCTGCCGCCAGCGTTCTGTCTGAGCGGGTATTTAGTGCTGCTGGTGGCATCATAACAGATAAGCGTATCCGCCTTTCCACCGAAAATGCTGATAGGTTGACACTTATAAAAATGAACAAGGCCTGGATTTCCCCTGACTTCTCCACTCCACTGGAGGAAACCCTGGGGGAACATAAAGTCACTTTAGATATGTTATTTACAATGATGGGAATACTCTGTATTCCCATTCACCCCTTCCACCCAAAAAACGGGTATATGGTTGACTCTTAATCTTCTCATCCTCCTCCTCCTCTTCCATATACCCGGTGATATAATTTTTATATAGGGCCAGCTCACCAGCGGGCCCAGTGATATAATTTTTATATAGGGCCAGCTCACCAGCGGGCGCAGTTTGACAATTTTTGTATAGGTCAGCTCACCAGCGGGCCTTCTTATATAATGTTTTATTGGGTCAGCTCTCTAGCGGGCCCTCTCATATAATGTTTTATAGCGTCAGCTCACTAGCGGGCCTTCGCATATAATGTTTAGGATGGTCAGCTCCGCAGCAGACCCTCACCCATAATGTTTTAGATGGTCGGCTCAGCAGCAGGCCCTCATTCCTAATGTTTTAGATGGTCAGCTTAGCGGCATGCCCTCGCCCCTAATGTTTTAGAGGGTCACCAGCAGGCCATTAATCCTAATTTTTCAAGGGTGTGTATGATGCCCTCCTTTATGTGTAATAAAGGGTGTATTGGAGTGACATTTCAGTCTAATTTTTGGCAGCCCTTTCACTTAGTGCATAGGCTTTATGAGTGTTGGACCACTACCTGAACTATTGTACCACAATGTGAATGAGGCCCTCCATTTTGTGATATACAGGTTGTATCGGAGTGCCTCAGGTCCTCCCATTGAATTAAATAGGGCTGGGGTGTTCGACAGAGCAGAAGGTAGTTCTTGGCTTCATCCACTAAGTCACTTCGTCACTTTTACTCAATGGATCAGACCCCACTGTTCCGACTTTAAATTTTGGACTTAACAAGGGCAAACGGACATGTTGTAAAACCTGTGGTAGCTGCGGCCTCTGTTCCTGAATGCTGTACCTTACCCGGGCCATAACCACGTTGAACACCTGCTTTACGCTGCGCACGTTTCCCTCTTAATCATGGCCCCAGTTCCGAAAAATCAATGACATTTTTTGCAGAATTTGCAGATGATATACAAGTAAATATACAGCAAATACTGTTTGGTAACAATTTTTCGCCTAAAGTCGTTTTTATCTTCCTTTTTGTGTGTTTTACGGTCAGTCTGTAAAAATGGCGTACTACGGGCGAAACACCGTTCCCAGCAGCGACGTTGGAGTCCAAGATGCATCCAGACATCCTCCCTATGCTGTCCCTGAACCATTTCTGTGGTGTTTCCATCATTTTCTGCCCTTTTCCTATGGACCAGGCACCCTCCCCTCATCAGAGCAGGGGGTGCCTGGTGTAATGCTCGAGTCCTCCCATTGACTTCAATGGGGCTCGGGTGCTCGGCCGAGCACTCGAGCCTCCGGGGGCGCTCGGTCAGAGCACCCGAACACCCGAGCATTGGGGTGCTCGATCATCACTAATTCTAATGGTTTAGAAGTGATATACATTTTCTTCTAGCCCATCAATGGCAGCGCTGTCACAGCAGTCAGTGGGCAGTTCTCCCTTTAGTCTTTAGAACTGTGGTGTGCTGGAGGAAGACTAGGTTGTTCACTGATGTATACTGATCCCTCCCACATAGCTGCACTATTCCCAAGGACAAGCTCTCTTCCACAGCATCCCTGAATGACAGAGATAGAGATAGCTATTGGAGATAGCTGGGTGAAAGCAGTACATCGAGATTATGCCCCAAAATTGTGACTGTCCCGAGTAATTGTTAGTGTTCCTTTTACTCCTGAATGCTTGATACCTTGCAGTGTGCTGGATATGTCTCTACATTCCAAAAGGATCTCCAGCTCAAAAAAATCTTTGGTAATATAGGACAAACTATCCATCATCTCCTGTTTGTGAAGCATCACATTGTAGACTTCTCCAGGACCAAATGACGCGATGCAAGAAACGTTCGCATGGATAAAGGCATTTTTGTGCGCAGATAGATTTTGCGCATGTTCTAATCCAGGAAGCTAAATACCGAACGCTTCTTGAATTTCGCATAAAAAATTCCATTTTACGGCAATACTACACAGAAGTATAAATTCATTGGCAATAGCAGTTCTTGCATTTGGTGCATTTGCTATTCCACTCACACAGATTCGTTAATCTTAGCCACGTCCACAAAAAAAAAAAATATACGCACCCGTTCGCTAATCTTGATTTTTTCATGCGCAATTCAACAAAATCATGTGCAAACCTATTCCCTAGTGGTTTTCACATGGGAAATAGCGATTGCGCATGTTTCCTGCATCGTGCCAAAAGTGCTTAAAATGCTTACTTAGATCTGTATGTTAAAAAAAAAGGTGGAAGAGTTCTGGGACAAACCATTTGCACTATAGTGGAGAATTACAAATTCCAACAATTCCCATTGATTTAAATGGGGATTTTAACCCTTTGAATGCTAGAGAGGTATCCACAATTAATATAGAATCCTAAACTTGCTTGTCAGTGTACAGTGTGTTGACTGTCCAGTTCAGAGAGCATTTATTTAATTTTGTATGTGCTCTGTGTAATGAGAGTGAGAGATAAGAGATAAATGCAGTTAACCCTTTGACTACTCTTTGTAATGAGAGTTAGAGATAAGAGAACTTCTGTTAACCCTTTGCATGCTGTTTGTAATGAGTGCCAAGCAATGTGTTGGAGATCTCTCTAGATTTCAAAAGCATTTTACCCTATAGTGCAAATAGTTTGCACCAGAATGCCTTCAGGTTTCTGTTGAACATATGACACTAATTTGATTGTATACCTGTGTTTTGATCAGCTTTGCTTATGATATAATTAGATTATCTTCTGAAGAAGACATATTTGGAAGCAATGCTTCAGGGGCTCTGAACTGAAATACTCTCAACTATGTGTGTAACAGCGATTTGTGTTATTCCCGACCATTTTATTTTATTAAAATTTAAGACAAATCCTTCAAGCCTGATAGAACCACGGGCCGCCACCTGAACATATAGCCAGCAGTCTCAGCTCAGCTTTTGTTCTGTGAAAGCTGCACAATTCATTGAGTGCACAGATGCACAGAGTCTCTGTGATGCTTCTGGAGCTTGAATCACTGGCAATTTCTCTTCCCCACAGCACATTGATATAAGCTGTCCACATGGAAAAAAAGCAAAACAAAGCTAGAGGGATCAACAACAAAAACCTGGGCTGAATAATTATACTGTTCTACAACCATATGAAGAAAACTGCTAGACAAAGAAAAGTCCAAGACAAAACATGAATCAAAGCAGTCATCTGAGGTTTAGGATGCTTGAAACATGCATTGTTAACTCCATGGATGAGGGGAAGTTCTGCAGCACATTCCTGAGCAAGGCAATGCATATCTCTTTAGCACATAAGCCAAGGGTGGGCAACCTGAGGCCCTCCAGCTGTTGAGATTTACTGGTCCCATCATCTCCAGCCACCCAATGGATGGCAAGGGATGATGAGAATTGTAGTCTAACAGCTGAAGGGCCTCAGACTGCAAATCATTGATCTAATAGTTGTAACAGCAACCAAATTAGCAATTGCAAATACCTGTGTGTATAAAACAGTAATTTAACCCCTTGGATGCAATGTATTGGAGACCTCCCTGGCATCCAAGTGGTTAACATTAATTTAAAGCTGTATGTACATCAAATAATTATCTGAAGATAGATTTGATAAAAGTCTATTTTAATGTTATTTAGTGTCAATTCAGGGGTAGGCAGTGTGCCTCGGTGGCAGTGGGTTTGTTTGCAATGGAAAATATCTAAAGTAAAATTTCTTAATGATTAATTGAGTTATACTGAGATACATTTATACAAACTAGACATAAAAGTAGTTATTTCTTCATGCCAATGCAAACAAGCTGAATTGCACCTATCTGACCATATCTGTTTTTCAGGACATATTCCTCAGAAAAGATCTGCAATTCTACTCTACACCATTTTTTTACATTGTTTCTGCTGTCCATGGTAAGATTCATCAGAAAACATTTGCGATTCTACTCAATACTACTTCTTCCATGGTACATGGTTTCTTTAGTAATATTCCTCAGCAAACCTCTGCAGTTCTGCCTTCCCACCTCTTTAAATCTTCTGGTTCTGTAGCAAGTGTTTAACCAGCAACTTCATGCTGATGTGGCCACTTTGCCAGTGGGCTATGGAGCCATTGAGGAGATCAGAAAATCTCCACTAACAGCTGAGGTCTGTGCCTCCTCATGTACATGCGTCTATATCACAGCTCCCTGCCGGTGCCAATACATAGCGCTTGATATGACATCATATCATGGCACTCTGTATCATTAAGCCATGCAGGGTCCTTGAGAGAGCTGATTTAGACTTCTGCGCCAGTAGAGACACAAACTTCATCTCCAAACACTGGGTAACAATGCATGAGGCCCCCCTCCTGTGCAAGCAAAGGTAGGCAAGTCAGAGAGGACATCAGGAATGTGACTACCAGAGGAGTGTGAGATGGGATAAAAGGGGGCATTCTGGGGGCGGGGCTGAGGGATACATAATGAGGGGCAGAGAGAAGGAGGGATACTGGAGAAAGAGAGAATGGAGGGAAGAAATTGAGACTTGGGGAGTGGGGTCAAACTGTCTAGAGGAGAGGGGGATGCATTGAAAGAGGGGGGAGATTGAGAGGGGGGGTATGGAGGTGTAAAGGACTGGGGCTTGAAAGGGGAGGGGGAATATTGGAGGGAAGAGAAAGTGCCAGACTGGGGAAAGAGGAGTGAAAAAGAGGCTGACTGGAAAAAGAGGAGAGGGCTGATGGAAAAAACAAAACAAATGTGATTAGTGAAGGGATCAAAATGATTAGAGGAGGGAGGGGGAAGACTGGCTGAGGAAAAAGGTGGTACTTTTTTAATGACAGAATCAAAAAGATCAGATGAGAGGGGTGAGGAGGGTGAAGGGGAAAGCGGGTTAGAGGAAAAAAGGTTGATTGAAGTGCAAGGATAAAATAACACTCTTTGATGGAAGACAGCACTGTGCTATATAGGTTCTGAAGCTTTAAAGGGAAAGTAATGTTTCATAATAAAAGTAGCTCTAATTAATCATCATAGTAGACAAGAGAGGAGGTGGCTTACACTAGGTTAAAGGGGTGGAAGGGGGATACTTTTTGCTGTTTTTTGCTGTTTTTGTGAAATATCACTATCCCTTTAAATCCCTTGAATGATACAGTGATCTTCCCACAATGTGAAGTATTGCAGACCTCTGTAGCATTCAACGGGTTAATAGCCTCAATGGTAATATGGGAAGTGTGCTATAAAAGACTGGAATAATTCTGGAGAAAACCAACTCTACCATTGGATAGAAATTAAAATTCCCAATGATTTAAATGGGGCTCTTAACCTGTTGGATACAAGACAGGTCTCTAAAGCATTTCTTTTTTATTTATCCCCTTTAGTGCAGTCGATTTGCACAGAATTGCCCCAATTATTCTTATTTCATCAGCCCCATTGAGCCTAGATCCAACCTCTGCTTTTTGCTTTACCTTTGCTTGAGCTATTTCCTCTGGGTTGATCTAGTACCAAACCTCTGCTTGGGCGGCCAGGAAAACTGTCCCCCTGAGAACAATTTATCATGGCCATTAATGCTATGCACTCAAGAAACATGGCATCAAAGTTCTCCATCTCTCGTAGGGAAAACAGTGGCCTCTTTAATGCATATAATGAAGGCAGGAAAAGACTTAGAGACCGTAACTCACCCTTAGAATGGACATAAATTATGTTGCTGTTTAAAATGTTTACTTTTTATTTTTATTTTAGTAATGACATTTCCTCTTGGTTGGGTTGTTATGTCTTATAAACTTCATGTCACAAGGAAGTAACATTTTCCTCCTCTTCACTCTCCTGCATGGCTGTTAAATCAATAACATCCTAAATTTTTTTTTAACACGGTATTAGATTTGTTTTTCTTTTGACACAACATAAAAGCTCAAATGCATTCAAGTCAACACGTTCTTACTGTCTTGTTTTACAGAGTATTATGAATCAGTGCTAGACAGGTAATTGGGTTTCTGCTTCCCTGAGTCGTTCTGGTTTTGTGCATGTGAAGACTCCGATATAAAGAATGGCTACTGCCATCCAGTTTCTGTTACTGATTAGATCTAATACTTATGCAGCATTTATCATATACAGCATTATAGAAATGATAAAAAGGAGGGGACTTTAATAGCAGGGCCAATTCACCCTTTGAGTGCCAGAGGGATATCACGTTGGATACCCACCTGGCAATCAAAGGGTTAAATGCATTGTGTATCCCTCTGGCACTCAAAGGTTAACTGGAACAATGCTGGGACAAACTAATTGCACATACGGACAAATAAATATTTCCATTGATGTAAATGAGTCTTTCACCCCCTTGAGTTCTAGAAGTGTCCAATGCATTGCTTTGTAATGCGTCAAACATGTCTCTAGCATTGGGTTAAGAGCCCTATTTAAATCAATTGGAAATTTTATTTTCTCCATGGTAAAGTTGAGTTGCTTCAGTTTTTTTTTCATTGTACATAAAGTTTAGAGCGTATAATTATATAACATTTGTGTGTACATTTACCTGTCTGAAACAGATCAGAAAATGTGTTTTGTGGTATATTTTCCCCTTTAAGGGCCGTAATGGTAGGATTCTAAATTCCAGTCCATGGGCACACCAACAGATCAAGGTTTTAGGGATATCCCAACTTAAGTGCAGGTCATATTGCTTAATCCTCTAATTAACTACAGTACTTGTGATCAAGGAGTGATATTCCAAAATCCTGACCTGTTGTGTCCTGAAGACTAACACTGAGAATCATTTCAGTAATATATTATAGTTGACACCTATTACAGGTGTTCTCAATATATTCTCACAAAGGCACAACTTTTTTTAGCAACTGACTTTTTGTGGTACAATGTATTAAAGGGATAGTAATACTTCGTTTTAACTTTATTTTATTTTGTAGGAATTAAAAAAACATAAAGAATGATATAAGTCTTATCTCTCAAACCTTTATGGTTTAAGAGATATTCACAAGCAAATATTCCCCCTCCCGCCCCTTTTACCTAGTGTAAGCCATCACTTCTCAGATGTGGAATGCAGTCCATAGACCAGACCAATAACAGCAGGGGACTATCTTCTTCCTATGAGAACAATGTAAGCCCTGCCCTCCTTGACAAGCTTTTCATGTTTTTCCCTTATCTTAATTGAAGAGCTCGATACTGTGTATTCTGTTATGTCTCTTTGATCATTACACTTCTGCTATTGTTACATTGATGTATCTGCTCTGATGCTTCTACACTTCTGCATACTGTTTAATATGCTTAACCACCTCTTTATGCCGCTTTATGCTTCTATTAACAATTTGCTTACTCCTTACCGATTAACCCTTTATGGACACATATAATACTGGATCAGTTAGTTGCTTGAGGTTTATATTTACCATCATGTGTGCCACAATTGTTACTTAGGTACCTTAAAGGGATAGTAATACTTCATTTTATCTTTATTTTATTTTGTAGGCATTAAAAAACATGGAGAACGATATAAGTCTTATCTCTCAAACCTTTATGGTTTGAGAGATATTCACAAGCAAAGTTTCCCTTCCCGCCCCTTTTACCTAGTGTAAGCCATTTCTTCTCAGATGTGGAATCCAGTCCATAGACCAAGCAGATAACAGAAGGGGACAATCTTCTTCCTATGAGAACAATGAAAGCCCTCCCCCCCTTGACAAGTTTTTCAGGTTTTTCCCTTATCTTAATTAAAGATTGTCCCTCTCTGCAATCTACCTGGGCACCTCCCTTCCGCTCTGGCTGAGCAGTGTTACATCAGTAAAAGGGGCGGGAGGGTGATACTTTGTCATTGAATTGCTCTTGAACTACAACTCTGACAGAATTGAAATAACTCTCCAAAGTCCAAATACTATGATAATTAATTAGAGCTGCTTTTATTATGAAACATTACTATCCCTTTGTGGATGATATCCTGGTTTTCCATCATTGTACCTTTTGTAGCATGCAAGATTAACATCTTATATGCTAGACCCAGCTTTATTTTTGGATCCATTTATTAAGATTTGTGATGAGAGTGATAGGGATTTTTTTGGGGATGTCTGGGGCCTTTATAGTGCTGATAAACGTTTTTTGATTGGGTATTATGTATTTGTGATATTAATTGACATATACAATTTTTGATATTAAGAAATTCGGAGAAGTCCGAGTGTAAGATTGTTCTTTTCTTTTTTGTTTATCAACATTTTCAGCTGCTATAAAGATCGGTCCACTGGTGTTTCTCCTCTTTCATACACCAATCAGCAGAAGATTTCAAGATGTCTACTGGGGAAAGATCCATATTAAACTCAAAACTCATACAAAATTCAGTGGTCTAATGTAGTTACTCATTTGTTTATCTGTTTCCACATATCATAGCTGCCCTGTCTTTTCTCAAATCCCAATCAATTCATCTGACCTCTACTCCCAGAGGTTCCAGTTAAAGGGGTAGTAATGTTTCACAAAAACAGCAGCTTCAATTAATCTTCATAGTATTTGAGCCATGGATAGGGTGACCAGACCTCACCTTTAACTGGGGACACATATGAAAAGTGCATACTGCAGGGCTGCTTGATTTCAGTGTAGTCCTGAAATATGCCTATTTCCTATGTGTCCCCGGTTAAAGGTAAGGTCTGGTCAGCCTAGCCATGAAGAGTGTATTTCAATGCTGTCAGACCTGTAGTTCAAGAGTAATTGAAAGTTAAAGTTTCCCCCTCTGGGTGTAAGCCTCCTCCCCTCAGATGTGGAATCTGGTCCACTGACCAGACAGCTCACAGCAAGGGACAGTCTTCTTACTGTGAGAACAATGAAGGTCCTGCCCCCATTGACATGTTTTTCAGGTTTTTTGCTTATGTTAATTGAAGATAGTCCCTCTCTGCAATCCACCTGGATACCACCCTGCTGCTCTGAGCTGAGCAATGTTACATCAGTAAAAGGGGAAGGAGGGTGATACTTTATCATTCAATTACTGTTGAACTACAACTCTGACAGTACTGAAATAACATTCTCCATGGCCCAAATACTATGAAGATAAATTGGAGCTGCTTTTATTATGAAACATTACTATCCCTTTAATCTTATACAGATAGAGAGATATATTAATAAACACACCGATAGCACCTAAATATTCACAGCATCAACATACTTTTGAAGTTAATGATCTCTGCTTTGGTCAGCCAGGTTTAGATGTTCATCAATTGATAATTCATCTGATCTCCTCACACTGGGGTCAATTGATTTCATACTGATAATAAGAACCATATATGTAAATTTGTCCACCATTAATATGTCCAAAGCTATGCACTTCCTTATGAGACATGAATGAGGTAGAAGACTCTCAGAGATGTTGATGTACTAAAAAGTGAAGGAAATCTGGAGCAACCCAACTGTACCATAGGAGACAAATAAATATTTCCAACTTCCCATTGAATAATTATGGATTGTATCCCTTTGAACACAAGGGTCTCCAACACAATGCGGAACACAAAGTTTGGAAGTTTTTAACTCATTGTAGAGAAATGTACTGGAGACTTTGATAGCGTTCACAGAGTTTAACAGCCATTTAAATCAATGTAAATTTGTATTTCTACCTTATGGTGCAATTTGTTTGCCAAATGATTACTTTATTTTGTCTTAGTACATCGGCTGCAAGGAGTTTAATGAGTGGGTAAGTGGTGAAACTCTGAATGGTGACAAGAACCAGCTCTTTGTGAGAGATGCCATTATCTTGATTGTAATAAGTAAACAGCAGTATTTGACATGAAGTATCACTGCAATGGAGAATACTCACTCTTGGTCCAAAATTGCAAACAATGTAGATTGCAAGGGCCAGATTAACACTGGAGGTTAGAAAGGACTCCAACACACTGCAAAGCAACATTATGGAAAACTCTCTAGCAGCTAAAGGGAATGAGAACTTACTTGGCTTGTATATTACAGGATAATAGGAAATACAATAGTACATTCTGTGCAAGGGATGGGACTGTGGTAGGAGTCATATGAGGAGTGAATGCAGTCATGGTTGTGGTCATGGAGACCTTTCTAACATCCAGTGGGTTAACCCTATGCTTGCCAGAGGGGTTTAACAAATGGACATACATCTGGCACTCAAAGGGTTAAATCAGGGTGATGTGGCACTTTGATGTAGCACAAACTCCAACTTAGGGGGCCACTTTTCTTTCCTGAAGACTTAGATAAAAATATTAGTATTGAGGTTTAAACATTTCTTTAAGGAATTTATGCACAATATTTGTGTATTTGTCCTTCTTACTGTTAGACCTAAGAATAACTATATTTATTAACTTGTCCCCTCTATTACTCCATTAACACATACCTTTAAAATGTTAAGGGTGCCCTGAAAATTCCAAACTGAATTTTAGGGTGTGCCTTGAGAGGAAAAAAGATTGAGAACCAATGGGTCAAACAATTATGTACTCTGTCCTATAAAAAGCAGTATTGTGTGCAGAGGCACTGGAATTGCCCTGGCCACACCCACAACTCAGAACTTCATTGTGACCAGCACAGCTGAGGCATCCTTCAAAAGTCAGAGCTTCAGGCAATAGCTTACTCTGCCTAATGGGAAATCTGGCCTTGTGGATTACATCACTTGTCCTGTCCAAAGAATCCCATTCTCTTTCTTTACCAAACCCAAGTACAGTTTGCTCTACTCCCACTCACATGATTGATTAACAGCTTTTACTAATTGTGGAGGACTGATGATAGCTGCTTAGGGACTATTCACTGACAGCTTTGTTCAGAACACTCAAAGAGGAGAGTCAAAAAAGCTCAGGCTGTTTTCTGAAGAAGGAAACTAATTCAGAAAGAAACAAATATTTTGAGACAGCTGTGCAAGCTGCTGGGAATTTGGACTTGTTCCAAAGCTCATAAGAAACAGCATGCTCTGGATATTTTACTCTAGAACCTTGTATAACATTTTGTCTTTGGCATCACACTGCCTGTGTATAGACAGAGATCCTGGTAAATTCATGTACATGTTTAAAGGAACACTAACACTTACAATTAAATTGGTTTATGTGCCTTTAAATAACAGGTATTTTTGGTTATGATTTGTAAAAAATATTTATTAAATGTTAGATCCATAAAATGTAATCCTAAACTTGATTTTATAATTCATGTGTAGACTGTCATATGCAGGCAATATTAGTTTTGTTTGTTCTGTTTGTAACGAGTCTCAAGAGAAAGAAAGGTTGTTCATTCAACAATATTTGAACCCACTGTTTTTTTCTGTAACTCAGGCCATTTAAAGACAATTCTTTACTATCACTTAAGAGATATCATGCCAAGATTGCTGTGTAATAAAGTCAGGGAGTCCTGCAAAATGCATAAATGAGTTTAGTCCACCGAATATAATCACTGATTTCTGCAGATGTAAACATGACCTATAAAGTATATAATGAATATAACCCCAATCCACTTGTGCCTTAAAGGAACACTAAAATCTACTTGTGTAAAACAGAAAGTAATTCTGGGGCAAACCAACTGCCCTGTAGAGAACAAATAGAATTTCCCCAAATCCATATTATTTTAAATGGAGCTTTACACTCCTAGAAAGTTAAATGTCTCCAAAGCATTACATAGCACTGTGTTGGAGAATACGCTAGCATGTAAGTAGATCAAAGCTCCATTTAAAGGGATAGTAATGTTTCAAAATAAAAGCAGCTCCAATTAATCTTCATAGTATGTGGGCCATGGAGAGTGTTATTTCAATACTGTCAGAGTTGTAGTTCAAGAGTAATTGAATGATAAAGTATCCCCCGCCTGCCCCTTTTACCTAGTGTAAGCCGCCTCCCTCAGATGTGGAATCTGGTCCACAGACCAGACAGCTCACAGCAAGGGACAATCTTCTTACTGTGAGAACATTGAAAACCCTGCCCCCCTTGACAGCTTTTTCAGGTCTTTCCCTTATGCCAATTAAAGATTGTCCCTCTCTGCAAGCCATCTGGACACCACCTTTCTGTCCTCAGGTGAGCAGTGTTACATCAGTAAAAGGGGTGGGAGGGGAATACTTTATCATTCAATTACTCTTGAACTACACTCTGACAGTACTGAAATAACACTCTCTATGGCCCAAATACTATGAAGATTAATTGGAGCTGCTTTTATTTTGAAACATTACTATTCCTTTCAGTCAATATGAATTTGGAGAATTTTCTTTTGTTGCCAGTGGTGTAAATGGTTTCTCCCAGAGATACTCAGCTTTTCCATTTCTACATGCGGACTTTGGACTTCAGCTGTGCATCCAATATCTGATAGACCCACTCCCATCAAGAAATGGATTATCAGTGCCATCTGCCAAATAATAGTTTGTCTATCGGGAAATCCAGCCCTGAGTATACAAACATGGGAGAGCCATAAAAAGTGCTGAAGGAGATGATGGCCATTTACGGAGACTCAATTTGTAAAGCATTATATGGCCTGTATTATACTTGAGGTGAGTTTCTCTCTCAATGTTTTTTTTTAACTTATTTGGGATGTTTCCCCAAATGCAATCCTATGCTGTTACACTGCATTAAATCACTTATTGATTTAAATTGTTCTTTTAACACCTTGAATGCTAGAGAGGTCTCCAAGGCACTGTGGAGAAATGCTTTGCAGACCTTTCTAGCATTCCAGAGGTTGAAATACCCATTTAAATCAATAGGAATTTGTATTTGCTGATGCACTTGGTTTGCTCCAGAATTGCTCTTCTTGTCCTTTGTGTGTAAGGCTCAATAATGTGTACATGAAGGAGCTAATGTTTCACCACCTTGTAAGGGACATAGGGGGAGATTTATAAAACGTATTCTAATATGTATTAGAATGATAGTCGTTAATCAGTCACAGTTTGTTCAATGTGATGATAATTATAACTGTACAATGGCTGTTTCATGAATGCGGCGTTAATTGGAAATTCTATGCATCCAGTACTGCTGTTATTTTTTAAGAACACAACATACTTGGCAATTTGGCAAACATTTTGTCAATATTTAGTTGCAAATAGCTGCATTTCTATATAAATATGTTGGACTTTTTTTTGCCCACTGTAACATACTACAGATTAAGACGGGTTTTGAAAATGTTATAAATGTTATAAATGTTGGCCATATGTTTTAGTGCAAATTGCAGCAATTATTCTCATTACTTCACTATTATTAAACTTCCCCATCCTATATAATAATTCGCTAAATCGTGTGTAACACCGCGACATGCGCAGTAGACACTGCTGCGCTTGCTGCAGTCATGCGCAGTAGAGACTGCCCACAGAGCAGCCGATACAGAGCTGGGCGCTCCAAAGGAGCGTCTAGCTCTGTATCAGCCGCGGCGCGGGCAGTCTCTACTGCGCGTGACTGCCCCGCGACCGGGTGGCAGTGGCACTGTGGCCCGTGTAACGGGCTGTTCAACTAGTATTTAATAAAGATCATATTTGAAGTGTTAATTGAAGTGGCATTGCTCCTATCTAAATCCCTTTTACTATAGAAAAATCTTGTCCATACTGATGTATTTTTTAATGCTGCCCACTGCGTAGATATCTCAGATGCCTCCGGAGGGGGTGAGTAGAGGAGGGGTAGCATATTGAGGAGGGAGAGAAGCAGACAAGAAACACATTTTATTTGGTGGGTAGAGGGAGGGAAAACAAGGGTGCGTAGTATACACAGGTACTTTTGTTTTCATCTAAAATCTTGGGTATAATTTACACCAGCGTATTATACACAGGTGTGTATTATACATAAGGTTTTATGGTACATGAGATACTTGCTGTCATTAAAGGAGATTGTGTGATTCGTCTGACTGCTGGAAACCCTATCCTAACATCCATTCTCTAAAGCAGTGGTACTCAACCCAACCCTTCAGGGCTGCCTAATAGGCCAGGAACTGTGCTAAAACACAGGTGTGTTGATCAGAGGTTCAGTATGTAACAACGAAATCCACAAATCCTGCCTTGTTTGTGGGCTCTGATGTCATGGGTTGAGAACCACTGCTCTAGAGGTTAGAACCTAAGCCTAGAAAGCTAGAAATTGAGAACCAGTGAATAAGGCTGCTACTCTTTCTTGTGTAAAAATACACATCACTTTAAAATAAACCTTCTGGTGCCATGTTGTCTACTGCTGCAATGATAAGTAATTGCAGGGACTCTGAGTATACACACAAGGTCTTATTCATCAAACTAAAACAGTGCAGTTCTGGAGCAAACCAACTGTACCATAGGGAGAGGGAATGAACATTATCTTTGGTTTTAACTGTTTGAATGCTAGATAGGATGCCAACGTACAGCAAAACAATTTGTTGGATAAAAGCATGATTTTCCATTTTCCCATGAGAATTCCCACCAATACATTTTTGTCATTTCACCACAAGTTTTCCTGAGGGAACGGTTCCATTTTCTGCCTATGTTTTCCAATGGTGGTGAAATGTTTCTCGTCCGTTCTATAAAAACCCCAAACTTCCTGCCATGCAGCATGGGGTAGTTTAGGAGACAAAGAGTGGAATAACAAAAATAAGGTTATTTGGAGTTCTGCCTAGCACCATGACCAGCAGGAGGAGCTGGATTATTTTTTAGTCCAAACAGGTGCAATAATGGAGGCGGCAGCAACCGGTGAATGTGGAGTAAACCAGTACCGCGTACTGGACAACAGTATAGCCCAACCGGTTCTATAATGGAGACATCAGCAACCGGTGAATGTGGAGTAAACCAGTACCGCGTACTGGACAACTGTATCGCCCAACCGGTTCTATAATGGTGGAATCAGCAACCGGTAAATATGGAGTAAACCAGTACCGCGTACTGGACAAACGTTTCGCCGAACCGGTTCTATAATGGAGGAATCAGCAACCGGTGAATGTGGAGTAAACCAGTACCGCGTACTGGACAATCGTATCGCCCAACCAGTTCTATAATGGAGGGATCAGCAACCGGTGAATGTGGAGTAAACCAGTACCGCGTACTGGACAACGGTATCGCCCAACTGGTTCTATAATGGAGACATCAGCAACCGGTGAATGTGGAGTAAACCAGTACCGCGTACTGGACAACCGTATTGCCTAACCGGTTCTATAATGGTGGAATCAGCAACGGGTAAATATGGAGTAAACCAGTACCGCGTACTGGACAAACATTTCGCCCAACTGGTTCCTATAATGGAGGAATCAGCAACCGGTGAATGTGGAGTAAACCAGTACCGCATACTGGACAACAGTAACGCCCAACCGGTTCTATAATGGAGGGATCAGCAACCGGTGAAAGTGGAGTATACCAGTGATCAGGTACAAGGCAGGGTGACTACTGACATAGAGACACCACGAAAGGGCAACCAAAGGGTGCCTCAGCCCAGTCTATAAAGGCAATACTGGGCGGGCAATAGACAGGCGGTCAATGGAGAGTACACACACCTTACTGACAGCAAAAGTCAGCATTCACGAGCACCGTGATACACCCCCTCCCTCACTCCTAACACTCTGTGTCTGTAGCTGATGTATCTTAGTAGTAGTAGTAGTAGTAGTGGGGGGACTGCTTGGGGATGGCAAGTATTACTTAGGGTCCCCTGCTGTCACACTTGACATTATCTGCTCCAGCCCCCCTCCTGAGAATCACAAGACACACTGGCAGGTGCAGCACTGGCAGCAGGCACAAGTAGCTGACCTGTCCTGCTCACACTACTACCCTCTTCTTCCTCTGCCCAAGACACAAATTTCCCAAAGATCTATTGGGATGATGTAGGGGGACTGACCATCGTTGGCTCTGGGGAATCAAGGTATCCAGGCCAGACCCTTCAATGCTGATAGTGGTCACTTTCTCCTCCTCAGACTCGCTGGACGCATAACTGTCCTTTCAGCTCCTCCTTTTATGTATATTCCAAAGCTGATGAAATCTTAGGGCATATGCTCCGCAGAATTGGTATGCCCCAGAAATATGTGTTAATGGAGGTTACATGAGGAAATAACATCTCCAGTGTGATACTTTTCCACTGCTCTGTTATCCTATTAAGCCAATATACTAAGATCTCTCCAGCTTGCATCTCCCCCAGTTCTTCTTAGTATATCAACCTCATTTGTCTCCTTACATGAGGTCATTGCAATGTGATCTTTAAATGACCCACTGTGAATCTAGCACTTACGACAGACTATTTTTCACCTGAATAATGACGCTAAAAGCATTGTTTGAATATATTTCTTGATGGCTAGTGAAAAAAAAATGAAAAATTAGTCTGCTGATACATAACATTATTCAAACAAGAAAAGTTTTGTTGTAGTTTTTTTCTTCGCATAAAGATGTCATTCATGTTGTAGACACACATTAATTTCTTATTTTTTCCTCTAACTTTGCTAATTGGGAAAAAGTATGTTTTACCTGATTTATGGGCTCTGCTGTGCTGCCAGGGATCATTTTAATGTATGCAGCTGCTTGGCTCGCGTTTAGGTTGGCAGATATGATACAGCCATTGGATTGTGTCATTTGTTTGCACATACATACAATTAGCTCCTATTTCATATCCTTATAAAACTGATCAGGAAATGTTGTCGACAAATGACTGTTATAACATGATTTATGTTTCTGGGTCTTTATGCCAACATTTGCCATACAATGATAATGATATGAAGAAAACATGAGAAATGAATTGCATGGAAATGGTGCTTTACAAATGTTTATTGGTGGTAATACTTTATTTTTGCTATACAGATCTCACTTACACATCCCACTGAGGCGCATGCACCGAATGGGTGCGGTATTATTTCAGAGCAATAAGCCATTTCTGTTGGGGGCTACAAATCACATGATTCCCAATTAGTCATTGGCTGGTTGGGGATTGTGGAGGGACATAGAGTACTGCACCCCTTAATTCCTGAGTACTAGCTCTTTTCTTAGTCTTAAAAAAGACTGCCAACACAGAATACACTTGGGTCCGTTCACTGCAAAACTTCTGGCATTAGCTAAGGAAAGAGGGAGACAGAGCAGCTGTAGTGGTTAGTTACTGATTGTTATTTGTAGGGTTAAGTGCAGGAGATAAGTTAATTCCTCCAGGCAAAAGATAATAAATTGGATTTACTTGAGGGGGTCACGGCACACAAAGATAGGACAACTTCAGGCAAAGAAACAGGGGTCATATATAAAACCTGGACATTTCTACTATTCTCTTGGTATACTAGCAAATATGTACAGATTAACAGGGTTCCACTTAATACTCAGTCTATTTTAGGTTTACTCTGGATCTTAAACATAGCCCCAATAGAGGCATACATTCACCACGTGCTGGCTTGCTTGAAACTTCTTTTTACCTTGCTGTCCTTGCAGTACACTTTTCTTATTCTTGGGCTATAGTCACTGGAGTTTAGCTTTATGGCCTCAATCTTGTCATAAGAACATCAGTACATTTTCTGTGGCTGCAGCTGCCTCGGCTTGCAGCACACAATTGGAAGAGGGGCCTGGCCACTTCAGTAGTACCCTCTCACTCTCTCTCTTCTGGTGAGGGCACACACCATCCCAGCATTTCCATACTGCCTTAGCAAGCACGGAGCAGTGAAAATTCAGACCGGCTCCAGGCCTCTCTCCATTCTAGAGAAGCACTACCTCTGCTTCTACATCTTCCTTCTCCCTTCTTCACACTGAGTTTCTCTCTTAGGCTTTCCTTGCTGCCCCTCACTCTCCGGCATCTTATGGCACAGCTACCATGTACATTATATATTTTCTAGCCTGCTCTATGGGGGGGAAGTGACACACATAGCTTTTTCTTTATCCCCTTGTATCTGCCTAGGTGTTAAATGCTTGTCCTCAAGTTTGCTAGTTATCCACAGGGGTCTATTGATAACACTGAATCTGTTGTGCTAGCTAAACTCCATTGCACATATTAACTCCTTCAATGCTGGTAAGAGACCAACATTATCTAACAGATGCACACATTAATATTTGCAAGAATGGGAACTGTATAGAAGACAAAGGTGGTTACTGAAAACAGGGTTCATTCTCAGGGTGACCACCCGTCCATCACAGGGATGATGGGAGTTGTACTTCATAACAGCTGGAGGTCCAACAATTGAGTATGCCTCTTCTAGATACTAAGGGCCTACTTCTAACCCCTTGGATGTTAGATCTCCAATGCCCTGCGACATAACGGTTTAGAGACCCACTAGCATTCAAGTGGTTAAAAAGTCCAATTGAAATCATTGGGAATGTTTATTTGTGCCCTATGGTGCGGTTGGTTTGAAGAGGTGCCATTCAGGAGCATGTCCACTGAAGCATAGAGGAGAAATAAATAAAAAGGTCAGACTTCCCCTTGATTTAAATAGGGCATTACAATGTGTTATATACATCAAACTGGCTAAAAGCCACATTAAAATCAATGGTACTTTGGTGATTTTTTTTATCGGTCTCCAATTGAAAAGTTGGTTTGCTCCAGAAGTGCTCCTATTTTCCTATGCATATGGCCCTATGTAACTTCTATCCAGTGATTAGAGCTGGCAGATCTTTCAGTTGGTTTTCTCCAGAATTACTTTGGTTCCTCTTAGTACATCAGTCTCACTCTTTTGTCTGTGTGTTTTTCAGACTTACCCTTCGACTTCAAACCCCCGCCCCACACACTCTCTCTTCTTGGGTTCATTTCCATGTGCCTTCCAACATGATCTCTTCACTCCTATCTTAAAAAAAATATTCACTTGTCCTATTCTTTTCTATAACCACAATCCTATTATTTTTTTCTCTAAGTTTCTTGAGCATCACCAATGACTGACTTCTTTCCTCACATTTCACTTGCTATTTAGTTCCCTCCAATCTGGATTTCATTCCTTACAAAATAAGCATACAGAATGTGAGAGGCATTGGAGGATGAACTTCAGAAGCCTCTCACATTTTGTATACTTATTTTGAATACTCTTAGGGGGTCTCCCTAAGAGTGAAAGGTAATACAGACGTGGACCCCTTGCTCTCAGTGCCTAGGGAATCCACGCCGCACCGCCCTGACGAGGCCCAACAAGACCAAAATGTACACCGGGGGGTTAGCTGGTGTTCCTGTGCAGAGGGGACTTGCCCGTCATTTTGGAACTGGACCGCCCTTTTGGGTGGGATTAGTCTAATATGTATGTGGAAATTTCTCCTTTGTAATGGCACTAGAGAGCTAAAACATGATGCTTCTGAGCGGTGACTAGCAGAAGAACAGGCCATTGTGCTGTTGTTCATTCTAAGAAGTCTCTCACATTTTGTATGCTTATTTCATTCACCTACAGTTGACAAAGACTGCACTACATTCTTCAACTATTGGTCTTGGTCAAAGTATGGATGTTCTACTAATAGTTCTGGATATCTCCATTGCTTTGATATGATAGAACACCTACTTTTCTATAAACTATCACAACCTTTAGACGCTACTACACGGATCTCTCGTAGTTCTCCTTTTATCTTTTTTTTTACTGCTCCTTTAGTGTTTGCTGTTCAGGCACAGTAATTTTTTATTCCTTGATTTATTTGGTATCTCCTAAGGAAGCCTTTTTGATAGTCTATGTCATAATGTAGTGTTGTCTTTTTTTTCTTCCTTTGCTATGTAGACCAATATGAGTTTATTCTAAATGTGTATATTTTATTATCAGCATCCTAATCCACCTGAGAGGCTGCACACAAACCAGTGTTATGGGTATACTTATGTGAATTCTGTGAATCTTATTAGTGAAGCTGAAGAGGTGCAATTCTGATATAAAGCAACTGTGCTATAGGGTTGAAATGAAAATTCTGAAAAGTCCTATCGAGTTAAGGGGTTTTTAGCCCTTTGAATGCTATAGCAGTTTCCAGTGTGTTTCAATGCACTACACACCCCTTTAGTCTTTAACCTCTTCACAACAAGTGAAGTGCAAGGACTGTCACACATTTCTGTCCTTTAAAGACAGCTGCTGGTTCTGGCACGTCAAAGATTTTGTGATCACAGAGCGCCTCAGGGAGTGCTGTGATCATGCAGTGGTCATGCAGGGGAGGCTTAACTTACTGTTCCAGGAACGAAGCAGTCAATTTCAGCCTTTCTCCAGTGGCACGGTACATGTGATTGCTGCTACAGTTATCACATATCGGATGAGCCAATGACAAAGACAATTTATAATATACATTGCCTTTGTCAGTTTTATCTGCTTCTCTCTTCCTGACAGTGAGTATGAGAGAAGCAGAGAACACACATCCCCACAGGGGAAATAGCCACAATGGGGGGGCAGTTTTAATAAAATTTCAGGTGCTGGGGTAGAACTAAAGCTAGAGCAGGTTTTGGTCACTTGATGACCTACTGTCACCTCTTTATCACTGAATAAAAGATTTAGAGCAAGCCCAAAATATTTTATATGCACAGTCTAATTTATCAACACATATAAATGTGATATCAAAAGAAAGCCCTACTTATGCTTTAAAAATGATATATCATTTCTGTGGGTAGACTAAGTGAATTAAAGTAAAAATACAGTTGAACAAAGGCATACTAAAAAGGTCGAAACTGCTCTGTTCTTCTAGGTTCAAAAAGCCCTCGTCACTAAGGGGTTAAACGGTTAAATTAGCCTTTCCCAAGTTCTTGATAGAGATGGCTATTCAACAATATGGACATTGCATAGAAAAGCTGAAGTATGGTGCTGAAACTAGTTTCAGCTCCCCACCCACACACAAGAGACTTATGCCCCCCCCCAGTCTGCTTATCCTCCTATATAATAAAAGGCCAGAAAGTTTGTCACGATGCAGTCATGCGCAGTAGAGACTGCCTTGTTCGGCCAGTCTCTACTGTGCATGATTGCATCGCGTGAGTAAGGCGGCAAATCGCATGGAGTAGTGAGGTAACGGCAGTACACAGAGCAGGTCCGGGTATTGTTAACCCTGCATACCCCTCTGGCACTCAAAGGGTTAAGAGGCCGGTCCTGCTCTGCATACTGCCGTTGCCTCAATGCTCTATGGCCCGGGCACACAGGCTTTTACACTAGTAGTTAATTTTAAAGGAGAACTAATGCCACCCACTTGGCCCAAAAACATTGTGAAGCAATGCATTGCATATTGCATTGCATACCCCTCTGGCACTCAATGGCTTCATAATGGTCATTAGAATTTTCTGTCCATTGTACAGTAGGTGGGTGTGTATTATTAGGAGGTGACAATTTCTATAGATCTGAGTCTGTCTGTCAAAATGTTTGTATCTCATTTACTCCTCTATGAAAATGTAATGTGAAATATATTGCACTTTATTAAAAAAATATACACATGCAAACACATGTTTTCTAATTATTACATTGCGATTTCTAAAAACTCTCTACTGCTCTAAGTAACCAATGTTCTCCTGTGTATAACTGTGCTTTGCCAGCAGCCTAACTAAAGCAGTGTGTGCTGATGTGTGAGGAGAGCACAGTGCCAATCGCTCTGCCATGACAAGACCGATACCCCTGACTAAGAATTCACAGACACTCACTGAAGTAATTTTACGTGTGCTCTTAAAAATGCATTTATTTATAGAAAAAAATGTATTAATGTTATTAACCCTATAAGGTCGAAAGGGGGAAAACCACATTGCTTCTCAATACTTTGCACACCCCTCTGGTTATCGAAATGTTAATGATGTCAGTCTTTGCTGTGGCAAACTGATTTTGTTTTGTAATACTCTGTATATTAACCCATTATGATGCTTTTCCTTGGCCCTCAACAAAACTCTCAGTCTCGTCTGCTATCTATCAAGTCTGCCTCAGTCACAGAGCTTGTGTCAGGATCTCAGTCAGCTGTCTGTCATCTATTTTTTATTTTATTTTTTTTACAGTTATCCTATCTTATCACTGTCCAAAAAATAAATTATAACTAAAAACAACTTCTTTCCCCAGACTTCCCCAGCACAGAGATAATAAAAGCAAGATCAGCAAGGAAATTGGACCACAGCTGCCTGTCTTTCATATCAAAAAGGAAATTGCTTGGGCTGCAGCAGCCTGTGTCTTTGAAATTAAATGAGTCAGACAGAATGTTGGGGTATTTGGGGTCAACCTCCTTTGCTCCCTTCTCTCACCCCCAGACATGTCCAGCACAGCAATAATAATAAAAGCAAGATCAGCAAGGAAATTGCACTACAGCTGCTTGTGTCTTTCAAATCAATCAGACAGAATGCTGGGGTATTTGGGGTCAACCTCCTTTGCTTCCTTCTCCCTCACACCCAGCCTCCCCCGCACAGAGATAATAACAGCCAGTTCAAGAAGAAGCTTGGATTATGGCTGCTTCTGTCTTGCCAGTCAGTCATACCAAATGTGGTGTTATTTGGGGTCAACCAAACCTTTCTCTCCCAGAGTGTCCCCAGACTCCCCTAATACAGAGAGCAAATGTCCCTCCTAAAATACTCCCTAAACTAAGCTTTAATTCCACTTTATTTGCCTATCTTCTCTAGCTCAAAAATGTGCTGCTTTCTCCTCTTACAAACTCAGAATGCATGTTGTGAGAGCTGACACCCCTTTATATGCCTGCAGAAACAGAAGAGAAAACTGGCATGTGGTGAGGAGAAATCCAGTCTTCCCATTTAGTTCAATGCAATGAGCTATGTGCAAACAAACAGGAAAACTGCACTTTTCATGGGAAATTTCCTACTAGCCAGGAAGTGCAATTTTTCACCTATTTAAGAGTTGAGGAGTAAACTTTAGCCCACCCCTAATCCTTTACAGGAACACCACCAGCTTAACCCCTTAAAGACCCATGATGTACATGTACGTCACAGGGTAGATGTCCCTGAAGGACCAAAGACGTACATGTTATGTCATGGAATTCAGGGTTCCCAGCATGGCTGCATGCCGTTCGGGGAGCCCTGAATCCAGATTGAGAAAAATAAAAAGAATGGTCCGTGGTCCTTAAGTGCTGGCCACGTGCGTGTGCTGCCGGCCCTTAAGGGGTTAATCTCTTATGCCAATTAAAAAATCATCCAATCAGAATATCCATCAGTGAAACAGTACCCACAAAAGGCTAAGCATTATGTCAACTAAGTCCTCTACCACCTGCAATAGGCCATTATTCTGTGCTTAGTTTTGATGGGATGATTAGGACTAATGTGTTTATACACAACAATTCATTGTGCCAATCAGTTCAAAGGCTAAACTCTTTAAAATAAAGTAATCATATGACAACCTCCATAACATTATGATTAGATAGCCAATCGACTTAGAGCCAAAGCAGTCACCCTGGATACAATCAGCACAATGAAGATTCTACCAGTGGCTCTGGAGGAGCTGTTCTCCCATTCATCACAAATACTTACAATGTTATAACATAATGTACTGAAAGAATACTAATACATTATGCATTATTATGAAAATCAAATGCACTTTAATTATAAGATTGTGAATTTACTCACCCATCAAAACATCAGTTACTTCCAAACTTTATAGGTCTTAAATCATATTGTAATAGACTACACATAATAGAGATATCATATTTATTGGATCTTTCTGGAGTCTGAGCACGTAAGGTAAAAAATCAAGTACATTTCACATTCGGCAATTCTCAACATAAAAATATTGAAAAAAGCAATGCCACCCTAGAGCAAGTGCCCTACAGGAGATATTACTGAGGTGTTCTTAAAGCTCACCTTAAGAGGGGTGCAAAGTTCAGCCCACATATTGAACATTGCTGGTATTATAGATAATTAAGAAAATAACATTATTGTGTTACATTTTGTGTGCATTTTAATTCCACGTACTTTCCCTGTCACTGTGGACTTTTCGCTATCACCTTCTGAGATATAATTGCAACAGGTACAAACATCTGCACCTTATTTATTTTATTGTGTTGCACTCTTCATATCTTCATACATATGGAATATAATATCCTGGCTCTCCTAGCATCAAATCTACCTCCTTGTACTATTATGTCTTGTCACTATACATTAGCCTTCAAAATCAGATTATTTTAACTGTATCAACTGTATTTTTATATCTTACATTGTAATCAGTGCTAAAAACCTTGTATTCTGTAACTTTGTCTAGCTTTCTGTGTCTTATTCATCTACTTTCTCCTTATTTCTAAGTATCTAGATACTGCTTTTAAGAGTCCATTTAGGACAGCGTCTTTTAGACAGTCTATCCTATAACTCTTTGGATTGATATGCAAAGGCTGCATTGGTGGAGCAGATCCTTTGTCCCCTACAAGGTGTTTCATTTTAAATCTATTTTAATCAGATAACAGCCAGGGTCCTTATGATCTCATTCTGGTCTATTGAAGCCTACTATATGTTGTGAGGAGGTGTGACGAAGAAGCAGACCTGAAAAAAATGAGTATATACAGGAAACTGCAGATAAAATCCTATATAATAATTAGCTAAAACATATGTAATGCCGCAGTCATGCGCAGTAGAGACTGCTCATGGCGCGGCTGATACAGAGCTGGACGCTCCTTTGGAGCATCCTGCTCTGTATCAGCCGCGGAGCGGGCAGTCTCTACTGTGCATGACTGCCCCGTGGCCGGCGGGCAGTGGCACTGAGGCCCGTGTAACGGGCTCTTCAACCAGTACAGAAATTAGAAACACCTACCATGTTTATGTATGAAGGACACCTACCTAATTAAGGCGATGTGTTAAACAAATTAAGAGCGACATTCTCCTTTCTGTACCTGGGAGGTTATGCAACAAGGTGTGGAAAAAAGACAATAACTTCTCTAGCATGATGTACTGTCCAGTTCCTGTGTTATTCTGTAGAATTTATTAACCTGTCTCTGACTTGAGAGTAGTAGTTGTCAAGCTTTCTTGTGAGCTAGATTTTTTGAGTCCCCTCTAACATTTTATGTCATTTGTCAATGTAATTATGAAGGGTACAAATACATAATATATAGTTATACTTATATCTAACAATCAGGATAACAAAAACAAGTACACTGTGCTTAAAAATGTCCATAAACCTGCATTTGAATCTCGACTTTCACATTTTTGTAAAAATCTTCATAGAAATCAAGGGGCACCATATGTGGATGTCCAAGTCAAATCAAAGTGCCATGGTTTCCTGGATACGAATGAATGACTTTGAGCATATAATTTGCAGAATATTTGAGAGTTTATGACAATGGAGAAGTTATCTCCTCTTTATCACACCTTAGTGCAGGTCTCCAAGAGCTGTGTCTCTTTTTCAAGACTATGATTGCTTTTTGTGGCTTCACCTTCTCAGGCAATTCCAGCTACTTTTAGACCTTTTTTATGCAGTCCCCACTAACCCAAATAATAGTATGCCTTGCAGTGTCCATTTATCCTCCTATTCCACATCAGGCCTGTCCCCTAAATGATGCAAACCTACTCATTTTGACTCATCTGCCTCAAAGACATTAGTTAAAATGCCCTAGGGCTTTTCAATGTTCACAGATATGCTGGTTGTTTCTTTTATCTGGAAACTTAAATTATTAAAATTCTAATTTTAAATCCTGTTGTAAAAGTGTCAAGGTGTAATACTATGTGCTAAATAATTAGAGATATGATGAATAAACTGCACATCTATTATCCTTTTATTGTGATTTTCCTTTTAGCAAGATGATGGATAAAATATAAAAATGAACAATCTGTCCTGATTTTACTGCCAACACCTAAATCTCTATAAAATGAAAGATGAACACACATTATCATAATAAGCACACTAACTGCTCTTCATTTGCAATGCACTTAATTTAATTTCTTCACTAAAAGAGAATACCTAAATATGCATAAACCCCTCATATTTTATATACATCTCATATGGCAAAAAAATGCCACATGAAATTTCATGCAGTGCAAGGGAAATGGCTGATATATAAATAGAACATTGCATTTGACAAAGAAAAGAGAGAAACTGAAGCATTTCAGCTGTATTTTAATATCACGATTCCTTCTTTTCTATATAACAAACCTAAAACATGTGGAAATACCGTAAGTGGAATATTTTAGCAATGTATATAGAATAAAGAAATTAAGAAAGATTCTCAATACGGTAATAATATGGAAGAAAAGGGGAAGGTACGTTTTTAGGGTCTCAAAATGATTCTTTGTTTGAACTGTTTAGTAGTGGTGGACAAAATTTGTCGCCGTGTTCCCTCGGGAAACTTAGCGAAAACGACGTTGTTATCCACTTTTTCGAGGGAAAATCCACTTTAAAACTATCAGTTAAAATTTTCGCATTTTTCGCCCATTGGCCAAAATTTTTCGCCATTTTTTCAATGGCTAGAAAGTTTCCGCCCATTGATTTACATTGTTTTCGCACTTCTGCTATAAATACGTGATGTTTTCACTGAAGGCAGACACAATAGAAGCAGCTACAGAGTGAGATAGACATGCTGCGCTGTTCTCTTGTGATATTTTGCAAAAATGAGGCAGGAGAGGCTCATAGTGACTCCTATCATTATGAGCAGGGTAAAAAATAATCAGTGGAGGAGCTGGAAGGACCATTATGTGTCCACTGAGTCTGAGGAGGAGGAGGAAGGGACCACTACTGTACCAATGCTGTCCAGTCCCCCTAAATCACCCCAAGGGATCTTGGGGAATTTAATGGGAAGGGAGGGAGAAAAGGGAATGGGAAGGAAGGGAGAAAAGGGAATGGGGAGGGAGAAAAGGGTAGTACTAGTGAGAGCAGGACAGGTCAGCTGCCTATGCCTGCTGCAAGACGTGCTGCCCCTTCTGCCAGTGCCACCATTGCTGTACCTGCAGCCACTAGTGTTGTACCTGCTGTCAGATGTGCTGCCACTAGTGTTGAACCTGTTGCCAGTGCTGAACTTTCTGCGAGTGCTGAACCTGCTGCCAGTGCTGAACCTGCTGCCACCAATACTTTGCCTGCTGCTAGTGTTTCTTGTAATACTCAGGGGGAAAAGGAGAAAATTATGCCATGTGTGACAGCAGGGGGCCCTCTGTCACATTGTTTGTCACCTCCTCCAAGCAGCAGTGAGATGTCTGGAATAGAGCAGCAGCATGTAGGGACTAGTGGTGGTGGTGGTGTTGGGGTGGAAGAGACATTGATGGCCTTTCTATCAGAAACTGAGAAGGAATGGGAGACAGTGAAGAGGATGGGCATCAGCACCACCACTAGAAGTCAGCTTTTGAAATTAGCCGAAATTGCAACTTCTCTAACTTCTGCTGCTGCTGAGATGAAAGGGCAGCAGGGTGCTGAGGAGCAGGCTAGTGTGCCACAGACCACCGTGAACACAGTGAGAATGGGGTCAAGAAGTAATGCGGGACTAGGTCAGGTTCCACTTGCCAGCATTAGCAATACTCCTCCTGATCCTATTTGCAGTGCTAAATCTGAGGCAGTAGCAGCAACAGCAGCAACATTATCCGCTGCCATAGAAAGTGAAGGGGCATGTGGAGGACAAGAAGAAAAAGGCCATTCTTCTCCACCTGTTCCCTATCCCTTCCCCCAGAAGTTATGGGTGTGGGACTATTATTCTTTTCTGGCAGGCACAGTGCAGTCATCATCAACAATAGTACAGTGCAAAATTTGTGAGAAGTTAGTGAGAAAGGGAAAGGAGGGAACACACCTTGGAACAACCGCCCTGATAACACACATGAAACACAGACACCATGACATTTACTCCAAACATGTTAAAGCCAAACACCCGTTACAGAAAACTAGCACCGCTGTTACTGTACCCCCTGACTCTCCAGAAAGGTGGAGATCAAAGAGGAGGAAGAATAAAGAAACCCAGACAGACACTGGAAGTTCCATGACAAGAGAAAAAACTAGCTCTCCATCAACATCACACCTTCTTCCTCTAGGGTAAGAAGTACATCTCCTGCCAATCCACCTCATTCATCGAATAAAGAAACCCAGACAGACACTGGAAGTTCCATGACGAGCGAAACAACTAACTCGACATCAGTAACTACATCTTCTGCCAATCCACCTCATTCATCATTACCTCCCCCGCCAAATGATAGCCACTCTGTTAATGTTAGGATATGGCAGTCCATCTTTGTGTGGTGCACTGACCCCACATGCCAGTGTGGTGGAGGAGAATCGATACCAGGTCATCAAGTGGCATCTGAGGAGATTCCATCCCGCAGAATATGCTAGGATTCTGGTAGGGAGGGTTCATCATTACTATTAAACTGTCAGCAAGTTGTCATGTGTCCTTAGCGGGGTCAGGACAAGGGCTACAGTGACTGCGGCAGTACTTGGTTTCGGGTGTCATGGTGTTTGTATACAGTTGTGCCCCCAGATGTTATTTACCACACACACACTGTGCATATTGCAGTTGCTGATGGAAGCCACAGTTCCTGTTCTCAAGGGAAAAATATATATTCTAATAACAACACACCCATGATGATTTTGGAGGAGGGGCAGGTGGAGAAGATTTAAAGGTCAACTTGTTCTTTTTGTCCACATATACTGGAAGCTACTTATTCTTCTGCTACTGCCTCAGTCTCATCACTGGAGCCAGTTGTGGCAAGTGGAACTTTCATCATCCATCTTCCATGTTACTGCTATTGTTGATCCCATTCCCTTTCAGCTGCCTAACCATGCTGCTGCTTAAACAACTCAGCAGCAGCAGTACGAACAGCAGTTGCTCAGGAGGACATTTGACAGTGGCCACTGGCTAACATGACAGGGCATTTTTATTTTTTTCTCAGGACTTGTGTTTTGGAAAAAAAAAAAAACTAGTCCACAAAAAAATAAACAATTTTTGGGGGGTTTGTTTCTAACACGCCTAAGTCCTACAAATCAATGGTTCCTTAGGGCTTGTGCCAAACTAGCATAAGTCCTACAAATCAATGTTTCTTTAGGGCTTGTGCCAATCTAGCTTAAGTCCTACAAATCAATGTTTCCTTAGGGCTTGTGCCAAAGTAGCTTAAGTTCTGCAAATCAATGTTTCCTTAGGGCTTGTGCCAAACTAGCTTAAGTCTTACAAATCAAAAGTCTAAGTCCTACAAAGGCCTCTAACAACAAATCAAACAAATCATCCTCTACAAAATACTCTATCAAGTCAAGTATCAGTCCACCCCAGTTGCAGCTTATGTCAGGGGGTTCCTGTCTCTGTCACATTAAATACAAGTGTCTTATTTTATTTTATTGATTTATTTTTTACTAACTCTCCCCCCAATAGCAGTCAAGAAAGCCCCCTAAAACAAATTCCCTGTTCAAATGATTAATTCATTCACCAACACAGGCACCCTCCTCAGACCCCTTTATATCATGTCTTATGGTTTTTATTTTATTTTATTTAGGATTTCTTTTATATTAAGTGCCTCCCAATCCCAGTAAACAACCCCCCAAAAACATTCCCTGTTCAACTGATTCTTTCCCGACACCCCACCAACACAGGCACCATCATTCCCCTTTTATACAATGACTTTGGGAAATAAAATATTATTTATAATGTGTTGTGTATATCTTCTATGTTCCCATTGATTTCAATGGGTGAAAAAAGAGGAAAAAAGCAGATAATCTGCACTTTTCGCAGAAAATTTTTCGCCAAGCGGAAAGTGCCATTTTTCACCAATTTCAGTTTGAGGCAGAAATTTTCACCCATCCCTACTGTTTAGTTAGTGTAGTCTGATCTAACCCTTTGAGTGCCAAAGGGGTACATGTGGAATAGAGTCTTTCACCAGAATAGGTCTACTTTGTGGGTTTTTTCCTGGATACTCAGAATCAGGCAGGAGGCAGGAACAGATGACCGCATCTCACAGGTAAAACGGTGGACCTACTGAATTTAACGGCAGAACACAGAGTAGGGTTCCCAGGAGTCACATGTAAGTGACTGAATTCACTGTTGCAGTGGCAGAAACACACCCAAAGGGTAGAACAGAACAGCCTTTTTTAATGAAATGCACTGCTTTTATACACGTCCAGACCTAAGAATCCAAATTAGGTATTAGAACAGAGTTGTCGCAGTCTACAAATTATGGGGAAGTACATGTGGACTAATCAGGAATATCCAGTCAGAGGTCCTCTTTTCAAGCTATGTTGATGATACTAGTTAGGGAAGTCACCTCTCCAACCATTCCTTTGTTGTTCCAGCAAATTGAATCGTAACACACCAATAAATGGAGACTGCAGATTGCCCACCACTGGATAGGGAACGCTGACTCTGAGTTGTTCAGGCCATGGTGGCCCACCTCTTTCAGTTGCCTATGCTACAGTCTGAAAGACAACTAACATTGACAGAACACCACACATAGAGGCTACCAAACCAGCCTCATTTCCTTACCAGCTGTTATGAGATGGGTTTTTTGGTACCTCTTCAGTTATTTCTGTTGGACAGTAGAATCCAGGACAAAATTCCATTCCAGACATACATTTTTGTTGTGTGACGGTTTACTGATCTGGCAGATATTTCCAGCTGGTTATTACTGCAGTCACTCAATCTGGTGAATTGTGTATTTTTTTTTCTAAAAATCCTCTTGGCCTGCTGAAAAATGCTCCAAAATGACCTAAAAGCGAGGTTGGAAACTTAAGGACAAAGGTCAGATTTTGGTATATTTCCCTGGGCTGAATAATTCGCAATCAGAAGATGTCCAGCAGTACCATCAGCTCAGAATTGGCAGAAAATAGTGGGACCCTGGTACACCTATCTACTGTCCAGAGAAATCTGGTCAGAAGTGGTCTCCATAGAAGACCTGCAGCCAAAAAGATATACCTTCAATGTGAAAATAAGGCCAAGTGACTCAACTATGCACGAAAACACAGGAACTGGGGTGCAGAATAATGGCAGCAGGTGCTCTGCACTGATGAGTCAAAATCTGAAATATTTGGCTGTAGCAAAAGGCAGTTTCTTCACCAAAGAGCTGGAGAGAGGTATAAAAATTAGTGTCTGCAGGCAACAGTGAAGCATGGTGGAGGTTTCTTGCAAGTTTGGGACTACATTTCTGCAAATGGGTTTGTGGATTTGGTCAGAATTAATGGTATCCTTAATGCTGAGAAGTACAGGCAGATACTTATGCATCATGCAGTACCATCAGGGAGGCATCTGATCAGCTCCAGATTTATTCTGCAGCATGACAACAACCCCAAACATATAGCCATATTCATTAAGAAGTATCTTCAGCGTAAAGAATAAGGAGTCCTGGAAGTGATGGTATGGTCCCAACAGAGCCCTGATCTCAACATCATCAAGTCTGTCTGGGATTATATGAAGAAAGAGAAGCAGATGAGGCTGCCTAAATCCACAGAAGAACTGTGGTTAAATCTCCAAGATGTTTGGAACGTACCTGCCGAGTTCCTTAAGAAAAATTGTGTGCAAGTGTACCTAGAAGAATTGATTCTGTTTTGAAGGCAAAGGGTGGTCACACCAAATATTGATTTGATTTAGATTGTTCTTCTGTTCACTCACTTTGCATTTTGTTAATTGAAAGTATAAACTATTAACATGTCTATTTTTGAAAGCATTCTTAATTTACAGTATTTTTTCACACCTGCCTAAAACTTTTGCACATTACTGTATATATAAATTTAAAAGACTCCTACAGCAGATTATATGACAAAAGGTCATATTGGACCTATTACTTTCATTCTCCTCTCATTTTCTAACTCATTGATACAGCCTTGAAATATGAGACTTCAGATAGTCCCTCTTTTATCCAGGTACATGGTGGATCCCCATTACCACCCCTCTTTCATTTCCCTCCTCTCTCCCCCTTACCTAGTCTTTCTTTCTTTTTCTATTTCTATCCATTTTCTTCTCTTGTACTCTAGTTTTTGTGCTTATGTTAAGTATTAAATTATCTTGCTCTTCTGGATCACTTACTCCATGGAATATGAAACTACTAACTCCCTAGATACATGTGCTAACTATCTATTGTACTGTTCTTTATGGTACAGGCCAGTGGTTCTCAACCTTTCTAGTGCCATGACCCTTTGATAAAATTTCCCAAGTCGTGGCGACCCCTAACAGTAAAATTATTTTCGTTGCTCCTTCATCGCTGAAACTTTGCTACTGTTATGAATCAAAATATAAATATCTGATGGTTTTAGGCGACCCCTGGCAAATCGTCATTCGACCCCCAAAGGGGTCCCGACCCACAGGTTGAGAACCACTGGTATAGGCATTCATTAAGACATGGTTTAAAAATGAAAGAAAGAACAGTAAATATTTTGAAGTAAAACTATATACTACAATGCTCCAACTGCTGGAATTTCTTTAATCAAAAGTTTGAACCATTACTGTTCAAACTGTCACAAAGTGATGATCATATTCTATGGAGAGCTGCACTCAAGGACCCACATCTCTTATAGATTCAATAGAATAACTTTCTGGATATGAGGTTAACTGTAGATGAACTGTCTGGACACCAGATGGTACTGTTACTGTAAGAAACAACAGTTTAAGCTGTAATAACCAATGCTGTAATAACTGTAACTTTATATCTCCCCAAACCCTTCTATAAAAGCTCATTTAAATCAAATTGTTTGGTTCTACAAGCACCACAGACTCAAACTACTTTCTACCTCTAGACACAGATCTGAAGGTGGTTTAACCCTTCAGTATATATGTAAATATTATCAGGCATGGAACCTAGCTAGGAAGATAGATTTTCTCTCCAGGTCCAATATCTAAAGGTTGGAATATATAAATCCCTAACCCAAATGTGGCTCTAGCTTCTCTGGTGTGGGCTTGTCCTTAGCAGAACCCATTAGCACTAAAAACCCTCTTGGTCTCGAGAACTTATGAATACTTATGAGTTGGTTCACCTCTAATGGAAATTATAATTTCCATCCACTTTATACTCTGTTCTGAGAAACTTGGATTTCCTACCTGGCTTCCTCAGGAAAATTTCCAGACATGGTTTTTGAATTAATATCCATACGTTAGAAACATTGCTTCCTAATACAGAAATGCCTTTTATGACATACATAAGAATTATAACCTTGACATCTCTGAAATCTGGAATGTTATTTAAGTTGATCGTAAGTGACAAAATGGGGTATAGTGGGAGATCAGAGTGGAAATGTAGGAAGAGGCAGAAGAGAGAAGGGTCTTGAATGAAAGAAGAGAAATTTTGTAAGATATTCGGAGTTTGATAAGCAGCCATTGGAGAGATTTAAGGAGAAGCAGAGCAGAGGCAAACCTAGGAGACAATAGGGTAATTTGTGCTGCAGCATTCTGTATGGATTGAAAAGGATGGAGCTGGGAGGCAGGAAGGCCAGAGGGAAGAAGGTTGCAGATGTCCATACAGGAAAGGACGAGTGCTTGTGTAAGAGTTTTAAGAGAGGAAGGGACAGATTTTAGCTATGTTACACAAGAGAAAGTTGCTGGATTTAAAGACAGAATGAGAGAATGAGCAGTGTCAATTATAAGCCCTAGACACCGTGCTTCTGATACTGGATCTATGGTAGTGCCATTTACAGTGACCTGGAAGGACCCTACTAAGCCAGGCCTAGATAGCATGAGGATTAGCTCTGTTTTAGACATATTGAGTTGGAGGTGCCGATGAGCCATCCAGTCTGAGATAGCCGAGAGGCAATCTGTGACTTTAAATGAAATATCAGAAGTCAGTCAAGGTGCAGATAAATAAAGCTGGGTGTGATCTGCATAAAGGTGATATTAGAGTCCGAATGAGTTAGTAAGATAACCAAGTGTTATTGTGTAGAGAGAGAGAGAGAGAGAGAGAGAGAGAGAAGAAGAAGCGATCCCAGAATAATACCTTGAGGAGCACAAGAAGAGAGGTGGATGGGAGAAGATGAAAAGGTGGCAGATGAGACACTGAAGGATCGGTCAGTTAGATAAAAGGATAACCAGCCCAGTGCTAAGTTACGGATTCCTAAGGAGTGAACAATTTGGAGGAGGAGAGCATGATCAAAAGTGTAAAAAGCAGCTGGAAGATCAAGCAAGATAAATATTGAATAGTGACCTTGCAGTTTGGCAATGTGAAGATCACTGACCACTCTAAGAGCAGTTTCAGTGGAATGAGCAGTGCAAAAGCCAGATTGTAAAGGGTCAAATAGGTTGGAAGTCAAGCAGGTAGGAGTAGGCTAGGCTTTCCAAGAGCTTAGAGGCAAAAGGCAGGAGAGAAACAGGTCAATAGTAAGAGGGTGTGGTACTGTCAAAGGAATTGTTCTTGAGGATGGGTGTTACTACTGCAGGTTTAAATTAGTCAGGAAAGGAAGCATTGGCAAAGGAGGAGTTAAAAATCTGTAAGAAGATAGAGATTAGCGTGGGGGACTGGACTGGATGAGATGAGAGAAGAGCGGATAAAGTGCTCATGTAGTGGAGGGAGAGAAATATAGCGGGTTAGTCAATTCCTCCTCAGTGACTAGTGAAAAAATTCCAGAGTAACAGGAGGGGAAAGAGGGAGGATAGGAGGTTATTTACAAGGTGGGATATTTTCCCAGATGGAGTCTACCTTGGCTTGGAAGAAGTCAGCAAAGTCTTGTGGCTATATAGAGTCTGAGAGGGAGGCAGATGGAGGTTCGGAGGAGGGAGTCAAAGGCAAAGAAAAGTCTGTGAGGGCTGGATACATGAGTGTTAATTAGTTGTGAAAAGTATTGTTTTTTAGCAAGGGACAGAGAAGAGTTAAAGCAAGAAATGAGGAATTTGTAGTGGAGAAAGTCTGCGAGATAGCTTGACTTTCTACAGAGTTGTGCAGATGAACAGGTATGGGAACAGAGGAAGCCGGTGTCCTTATTAAGCCACGGTGTGCATTCATTTTATGTGTGCGTCGGAGGGAGAGGACAGGACTGCTGTGGAAAATCAGCAGTGCTTCAGGAGAGGTGAACGTATGAAAAGCATGTGTGTGTGTTTATGTGTGTGTGTGTGTGTGTGTATGAGCAACCTATAAGAGTAGGGATTGCTACTTTTCATAAGTAATACATAAATTTACTATTTTATTATTAAAAATCTATTCTCCGACAAATAACTTATCTTCACCAAAAATAATGTAATAATTACACAGCTTTATAAATGTATGTATTCAGTTTATGATGTCATAAATTTGTCCCAAAATAAAGTATCCATATCACAGTCATTGCCCTAAAGAGGTTTTTACAAACATAAACCTGATATAATCATTGCTTATTAAAGAAGCTGTTATTTACTTTGAGGTACCTATACCTTAGAGAGCTAGAGAGGTATCCCATGCATTGCTATGCCTACCTCACTGGCTGCTGCTGTTCTTGGTCTTGAAGTCTCTTTACATCCTCTCTGCTCTCCCTTGCCCTCCACAACACGTTGGTACCTTTATGCCAGAATGATCTGATAATGATCACAATCTCTCTCATTCTCTTTGTACCCCAAATCTTAGGACATATGGTGATGTGTGTCTGCTCACCACACATCAACAGACATACATCACCATAGTATTGACTCTGAGTGCATCTACCCCCAGGAGGCTATTGTAGCACCTCCAAGGAATGTGAGTATATTTCCATATGAGAGCACTTCGGTGATGTGCAACTACACAAAGAATGCTACGCTTAGAGTGTTTGTCTGTGCAGTCTTTTTTCCTGTATTTAGGTAGACAATTAACTACCTTTCAAGACTTCCTCTTTGGAAACAAAACCAAAGACAAATGATCACATTTGTACAAACTGATTTCCTGTCATGCGTCTATAAACAAGATAAAATTTATGGGGACTGGCCCACTTATACCATAGCGCTAAGGGACACAATCTTCAGCTCTGCAATCACTCTAAACAGAACACAAAATTGGAAGTGGCACTCAAAAAAATCTCTATAAGCAAATATGAATAAAACAAGTGAAAACAAAAAAAACACACACACATATATATATATATATATATATATGAATAGTGTTAGCCTATGTCCTATGGTGGGTAAAATGTGAAAACAAGACATAAAATGTAATCACAGGGAGAGCTCTATAGTCTGTACTATACTAGTCTATACGTCCCATAAGACGTATATGGCAGAAAAGATCAATGGGTGTCTTTTTCTATAAGTGTTATAGTATAATTATATGGAATCAAATAATTGTTCCTACACTTATATAGTATAGGATGATATTATCAATATGCTCACAGTTAGTAGATCAACTTCCAGCGGGCAGAGAAGCATCCAGGATGATGACATCCTCTCCTGTCTATTGAAAGAGTCCACCCGGTACCATACCAAATGCACAAGAATCTGTGGAAGTGGACAGAGGTATTAACCCTTTGAGTGTCAGAGAGGTATCCAATGCACTGCAACACCATGCATTGGATACCTTTCTGGCACTCTAAGGGTTAATAGGTGTATAGAAATATATATATAGAAACCAGCGCTTAACTCCTATCTCTCAACCTCTGGATGATACCACAGAAATGAGTATGTGTATATATACAATGGAACGTATAAAGTAGCTGGTGTGATAGAGACACCCTGCTAGCTATAATCAGTTTGTATCTTCCTTTTTGGTTGCTGCTAGTTCCCAAAAATACTCAGATCCATGAGTGAGTATATAGAACATGAAAAGTATGGGGTGGGTCAGCGCATGTAAAAAGAAAAGAAAAACAAAAAGTGATACTAAGTGTAGTATTCAAATGGGAGAATAGAAACAATGTGAGGAAATATCAAAAACGATAAATGTCTGTCTGAATAATATACTAGAATAATGGGATACACTAAAATAAAAAACAACAATATTTATTAGGTGTATAAAAAACCCAAAAAAAGGTAAAGGGAATCGTGACAAATATAGATGACTAGGTATCTTGGTCTATGTCTATATGGGGCATGGGCATGTACAAAATAAAAGATCAGTGTTCAATAATATGGATGTAAGGGCAAAAGCACGATGGTACAGATGTACCCTTACTTGGTGATCTTCTTGAAATGTGCCCTCTATAGTCGTGTTGTCGTCTTCAGACTTTTCTCGGTGTCTGGATGGACGATGTGTAAGTCTGGAAAACGCCACAGTCTGTAAGAACAATGTATCCGTATGGAAATGCCAAAGTGCTGAATCGTGTGGTATAATCCCACTGATTTGTTTGCCAGGTATAATAGTTCTTAGGGTACCAGTAGGAAGGTCACTGTATGACCGGTAGTACACCGCTGAGCTTTGCGATGTGTTAGAGATCTTTGCTGCAATCAGTCTAGATCTTGTGTCCGAATCCAAAGCAAAGAAGAGGTAATGTGTATGTATATTGTCTGGAGATACTCAAAATATTTGGTCTCCGAATCTCAATAGTAATAAAGAAATAAGCAGATCCAAAGTGTTCTGTCCCGAATTCACTTGATCCACGGTACAGAATTCAAAGATGTTGAAGAAATGTGCGGATCCACAGTGCTCTATATCGAATTCACTGGGTCCACAGTCCACAATCCAACGCGTTTCGGCGCTGTATACACGCGCCTTTCTCAAGGATAGATAACAGGGTGCCTCTACCTGGAGTAGAATTTAAATGCGGAGTAGCCAATGAGATGTAAGAGTGTTTATTGTAGCAAAACCATTGGTGATTAAAACTACAGGTGAAAAGGATTGCAGTTAACGGTACCTATGTGAGGCTAATTACTCCTTGCATGTGCAGCTGATCGCTGCTGAAGCTATGCATGAGTAATAGAGGCGCACAAACAGATACTAAATGGATGGTCAATGATTGTGAAGTGGTGAAATGAGAATGAGTGTACGGAACAAAATGTTGTTGAATGCTACATTAAATAAAGAATAATTTATATGGGGAAAATAAAGTAAAGTGAAAAAATGAGCGGTTGGTGTATGGGAGTGCCACGTTACATGCACCAGAGATCCAATTCTTCATTAAGGCCATGGGGGACCATAGTGTTTAATTTATAGATCCAAAAACTCTCTTTTTGGGCTAATTTGATGTATCGATCTCCCCCTCTAGCTTGTGGTTTGATTTGATCAATGATGGTCATCCGGAGTAGTTTTTCGTTCCCTTCATGGTATTCTAAAAAGTGGCGTGCTACGCTATGTTTGCCATTTTTCCTCATTATGTTCCCTCTATGTTCCAAAAAGCGTTCCTTAATTTTTCTAGTGGTGCGCCCAACGTATTGTTTCTTACAGGGGCATTCCAATAGATATATTACATAGGTGGAGTTGCAGTTATGGAAGCCTTGAATGGTGTATGATTCTTGAGTATTAAAAGAAAGAAAGGTGGTTCTTCGGTTTTCAATATGGTTGCAAGTAATGCAGCCTTTATATCCACATTTGTGGTTTCCTCTAAGTGGTAAGCCATCTATACTGCTTTGTATATTTTTTGTTGTTTTATCTTTCTTTTTGGATGGCAACATACTTGGTGCTAAATGTTGTTTTAAATTTCTAGATTTTTTAAAAATGATTTCAGGATGTTTAGGCAATTCTGTATTTAGGAATCTGTCTCCCTGTAGGATAGACCAATGTTTCTTGATTATGTGTTTGATCTTGCTACTTGCGCAATTGTATCTTGTGATGAATGAGGTATTGGATAGATTTTCCTTTTGTTTTGTATTGTTTGTCTGAGTTAGTAGTGTAGATCTAGGTATTTGCCTTGTTTTTCCAAGAGCTGAATGGATGATGTTTGATTTATATCCCTTCTCATGAAATTTCTTGGAAAGTATTGAGGCTTGTTGTTCAAAAGTGGAATCTTCTGTGCAGTTTCTCTTAAGTCTTTGGAACTGACCAAGAGGGATGTTGTTAAGCCAACTGGGATGGTGTGCGCTCTGTGCCTGTATGTAGCTGTTTGCATCAACTTCCTTGTAATGAGTTTTGCTCACAATTTGGTTATTTTCATTAGTAGATAGATCCAAATCTAAAAATACAATCGATTTTTGATTGTAGTTAATTGTGAATTGTAGACCCATGTTGTTATCATTGAGTTTGGTTTCCAAATTTGTAAGGGAGTCTTCACTTCCATCCCAAATCATTAGAAGATCATCTATGTAGCGTAGGTATAGAACACGGTTGTCCCCACAGATTTGTTTGAGATGATGTTCTTCCAAAAAACCCATAAATAAATTGGCGTAACTGGGGGCAAATCGTGTTCCCATAGCGGTCCCGCACTTCTGAATATAATGGGTATCATTAAATAAAAAGTTGTTATGCTCCAATATAAATTGCATAGCTTTGATGATAAAGTTTTTTTGTTTATCTGGCATCATAGTATGGGTATGAAGATAATAGGAGGTGGCGGAAAGTCCTTTCTGATGTTCAATGACTGTATACAATGAGGTGACATCACAGGTCACCCACCAATAGGTAGGTTTCCAAATGATGTTTTGTAATCGATTGAGAACTTGAGTGGAGTCTCGGGTATATGATGGTAATTGTTGAACCAACGGTTGCAGAAAATAGTCTATAAATTGTGAGAGGTTGCTCGTTAGGGAATCAATCCCTGATATAATTGGACGACCGGGTGGATGGGTGGGGTTCTTATGTAGTTTAGGTATATGATAATATATTGGTATTTTTGGATGTTTGTTGTTCAAAAATTGAAATTCATCTTTGTTCAATATATCATCTTTCAAAGCTTCTTTTATCAACGTAAGGTATTCTTCTTGAAATTTTTGCATGGGGTTATTCTTCAGTTGTTGATAAAATCTGGTGTCTCCTAATATCCTTTCTGCTTCTTTCATGTAGTCTGTTCTAGTTTGTATTACTATGCCTCCTCCCTTATCTGCTTCTTTGATGACTAATTCTTGGTTCTCCATAAGGTTTTTTAGACTAAGCTGCTCCTGTTTACTAAGATTCTTTTTGCAGTGATTTTTGGTTTTAAACATGAGATTAATATCTTTCATGACCATTTCACTATATGCCTCAATGAAAGGGCCTTTGGACTGTAATGGATAAAATGTAGATTTGGGTTTGAAATGGCTATGTGTTATGTGTCCGTCCAACTCCACATTTTCCAGGTCTATATGGTCTTGTCTTAATTCCTCTAAGATCTGGATGATTTCAGAGTCTTGGGTGTTGCAGTCATTTTCTATAGGAAATGTATTGTTCCAATTTTTGATTTTGAAATGTCTCAAGTGTGAGCTTTCTGATGAATTTATGAATATCCATAAATATTTCAAACTGGTTGGGTTGACTTGTTGGAGCAAATTTAAGTCCTTTACTAAGTAGTGTGAGTTCGCTGATTGAGAGTGGGTATTGTGTTAGATTGAATATGCCATGTGTTAAGTTGTCTGGTTGTCTTGATGTCTTTTTTTGTTTTGTCTTAGTACCAGCTCTTCGTCCTCTGGTTTTTCTCCCTTTCTTTTTCTTCTTTGCTGGGACCGGTGTTGGTTGGCGTGGTTGTTCCATTCTTCCCTCACCCAGCGGTGTAGAGGGGCACGGTGGCCTACCCCCAAAAAAGAAGAATGTAGTGAGTGATGAGCTATATGTATCTGACTTGATTTTGGGTTGGGAATTTTTGGTCTCGCTCCAAGATTCTTATTGTCTTCTTTTTTCTGTGTAGTTGTATGTAAATGTTTTGGTTTCAAACTGGGGATTATTGGTTTTGCTTCAGGAATCTTGTTGTCCTTATTGTATTGTGTGGAATATATATGTGAATGATTGATGTATGTAGTAGATGGATCCTGTTGTGCTAGTGTTTGATTACTGTTATCAATATCTGATGGCGTGTTGGAAGATGAGGTAGAGTCACGTATGGATGAATTAGGGATAGTTTCATTGGCTGATTGTGTTTGAGTAATAGCAATTGTAGTATTACATAGTGGATCGTTAGATGAAGTAATTGGATCTTTTTGTCTTGACGAGGGAGAATTGGTAGGGGAATTTTCCGAAAGTATCTCAAATCTATTTGTCAGAGGGACATCTGGTGCTATGCTGTGAGTATTTTGATCTTTATTCTGATTGAAGGTCTTTGCTTGATTGTGATTGATAAATGTGTTGTGTTGTATAGAAGCGGACCTACGATGATGGTGGATATTGGAATAAGGTTTATTGTTATATCTTGGTTGTGGCAAATTTTCCGTACGAAGTTTTTTGTTTGTCCATGTTCTTACTTGATTGGAACTATAGTCTATTTCATCTCTTTCAAGTTTACGTTTTTTTCTGCTGACAATTTCTTTTTCAAATTTTTCTACATTGGTGTTGACTATATTGTCTAGAAGATGAAACTCTGGGTAGCTTTTATGTCCCTCTAGTAATGTATTTAATCTTGCGATCTCATTGGTAATGGAATCCAAATTCTCCGTTCGAAAAGTGATGATATGGTGCATCAATTGAAAAGAGCATTGGTCTAATATATTTAACCAAGTGTTGTAAAATTCTGAGTTATCTAAACCAAAAGCCGGTTCTTTAATAATACGCAAACCTCTAGGGATTTGGTGACTATCAATATATTTTTGTAACGTGATGCTCTCCCACCAATAGCTCATTTCCTTCTTTAATAGTTTTTCTAAAGTATGAAAGGTTTTCTTAACATCAAATCCATTAGTATGTGTAGTCTTGGTTTCAGTATTTGTGAAAAAGTTATTTTTTAGATTGTTTCTACGTTCTTCCCTATTAAGGCATGTTAGAGTTCCTGTATTTTGCATACTAGATGTAATGTAATGTGTAATCAAACAAGGGAGGCAGAGGGAATGGTAGTCAGCAGCTGGTAAAGGATCTATAATAATAAGCTTGGACACAGAGTGTAGCCAAAAAATATTACTATACTGTAATATAGAAATATATATATAGAAACCAGCGCTTAACTCCTATCTCTCAACCTCTAGTAGATCAACTTCCAGCGGGCAGAGAAGCATCCAGGATGATGACATCCTCTCCTGTCTATTGAAAGAGTCCACCCGGTACCATACCAAATGCACAAGAATCTGTGGAAGTGGACAGAGGTATTAACCCTTTGAGTGTCAGAGAGGTATCCAATGCACTGCAACACCATGCATTGGATACCTTTCTGGCACTCAAAGGGTTAATAGGTGTATGCATGGTCCTCTCCCATTTAAATATGTTACTTATGTCAATTTTACTTCCACCATTGTGCATATAGCTATAGACAAAATATGGACCTCTCTAGTCTCCTAGTTCTCCATAAAGCAAATGTGGGTAAAGAAATATAGTTGACAGTCTTTCCAATCTTCAAAGTTGTGCAACTGAGAGCAGAGTAAGATAGTATTGATAGCATAAAGTCTTATCCCAATAGTATAACTGATGGAGCACTTTACATATTTATACCAGTTCTCCAGTCAAAACTGTTTGGCATGGGTTTTAATAACCCGACAAAAGTCTACCACTAGTGGATTCAGAGGCTAGATTGGACTAACGGATGCATCCAATTCAGTCCCAGAATCACTGATATTATACCAAATGACCATGTACGGCAATAGTAGAGACCAATCCACCTTGCATAGTATGTGGATATAATTTATATTAAATCATCTAAAGTATATAGGCATATTATAAAATATATAATAAGTATATAAATTATATATAATAAAACATCAAATATGCCTAAATACCATGGAAATAGGAATGAAAAACATGAATGAAATAAATTAAAACGAATAATAATCCCAAATATTAAATTAGGTAAATAAAGACCAGTCTGCTCTGCCCAGATAGGGAAATGTAAATTAAGTAATAGAAAAAGGAAGTGAAGTGATAACGCTGACTACGTAAAAAGTGCTGAAATAAGAAATAAATATTTTAAAAAAATGAATGTAAATAATGTAGGTATTATACAAATTTGTGTTCAGCAAGTTTATCATTATGTCTATTAGGTATCAATGTGTTACATCTAGAAATCCAATGTGTTTCTCTTTGACATAAAAGTTTGAATCTATCACTACTTGCTACTTTTTTTGGGAAATGTTCTAATGGCATTTTGTTACATGATCTAAATCTTTATCATGTGTGAATGAAACATTTTTACACAGTGGATATGTATTATCTATTGACTGAAAACCTATTTGATACTAAATATAATACATATTGGGTATTACAAGAAATAAAATGTTTAATTGGACAGATGTTTCCCTTATACTACTTTAAGTTAATTGATTTGCAATGTAGCCACAAGTAATATACTTTGTTGCACCGCACTTATAAACCCCTGTTAATTCCAGAAATTGATTGTTGTTATTATTGTACTAAGTTTTAGATTTGGGTTTATTCTGAGAAAATATTTTTCAAATTATTATTTTTAATATATATATTACTTGAGATATTTTATTCTTGAAAAGGGGATCCTGTAAATATATAAACCAGGGTTTTCTTAGAACGTTTTTAATTTTATGCTGAAGTGCGTTGTATGTGATAATAAATGTAGTTCCTTTTTATATTTAACCTGATGTTTAATGTTTACTTTTGTTTCATCTTTTATTTTTTGATTCTCAGAATTGGGATATAATTTTGTTTTCCTCTCTATATTCCCTACAAGTTGGTAATATTTTCTACTAAATCCTCTGGATAGCCCTTCTTAATAAATTCGTCTTTTAGTAGTATTGATTGTTTATGATAATCTTTGTCCTTATTTGACTTATATCTGAGCCTCTGAAATTATCCCTTTTGTATATTTCACTTCCACTGTCTGATGAGGCTACTATCAAAATGTAACTATATGTTAACACCAGTGGGTTTAATATATGTATTTGTACATCCATCTCTAAAAGTAAGTGTAAGATCCAAATAATGAATAACTTCTGTATCAACCTCATTTGTGAATTTAAGTCCCCTATCAATATTGTTAAATTCTATAATAAAAGACTCTAAGTTAAACCTATCACCCACCCAAATAATAATGAAATCATCCCCAAACGTGAGTAAGCACACAATAACCCATGTAGAGATTTGCATAGCTGAGGGCAAAATAGGGCCTTAAATTGAAAATAATTGTAATATAAAATATAACATATACTGTCCAAAATAAATGTTTTTTGATTGATAGGCAACGAATGATGCTACATCAAAAAATGTGATACTGTTTCAATACCCTTTTCATGAACTATACTGGTGTATAGAGATGTTATATCAACTGTGGCCCAAATTCAAGGATTTGTTTGTAAAAAAAAAAATCTATAAAATATGCTGGGTGTCTTTAATATATGACTTTGATTGAATAACATACTTTTGTAAGAAGTAATCCAGATATTATGATAAATTGGATGTAATACTTTCAATTCCAGATATTATCAGTCTTCCAACAATATGGTATTTTGGGGTATTTGATTTCCAAATAGTATAATTATTTTAATGTAATGCTACCATAATTGTATGCCTTCTTTAATAGAATTGATCAAAACTTCTGATAGCCTATTGTTAGAATATATGTGAAGCTATGAATTATTTAAATTGAGAAATCTTCTGCCAATTAAAAATACTTCATGAGTATTTAAATTACAATCTGATAAATTAAAAATGTCCATTTCTTTTAACTGTTCTTTTAATTTTCCATTATTAATAGAGGTAATATTTCTTATTTTACCTCTATTATGAATCTTTTCACACTAATAAGGCAACTGGCTTCTGATTTTTTTTAGTTTGACTTGTTATTCTTCTATGGTCCAGATGTATTCCTAGAATGCAGTGTCAATGCTTGTGCATAACTAGTAGAAGGAATAGCATCTTGATATTAATCCATTTGTATAAGATAATTAATTGTGTCATCATTTAAAGGATCATTAGTAGTTTTAAATTTTTCCAGTATACTATACCTGTTTGATGTGATCAACTTTTTATCACCCAATTTTTGTTGCTGAGATAGTAGTGGGTATATTATTAAAGCAGAACTACCACCACCACTAAAGTTGCCTGCAATACTTAGGCAGGTGGTGACAAGCTTTGTAATCATTATTTTACTTCTAAAAAGTGCCCACAAATAAAGTTATCCTTAAGCTTCCGAGACTGACTGCCAGGTTACTGCAGCCCGTGCGCCTGTGCCGTCAGTCACTTCCAGAGCCATCCGGGCCAGTGCTATGCCTGTGAAGGGTGAAGAGGACTGACAGTGCAGTCGCGCATTCAAGATGTCCGCGGCGCTGTCTGGCTTCCGGTCTCGGAAGCTTAAGGATAACTTTATTTGTGGGCATTTTTGAGAGGTAAATTAATGATTACAAAGCTAGTTGCCACCTGCATAAGTATTGCAGGGCGACTTTAGTGGAGGTGGCAGTTCAGCTTTAATACTTATATAGGAATCTATGATGTCTGGTGTAACCCTATTAGTGCTCCTTATTTGAGTCAGTGTATATATGTAATTTTATTAGATGAAACTAAAGTGGATTTAGAAAAAGAAGTGTGAAAATTCCTAACGGTATCTCAGGCACAGTCAGACTGGTCTCTTTTAAATGAGCAGTAAACCTTTTTTTATGAAAACACATTTTATAAAGCTTTTCCTGCTGAATAAAACAAGGGTACTCCCACTGTTGTCAGATGTTCTTTTCAAAATTTACAACAGCGTAAATAATCAGGAAGTGAATTTACTGTGTTTAGATCCTGATAGTTCTAACTGACATGAAGTGACAGGCAGTTTCTATCACATTCTATGGAGAACTGTACATCACTGACTTTCTTGACTTTCCTCTCCATAAGAATGTAACAGGAAAAACTAATTAGAATTTGACCACTAGAGGGCACTGATAATGTAAAAAAACATGGGTTTAAACTGTAATATCTCTGGTAATATGAATCTCTTGACAGTGGGAGTACCCTTATTTTACTCAATAGGAAAATCCCTAAATTATATATTTTTCATAAAAAAGTTTACTTCTCCTTTAAACTTTTTTGTTTTCTGTCAAAAAGCTGTCGCTAATATTTGACTATTTTCCTATTAGTTGCCTCATCTAATTTTTTCAAAACAGTAATATTAGTGAACGGCTGTAATTATTCTTTAGTGACATCTATTCAGTGAATAATGATCTCTAACTTTTTTCTATATATTGAATATAGTACAGTTTACATAACTGACACATATATAGATGGAGAGGATCCTGAATACACCTATTAATACCTCTGCCCACTTCCACTGACTTTCGTTCATTTGGAATGGTGCTTGTTAGATTATTTCAATAGACAGAAGAAGATCATTCATCATGTTGGATATTTCTCTGCCTGCTGGAAGTTGACCTACTAACCATGAGTATATCAATTATATATATATATATATATATTTTTTTTTTATTTTTTTTTTTTTTTTGTATTGTTATTTATATAGAATAGAAGGCTCTCTTTTTGTTTACATTTTATTTCTGCAATCACTCTGTTTACAAATGCCTCCAATAGACAAATAGCTTTTACTATTCCTACTAGGTGGTACATGACATCAGCTTGCTGTTCCTGCAGGTCTCCTGTATTTTCTGTAGATGCCATTCAGCATTGAGGAACATGCTCCACACCTGGTGGTCATGCTCTAAAACTGACCCTTATTGGGAATCAGTAAGTTTATTGGTGGACAAAACTTTACATATTGATGTTGACTTAGCACCTCAAAACATTCTTTCGCACATGACCTGTACAATTTTCCTTTATTCCCATCCAATGTGGAATTCTATGGTTTTGGTCAGTTGGAGTCAATATAACAGAAGCGTGTATTCTCACAAAATGGAAATGCCCTACTTCCCCCACCTCCACACACAAACACATGTTACTTGAATAGAAGATGCTCTTGAAAAAGGCAGATTGACATGGAACAGATGCATGCCGTGGTGCTAAATAAAAAATAATCTTTCTATTCTAAATAGGAGCTGTGGGCCATATATCAAGTCTACCATATACCCCTTCAGCAATGCATTCAAGCCTCCAGACTGTCTTCACAAGTTTACGTAACCTGCTACATGTTTGGGACTGTTTTACCTAACTCTCTTCCAAGCTAAATCTCTCATGAAATCTATTGCCTTACATCCTTGCTAAGGCCTCTTCCCTGGCTCTAGCCCACTGTCTAATATTATACAATCATACTCAGAATCAGCTGGAGAACTTATATTCTCCACCGTGCTCACACACATACTGTTATCTCGCTCTATCTCGTTTTTGTTACCTAAAGTGTTTGACTGTGCCTCCCCTTCTATACCCTATTTTTTCTTTCACAATCTCATTTTTCCTTACTATCCTTCTGTCTGGTCTTTGCTACAGATTTATATGTGCTATGTAGAAACTAGGGATGAGCAAAAAGTGAGAAAAAATTCCCGCATGTCTTTTCGCAAAAAATGGACAATTTTTCGCTTTTTTCGCGAAAGTTTTCTTTTTTCTCCATTGTAAAATTTTCCTCCTTTTACCTATTCCAGCAAATTTTTCTCCTATTCCAACTCATTTTTCACATGGTCTAACACATTTTTCGCCTATTCAATTTTTCACATTCTAACACATTTTTCTCCTATTTCAACACATTGTTTCCTATTCCAACACATTTTTCTCCTATGTTTAATATGGTGCAACATTTCCCAGCACAGTGTTACTTCATCTGAGGGCTGTAGTGGAGAAATAAGTAGCTGGAAGTCAACGTTGTGACTCCTACAGCAACATATACATTTAAAAATGAATTAGCATGCACAGTGCCTTTGTCCTTTGCCCACAACACTTACTTCCTGCTTAAGTGACACTGGCACGTATTCACGATGATGCCTACTGATTAAAAAAAAATAAAGTACAACCCTACAATGTAGCAAATGTGTATGGTATTGGTGGTGGGGGACTGGCGTAGTGTGATTGGTGGGACCTTGACAAACTGCATCCACCCCGGGAGGAGAGAGATCATCATTATTTATTTGCACATGCTGTAGTCAGTTTTGTACTACCACTTTACTCCCACTCTCCACCTTTCCCCCTTCCGCTTGTGCATTTTCTAGACATTACTCAACTACTGTGTGTGTTTTTACTCTCTACAGTACACAGCCCTCATCAAAATTCTCAATGCCGTCTGCTGTCTATCAAGTCTGCCTTAGCCACAGAGCTCACAGTCTAATATATTTATTTATTTTTAAGTTGTCCACAGTATCTTATCACAGTTAGTCCCCCCAAAAAAATATATATAACAAAAACAAAATCAACAACTTCTTTCCCCAGACTTCCCCAGCACAGAGACAATAAAAGTAAAATCAGCAAGCAATTTGGACCCCAGCTGCCTATGTCTTGCCGGTCAGTCACACCAAATTTTGGGGTATTTTGGGTCAATCTCCTTCCTCCCTTCTTCTCCCAATTGTGCCCCCAGACTCCCCTACTACAGAGAACAAATGTCCTACCTAAATGATTCCCTAAAACTAATCTTCAATTCCCCTTTATTTGCCTATCTTCTCTAGTTCTAAAACATGCTGCTCTCTCCTCTCACAAACACAGAATGGCATGCTATGAGAGCCTGACCCCCTTTTATATAGCTGTAGAAAACTTTTGTGAGGTGGAGAAAAAAATTTCTACCCATTGATTTCAATGCAATGAGCTAGGTGAAAAAAGCAGGAAAAAAGGGAAAAACTGCACTTTTAGCAGGAAATTTTTCAACAAGCAGAAAGTGCCATTTTTCACCAATTTCAGTTTGAGGTGAAATTTTTCACCCATTCCTAGTAGAAACTGCTGTACAACATTGTTTTACTCTGCTAAAGAATTTATATTACATATTTTTTCTTAAAAGGTTTACTCCTCCTTCAAGTCAGTGGGAATTGTTAGCCCCTTATGATGTCATTATAGTATATCTTGCTAAAACCTTTGTAGCCATTAAGCAGACACTAAAACAGTTCTTTACACTTAATTTTGGTCTAAAACCACTTTGTATATTCCCCTCAGCAGCATTTTTGTACTTCTGCAAGAATGCCCTTCTTTAATACTACAGTGAGCTTGCAATTCAAATATTATTGATTTCCAAATTAATTTTTTTACTTTCTCTTGCTTTGTTGAAAATTAGATTGAAATTTGTAAACCTAAAACATGGCATTGTTCTTACAATTAAATCAATATACTTTTCTGCAATGGTGAAAGAATGCAGTCAGTAAATGTCCTGTCATTTTACATTTGCCATGATACTATCCATTTGCAATGGCCAGCAAGTATCTCTTTGTGTAACACTGGAATCACATTGTATGTCAAACTTCAAGGAAATAAATTCCTTGATTAACTTAGATGATATGACAGCTCCTGTCCACGGGGCATTTTAGTGAACTTCATGGAAACCTTCAACAGTGAAAGTTTGATTTTGTGTGACTTTTAAGAGAAATGGATCAAGCAATTATTTTACAAGCTTGCCTGCACCAAATAACTGCAAAAAATATCTTATAATGGTAACATTTATCTTCCTTTGGCGGATTATGACATTTACTCTCTAGTTGAGAACTAACCATCTATGATTTGCATTCTATGATTCTACCTTTGCTATTAATCAACCTTTGGATGCAATAGAGGTTGGATTTAAGTGCCCTGTCCTCCAAGGTACAAACCCTGTCACACACACATTGCAGAGCAATGTCCAGACACCCCTCTGGCACTCAAAGGGTTGAGGGCTCTATGTTCAAAATAAATTAGAGTAATTTGAGGGAAAACCAACTCTACATTAGGGGACAAATAAAAATTCCCATTGAAGCAATGTGTTGGAGATCTCTCTAGTATTGAACCCTTTGAGTGCCAGAGTAGTACGCAATGCATTGATTTGCAATGTGTTGCGTATCACTCTGGTACTCAAAGGGTTAAGGTGAAGCGCCCCATTTAAAAGGGAATTTGGGGGAAATGTTATGTGTGCAGTTGGTTTGCTTCACATTACTCTAATTCTTTTCAGAACCTAGGACCATACAGGAAGTTAAAAATGTGCAGCTCTGGAGAAATCTAATTGCTGCATCATGGAGGCAAACAAAAATCTCATTGAGTGAAATAGAAATTTTAACCTCTTGAAAACTAGAAAGGTTTCATATTAATTTCAAAGCAATGCATTGGAGACCTCTCCAGCATTCAAAGGCTTCATACTCAGGGCAAAACCATATATGTAATGAAAGTATATAAAAAACAACAACTTTTTTTAAATGAAAAAACAGGTTTATGGTATAATACTTTATCCACCATATAAAACAATGGTGCTTACAATGCTGGGAGACTTTTCATTTAACCATTATTAAATCTCAGACTTATTTTTTGTAAATTAAACTGCTAGCTCAAGCTCCCTCTGCTGTCTAAAGGCATTTTTTTTATAATGCACTCAATGGGAGAGTTTGAGTCATAGACTATGGTGCTTCATAGTAAGTGATAAGTATAAAACCACCTAATGCGCACAATAGAAAACATCAGTTTAATGTAAAAAAAATATTAAATTATAATTCAACTTAATTGAAAAATGTCCCAGCATTAGGAGACCCTTCTTCTATTCAGCAGTAAAAGCCCTGACACATATTTTCTTTGCATAAATACAATTTACTGTACCTGTACCTTAGAGTACATATTTTGTCAACTGATAACTGCTTATTACCTACAGAAAGAAAATAAGGCTATTATATTCCTGGATTACATTGAAGGTCAGAATTTTCATCACTGATTGTATCTCTCAGATTCCTATCTAAGTCTTTGGAGAAATATATAGATTACATGTTATCTGCAATAGAATCCAGCCCAAAATACTGCATCTGAAAAAGCTGAAGGCTAAAAATGTATATATATATATATATATACTAGTTGAAGAGCCCGTGTACACAGGCCACAGTGCTTGCCAGTCACGGTGGAGTCATGCGCAGTAGAGACTGCCCGCACGGCTGATACAGAGCTGGACGCTCCAAAGTCAGACATCCAGTCTAACTTCAGAGAACCCCGCTCTGTATCAACCTTGTCATGGGCAGTCTCTACTGCACATGACTGCGTTGTTACAAACGTTTTAGCAAATTATTATATAGTATATATTTATTATCTAGTATATATATATATATATATATATATATATATATATATATATATATACTGTATATATACATACTGTATGTGCTGGGAGGGAAGCAATCTTACCGGGAGCAATTGCCTGGATGCCACATCCAAAGGCCAGTAAACAATTGTATAGCGAATGAACAGACACTCCCAGGATTAAAAAAAAAAAAAAAAAAAAAAAAAAAATATATATATATATATATATATATATATATATATATATATATGTATTTATATATATATATATATATATATATATATAGTTTTCATGTGGACAGAGAGCACTCGCAGGGCATTTTTTCTGCAGACAAAACAATCCGTGTTGATTCAATGTTTTGGCCAGGACTGTGGCCTTTATCAAGAACAGAAAACACTGACATACATCCTCCTTATATACCCAGTGTACATTCAAATAAAAAGCACCATTCTTGCACCAATGGAGGATTTAAATAAACAATTAACAAGAGCGTTACTGTGCTGATAGCTATATTAGCATACATAAGTCTGTTGTAAAAAAACAGTAGCTGTTGCTCTAATTTAGGAGCCATTACTGCAGTACGCAGCTTCACTTCCAGTCTGCTTGGTTACCTCTTCAGAGAAGGAGCTTGTAATGAACTCCACACTTTCTTGCACACTGGCCTTGGAAAGTCTGTAAGTAGGCTATCTTTATTTTTACATTAATAGTATATGTTTTTATGCAGTTAGCTACAGTTTGATATTTGCAGCATCTGCAGGGAGTTATGTACTAGGCCTCATTTTCTGTTAGCTATTTGTTTTAACAGTAATGTATCATGCCTGTCTCTTTTTGTATTTTGTGGTTATAAACAGATAATTTGCTAATACATATTTATATAATTTTGTGTTTTTCAGTTTTACAATATAAAATATATTTTCAGTAATGATTTCAATCGCATACCTCCCAAGTCTCCCTCTTTAGGAGGGACAGTCCCTCTTTTAGGCACAAATCCCTCTGTCCCTCTTTCCCACCCTGATGTCCCTCTTTTTAGGAAATCACACTGTGTGGTGTATATATAAGTGTATCATATTGCTCTACAGCGATAAAACTCACATTATTGTTTGTTTAAATGTCAGTATATGTGTTTATAAATTAATCTGGGTAAATAAAATACTATGGTCTTGTTATAAGTCATTTATTAGGTTACACAACGAGGTGTCAATAGGTCATGAAATAGCCTAAAAATTATCGGTAATGCCCCACCCACTGGCCACGCCCCCAGCAATACACCCTAAAACAAAGGTGTCCCTCTTTGGCAATTGTTGGGAGGTATGCAATCGCTATTCCTGCCTACTGGGTCTTCATTGGGAATTTCTTCGCTGTCTGCCAAGCATTGTACTACAGACTCATTGTGAGGGCAGAACAGTAAAAAGACTTGCTACACAGTAGGCCTAGCCGCAAGAAGAGTGGGTTCATTCTACACATCAGTTAATCCCTTCAGCCACAGTCACTGCAGAAAAGTCACTTGCCTCATCATGCAGCACACTGAAGTTCAGGATATCACATCAGTAATCCCTCAGCATCCAGTCACAAGGGAAAGCACATATAGCATGCCCAGGACCAGGTCATGGTGCACAAGCTCTAGAGCTTCTAGTCAATCGTAACTGACGTCAGCTAGTGCTGAAGATGCCAGGTCTCATCGCACTATTTCTAGACATTCAAGCTGCTCCATCCTGTCAACAACCAGTGCTGCAGCCTCCAGAGCCCACGCAAAAGCAGAGGCTGTAGGCCCACTGGCTTCCTATGGAATACACAAAGCTGAGATGATAAGAGAACAGGGCTGTATAGAGGGAGAACATCATGAGATTATAGCTGAAGCAGCTAGAAGTAAAGCTGAAGTAGCTAGAAGAAAAGCAGAGGTAAAAGCATCCTTACATATTCTCAAGCAAGAGAAAGCAGCCTCTGCAGCCATAGCTGAAGCTGAGGTTCTCATAAGAGCTGCTGAAGATCAGTACAGAGAGCCGTACCCTATGATAGAAACTCCAGTGACACCTCTCTCAGTGCAAACCAACGCACCCGCGATTATGTACAATTACACACGAACATGTACACTGATCAACTGTATAATGAAGCAGTAAAATTGTCAAAGGTCTCACTAGCAACAGACAACCTTGATATAAGTAGATGCTACAAGACTGAACCAGAACCACAATACAACCAGCTAAGTGGTTATGGACACAGAGACTTATCTGTTGGTGCTTCAGGAAACCAAAGGAATGGTGACAGAATCCCTCCTCATGTAAACACCAATCTGGGCTATAGAGGAGAGATTTGCAGCGGAAAAGAACAACCACATGACCAGGCAGAGTCTAACCGAGCACCCTTGCCGCCTCACCAGCCACAATTATGCCACATGTCTGTTCCAAAAGTATACTCATCTGATGCAGCAGGAGCTACAGATGTGACAAAGTACTTGATACTCCGTGAGATGGTGAGATCTTGTCTCCTAAAGTTTGATGACTGTCCAGAAAAATATTGGGCCTGGAAGTCATCTTTCCTTAGCAGCACCCAAGATCTACTCTTCAAATGCCTTGTACCAGAGTCTTCTGAGCAAGCCAAGAGAATCAGAGCAGTACATGTTCACGATGTAATAAAAAAAAAAAAGTACAACCTACAATGTGGCAGATATGTATTGTAGTGGTGGCGGTGGGGGACTGGCATGGTGTGATTTGTGTATGTATTTTTACCATTGTCATACTCTATCCTCCTTCTCAGATTATTGAAACATATTACTTATCGGTCATAGCAGTGGTCCCAAGTGGGGTAGATGGTGGCAACCCTTCTTCACATCCATCCTTCACCTCCTCATCTGTGCTGCTATTAATATATTTGTCCTGGCTTTGTCTGTCATGTGTGGTTTCTGCTACTACAACAACTACTTGAGCTGGATGTTGATGTAATTCTACTGCCACTACTACTAGGTGTCAAAGGTACAGCACTTATAGCAGCAGCACCAGAGGTACTTGTCATATCTAACACAACCTGTGTTGCTGGGTGCTCAAAACAGGTGTGTGGGGCTGAGTGGGACTTGAACTTTGAAGAGGCAATGATGCTGACGATGACTGCTAGGGTGACTGTGTGCTTTTTGACATCTGTACTTGTCCAGGGTCAGACTTTCCAATGGCTTTCTCAAACAGTTTATAGACAGGTACAGTGCTTCTTAAAAGTGGCGGAAGATACAGCCTTTAACTTTCTGCTAACCTTATAGCCTTGTCATCATCCTCACTCTCAACTTCATCTGTATCTGAACAAGAGAAGGATGCTTGAGGGATATATTCTAGATCTGCATCATCATCAGTCATCATTAGGTCATCCTCAGCAGCATCAGCATCAGCATCACCTGGCAGTTCTTGCCCACTACTACTCTTATATTCCTCAGCTTTTGGAGGTCTCAAACAATTTATTTTTACTATAACAAAATTCACTACTACTTTGAGGACAGGTGTTTTGGTGTCCCACTATCTGATGCAGCAGGCGGATCAGCTGCTACACCTTTCTCTATTCTGCTTTTGCCAGCATCATCAACACTTGTATGTGACTTGTTGTCATCTTCGGTGTTCTTCTTATATGGTTCCATATTTCTACTGGCACAGGTGGTGCTGGACCTAGTTTTGCTGGGACCTTGACAAGCTGCATCCTACCTTGGAGTAAAGGGATCATCATCACTGATTGCACACGCTGCAACAACCATTGCTGCAGTAGGTTTTTGGACTACTACTTTACTCTCACATCCCTACACTGCTCCACCCCTCCCCCTTCCTCTTGTGCATTTGCTGGACATTCTGCAACTACACTGTGTTTTTTTACTGTACAGTGCACACAACTGATGGAGCTGTATGGTGCCTTGCCTAAGCCCAGTCAGCTGTCTGCCACTGTCACCTAAGATATTTCATTTTTTATTTTTTTTTATTTTTTATTTTAAGTTGTCTTGCTCCTCAAAAAAGAAACATAGTGGTATAATGTTATTATTCCAGGTGGGGAGTGTTCTGATAGCTATATTAGCATACATAAGTCTATTGTACAAAAAACAGTAGCTGTTGCTTTAATTTAGGAGCCATTACTGCAGTGCTCTGCTTCACTTCCTGTCCTAGCAGCCAGTCTGCTTGATTACCTCTTCAGAGAAGCAGCTTGTAATGGACTCCACACTTTCTTGCACACTGGCCAAAGAAAGATAAGTCTGTAAGTACCATAAAATCTCAGGTATAATACGCATAATTTTACCCTGCTTCACCTTATGTAGGCAGATACATTCCCTCCAACCCCAGTGCAATCCACTCACTAAATCAGACTTATCATGCTCAATTTAAGTCCCCACTGAAGTCTCTATTGAAGACAAAATCCAAACTACCGGTATGTGAAGCTTCCCTTGCGGGCGGCATGCTTCCAATTGCCATCTGCTTCCTTCAATGGGCTTTCAGGACCTTCCTCCTCCAGCCACTGGTAATGCCCTGTGAGGATCTCAAGGTCACAGCACACTGAGTGAAGCGGGAGGTGAATGGAAGCATGCCGCCTGCATAGGGTGACCACATTTCCCTTCTGCCATTCCGGGACGTGGTCACCCTAGTTGCCCCGTCATACCTTAAGTCCCTGGTGGTCTAGCGGCGTAGAATGTGCTCTGTGCCTCCTCCGGCACAGAGCTGAAGCTCCCGCGCGGTATGGCCAGTAATGCAGAGCGCTGGGAGTGATGTCATCTCCCAGCGCTCTGTATTACTAGAGCGCTTGCCTCCAGGTAAGCTGCATTGCCGCCCTGGATGTCAGCCTGCAAGCGGTGTGTCATATCATGGACGCCGCGAGCGGCGTCCATGATGTGACACACCGCTTGCAGGCTGACATCCAGGGCGGCTTGCCTTCATTCCGGGACACTTCATTGTCCCGGTTGAAGGGGACCCGGGACGCGGGACATAGCCCTGAAATAAGGGACAGTCCCGGACGTTCCGGGACCCGTGGTCACCCTACGCCTGCAAGGGAAGCTTCACATACTGGTAGTTTGGATTATGCCGTCTTTTCAATGGTGACTTCAGTGGGGACTTAAACTGAGCATAGTATGTCTGATTTAGAGAAGCGGATTGTGCTGGGGGAGGGTCTGACAGCCTTCAAAATTTTTTTTAGTAAGGGGGAAAACAAGTGTGCGTATTGTACATAGGCACTCTTGTTTTCCCCTAAATCTTGGGTATAATATCCACCTGCGTATTATACACAGGTGCATATTATACCTGAGATTTTACGGTAGGCTATCTTTAGTTTTAAGTTAATAATATATGTTTTTATGCAGTTAGCTAAAGTTTGATGCTTGTTTGCAGCATCTGCAGGGAGTTATGTACTAAGCCTCATTTTCTGTTAGCTATTTGTTTTAACTGTAATGTATCATGCCTGTGTCTATTTGTATTTTGTGGTTGTAAGCAGATAATTTGCTAATACATATTTTTATAATTTTGTGCTTTGCAGTTATACAATATAAAAAATATTTTCAGTAAAGATTTCAATCGCTATTCCTGTCTCCTGGGTCTTTATTGGGAATTTGTCTGCCAAGCCTTTCACTACAGACACATTGTGAGGGCAGAACAATTACAACATACACAAGAAGATTTGTTAAAACCTCATAACCAAGATACTACCTATTTCCAACGAATGGTATTTCCAATCACTTATACTAATTCACACAGACAGAGAAGCCACCACTAGATACTGGAATGTGTTAGCCACTGATACCTCACTAACCATGGCATTTCGAAACAAACCACTATTAAGCTATAAGGGAGGTACTAAAAACCTGCTAGTTAAGACTGACCCTGCACATTATTATGTCAAACCAAAATCCACATGGCTTAGTCAAGCTAAAAACGTATGACCTGCAGGAGTTTAACCCTTTGAGTGCCAGAGGGGTACAAACGCATTACAAAGCAATGCATTGCATACCCCTCTGGCACTCAGAAGGTTAATAACAGAAGACCACTACATCAATATGTAATTTATTATATCATTTGTCCGTGTCAAAAACTATATTTTGGATTAACTACTACAACCCTGAAAGAAAGGATAGCTAACCATAGAACATCCATAGTCAAAACACTGGCAGATTAAAGTAGTGACAAGCCAGTTGCGAAACACCGGCTAGATTACTCACATATACCTTCGGCTTTAAGATGCATGGAGTTTGATCATGTTTCCCCCTTGTCCAGGGGGGACCGTAATTGCATCCTCCATCAAAAAGAATTCATATGGATTCGGAGATTGCAAACCATGACACCATTGGGTATGAATGAGAAATTGCCATATTCTTGTTTTTACTAAACTATGGATCAAACAATCATCTTCTTTCAGCCCATCTCAACTGCTTTTGTCCTCTTTACTTTTAAATTTAAAAATCATAGTTTATTACAATATTTTGAAAGAATTAAAATTTTTTGCAATTGATCAAGTCAATAAAAACTGGAGTGTGGGGATTATATAAAAGCATGTCTAGGAGAGAAGGAATGCCAGTGGAGTTTTGGTATAAACACTTTATAAACATATGGCTTAAACTCTGACATTGACATTTTTGGTTTTCTAGAATAAGAATATATAATATATAGTAAATTGTAATTATATGTTTAATCTAGAGATATGTTTTAGAGATTATATCTTTGACATATGTCTTTGGGTTGAACTTTTTGGTATAAAGTAAGGGAAATGGATGAGAAGGTTTATTGATTGGATTTAATTTATGTAGTATGATTCCCAAATTAAAACAAATTTGTCTGTTTGAATTGTTTTTGAAAATTATTAGGTCCAATTTTTTGATACTATATAGGAAGGCAGCATAAACAGTTAGTCTGTATCTTTGAGATATATGTATAGATAATGGTAAGTCTGTCTAAAGAGATGAAATTGGCACCATTAATGTATTTCTTTATTGCTAACAATATTATTTTGTTAGTACAATTAACTGGCACTTGATATAGATTTTAAATAGCACTGGGATTCGTCTGATATAAAAGTATAACATTATTGGACGAATTCACATTGCTATGAATTAAATAAGGTCATAGAGGGTTAATAGGAATAAGTGGATAAACTGGACACATATTTGTAGAAGATATTCAAGGGATAACAGGAGAGCCAATTAGATTGGATATCTTCACATAAATAGATAAAATTAAATTTGAGAACTTTATACTATACTAGGTATTGACACGCTACTTCACAGTAAAAAATTGATTAAAATAATCAATCCCGCATATTTGTGCAAAAATATATATATAATTGATTAAATACAATATACTATATATATATAAAGTATAAACATCAATGATATAAATGAGTGACCAGCAATTACAATAGATATACAGTAACTCAAACCACAATTATCACCATTAGGATTACCAGCAATTGAAGGGTTAACCACACATAGGTATGTTCAGAGGTATTAAATTACAACAATTGAACCCAGCAGATAGAAAAGGATAATTGATCCTTACGATTAATTAAAATACAGTTGGCAGCGGCATATGTGAATACTTCTGCCCCAGAAACTGTATAAACTATGCTAATTGAGGTTTAAGGTATATTGTCAGGTGAGTCAGCTTTAATATTAAACCAGGTCCTCTGACAATTTCCTTATACCATATATAATAACCAAATTTATAGAAACTAACTGGAATAAAATCCCAGTTTTAAATCATTATAATTTAATTATCTACCAATTTCAAATTTTGCATACCTTCTGAATAAAACATATAAATTGCATTTAATATAGTCAGTAATAGATTATACCAAGAATATACTCATAATCAATCTAATAATATATGTCTAGACTTGTATACCAAACTTCATGCAAAATATATCATAAACATGACCATAGCAATCCTATGTAAAACCTATAGGGTACTCCAAGGGTTAATCCACTGAAGATATATATAGAGCGCCGCACCCAAGATGGCAACTTCTTTTGTCTTGTGTGAGGTTTAAATAAACTTCTCACTGTACAAAAGTTTAAACCCAAAACATACACAAAGAAATCCAAAGAAACAAAGAAACAAATTAAATAGACAAATAGCAGTTGAAAGGTTAATAACTGAATTAAAATAATTCCCCAGATCAAATATTAGCTATAATAACCTTTCTAGAAACACAATATATTCTAGAAATATCAACGATTATATTAACTAATTTATAAACAAGGATATATAGATTTCACTGCTATCCTATTTTATATTTATCTGGCAAAATATAACAATTTACCAATTAATTAATGAATTCTGCTTAATTCAGAATTACTAGAGCCAATATAGCTTATTATAATTGGTCACAATTGGGTGGCCAGTCCGATTAAGACAAATTATAAGAAAAATGATGTTTCTTCAAATATAAAAGAAATATATATTTGGTTCTAAATTTTGCAGAATTAAAATAAGGAAATATATAGTTACCAGTCCAATAAGTGTTTCTTAATATCTCTTTAACAGCCAGACCACAATACTTTTCAGGAAAACAGATCAGGAATTGAAGATCCAGGAGACCAAGAGGAAAAAAATCCTTTCTCTCTCAAAACTTACATATTTATAATATAAATTACCCTTATCAGAATCTCCTCTGATTGGATAAAGATCCATTTCATTATGCAGTGACATCAGCAGTATTACCTGATTGGACACCCTTAAATTTTAATTTCCATAAGAAAATTTTAGAAACACTAGTAATAACGCTATATAGCCTGGAGATGTTGCTCTTACTCTACATAACAATTTTAGATATGACAATTTTTGTGTCATCATTGATGTATTGAAGAGGTCATTAGACGTCATATAAATATGCCATCCTACCAGACTTTCTCACATGGTAGAATCCCTTATCAGGCCTGCTGTCTCCAGGATAGTCATATTTAATCGTACAATTCACTCAACTATTTTTACTCCCGTCTAGGTAAAGAGAGGCCCCTTTTGTCTCTAAAATGAAGTCATTGTTATAACAAGAGATCATTACACATATCTTAAAAACAGACTTTCAGAGAATTCGGTTTAAAAGAAAAATTAACCATTTCTTCCCTATCATGGAAATGTCTCTGACATATTTTAGCTTTAGGGAGTTAATAGTATATATATATATATATATATATATATATCATAATATGGGATAATATAAGGATAGATTTATTGAAACACCTAAGATATTGGAGATGGTTCTTTTCTCATTATTCAGACGGAATATATATACATGTATGTATTCTGTGAAATATACTTTAAGATTTTGGATGGTAGTTAAAAATTAAGTAAGAGTTAAATAAGTTTTCACCAGGTGTAGTGTAGGTAGAAGAAAGGAGGAGCCTTATGAAGGTATATGAGGGATGTTAAGATTGAGAACAGGTAGTTTTGTTCAATCCTTGAAGAAGAAATCACTAAAGAGAGAAAGAATATCCAAAGAGGCAGAATCAAAAGAAGTGGTATTGCTATATTAAGTTCCCCAGTAAAGGAGATCCCGGATGGAACTCGAAACTTGACAGAAACGCTGATCTTGCTGAGTTTGAAAACAGCTTGTGAAACAATAAGTGCCACATGAAGCCAAACTTGGAGATAAAGAAGCTTCAATAAGCTGAAAAAGCTGTGTTGATTGGGCTATAAAGCAGGTGGATTTCATTAGAAGCAGATCACAATGTCACCTTTACACACTATTGTGGGATAAACAATAATTAAATAGCAATATCCTAACTGCCTTTAAGATATATAAAAGTGGGACATATTAACTGTGCATACCATCATTGTGGGACATAATAAACTTTATATATTACCAACATATGAATATTTGAGAAGAGAAAGATAACATCTATAAAACCATCATTCTATATGTATAAAAATCAGAGGGCTGAAATACCGATTTAAAGGTCCATAAAACGCTACAGATAACAAAATGTTCTAGTTCTGTGTGAATATATACCAGTAAAAGTCATCTGCAGCATCTATACGGGTTGAATATTTTCATAGGTTCCTCCATCTTATTTTAGTTTATGGTTAATATGCTATTATTGTTTCATTTGTATGTGTTATTTTAATTTTCAGATTATTTGGTTTTATATCTATTGTGTGTGTGTATGGGTATAGTCCCGTTGAGGGACATTTTAATGTTTCAAGTCTGGTGATTTCCATCCATGAGGGTTGTATGTAGAGTTCCTGTCCTTTAATTGATTAGAACACAGACGGGTACACGGATCTCTTTCAGTGAGGAGATGTGACGTACATGTTGGCATTTGATACATGTAAATCACAGTTTATGAAAACAGATTGGTTGATATCCGATTGGGTTTCCAGTTGTTGACAGAAATGTGTTTGCCTGTTGCAGGTACGTATCTTGGTGAGAAGGACTCTTTGTGTGCCGTGTGTATACAATATTGAAGAACAATAGTAGATGTTGATATATCTAATACATTTTTAAAATTGGATCATATAATTGAATAATAAATTCAGTACTTTGGATTTTTGGATGTCGGTGTTTCAATATTTTTGATAATATGGTACAGTAATTTAGAAGATAAGTTTTATTATTGAAGTTTTTCATATCTGTGATCTCAACTACACATTTAGCACTTACAAGATTTTTTGGATTGATTTAAGATGTGATAATCATTTATTGTACATGCACAAGTTTGTTTATATATTCCCCATTTTCCACATTTACCATTAATGGGACTATATCAGTACCTAAATGAAATGAAAATCTAATTGCTGAGGTGGATTTTGTTCATTCATATATGTGGACAGTAAGATAGAATATTTTAAAAAAAGTGCAGTCCTCTAGGGATGAGCGAGCACCCCGATGCTCGGGTGCTCGGGTGCTCTGACCGAGCACCCCCTGATGCTCGAGTGCTCGGCCGAGCACCCGAGCCCCATTCAAATGAATGGGAGCACTCGAGCATTAAACCAGGCACCCCCTGCTCTGATGAGCGGAGGGTGCCTGGTCAATGTCCCCCTTCATCTCCGCTATGCCCCTCTTCCACAATGTCCCCCTTCATCTCCTATGCCATAGCGGAGATGAAGGGGGACATTGTGGAAGAGGGGCATAGCGGAGATGAAGGGGGACATTGTGGAAGAGGGGCATAGACTCTATGCCCCTCTTCCACAATGTCCCCCTTCATCTCCGCTATGCCCCTCTTCCACAATGTCCCCCTTCATCTCCGCTATGGCATAGGAGATGAAGGGGGACATTGTGGAAGAGGGGCATAGCGGAGATGAAGGGGGACATTGTGGAAGAGGGGCATAGCGGAGATGAAGGGGGACATTGTGGAAGAGGGGCATAGAGTCTATGCCCCTCTTCCACAATGTCCCCCTTCATCTCCGCAATGCCCCCTTCATCTCCGCAATGCCCCCGTACCTCCATTCCCTGGTGGTCCAGCGGAGCGTCTTCGGATCTGTGCCTCTTCCGGCACAGATCCTCTTCACCCGAACATGTCGGGCGAGCACATGGCGGTACTCGTACGAGTACCGCCATGTGCCGAGCAGAGCGATGCTCGAGCCGATCCGAGCATCGGCCGAGCACGCTCGCTCAACACTACAGTCCTCCTGTTTCTATGGAATCCATGATGGTATAGGTATGGGTATTTTCCCTTTTGGCCTTTATAATCCCTCATTCTGTTGAAGTGAGCATAATTTATGAATAACCTACTCGGGTTTTTCTTCATACAGTATTGACTCTATTTACAACTATAGGGTTCTATTGATTACTGTGAAAAAGTTTAAAAACAGACACTGACTCCTACTGAATATATATTTATTATGTTTATGAAATGCACTCTCTGTTACAATTTCAATAAACCTGGGTGCTAAGTCAAAAAGATGAATATACATACAGTTTAATTGTGGACATACAGTATTTTTTTCAGCTGTTGTCAATCCACTGCAGGATGAAGGCCTCCTCAGCAAGTTTCCACCAACTTTGGTCTTGTGCTTTTTTATTACCACTGTGTACCAACAAATTTGGTCATTTCGTCTACTTGTCTTTGTCTTTTTCTTGGGTGTTTAGTATTGAGTGGAATCCATCTCACATTTGTTTGGTCCATCTGTCGTCAGGTCTTCTTGCTATGTGGCATGCCCATTTTCTATTTAGGCTCTTTCAGTGATGTTATAGACCTTTGTTTTTTGATGAATCCATACACATGCTTTTCTTCGGAGACCTCTCTAGCAAGTAGATAAAAGTCTAATTTAAATCAACAAAATATATGAGAATTATGTAGGTCCCATATGAGGCAGTTAGCTTGTTACAGAATTGGATATACTGGTACGCCCTCTATGATGCAGTTGTTTTTTTGTTTTTTTTTTGCAGTAATCTTATGGCAGCTGGACTCTATTCTAAACTGTTTGCTTTAGTTATTCCTGTCAGCTCAATCTTTTCTTTCTTTTCATGTTTTACCTTGATTAGATTAGCACTGTTATAATCCTTTATTTATAAAGCAGCAACATAATCTACAGTGCTGGACAATAGGGATTCATTCTCCAGTAACAATGCAAAGAAATATTGGAAAAGATCCCAGATCTGTAAATGTGTGCATGCATTTCTAGGATGCCATTGTCCTGTAATAATGCACATGCCTGGAGATTTTTTTTTAACTGTAAATATTATTTCCTGAACATTCTCTAATATGAAAAAGCTGACTAAAGGTAACAATGTCACAGGTATCCTTTAACCCTTTGAGTGTCAGAGGGGTACGGAACACATTGCTCTGCAATGCGTTGCGTACCCCTCTGGCACTCAAAGGGTTAACCCTCTGAGTACCAGAGGGCTATCCAAGTGTTGGATACCCCCTTTGGTACTGAAAGGGTTAATTATTGGTGGCACAATGTGGCACTTTATGTTAATTAGTTTATACACTGTGCTATAAAAGAATCTATGCAGAACTCACACACTGGGGGCATTTCTAAAAGCACAGCAGGCACTATATTTTACATTGAACATAACTAATTAATGTTCTGTGCAGGAATTTAACATTAATTGCCAGTCACACTTCATGGGGTTATGGATCAATAGTGATTGATTATCTAGGTTAAAGGTTCCCTTGGAAACTGTCTTGAATTGTTAGTATGGTAATGCATATCTACTTAAAATAAAAGACTGGCATAAGACTGGCAAATGGAGCCAAATTGCACTTTAATTATTTTGATTAGTACACTATTCTCCTTCTCTATCGAGATGGGCTGTACCATTAACCTCCTGTATATACACTTCCAATAGAAATTTTATGAATTAATAAGAGATACAATCATTTTGATTCACTTACTGTTCTTAAAGCAAGAATATTCTTAAAGAAAAGTTGTCATGATAAACACAGTACTGAGGCCTTATTCCTGGTGCTTACTGTACAGATCTGCCCTTAGTTTTTGATATCTACATCTTCCTCTGAATATCTTCAAGTCCAGGAAACTCAAAGGCAATTCCAATGAAATACTTTTAAAGGGATAGCAAATACTAATTATAAAAAATATATATATATTCCAGTTTTTATATTGCTGAGCAAAACATGGATACTCATATTTCTGAGAGATGTTTTATTCAAAAGTTATTGTACCTCAAACTTTTTTAGGAGTTCATTTCCTCCATGGCCTGAATTCTACAGTGCTGTTGCTACACCATCTTATGGAGGTTTATGGTCAATTGACCATAGCTGCCCATAGATCTGTGTAGCAACAATATCTCCATAAAAGGCCATGGTGGTACTGCATCTAAGAAATGCAAGTCTGACCTGCAATAAGTTTTGAATAAAAAATCTCTCAGCAGTGGGAGTACCTTTATTTTTACTCAGCAGGACAAATCCTGCAATATTTATTTTTTTATACTAAGTGCTACTATCCCTTTAATTTAGACCCATCAACAGATACAACTTGATAATAATTCTCCCAGTCTCCACATCAATGCAATAACCTTGTTATTATGTTGACCAGGAACACATTAGAAATAACCATATTTCAGGGCTACACTGAAATCAAAGCAGGTCTGCAGTATATTCCTTTTATATGTGTCTCTGGTTAAAGTTAAGGTCTGGTCTTAGATTTCAATGGGAATGAGAATGGATGACAAAAATGAAAACAAAGATCTGTTTCATTTTCTTTCCTTAACATAATACTAGATTTATCTCAGTTTTGGCCTAGGATGCACTGCACCTTTAACCTCTGCACCTCTGGCATTATTCAGTAATTCTGTTATGGTATCTCTGCTACATTAGAGACATTACTGTACTGTCACTTCTGAGACACAGATCATACTTGCGTTAACAAACAAGGGTCTGGGGGAGGGAAGCTTCCCTCCCCCAGACCCTTGTCTGTTAAAGGTATTCTCAAAGAGATAGTTATGTTATATATATATTACAGCAAGCTCGATTCTTCAGTATAGGTTTTTATAACAATACATACCATTCTAACTACTCAGAACATTGTGGTGTGAGTTTTATTTTAATTAAAAGTATCCACCTCCTTCCTCTTTTCCATACATAAAGTAACCTCCCCTCAGATCTGAACGCGCCGCGGCTGTTACGGAGCAGGGGGCTCTGAATTTGGATAAGAGTCCTCTCTGCCCACCTTCCTGGGAACAAGCTGTCCCAGGACTGTGCTCAGAGAGTACTATGGTCTGAATTTGTAGCTCCCCGCTCCATATCAGCCGTGGCGCATTCGTGCACTCTGTACTGCACATGACTGGATCGTGGGCAGTGAGCAGAAAGGCTCCGGGTACCAGCCAAGGCTGCTGGATGGCACTGTGACCCGTGTACACAGGCTTTTAAACTAATCTAAAATAATATGAAAATGGCATAATACTCCTGAAATGTTGGGATTAGATTTTGTTGAATTAAATCTATTTATTAAAGAAAGATGCCTAAAATGGATCCCAATATTTATTATATTAACCAGTAAACATCATGCAGCACAAATCTGTACTGGCATAGTGAATATCAAACTATATATTATAGCTAAATACAAAGTGTCTATTCCTCTTCCAGAGAGTTCTCAAGATTATAACGTGAGCTCTGCCTATAAGAAGGAAACAAATCACTCAATAATAACCATATATATAGTACAGTACAATTGTCTATTCCTCTCGAAGAGTTCTCAAAATAGTAACAAGAGTTCCGCATGTGAGAAAAGGACTAACTGGTAAAAAATTCCACTGTCTATATTATTCATCTGCTAGACTAATGTCTTCTTGAATCCCCATAAAAAAACAGTGTAAACTCCAAAAAACACTAATAATATTTAAAAAAAGTAAGGGAATGAAAAATAAAATTCTAATAAAATGTCCATTCATCTAGATGACTTCAAACGATTCAACAGTAAGTATGATAATCCAAATATCACTTGTAAAAGTAATTACTTCACCATTTGTATATCTCAAAGGCACAGTGTTTTATTTACTTCCTGAAATGTATGGTTTGCAGGGAATCAACACCTTCTTAATGACAGTGAATGTGACCAAATGTGAAATGCGACAAACAGTTGAAGTCCCAAAAAAGTATAGATGGAATTTGTGAGTCTATTTATTCAATCTGAGGGGAGATCTTAAGGGAAACACTGACATATCAAGTTTGAAGACAGAAAACCCAGGAGAGAGCAGGCCGTGTATACCCAGGAGATGGGACCTGTGAGTTGGCATCTATAGCCATTGGTTGTTTCCATGTCCAGTAACATCAATTCAATGAATATGCGGTTATAGTCCTCTATACCTGTGTTAGCACTGGAGGTCTGGTGAAATCAAAAGTTCTCAGGAGTAGGGGTTGGCAAAAAGTGAGAAAAATTTCCCGCATTAATTTTTGTGAAAAACTTTTCCACTTTTTTATGCAAACGTTTTCTCCTTTTCACCAATGCAATATGTTCCTCTTATTCCAGCAATTTTTTTGACTATTCCAAAACATTTTTCTCCTGTTTTAACACATTTTCTCAATGTGTCAGATGTGTATGGTAGTGGTAGTGGTGGTGGGGGACTGGCATGGTGTGATTGGTGGAACTTTAACAAACTGCATCCACCCCAGGAGGAGAGGGATCATCATCATTTATTGCACATGCAGCAGCAACCATTTTTTTCACTCCATCCAGTTCAGTACTGGTCCTTTTTGTTTTTTTTTAGCACCAGATAGATTTTTATTTTACTTGCTTAGTTCAACAGGTATGTAGACCCTTGAGGGTTTCAGTAACCCAGTATTGTCAAACTCAAATACAGCAGCATGTGAGTGTGTTTTTGTGTGCGTATTTATGTGGTGCCTGTTAACATTAATATGTGAATGTTACGATCCATGATAAACTGTCTGACATCACAGCCTTGTTCCTCTGTCCACTGGTAGTCAAATAACTATACATGCACTCTCTGAAACCACAGTCTTGTTCCAGTTTAATTCTGCAGGCTGCAGCTATAATGCAGAGCTGTGTAAAGAACCAGACTGGGGAATGAAGCACAGCAACATTGAAGAGCACTCAGTACGGGCCACATATTTACAGGGTTGTCAGTCTTCACTACAACTGCACCTCATACGGTCCTGACAAGTGGTAGTTTTGTGAGATTGGTAGAAGGCACATACAGAGGCAGGCTTAAAATCTCTACCCTGGTGACAACCACACCCTACAGTGTATCCAAACTTCTAAATTGTGTACTTATGCATTGTGTAAAATTGTTACTTTTAAAGCTTCTAAAGAGAACAAATCCACATAGTTTTAAAATAATAAATGAACTAACAAATATAGCTTGTAAATGCTATCTATGGGAAAGCTTGCCTGCAGACATTGTACCCATATATGAATTAACATACAGAGCATGTAATCTATACTGACCTTTGAAGTTTGAAGTCCATTGATGAACATACTAAGATTCCATTGCAGTTTATGATTGTATCACTGGTTTCATACAAATGTCCCCATAGTCTTCCCTGTGTGAGATTAAACCATTGATAACTTTTATCACCTGCAATGGGACCTGCCCCAAGTTTGCAGTCCATTGAGTCCAGCCCACATGGCTTTCAATGGATAGGGAAAGCCACATATAAAGCTTGGAATCAACTATAAAAGTATCTAGATCTGTCAGTAAACCAACAAGAACTGACACATGTTATTTTCAATCTGTAGAAGCTGACCCAACGGACTTGACCATAATGGTTTGATTATGTGTGTGAAGAAGAAAAACATCAATAAACATCAACAGTTTGTGAATAAAACTTAAATACTTATGCTTTTAAGGCCAAATGGATAATGTATACAACATAAAAAAAAATTGGAGCCCAGCAGAGGATTAGATGGAATCAACAAGGGAATGCACTATTACCTGAGGCATGCTTTATCCTTACATGAGATCAGCAGAACCTTATAACAAAATCTGAGGCCAGCTGGACATACTGCAGTTACATGTTGAACAAAGGAAAGTGTGGGGGTTACTATGGTGAGGCTGATGTACCAGGCACCATGGTGTAATTCTGAGGCACAAAAACTGCACCATAAGAAACAAATAAAAATTCAAATTGATGTAAATGAGGCTTTTAACCCCTTGAACGTTAGAGAGGTATTGTGAAACAAAGAGTTAAGATGCAAATTTAGATCAATGGGAATTCTAGGAATTTGTATTTATTCCCTATGGTGCACTTGCACTTGGATACACCAGAATTGCATCACTTTGTTAGTATATCAACCTCACTGACCGATTATATGTTTATTTATAGTAACTAGAAATGTTTTGTTCTAGCTCACATATGAAATAATTAAAATAAACAGCAAAGCATTTATACACACACACATACACACACACAGTCTCTCCCCTGGTAAATAGGGATGGTCAAAAGTACTGTATTTGCCTCAAAAGTGAAGCAGGAGAAAATTGGCACTTTTCGCAGAATGTCAACTTTTTGACAAAGAAAATTCAGGTTTTCTGCTTTTTTTGTCTGTCTTATTGCATTGAAATCAATGGGTAGAATGAATTTTTACCCATCACGTGGCAAGTTTCCCTTATTTTCCTTCAGGCATAATGTAAAAGAGGTGTCATTTTACCTCAGCATGCCATTCCATACTTGGGGGATGAAGGGGCAGCAGCACATTTTTGAAGACAGGCTAATAAATAGGAGCTTAAAGGGATAGTAATACTTCATTTTAACTTTATTTTATTTTGTAGGCATTAAAAAAACATGAAGAATGATATAAGTCTTATCTCTGAAACCTTTATGGTTTAAGAGATATTCACAAACAAAGTATGCCCCCCTGTTCAACCAGATAAGAAGGGAGATGCCCAGGTAGACTGCAGAGAGGGACAATCTTCAATTAAGATAATGGAAAAAGCTGAAAAACTTTTCAAGGGGGGAAGGGCTTTCATTGTTTTCATACAAAGAAAATTGTCCCCTTCTGTTATCTGTACTGTCATACAACCTGATCCACATCTGAGAAGAGATGGCTTACACTAGGAAAAAGGGGCGGGGAGGGGAACTTTGCTTGTGAATATCTCATAAACCATAAAGGTTTGAGAGATAAGACTTATATCATTCTTCGTGTTTTTTTAATGCCTACAAAATAAAATAAAGTTAAAACGAAGTGTTACTATCCCTTTAAGCTTAGTTTAGGGAGTCTAGTGAGAAGGACATTTGTTCTCTGTATTAGGGTAGTTGGGGCACTCTGTGGGACAGAAAGGGAGAAAGGAGATTTAGCCCAAAACCCCAAAATCTTGTGATTGCAAAGATACAAACAGCTGTGATCCAAATTCCTTAATAATCTGGCTGTTATTATATCTGGGTTAGACATGTCTGAGGGTGTGAGAAGAGAGTAAAGGAGGTTGATCCCCAAATATCCCAACATTTTGTTTGACTGATTGGGGAGATGCAGACAGCTGTGATCCAGATCTGACTGTTATCATCCTTGTGCTAGATGATTTAGGGGTGTGAGAAGGGAGCAATGGAGGTTGATCCCAAATACCCAAATATTTTGTGTGACTGATTGGAAAAATTCAAGTAGCTATGATTCAAGTTCCTTCCTGATCTGGATGTTATTTTTTTTATCTCTGTGCTGGGGAAGTCTGGGAAAAGTAGATGAACGTTTTATTTTTTTTTTTCAATTTGTTTTTTCTTGACAGTGATAGGGCTAGTGGAGGGGAAAACAGTTAAATAAAAAAAATGATATTTGACAGGGACCCTGACATGAGCTGTGTAACATGCAGACTGATACTAGACGAGATTGAGTATTTTGTAGAGGGTCAAGACATTACACTCCATCAGTTCTATTGGGTCTTTACAGTAAAAACACACCAGTAGTACAGAAATGTCCAGCAAACACACAAGGGCAAGGGGGTGGGGGAAAGGAGTAGGAGAGTGCAGGGAAGTGTAAGTAGAGTGGTAGTCCAAAAACTGACTGCAGCCATGGTTGGTGCAGTGTGTGCAATAAATGATGATGATTCTTATCCTCCTGCAGAGGCAGTCTGTCAAGGTCCTACCAAAAGTTCCATCACCAACACCACCACCACTAGCACCAGAACTGTTAAAAAAACACGTAAGAACATTGTTGATGATGATAACGAGTTTTTTTCTAGTGTTGGGATAATGGAAGAAGGTGTAGTAGCTCAACCAACTGCTGCATTTGACAGCAAGACCATCAAGCACAAAAACACCTGATACAGATACAGATGAAGCTGAAAGTGAGAGAGATGATGACATGGTCAGATAGTTAGCTGAAATGCAAAGGCTCAAGCTTCAACCACTGAAAAGGAGCACTGTGCCTGTCTATAAATTATTTGAGAAAACAATTAGAAAGTCTGACCCTGGACAGGCAAAGATACCCAAAAATATAGTCATCCTATTAGTCATCATCAGCATTGTCATGACTTCCAGATCCAAATTCTCGCTCAGCTATATACACACTAGTGTTGAGTAACCACCAGCAACAACAACACCACAGGTAATTAGTATCTGCAATCATAGCTATGATGAGTACCTCTGATGCTGCTGGAAGTGCTGCACCATTCATACCCAGTAGTAGTACGATTGCATCAACATCTAGCCCCAGTAGAAGTAGCAGTCCCTCAGTAATCCCACACAGTATAGAGATTCTACACTCACAATTCAAAAGCTAAGCATGTTGCTATCTATTGTATGTGTAAGAAGCACATGACCAGGGGGGAAGCAGAATGGGCAGAAAAGTGGCAGATGACATTTAATATAAATAAATGTAAGGTTATGCATTTAGGCTGTAGAGGCAAACATGCTACATATACAATAAAAGATAATCTATTTGGAGAATCCGCAGCAGAGAAAGATTTAGGAGTACTGACAGATGATAGACTTCACAGAAGTGTGCAGAGTCACTCAGATGCTGCAAGAGCAAATGGGTATTGTCCTGCATAAAAAGGGTTATAGATGCACGGTATGCAGCTATAATTCTGCCTCCATAGAAATCCTTGGTTTGGCCTCATCTACAATACGGAGTACAATTTTGGGTACCAGTTCTTAAAAATATATTATTGAACCGGAAAAAGTGCAGAGACATGTAACAAAACTGATAAAGTGATTGGAGCATCTAAGTTATAAAGATAGACTAGCCAAACTGGGTTTGTTTACATTTGAGAAGAGACATCTAAGGGGTAATATGATTACCATTTACAAATATATTCAAGGTCAATACAAAAAAACTCTCTAATGAACTATCTATTCAAAGAGCTGAACTAAGAACAAGCAGACATCCATTAAGACTAGAGGAAAGGCACGTTCGACTATAACAAAGGCATGGATGTTTTTTTTAAAGTAAGGGCAATAAAGTAATGGACTTCTTTGCCTCGGGATGTTGTGCTTGCAGATAGTGTTGAGCGAGCGTGCTCGGCCGATGCTCGGATCGGCTCGAGCATCGCTCTGCTCGGCACATGGCGGTACTCGTCGAGTACCGCCATGTGCTCGCCCGCCATGTTCGGGTGGCGGGGATCTGTGCCGGAAGAGGCACAGATCTGAAGACGCTCCGCTGGACCACCAGGGACTGGAGGTACGGGGGCATTGCGGAGATGAAGGGGGCATTGCGGAGATGAAGGGGGACATTGTGGAAGAGGGGCATAGACTCTATGCCCCTCTTCCACAATGTCCCCCTTCATCTCCGCTATGCCCCTCTTCCACAATGTCCCCCTTCATCTCCTCTATGCCCCTCTTCCACAATGTCCCCCTTCATCTCCGCTATGCCCCTCTTCCACAATGTCCCCCTTCATCTCCTCTATGGCATAGAGGAGATGAAGGGGGACATTGTGGAAGAGGGGCATAGCGGAGATGAAGGGGGACATTGTGGAAGAGGGGCATAGCGGAGATGAAGGGGGACATTGTGGAAGAGGGGCATAGCGGAGATGAAGGGGGACATTGTGGAGATGAAGGGGGCATTCAGAGATGAAGGGGGCATAGCGGAGATGAAGGGGGGCATTGACCAGGCACCCTCCCCTCATCAGAGCAGGGGGTGCCTGGTGTAATGCTCGTGTCGCCCCATTCATTTGAATGGGGCTCGGGTGCTCGGCCGAGCACTCGAGCCTCAGGGGGTGCTCGGTCAGAGCACCCGAGCATCCGAGCATCGGGGTGCTCGCTCAACACTACTTGCAGATATTGTAACTGCCAAAAAAATATTAACACAAAAGAATGAAAGAATTTATCCCCTAGAGTGCCAAGCACTTACAGTGTACAAGATTGGACAGCTGTACCTGCTGTGCCAAGCTCGTACGCTGTAAGTGTAAAATGCGGTCACTGTATAAGCCGGTATAACCGGCATGCAGTGGCCGCATTTAAAACAAAAAATTGCCTGGCACTCTTGGTGAGGCATGAGGATCACTCCTTATGCCTCCCCAGTTATTGATGTCCCAGCCGATCGTGCTGGGAGATCAATAAATACAAAGAAGAAACGGAGTTTCTCCTTTCCCCTCTCTCCTACCCAAACTTCTGGGTAGGAGTGGGTGGGACCGGGGGAAACCTCCCAATGTCATCGGTGACATGGTCACCGATGACGTTATGGAAGTCTCCCTGGTCCCGTTCACTCCTACCGGTGGTAGGAGAGAAGGGCAGGAGAGCTTTTGCTCTCCTGCGGTCGCCTTATTGATCTCCCAGCCGATCGGCTGGGAGATCAATAACTGAGGGGACACCAGGAGGGGTCCTGGTGTCCCCCACGAGGTCGGAAAAGAACTAAAAAAAAAAAAAAATAAAATAAAATAAAATGGCTAAGTAAACCTGTGAGTACCACAGGGGTCCCCAGCACATTGCAAAGCACTCACAGGGTCACTTCTTTTGGGGGGATTTTTTTTTTATTGCAAGATCTCATTGGGGGGATCAGGGGGGTCCTGATGCCCCTCAATGAGGTCTATAATTAAAAAAAAAAAAAAATTAACCCTGTGTGTGCCCCCTTCCCGTGGCACACACACAGGGCTTTTATCATTACTTTGTTATCAGAGATTGGTCCCGATGGTCCCCCAACAAGCTCTGATTACAAAGTAATGATAGAAAAAAATTAACCCTCTGAGTGCCACAAGGATCCAATGCATTGCTTTGCAATGCGCTGGAGACCCCTGTGGCACTCACAGGGTCACTTCTTTTGTGGACATATATTTTTTTTACTAAGACCTCATTGTGGGGGGAATCAGGGGGGTCCTGATGCCCCTTAGGGAGGTCTATAATAAAAAAAAAATAAAAAAAAATGTAACACTGTGTGTGCCACTGGAAGGGGGGTTCAATGCAGACCTCCTTCCTGTGGCACACACAGGACTTTTTATCATTACTTTGTGATCAGAGCTTGTTTGGTGGCCATCTAAATTCAAAGTAACGATAAAAAGAAATTAACCCTTTGTGTGCCACAGGGGCCCAATGCATTGCTTTGCAATCCACTGGACACTCCTGTGGCACACAAAGGATTATTTTTTTTCCCCTTTATTTTTTATTTAGACCTCATTGTATGGGCTCTGATGCCACCAACGGGGTCTACACAAAAATATTGGGGGGAAAAAGCCCCCAAAAATGCATGTGCCACGGGGGAGGGGGTCCAACGCAGTGCTTTGCAATGTGTTGGACCCCCTGTGACACACCACACACACACACTTTTTTTTTTTCATTATTCTGTTTTTAGACCTTGATGGGGAACACCAAGAAAGTTCCTGATACCGCCTCCCCAATGAGGTATGAATACAAAATAATAATTAAAAAAGAAACTCTTTATGTGCAACAGGGGGTCCAACGCATTGCTTTGCAGTGCATTGGGCACCCCTGTGGCATGCACACAAAATGCATCCAATCCCCCCCCACACGTACCGTATCCCCCTGCCTGGTTCCCCAGCCTGACCCACAGCCTGTTTCCACTGCCTACTGGTAAACTCAAAGTACCAGTATGCACTAGATTCAGGCTGGGAATCAAACTTTGTATGAGGGGGACATACAGTGCACACTGGTAGTCACAGATCCCCCATACACACTAACAGACACTGCCCCACCATCACCACCATGCTTGCTCCTCTGCTCATACCCACACACACTGCCTAATCCCTCACCCTCCCACACACTTTGTTACACTGGTAGTCACAGGTCCGCACATACACTGGCTGACGCCCTAGCTTCTTTCATCTGTTAGCCATAAAATCACACATACACTGTTTGCTTTCCCATTCCTGTTTCACTGGTAGCTACGCTCCTGTCACCCAAATTGGTATGTCAACCCACAGCAGTTGGGTATCATTTTTCTTAGGTTGGCAAGAAGTTCTCCTGGGAAATCCCACTCCATTGAACCATTTTAGTATCTTTGAAATGACTGATGTGTAAAAAAAAGTTTTTTTTTTTTTTCATGTAGCACCACATTCTGGAAATAGTTGTGCCAACTAACTTAGGGGTACAAAGGCAAGTGACCCCTCATTCAATGCGACAGGTTATCTTCTTTCCAAAATGATATGGTTTATCTACCTTTTCTTCACTTCTGAAGGTGTTATAGCCATTTCTGTACAGACAAGTAATGTTTGAGAAAATGTTAGAAAAATTAGAGGTTGCAATAGGTGTAGTTTGGTACTTGTAGTGCCCCCTAATGTAGGTGAACTCATAACAATGGGGTGTCATTTGACTCCTAAGAGCACTAGCTAACGAATGCATTTGAGAATTCCATGATTTTCACAGCGCTCCATACATTTGAAGGGGCAGAAATGTAAGAAAATGCCTTTTTATTTTCATTAGCGCCACCTCCTGGAAGCATTTGTGCATACCAGCCTTTGGGTAAGGCAAATGATCCCTCATTAGAAACGGCAGGTTGTTTTCTTTCCAAAATGGCATTGTTTCTCTAGCTTTCCTGCATATCTATTATGGTTATAACCATTTTAGTGCAAGCAGATAATTTCAAAAACAAAAGTGTCAGGTTTACGTACGTGTTCCTAGCACCCACATATTGTATGTTAACCCACAGAAATGGGCTACCATTTTTCTCATGTTGGTAACAGATACTGAAAACAGCAGGAAATGTTATGGTTTTCAAAGATTTTAGTATCTTTGAAGTGGTGGAAATGGAAAAAAACATGTATTTATTCCCATAGCGCTACATTTTCTAAATATTTGTGCAGTTCAGCCCAGGGGGTAGAGAGGCAAGTGACCCCTCATTTGATGCAGGAGAATGTCTACTTTCCAAAATGGTATACCTTTTATACCTTTCCTTCATGACTCTAACAGTTATGAACATTTTAGTACAAGCAGCCATTTTCGAAGAAGCAAACAGGTAGGTGTAGTTATGTGCTTCTGGCACCCCTAAGGTAGGTTGACTCTTTCCAATGGGGTGCAGTTTTTCTCCTAAGAGCACTAGCTAATGAATACAGTTGGAAATTCCATAGTTTTCACAGATTTCCATACAGATCAAGGGGCGGAAATGTTAGAAAATGCCATTTTTTCCTATAGAGCCACCTTCTAGAAGCATTTGGGCACAACAGGCTTGGGGTAAGAAGGCAATTCACCCATCATTTGATGCGGCAGGTTGTCTTCTTTCCAAAATGGTATGGTTTGTTTACCCTTTCTTCACTTTTCTAGTTGTTATAACCATTTTTGTACAGACAAGTAATGTTTGAGAAAATGTTAGAAAAATTAGAGGTTGCAATAGGTGTAGTTTGCTACTCGTAGTGCCCCCTAAGGTAGGTGAACTCATACCAATTAGATATCAGTTTTCTCCTAAGTGCACTAGCTAATGAATACAGTTGGAAATTCCATGATTTTCACAAATTTCTGTACAGATGAAGGGGCAGAAATGTAAGAAAATGCCATTTTTTCCTATAGTGCCACATTCTGGAAACATGTGGACACAACAGGCTTGGGGTACAAAGGCAATATTCCTCATTAGATGCGGCAGGTTGTCTTCTTTCCAAAATGGTATGGTTTATGTAGCCTTTCTTCACTTCTCTAGTTGTTATAACTATTTTTGTATAGACAAGTAATGTTTGAGAAAATGTTAGAAAATGTTGTTGTAGGTGTAGTTTTGCTACTTGTAGCGCCCTCTAAGGTAGGTGAACTCATACCAATGAGGTGTAATTTTTCTCCTAAGAGCACTAGCTAATGAATACAGTTGGAAATTCCATGATTTTCACAGATTTCAGTACAGTTGAAGGGGCAGAAATGTAAGAAAATGCCATTTTTTCCTATAGTGCCACCTTCTGGAAGCATTTGGGCACAACAGGCTTGGGGTAAGAAGGCAATTCACCCCTCATTAGATGCGGCAGGTTGTCTTCTTTCCAAAATGGTATGGTTTGTTTACCCTTTCTTCACTTCTCTAGTTGTTATAACCATTTTTGTATAGACAAGTAATGTTTGAGAAAATGTTAGAAAATTTAGAGGTTGTAGTAGGTGTCTTTTTGCACTTCTAGCATCCCCTGAGGTAGGTCAACGCATACCAATGGGGTGTAATTTTTCTCCTAAGAGCACTAGCTAATGAATACAGTTGCAAATTCCATGGTTTTCGCAGATTTCAGTACAGTTGAAGGGGAAGAAATGTAAGAAAATGCCATTTTTTCCTATAGTGCTACCTTCTGGAAGCATTTGGGCACAACAGGCTTGGGGTACGAAGTAGTGTTGAGCGAGCACCCCGATGCTCGGGTGCTCTGACCGAGCACCCCCTGAGGCTCGAGTGCTCGGCCGAGCACCCGAGCCCCATTGAAATGAATGGGGCGACACCAGGCACCCCCTGCTCTGATGAGGGGAGGGTGCCTGGTCAATGCCCCCTTCATCTCCGCTATGCCCCCTTCATCTCCGAATGCCCCCTTCAGCTCCGCAATGTCCCCCTTCAGCTCCGCTATGCCCCTCTTCCACAATGTGCCCCTTCATCTCCGCTATGCCCCTCTTCCACAATGTGCCCCTTCATCTCCGCTATGCCCCTCTTCCACAATGTCCCCCTTCATCTCCTCTATGCCATAGAGGAGATGAAGGGGGACATTGTGGAAGAGGGGCATAGCGGAGATGAAGGGGCACATTGTGGAAGAGGGGCATAGCGGAGATGAAGGGGCACATTGTGGAAGACGGGCATAGCGGAGATGAAGGGGGACATTGTGGAAGAGGGGCATAGAGTCTATGCCCCTCTTCCACAATGTCCCCCTTCATCTCCGCAATGCCCCCTTCATCTCCGCAATGCCCCCGTACCTCCAGTCCCTGGTGGTCCAGCGGAGCATCTTCGGATCTGTGCCTCTTCCGGCACAGATCCCCGCCACCCGAACATGGCAGGAGAGCACATGGCGGTACTCGACGAGTACCGCCATGTGCCGAGCAGAGCGATGCTCGAGCCGATCCGAGCATCGGCCGAGCACGCTCGCTCATCACTAGTACGAAGGCAATTCACCCCTCATTAGATGCGGCAGGTTGTCTTCTTTCCAAAATGGTATGGTTTGTTTACCCTTTCTTCACTTCTCTAGTTGTTATAACTATTTTTGTATAGACAAGTAATGTTTGAGAAAATGTTAGAAAATTTAGAGGTTGTAGTAGGTGTCTTTTTGCACTTCTAGCATCCCCTGAGGTAGGTCAACGCATACCAATGGGGTGTCATTTTTCTCCTATGAGCACTAGCTAATGAATACAGTTGGAAATTCCATGGTTTTCACAGATTTCAGTACAGCTGAAGGGGCAGAAATGTAAGAAAATGCCATTTTTTTCCTATAGTTCCACATTCTGGAAGCATTTGGGCACAACAGGCTTGGGGTACGAAGGCAATTCAACCCTCATTAGATGTGGCAGGTTGTCTTCTTTCCAAAATGGTATGGTTTGTTTACCCTTTCTTCACTTCTCTAGTTGTTATAACCATTTTTGTATAGACAAGTAATGTTTGAGAAAATGTTAGAAAATGTTGAGGTTGTAGTAGGTGTCTTTTTGCACTTCTAGTGTCCCCTGAGGTAGGTCAACCCATACCAATGGGGTGTAATTTTTCTCCTAAGAGCACTAGCTAATGAATGTAGTTGGAAATTCCATGGTTTTCACAGATTTCAGTACAGGTGAAGGGGTAGAAATGTAAGAAATTGCCATTTTTTTTAGTATAGTGTCAATTTCTGGAAGCATTTGGGCACAACAGGCTTGTTGCAAGAAGGCAAGTTACCCCTCGTTAGATGCGGCATGTTGTCTACTTTTCAGAAATATATAGTTTTATATAGTTATTCCACTGTTTTAGGGTAGTTTTACCACAAAAACCCTAGAATGCTCATATTAGTTTATAAAGTTGAAAATGTCATTTTGCGCTGCTGGTGATTAGGGCTCTGTGCTAGCCATGGACGTAGGTAAAACTATACAAATTTTGTATTTTTTTACTCAAGGGACTAGAGGCTTTTTCAAATAACTGAATCTTTTTCAATCAAGGTAAATGTTTTTGATACATAGTATGTGATTTTAGCAAAATGAGTACATTTTCACTTTTTTTTGTCATTATGACATCATAGCTTTTTGGCCGATGTAAAATTCTCTTCATGTAAGGTACCACAAGAAATCTCAATTTGTTCTGAAAAAAAAAACAATATATAGTTTTCCATATGTAACTAAAAATCACCAGAGTAAATGAAGCCTAAATGGAAGGATAGCAAAAATGCTGAAAAAAGTGTCTGGCCTGCAGGGTACAGGAAATGGCCCAAGCCTGTGGCACTGAAGGGGTTAAAGGATTATTGTTAAGCCTATCCTTTACCCCAAGATCAGCTGCTTATGGAGACACGATCAATCCCACAAAAACTTACCAAGGGGTGTAAGTTCATAGCAAAGTTTGCTCCAGCAACATGTCCTGTGAGCATCCTTCCCATTTATATAACTTTTTCCATAACTACATCCATCTTGCCTGTGAAGCCACCAGACAATCAAGAGAACATAAAGAGGATAGTAGCCAATCACAGAGCACAATTTGTGATTTTTGATTTGCCAATGGCCATAGTATTGAGAACTCTGAATGTTGTCAGTTGCAAGCTAAGAAATCATTGTAGGACCTTAGGGAAATCATGAGTCTCACTTCAGCTGAGATATACAAAAATTATATGATTGTCTGCATCCATACTGTGATATGTAACTAAGAAGACAGTGATGTAAGTATATATTTAATTTACTTTTGTAATGACTCTTTCCTAACCTCTTGACTACAAGAGAGGCATGCAATGCATTCTTGCACTCAAAGTACTAAGTCTACCTTCACGTATAAGTCTCTTTGGGAGGCTAAGCCTCCTATAGCCTTCAAAATGCTCCACTTATGAATACACTATCTGACACCTGAGACTTGTCTGACTTTTTCTCATCACAGTTCTCTCCATGACCCTTTACCGATGTCTCTGTTACCTCTTCAAGTTTCCACAAGTTTCTCCCTCACAGCAGACATACACACACTCATTCTCTTTTTTTTACTAGCCCTTAAAAATCTGAATTAAACGAGACCAGCAGCATAAAGGTTTGAGAGATATCCTCATTCAAAGTTCCCTCTCCTCTGGAGTTAGCGTTATAGCTGAGAGCAGGGGAATCCGGTCCTGGAACCGGCGGCAGCTCTGCAGCAGTGCTGAGATCTTGTTGTAGAAACAGAAATCCTTCTCTGAAATGGTCTTCTACGTGTGCTTGCAAACCAAGCACACGTAGAAGACCATTTTAGTGAAGGATTTCTGTTTCTATAACGCGATCTCAGCTCTGCTGCAGAGCCGTCGCTTGCTCATGGACCGGATTCCCCTGCTGTCAGCTATAACACTAATGTCAGGGGAGAGAGAAGGAGAGGGAACTTTGAATGCGGCTATCTCTCAAACCATAAAGGTTTGAGAGATGCCGCTGGTCACGTTTAATTCAGATTTTTAAGGGCTAGTAAAAATGAAGTATTACTATCCCTTTATCCCTTTGAATGCCAGAGGGATTACACAACGCATTGCAAAGAAATGCTTTGCGTACCCCTCTGGCACTCAAAGGGTTAACTCCAGTGTTACAAAATACCTTGAAGACTGCTCTAGCATTCAGTAAGTTAAATGTCTCATTTAAATCAATGGGAATTTTCAGACTTATCATTTCCTTCCCGTGGTGCAACTGGTTTGCTCCAGAAATGCTTTATCAATAAGGCCCAGTTTGTTAAGGGAGGATGGATGCTGATGTACTAATCATAAGTGGTGCAATACTGAGGCAAACCAAAAGCACCATAGGCAATATATAAAAATTCCCATTATTTTAACTGGGGCTTTTTAACCCCTTGAATGCCATAGAGGAGTTCAATTGGAATATGATGTGCTGCAGGACATTTAAAGCATTTCTCTCTATGGAGTGCCTCATAATGGTGGGTTGCGGGCAGTTGCACACTGCACCTTGTCCATAAAGGGCTATATTTGAGAATCTTCAGAGAGGTACAAAATTGTCAGTTTTTCATCAAATACAAACAATGTTACAACCCCAATATTACAGAAGCCCAGTAGGCTTCCCTATTTATGTTTGAGAAAAGTTTCTGAGTTATTTAACAATTTTTATTTTGGCTCTAACTTTTGGTGCCAACAGCAATATTGGCTTGGAATTTCAGGTCTGATCAGCGATCCCTTCAAGCCCTGTACATTTCATAAAAAATTGGTTGTATAGTTTCCAGGTACCAAACTGCTAAAAAGAATACATTTTTAAGTTTAGCACTATAGAAAACTGGAATCAGACCTACAGCCCAAACTACCTTATGTATTCTCATCAAAAGCTGCAGGGAGAAGGGCCCAGATGAGCACTGAATGCTATTTTTAAGCCATAAAATTGGATCAATTAAACCAGCTAGTTTAGTGTATAAAGTAAAAAAAATAATAATAATTTCTGTCCATTATGTAATTGGTGCACATGCTCTGTACAGAACTCACAGTGAAACAATAATCACTCTAGGTTTATTAGTGGCTTTTGCCAATAGATGGCACTTCAGGACTACAAATGAGATCTGATGAAATACAAAATGTCAATATAAGTCTAACCATATGGATAAATAATAGAACAAATGGATAAAGATTCTGTAAACCTAGATCAAAGGTATCCAAAAAAAGATGTGAGCTTTATCACAAATCAAGTCCTAGAAACGTATCCAGTCACACAAAATATTAATAATAACTTAATACATATGTTAATTGAATAGCAAAAACATTTTGTTAAAGCCACAGGTAATTTATCACTCAAAAGTATAAAAGCCAGGAAATCCAAGTTAAGTCCTAATTTAATTCCACTCCCCCTTGTTATTTCAGAAACCTAAAAAACTGGAATTCAATTTACACACTTAGTACCCTCACTATTGTGTATTATATGCCTATAGTTTAAAAGCCCGTGTACACGGGCCACAGTGCCACCCAGTGGCCTCGGCTGGTGCCCTTAGACTCTCTACTCACCAAGCTGTCCCAGGAAGGTGCGCAGAGAGGGCTCCAGTCTGGGTTTGGATTAGACTACTCTGTATCAGCAGCGGAGCGTTCAGGCAGTCTGTACTGTGTATGATGGCTTCTGACAAACATCCTAGTGAATTATTATATAGGATTTATTGCATTTAATGACCCACGGTTGCTGACCTATTTGTCTCCAAATTGTGTATCCTTCTGGGATTGTGCACCTAGGCAGTTTGAACAGTGAGTGAACAAAAACCACAACAAGATTGATCTACATCAGGGCTGTCCTATTTTTCAGTCCTCAAGGGCCATCAACAGGCAAGGATGTAAGGATTAACCTGTGGTTCATTTTTGACTGACTCCACTGAAGTCCTGTTCTGTTGGTGGCCCTTGAGGACTGTACTTGGACAGTCCCGCTCTACATAGATGATACATGATAGATACATAGATCTTTGCACATGTGTCTTTAACAAACCATAACAATTAATATAAACACTTATTAGTATGCCTATCCATATGAATAAGGTTATACTTTAAAACAGCCCAAGTGTGTTTCTTTTCCTGTTGAAAGTCATGACCATTCATTCCCTAGTCTGAATTTCACTAAAAAATCCACCATAACAAAGATGGTCAGAGAGTAGAGGAGACTGTATTTCAAGGATTCAGAGCTAATAAGGAGGGGTCAATCAAAAGCTGACCAGGCCTCACATTTAACCGCGAACACATAGGCATACTGTAGTGAAGCCTAAAATATGTATAGTTCCTATGTGTCCTCTGTTATAGGTGAAGTCTGGTTGGCTTAAGACTAAAAGTACCCCCCTACATGCAAATCCCTTAGTCAACATCCCAAATTAATCAGAAACGCAATCATTTTGATTAGCTTACCTGTGTTCCATCAGACATATGCCTGGATCTTTTAGTGTATTACATACTCCTCTGGCATGCAATGCACTCAATGGCTTAAGCCCTAGGCTGGGCCAGTAAATATCAAACCTGAAGTCACTGACAACTTATTTGGTGGTGGGTCAAAATACCTAATTTTTTAATTAAATATTGTACAGCTCTGCAAAATCTGTTGGTACGTTATAAATAAATGATGATAATTGTAATTAACTCACATGTATGGAAACAGACAAATAATGCCAAGTCGGTACAAGATATGGCTTTGGCCAGCTATTCCTGCTGTGCCTATCCCATACTTTGTAAGGCCTGAAATGTGGCTTCAGCATAACCTGGTATAACCAGCATGCAGCAGCTGCTTTAAAAAAAAAGAAAAAGAAAAAAAAAGACCTTGTTGGGTGCAATTCAGCTGAGAGATCAATAAATGTTAAAGTGATAGTAATGTTTTGCAAAAACAGCAGCTCCAGTTAATCTTCATAGTATTTGAGCCATTTGAGCCTTTTACCTAGTGTAAGCCCCCACTCCACAGATGTGGAATCCAGTCCATAGACCAGACAGCTCACATCAAGGGCCAATATTCTTACTGTGAGAAAAATTAAAACCCTGCCACCCTTGACAGGTTTTTCAGATTTTTCCTTTATCTTGATTGAAGATTGTCCCTCTATGCAATCTACTCGGACACTCCCTGCTTCTCTAAGCTGAGCAGTGTTACATCAGTAAAAGGGGCGGAAGAGGGATACTTTATCATTCAATTACTCTTGAACTACAACTCTGACAGAATAACACTCTCCAAGACCCAAACACTATGAAGATTAATTAGAGCTGCTTTTTTATGATACATTACTATCCCTTTAAGTAAAAGAGCAGCATGGCTACCCTGCTTCCACCCTACCTGAATTTCCAGGTAGGAGTGGGCAGGATTGCAAAATGTCTTCCACATCATGTTTCTGTGGAATCTGGAAGACTTTCCCTGATCCTGCCCACTGTTAAGATGGAAGCAGGGGAGACATGTTACTCCCCTGTGTCACCTCTATTTATCTCCCAGCCAAATCAGCTCGGATATCAGTACCGGGAGGGGGGGCATCTGGAGCTGTCCTGATATCCCTACAAGGTCAGAATTTAACCCTTTGAGTGCCAGAGAGGTATCCAATGCCATGCATTGCATTGTATATCTCTTTGGCACTTACAGGGTTAAAATAAATAAATAAATAAAAATTAATAAATAAATATACAAATAAATAAACGCTTTTAATTTGCAATGCTTGAACACCCCTTTGGAAATCATACATCCCTCTGATCCACTGTCCACCCCCCTCACACACATATACACTATCTGACCCCCCTGCCTGTTCCACTGTAAACCCCATGTGCACTGTCAGACCTTCAAAGCTTAGTTCTACTGCCCACTGGAAGTTACAGTTCCCCACATACACTGTCTGACCTCCCTCCCAAGCCTGATTCCAAGGCCCCTTATTAGTCTCATAATCCTGTATACAACATTTAACCCCCCCCAGCCCATTTAGACTGGTCATCATGGAATCACACAAATATTACCTGCTCCCCAGTAGCCACTCTCCTGACACTCACTACAGTATGACACCCCATAACAGCTTAGTGCACGCAGCTGGAAGAGGGACCTGATCACTTCAGTGCCGAAATCACCCTAACTTTTCCAGTGAGGGCACACACACTATTTCCAGCTTCCCCTTTAATGCCTTAGCAAGCATGTGAGCCCCTCCAAATCCAGACTAGCTCCAGACTTATCTCCATTGTAGACTTTCCTTGCTACCCCCACCTTCTCCAGGATCTGACGTCACAGCTACCGTGTACAATATATATGTTGCAGAGCCTGCTCTAAGGGAGGAAATAACACAATTCATCTCACACAAAGTTTTTTCTACCCCCCCCCCCCCATCTGCCCAGGGTTTAAATCCCTTTTCTCAAGTTGTGTTAGCGAACCACAGGGGGCTATATCATAACACTGAATATCACTAGACTTGGTGGCACCATCACTCTGTACTTTTAAACAGACATATTAACCCCTTTAGTGATGGTAAAAGGCTAACATTCTCTAATACCTGCACATACAGAAGACATTAATGTTTGTAAGAATGGGAGTCACTGGAAACAGACAGGGTTCATTCTCATTGTGACCATCATTCTGTTACATAGGACTTTTTCTGATGAGTAAAACAAGGGAGCTCCTGGTGCTGGGAGATGTGTCATTCCAAAATAATTACAGAGTTAATTAATTTTTTACATTAACAGTGCGACCTGTTGTCAATACACTTCACATGCAGTTCAGTTGGTGTTTAGACATTTATTCTATTGCATTGTATGAGAGAGGAGTCACATTACAAAGGATGTGACAGTATTAGCCCCATCAGTGTGTGATAGTTTGAATGGATATAATGTTTGAATAAAGTTAACTTAAACCAGTTTTACACAGCAGGAAAAGCCCTATGATACATTTATTTTCCTTAATAAAAGTTTACTATTCCTTTAAAGGAGCACTAAACTTTTTGTATGAAAACCTTTTGTATATAGCTTTTCCTGCTCAGTGAAACAAGGGTATTCCCACTGCTGCCAGTTGTTTTATTCTAATGTTATAACAATTATTAAGATGATCAGGAAGTGAATTACAGTGCATTTACTTCCTGAAAGTTCTGACAGCATGACTCAGCAGTTTTTATCACTCTGTATGAAGAACTGTTTGTCAATGGTTTTCCTCTGAAATAGAATAACAAATTGGAATCTGTCCTCTAGATGGCAATGTTTATGTAAAAAAACACAAGTTTAAACTATAATAAATCTGGTAATAAATCTGGAAATATGCATCTCTCAGCAACAAGCGTACATATTTTTTGTAACAAAAGTATACAGCACATTTGAAAGTCCTGTTTAACCCCTTTGTGTCCAATGATGTACCTGGACCATTGCGCTGGAGCGCAGATATCTTTCCATTGTGACGTCCCAGCCGGAGCCAAATGGCTTCTAGCAACACCTCCTAGACCCGGCTGGGATTGACAGCGCAGGTGCTAGGACGTCACAATGGCAAGAGGTCCACGTTCCGTCTTGCCTGTCACCCATGGAAGAGAGCAGAAATCTATTAAATAAGGTAATTATTCTGGTGACTAGCGCTACTAAGCAGCTAGTCGCCACATTGGGACATAGTGAAGCTAAAGATTGTGTCGGGTGGTAGTTCCGCTTTAACCCCTTGAGTGCCCGAGAGATATCCAACACATTGCAATACCTCTCTGACACTCAAAGATTTAAACAGTTAACCCCTTGAATTCCAGAGCAATCTCCAATGCAAGAGCTCCTCTGGCTTTGCAATGAGTTGCATACCCCCTGACACACAAAGGGTTAAAAGCCTCCTTTTCTCTCACTGGGAATTTTGTCCCTGATGGTGCTGTTGGTTCACTCCAGAATTGCTCATTTTCTTTTGATCAAAAAGGCTTTTGTAAGAGGGTTAAAATATGATAATATATTGTTTTATATCTCTTAGAAAGAAGATATATTTGTAATTAATTTTATCCATTGCTTTGTTGTAAGTCTATTTTGAGAAACAGATAAATATTTACATGAAACATAATACTCAGACCATTTATATATCATTTCCAAATGACATTTCAAATTCTGTTTTAGAAAAGCACTTGCCCTGCTGCTTTCCAGCTTCCATCCAATAATATATCCTTTTCTAAACAATTTCCTAACATACATAAACTGTTGTCTCCTAATGTTTTCAAACTTTTGCAACTAATGTAATAAATCTTATTATTTAATGTAAATCCATGACATTATAAAAATGAAATATGAGTGTTTTTTCCACAAAAAAAAATATTTTTACAGGAATATACAGTTCATTTGTGTATCAAACCACAACTTTTTTTTTCTCCTGCAGCTATTGATCTTAATTCTTTTCATGCAGAAGAATGTGTTCCTCGCTTGAGTTTATTTACATGTATATCTGTACCCACATTGGGAAAGCAGCTCTGTTCTTTGTCAAATTCCGTTGCTCGTTTAACTACCTTATGGGCAGCTTAACCACTTGTGCGCCTCAAGGTCTCCTACAAATTGCAAAGCAATGAGCTCTTAGCCAGCCACCGCTCTAAATCAGGAATGGGCAACTTAAATAGCTCCAGGTATTGAGGACTAAAACTCATGTCATACCCATCTAGCCGATGGTAGGAATTGGAATCCTAGATTAAGAGTAGGAATGGGTAATTATTTTGGCTTGAGCACCACAGAGGGCTGTAAATACAGAAGAAAAAACGTAATTAGTTCAAAATGCTTTTGAATAAATATATGCATCAATACATACTACTGGGAAATAAATACAAGAGGAACAAAAATGATGACCAATGTGGCATAACAATGAGGTTCACAGGGAATTTAGAAATAAGGAGCAGGATTTTAAAATGTTTAAGTCAGGAGTGTCAAATGCATCATGTAAAATATAAAGAATGCAACAGAATCTGCAAGCAAGCAATTAGGCTCATTAATATTGAAATTGATAAAATAATTGCATAAGAGAACAAGAAAAAGCATAATTTCAAAAGAATATACATGGCAAGAAGAAGGAGGTTGATATCGAGCCCATTAAAACTGAGAGTGGCAAATTCATTAGTGAGGATAAGGCAAAAACTGCCCCCCTAATAACAAGCATTGGGTAAACAGCAAGAATCACAGCATTTCCACCATCTTGTACTTGGCTTACTGTGGACAAAAGAATATAAAGCAGCTGGACTTATGTTTATTAAGGAGCTTAATTCATTAATATGAGAAAAGTGACCACGGAGAAAACAAGGGGTACCCTTTGTGCAAAATTAGACATCTATCTGACACCACCATCAAAGCACCTCATGAGTGAATATTCAGAAATATAATTGCTGAGATCCTGCTTATGTAGATTGATACACTGCCCCAGACACCATTTGGCCCACAATCAGGATAATATTATGTCAAAGGGCTGTTCCCTCATCACTTCTTCTGAGTGGCAAAGAACATACAGAAACCAAAACAGGAGGGCGCACAATATAAAGACCTCAGGGAGTGACAAATAACAACGATATACACAAAAATGGAGTGATCAGGACCAAATCATTGCCTGACAAGCCAGCATAAGGAGAAATTCTCCTGTGTCCATTGAGGAAATGTGAAACTTCCAAATGAGATGCAAAGATGGAACGTGGTTATTTATCAAATTTAACAGCCAGGTGTCACTTCTGCTATAGCATTCTGGATAGATCTACAGTCAGGCAATAGAAGCTTTTCAAAGACAGCAAAAGAAAAATGCATTTTGCATTCTGGATTTGATTTGTAATAATTTTTGAACAAAGCATCTCCAATAATAGGAATGTCCCTGTTTTTCTTAGCAGGAAAATATTGATAAATTACACTTCTTTCAAATGAAAGGTCATATTTTTGTAATAATCATAACTGGTAACATTTTCCTGTCATAAATCAAGCAGAAACAAAGCAATGCATGTTAAATTGTTTCCCCTGACTATACACACAAATTCATAAATCTTCAGTATCATCATGCTGTGTATATGTTTTTGTGAGTCTTACAAAATATCCCTTCACATAAGGGCAAGTTGTTTTAAACACTACAACCAGGGCCGGCGCTTCCTAAAGGTGAGGTAGGCACTGGCCTAGGGTGCACATCTATGGAGGCGCAGAGGTTGCTGCTGTGTCTGACTGTGAGTTGTGAAAGGTACGGACTGCTTTAATGTGCCCCGCCATCCAGCACCTTCCTAGTATCAGCATGTTGGATGATGTTGCAGTATGATAGTCACACTGCAGCCAATGAGAAAGGAGTGCTTTGACAGGATACTCCTCTCTCTCATTGGCTGCCTGTGCTTGTGATGCCTCTTGGTCTGGAGATGGGAGCAGAGCTGTGACCACGTGATGCAGGAAGTTGGCAGCAGAAGTTAGCAAGAGAACTGGAGCTGGAGCATGGAGGTGTCCTGATTAATACCCCATACCCAGAGTCAGTCACCAGCAGTACTGAGAGCCCTCAGCAGGTCAGTGTACTCTACTGCTTTGAATACTAGAGTTTTTGCTTTGCAATATGTTGTAAATTACTCCAGCATGCAAGAGGTTAATGTATGGAGTGTGTTCTCCCCCGGACAATTGAATCGATATGATTTTCTCTCTCTCCAAATGCTGCTGTCCTCAGACTCCACATAGTCCGTTCTATGCACCTCAATGATAACTATGTCACTTCCAGTGATAACAGTGGAAATGACTTATTATCAGTGAAGACGCATGAAACAGACTCTTCAGTAAGAGGTAATGAAAGAAGCCAGCGGAGAGCGAGAAAAAGACACTGCAGAGGCCAAAGGTGATTCATTTTTGCATTGGTGAAGATGGGGGATTCTGTTTGTGGTGCAGGTAGGAATGTTTTAAATCTGTTCCATGACACAGACAAAGCAAAAAGCAGACTTAAATCACTGGTGCCCACACAAACGGAATTTAAAGATACAAGAGTCTCTTTGTAATGCCCTATGGCTGTTAAAAACAAAAAAAAAAATGATTTTGCACTAACACTGGGGTCTGGGGAGATGTCTGGAGTACAGGCTGTTCAGAAAAGGACATGTGGTTCTTCAGTTCACTAATATGACTTTTTTTTATATTTTTTTATTTTAACTACAGCTGAAGATCCACATAAGAACATATCCAGTATGACTGATTGGATTGTAAGTATAACCTATACCCCACACATACTAATTCCTATTACATACATTTGCACCTACACACACTATCACACACATGAGGCTGGAGTTCTAAGAAGTGGAAGAAGGCATTAATCCAACTGCACCATAGGGAGTAAATAGAAATTTCCAAAATGCCTATAGATTAAAAAAGGCTCTTAACCCTTTTGAGTGCCAGCGGGGTACACAGTGCATTGCTTTGCAATGCATTATGTACCCCACTGGCACTCAATGGGTTAATCCCTCGAATGCTACGCAGGTCTCTAACACTTTGCTTCAGAATGCAAGGAGATCTGTCTCTGGATTTTAACCCCTTAAGGACCGGCGGTCATGGGACATTTCCGTCCCATAATGACCGCATAGGGGCACTTGGACGCGCCGGTACACGTGACCTGTCACGTGTATTAGCGCGTCATTATGGGTCCTGATAGAGATCGCTCCGATCTTGGAGCGGTCAATTTCAGGCCCTATTTTTACTTACAGCGCTCCCGGTAGAGCGCTGTAAGTAAAAAATACGTGACGTACTATGACCGTCATCGGTCCTTGAGTATTTCAAGGACCGTGACGGTCCTGGTACGTCAAGGGTCCTTAAGGGGTTAACTTGTAGATCAGTAATGTGTCTGTATGTGTGTGTATATGGTTCTGTGTTATTCTTTATGTGTGTGGATGTGTATGTGTGTGCATATAGCTCTGTGTGCTTCTGTGTGTGCAAGTGTGTGTGTTTGTGAAAGGCTATGTATGATAAAAGGACGCTATGGTAACAATCAGTAAAAGAGTTGGGGTATAAGTGGGCGGAGCATAAAGGGGCAGGACACAAGGGGAAGTGCCAGGGGGCAGCAAAATTAGATTTTTCCTAGGATGGCAAAAATCCTTGCACCAGCCCTGACTACTATCCTTTTTCACATTTGTCTTAAAACCCATTACTGGTAGCTTTCTTGTGACTCTAGCCAAAGGATGGGACACAAAACATGTGTGTTCTCTCTCTTCCCCACAACAGTTGCTACATTGAATGAGATCCCAGTCTGGGATAATAAATGGGATCTGACAATACGTTTGAAGTGGTACGAGTCATGCTGTATGTCTCTGGCCTGATAGCATGTCCCTTATGAACTTAGAAATGAGGAAATGAAAACGGGTCACATAACAGCCGCTAAGTGATATAGAAGAAATAACAACATAAACCATTGACTGTACTATTGTATACATTACATTTGGTTTTCCCCTTGAGGAAAGACAGTGATTTTTCTAAACATGTTATAGTTTAACTGTGAGGCTGAGAGGTCTATGGAGCATTAGAAACAAAGGACTTACCCACTGAGTGCCAGAGGGGTGAGCACTGCATTGCTGTACAATGCTTTTTCCACCCCACTGGCACTCAAAGGATTAATCATGATGCTTAACCCTTTGAGTGCCAGAGGGCTATCCGACACGTTATTTAAAGGCAAGGGTAAGTAATGATCAGGGTCCCCACTATACCTGTTTGCAAACATTGGCTGCACCATAGAGTCACACAGCAGTGAGAGGAAGTAAAACACAATACTTACTGTAATATATTAAAAACAAAATATAATCACATCTGCCACTGAAGGTTAACATTTACAGGTCTATCTTTTAAGGCTAGTACTTCCAATCTACGCATTTTGCTTTATGCAGGCTTAATCATGATCCCAGATTCCCAGATTCCTGTGAAGGAAGGAGCCCACATGGACTCTTTGTGGATCCATTACTAAAATAAATAAATAATATGAATAAAATACGTTGGAAAAAAATAAAATAAAGTAAAAAAATACAATAAAAGTAAAAAATGGTCCATTCACACAGATGCACATTTACCCAAAACTGAGTGCATTGCACCATGTGGAGCAGTGTGTATTTGGAACTGCATCAATGGATAGTCCCCCACTCATGCTGCAATGTCCAGGAGATTAGAGATTGTTGCTGAGGAGTTGCAGTAGTGAATGCATGTACAACTTCCTATGTGCCACCATGAAGGCCATTCAGTGATTGAACTACTGAGGTGCTCATCACAGCTATCCAGTCACTTAGAAGATAATCTACATTTAGATCACTAAGGGCCATATATTGAAAAGGAAGTGGAGGAGTTCAGGGGCAAACTATTTGCACTATAGGGGAGAATTAAAAATTCCAAAAATTCCCATTGATTTAAATGGAGGTGTTCTGGTGCAAACCAGGTACACAAGAAATTCCCATTGATTTAAATGGATGTGTTCTGGTGCAAACCAGGTACACTAGAAATCCCCATTGATTTAAACGGAAGTGTTCTGGTGCAAACCAGGTACACTAGAAATCCCCATTGATTTAAATGGAAGTGTTCTGGTGCAAACCAGGTACACAAGAAATCCCCATTGATTTAAATGGAGGTGTTCTGGTTCAAACCACGTACACAAGAAATCCCCATTGATTTAAATGGAGGTGTTCTGGCATAAACCAGGTACACAAGAAATCCCCATTGGTTTAAATGGAGGTGTTCTGGCACAAACCAGGTACACAAGAAATCCCCATTGATTTAAATGGAAGTGTTCTGGCGCAAACCAGGTACACAAGAAATCCCCATTGATTTAAATGGAAGTGTTCTGGCGCAAACCAGGTACACAAGAAATCCCCATTGATTTAAATGGAGGTGTTCTGGCGCAAACCAGGTACACAAGAAATCCCCATTGATTTAAATGGAGGTGTTCTGGCACAAACCAGGTACACAAGAAATCCCCATTGATTTAAATGGAGGTGTTCTGGTTCAAACCAGGTACACAAGAAATACCTATTGATTTAAATGGAGGTGTTCTGGCACAAACCAGGTACACAAGAAATCCCCATTGATTTAAATGGAAGTATTCTAGCGCAAACCAGGTACACAAGAAATTCCCATTGATTTAAATGGAAGTGTTCTGGTGCAAACCAGGTACACTAGAAATCCCCATTGATTTAAATGGAGGTGTTCTGGTGCAAACCAGGTACACAAGAAATTCCCATTGATTTAAATGGAAGTGTTCTGGTGCAAACCAGGTACACAAGAAATCCCCATTGATTTAAATGGAGGTGTTCTGGTGCAAACCAGGTACACAAGAAATCCCCATTGATTTAAATGGAGGTGTTCTGGCACAAACCAGGTACACAAGAAATCCCCATTGATTTAAATGAAAGTATTCTAGCGCAAACCAGGTACACAAGAAATTCCCATTGATTTAAATGGAAGTGTTCTGGTGCAAACCAGGTACACTAGAAATCCCCATTGATTTAAATGGAAGTGTTCTGGTGCAAACCAGGTACACAAGAAATCCCCATTGATTTAAATGGAGGTGTTCTGGTTCAAACCAGGTACACAAGAAATCCCCATTGATTTAAATGGAGGTGTTCTGGCACAAACCAGGTACACAAGAAATCCCCATTGATTTAAATGGAGGTGTTCCGGCACAAACCAGGTACACAAGAAATCCCCATTGATTTAAATGGAGGTGTTCTGGCGCAAACCAGGTACACAAGAAATCCCCATTGATTTAAATGGAAGTGTTCTGGCGCAAACCAGGTACACAAGAAATCCCCATTGATTTAAATGGAGGTGTTCTGGTTCAAACCAGGTACACAAGAAATCCCCATTGATTTAAATGGAGGTGTTCTGGCACAAACCAGGTACACAAGAAATCCCCATTGATTTAAATGGAGGTGTTCTGGTGCAAACCATCTACACAAGAAATACCCATTGATTTAAATGGAGATGTTCTGGCACAAACCAGGTACACAAGAAATCCCCATTGATTTAAATGGAAGTATTCTAGCGCAAACCAGGTACACAAGAAATTCCCATTGATTTAAATGGAAGTGTTCTGGTGCAAACCAGGTACACTAGAAATCCCCATTGATTTAAATGGAGGTGTTCTGGCACAAACCAGGTACACAAGAAATCCCCATTGATTTAAATGGAAGAATTCTAGCGCAAACCAGGTACACAAGAAATTCCCATTGATTTAAATTGAAGTGTTCTGGTGCAAACCAGGTACACTAGAAATCCCCATTGATTTAAATGGAGGTGTTCTGGTGCAAACCAGGTACACAAGAAATTCCCATTGATTTAAATGGAAGTGTTCTGGTGCAAACCAGGTACACAAGAAATCCCCATTGATTTAAATGGAAGTGTTCTGGTGCAAACCAGGTACACTAGAAATCCCCATTGATTTAAATGGAGGTGTTCTGGTGCAAACCAGGTACACTAGAAATCCCCATTGATTTAAATGGAAGTGTTCTGGTGCAAACCAGGTACACAAGAAATCCCCATTGATTTAAATGGAAGTGTTCTGGTGCAAGTCAGGTACACTAGAAATCCCAATTGATTTAAATGGAAGTGTTCTGGTGCAAACCAGGTACACAAGAAATCCCCATTAATTTAAATGGAGGTGTTCTGGCACAAACCAGGTACACAAGAAATCCCCATTGATTTAAATGGAAGTGTTCTGGTGCAAATCAGGTACACTAGAAATCCCCATTGATTTAAATGGAAGTGTTCTGGTGCAAACCAGGTACACAAGAAATCCCCATTGATTTAAATGGAAGTGTTCTGGTGCAAACCAGGTACACTAGAAATCCCCATCGATTTAAATTGAGGTGTTCTGGTGCAAATCAGGTACACAAGAAATTTCCACTGATTTAAATGGGGATTTTAACCTCTCTAGCATTCAAGGGGTTAAAATTACCAATTTAAATCAATGGGAATTTTTAGTGCACGTGGTTTGCTCCAGAACTCCTCCACTTTTCATTTGAACATGTGACCCCTTTCTTTTGAACAGACGGCTTTGCAATGCATTGGCTACCACTCTGGCAAGCAAAGGGTTCAGTCGACGGGAACTTTGAAATTTGTTATTTGTTGTAGGTTTACCTCCAGAATTCTTTTTTTTTTACAATATTGTGTTTGTCTTTTTTAGAGCTGTATTCTAAATAGGCAAGCAATATAAACTTCCTTTCAAGGGAGGGCTGGCAACTTGTGGCCTCGAGTGCAACTACAATCAAGTGGCCCAATTTTACTATCATTCCAGCCCACTGTCCCAGCCCAACCCCTTTTGTTAATTTTAAAATTGCCATTAACCCTTTGAGTGCCAGAGAGGTATGCCACACATCTGTCAGTCAAAGGGTTTGTGTTGTGAAGTAAGGCAAGCAATACCACAAAGCTTACAATTGAAATGGGGTTACACTGATGCAACTACAGAGCTTACATTTTAAGTAAAGCTGCACTAGTGATACCATAGGACTTACGAGAGAAATGGATTATGCTGCTAGTGTAGCTCCACTTGGATTGTAGCTCCATTTCAGTTGTAAGCTCTGTGGTATCACTAGTGTTGCTCCATTTCAGTTGTAAGCTCTGTGGTATCACTAGTGTAGCTCCATTACAGTTGTAAGCTCTGTGGTATCACTAGTGTAGCTCCATTACAGTTGTAAGCTCTGTGGTATCACTAGTGTAGCTCCATTACAGTTGTAAGCTCTGTGGTATCACTAGTGTTGCTCCATTTCAGTTGTAAGCTCTGTGGTATCACTAGTGTAGCTCCATTACAGTTGTAAGCTCTGTGGTATCACTAGTGTAGCTCCAGTTGGATTGTAGCTCCATTTCAGTTGTAAGCTCTGTGGTATCACTAGTGTAGCTCCATTTCAGTTGTAAGCTCTGTGGTATCACTAGTGTTGCTCCATTTCAGTTGTAAGCTCTGTGGTATCACTAGTGTTGTTCCATTTCAGTTGTAAGCTCTGTGGTATCACTAGTGTAGCTATATTTGCAGCAACAAGAGGGAGTGGCCAACCAGCCCAGACATATCACTGGCCCAGGGGGCAATTGCCTCCCTGCCCCCTAGGCCAGCCCTCCCCTGTATACATATGTTGTGCCACAAGTTTGAATGTAATAGCGAGTGACCACTGGTGTATGCTAGTAAGGCAGTAGATCATGTTTTGATGAATAAGAAAAAAAGTAAATACCGTGACATTTAAGTCTGGGACTTACATCAACATAGGTGATTTTGAATGAACTTTCATAATACTCTATATATTTTTTGATAGACATCTCTTATTTAGCTATATTTATTTCACCCTTTGAGTGCCGGAGGGGTACATAACATATTGCAGAGCACTCAGGGGGTTAATTATGTTTATTTGTGCTGAAGGATATACTTATGCTGATTGGATAGTTTGGAATAACATGCAGGTCAGACACTGATTTCCCTACACTTGTCCCTGCCACTATCAGCACTACATCCATTTCTAATTACTAGAGAGAGAGGATTCATAAGACCAAGTATTTTCAGTCTGATAAAAGTTTATATTTATTCATAAATTGAAAGGATAGATTGTATTGTGCACTCCGCTCTGCATTATAACAGTGTTTTCAACCATTTCATTTGCAGAGAGATTATTAAAATGAATAAAGTGTAAGAGAGGAAGTGATTCATTTTCTCCCATAAGGCTTCATCTTTGTCACTGGGAGAGAAAGGGATTCATTGAGAAGCTCTGCCAAGCTGCGGTCATGACCTCAGTATTCAACTCTATGGGAAATGATTTCCCTATCGATTTGTATCAATTTGTGCTTATTTATAATTCATTGAGTGTATTACTACTGAAATTAACAGTGCTTCAAAATAAAAATAGTAAAAATGGTAAAAATCACAACATTGTTATTCATCTCTTGAAGCGGGATTCCAGCAAACAACTTCTCTTTGAGCATGGAAAACTCTGTATATATAGTTTAAGATTTTCATTGGGGAATTTGTACATAGTGTAACCAGATATGGGAGAGATTATTTCCAGAACGCTGACTACCTAACCCTTTGACTGCCAAAGGTTTATGCAACGCATTGAAAAGCAATGAAGTGCATACCCCTCTGTCATTCAAAAAGTGAAGCTTGTCTATTTGTTTTAAACAAATTTCATTCAAACTATCAAGAGAACTTCACCTTCAAATAAGTGAGTTAATATGTGGTTAATAATGTATGCTGTTCATAGAATTCATTATTTTTTTTTTACAGCAATGAATTCTGGGGTTGCAGATTGTCTTGAAGCCACGTTTATCATCCCAGAATTCCACGACGTGGTCCTTTCACTTCATACGTCATTAAGGTGTTAAGAAATCAATATGATGTACCACAGGTTTGTGATTTGTATTTAATTTGGGGATTGTGGAGTGTTACCTCATTCCTTGCTGCATTTCACTATTCCATACCTTCCAACATTTCTAACGGCCAAAGAGGGACACTTTTATTTTAGGTGGTGTTGCTGGGGGTGTGGCTGGTGGGCACCCCCCCCCCCCAGGTTATTTCATGACCTATTGACAACTCTTTGTGTAAATGAATAAAGGATTTAGAGCAAGACAAAAGTGTTTTATTTATACAGACTAATTTATAAACACATATACTGAAGTTTAAACAAATATTAATTATTATTATTGCTCTGGAGCAATATGATATACTTAAATACACAAAACACAGTCTGGTCTCCTAAACAGAGGGACACCAAGGAGGGAAAGAGGGACAGAGAGATTTGGGTCTCAAAGAAGGGCTGTCCCTCCTAAAGAGGAACACTTGGGAGGTATGTACTTTGCCCACTTAGGCCCCCATTTTGTTTTTTCTTCCCTTAATAAATAGATCACATGTGAAATATGACCATCCTGAATATGAAAGTTGGGGCTTGGGCCAGATTGTCGATATCCTTTCATAAAGGTACAGGGGTAAACTGACAAGGCCTGTCGTCAGAGGAAAAGAATAGAAAGGGGAGTGAAAAAGTACAGGTAGAAGGATGCGGGAGATGGAAGCAGCTTATTACTCCTAAAGAGGGAGTGGGGGGAAAGAAGGGTGGGGTTGGAATCATACAGGAGACTTCATAGCCAACATCATAAAGAAAAGGTATCAGACCGGGGAAAACTCTGACCATGGTTTGTAGATTTCCCTGTAAGTGTCTAATTTTCCCATAGAGGAGTGGTAAGGTCTCTCCATGAGCAGTATATTGCAAAGATGAGATTCCATTTAGCTTCAAAAGGGGGAATGAGGGACTTTCAATGCTGCGCAATACAAGCCCTTGCTGCTGTGATTAGCAATATACATAGCTGGAGCTTAGGGGCGGGGGGCATATCTGGAGGCAAAATGGAAAGGAGAAGCGATTGGGGGGTGCCAGGAAGGTGGGTACCAGTCAGATCAGGTAGATATGATATCTCAAAAAGTAGTTAGTGTGGGGCAGGAGCACCATATATGTAAGAGAGAGAACCCTCACGAGCCCAAAATCTCCAACAGAGGAGAGACACCACTGAGAAAAATCTAGCTAATTTCAGAGGAGTACGGTACCATCTCATCATAAGTTTGAAGTTTGTTTCTCTCATAAGAACATTGGGCAAGTATCTATAATGCATGCGGATGGCAGATTCCAATTGGGCATCAGTAATAGTCATATACAGGTTTGCTTCCCATGCTGTTTTCTGTGTCATGGTAGGTAGAGATGCGGATGGGGTTAAAAGCTTTTGCATTGAGGATATGCTGCTTTTTCTATGAGTAGGTGAGACTAGGGTGGATTCAGAGGGTGAAAGAGGGAGGGGGGATAAAGAGCCATCGGGGAGATTAGCAAAGAAGTGTCTGACCTGACCAAACAGTAGGAATTCTGCAACAGGAAGATTGTGTGAAGAGCACAACGTCCTAAAATTTGGTAGTCTGCCTAGAGGAAGAAGGTGATCTAAGTCTGTCAAACCACACAAGGTCCAAGCACAGAAATAACAGCTCTGTAGACCAGGTAGGAATCTGGGATACCGACAATTGCACAGAGAGGAGAAGAGGAGGGGGCAAGGTGGAGTGTAGCATTCAGGGCCGGCGCCACCTATAGGCGAGGTAGGCGCCGGCCTAGGGCGCACATGTACTCGGGGCGCGGGCATGCAGCGGAGAAGAGCTGCGCCCGCTGCCCGCCCGCACCGCACCGGGAACGCAACACAGTGAGACCTGCGTCTCTACTGCGCTTCCTCATCGTCCTCAACTCTTTAGTAATGCAGAGCGAGCTGGGAGTCATGATCTCCAGACGTGCTCTGCATTACTGAAAAGAAGACTATGCGGAGCTCCAGGTATGTGATGGGGCGCAAGTTGGAGCTTATGGGTGGCAAAGTGGAGCTGATGGGGGGCAAAGTTGGGGCTGATGCAGGGCCGGTGCAAGGATTTTTGCCACCCTAGGCAAAACCTACTTTTGCCGCCCCTTGGCTCCGCCCCTTGTGTCCCACCCCTTTATACCCTGCCTACTTATACCCCACCTCTTTTCTTGCCCCACCAGCTCCACTTTGCCCCCTATCAGCTCCAACTTGCCCCCACCAGCTCTGCTTTGTCCCACCAGCTCCAACTTTCCCCCCACTAGCTCCACTTTGTCCCACCAGCTCCATTTTGTCCCCCACCAGCTCCACTTTGCCCCCTCAGCTCCAACTTGCCCCCCATCCGCTCCAACTTTCCCCACCAGCTCCACTTTGCCCCCTCAGCTCCAACTTGCCCCCATCCGCTCCAACTTGCCCCCCATCCGCTCCAACTTGCCCCCCATCCGCTCCAACTTTCCCCACCAGCTCCACTTTGCCTCCTCAGCTCCAACTTGCCCCCCATCCGCTCCAACATGCCCCCCATCCACTCCACTATGCCCCCTCAGCTCCAACATGCCCCTATCAGCTGCACTTTGCCCCCCATCTGCTCCAACTTGCCCCCCAGCTCCACTTTGCCCCCCATCAGCTCCAACTTTCCCCACCAGCTCCACTTTGCCCCCCATCTGCTCCAACTTGCCCCCAGCAGCTACACTATGCCCCCTCAGCTCCAACTTGCCCCCCATCACATACCTATAGCTCCCACGCCGTCTTCTCTCCAGTAATGCAGAGCGCGCCGGGAGATCATGATTCCCAGCGCGCTCTGCATTACTAAAGAGCGACAGCGATGAGGGAGCCCAGTAGCAACACAGACCTGACTGTGTTGCTTTCCGGTGTGGTGGGTGCGGGTGCTGCTTTTCTCCTCTGCATGCCCGCGCCCCCAGTACTTGTGCGCCCTAGGCCAGCGCCTACCTCGCCTATAGGTGGTGCTGGCCCTGGGCTGATGTTGGGCAAAGAGGAGCTGGTGGGGGCAAAGAGGAGCTGATGGGGGGCAAAGTGGAGATGAGGGGGAAAGTTAGAGCTGATGGGGGCAAAGTGGAGCTGGTGGGGGCAAGTTAGAGCTGATGGGGGGCAAAGTGGAGCTGGTGGGGGCAAGTTGGAGCTGATATGGGCATAGTGGAGCTGGTGGGGGCAAAGTGGAACTGATAGGGGGCAAGTTGGAGCTGATAGGGGCATAGTGGAGCTGGTGGGGGCACAGTGGAGCTGATAGGGGGCAAGTTGGAGCTGACAGGGTCAAGTTGTAGCTGGTGGGCCAAAGTGGAGCTGATGGAGGCAAGTTGGAGCTGATGGAGGCAAGTTGGAGCTGATGGGGGGCAAAGTGGAGCTGATGGGGGGCATAGTGGAGCTGATGGGGCATAGTGGAGCTGATGGGGGCAAGCTGGAGCTGATAGGGGCATAGTGGAGCTGGTGTGGGCAAGTTGGAGCTGATGGAGGCAAGTTGGAGCTGGTGGGAGGCATCTCTTACAGGCATCTCCAGACCAGGGGCAGAGAGGACAATCATGAAATAAGGTGGGGTATAAGTGGGTGGGGTATAAAGGGGTGGAGCACAAAGGGCAGAGCCAAATGGGCAGCAAAATTAGGTTTTGCTTAGGGTGGCAAAAATCCTTGCACCGGCCCTGGTAGCATTGCATTGGTGCCAAATGTGTAGAAGGTGAGAAAGGACCACATTCTGCCATACCAGAGGAGGGAGGGGGCTACCTATAAGGATTGTAGGGCTTTGACCTGACCAAACAAAGGGTGAAGGAGGAAGGCCAGTCTAGTGAGGTAGATGGTAAGCAGAGTTCCTGGATCATCGAGAGTGCCACTGCTTTATAGTAAGTGGCAACTTGAAGAAGGATGAGGCCACCTTTAAGGACCGGACGAGCTAAGACAAAAGCACTCATTCTAGGAGGTCTCCTCTTCCAGATGAATTCAGAGATGAGTGACCCTATAGAATGGAGAAACCATGCGGGAGTCTTGAGGAGAAGAGATTTCATCAAGTACAGAACTTTGGGTAGAATGATCATTTTGATCAAGTTAGACCTTCTGCACCAAATACAAATAGAGGCACCCAGGACCGTAACACTGCCTTGAAAGTAGCTATAAGCGCAAGAAAATTTGTTACTACAAGAGTAGTACTGGTTCTTTTAAGAAAATACCATGATACTTGATGGAGTGAGTTTACAGAGGAAAGGGTAGGAGGAGCATAACGGAGACACTGTGCTAACTGGTACATAAAGGTTTAAAATTTAGAATTTGTCAAAGTTCAGTTTAAAGGAGGAGAGATTGCTGTATTCTGACAAGAGGGAGGGCAATGGAGGGAGAGAGGTTTCAGGGTCAGCTATGAAGATATCACGGCGCCCGTGATCTAGCGACATTCTGTCCATCTCTATGTTGCTGCTCTCCTATTGGCTATTGCTCCTCCTAGTGACAGCCTTTTTGGGCTGTCACTTGGCTAATGCCATTTCGTGGTGTACCTGATGCCTAGCGCTAGTTGTTATTGTTCTGATCCAGTGTATGACCCCGGACTGCCTGACCACGCTATTGTCTCGTTCCTGATACTGTGTACCGATTCGGAATGGTTGACGTTCCTGTTTCCTGTACTGACCCGGCCTGGCTGACGTTCCTGCTCCATGCACCGACCCAGCGAGATTGACGACCCAGCTCTGTGTACCTACCCGGCGCGCCTGACGATCCTGCTCCGTGTACCGGCCCGGCCCGGCTGACGTTCCTACACTGTTTACCGACTCTTCTTGGTGGTGGTTCCTGTTTCTGCTGTACCATTTGGTTCGTCCAACTGCTCCTGATTGCCCGCCTCAAGGGCACCGCTACTACTTGCTGGTCCTAGTTTCCGTGGTTCCGGTTGCTCATATACAGGACCAGTGATCAGAGTCTCGCTGCTTCCACCCGTGTCACACTTTCTTGGTCTGTGTTGGTTCAGTTGGGCGCCTCCGGTGGTTACCGTTATCCAGACCAAAGCACTATTAACCCCTCCTGGGGAAGGGCCTCGTTATACCACTACCATCTTGGGTTCTGTTGGGCTACGATACTTGGGCTATTAGCCACCAGTTTGATCCATTGTGCGCTTCCGGTTGCCATCCATTTAAACCTTTGCCCATTAACCCTTTCAGGTAGTACGTGCACACGGTGCTGGGTTGCTCTGGTAGGGCCTCCGTTTAAGCACGAGGAGTGACCAGTCTGTTTGTCGTTGGTGGGCGTCCACCATTGCTTCCTCTTACAGGCGTCCAGGGCCTGTGGTTGCAGTCCTGTCCTTGTCGCCTTCCACATCATACAGGCGACATTGAGTCTTTATTCGTTACTACCAGCATTGCACTGGTTACATTGGACATTCATACACTGTATCAATCCCATAGACCTGACCTGTGCCAGTACTGTGTTGTTCACTTTATTGGACCCGTGTGGGTACCACTTGTAACCTGTCTTGTGTCAGTTTATGCTATACTGGACCCGTGAGGGTTACATTGTTCATTGTGTGCTTCAATAAAGCTGTGTTTTTACCTAACCTTACGTGTCTGAGTGTACTGAACCGTAACAGAAGAGAAGTATGTCATCTGCATAACTAGCTAGTTTTCATTTTCTGGAAGCTACTCGAATTCCAGGAATAGATTCACTGAGATAGACTGAGGAAAGCAGCAGTTCCAGTATCAAAATGAATAAAAGAGGTGTGCCATTTGAAATAGGGAAAGGGGCCGACAAGATTCCTTCAGCCCTGACTTGAGCTGATGGGGAAGAATAAAGTGAGGAGATAGCCATAATCATACCTGGGCCAAGGCCAGTCCCCCCTAGGCAACCCTATCAAATGCCTTCTCCACGTACAGAGACAGCAGCAGAGAAGGGTGGGTGCAAGAGGAGGAGAGTAGTGTTGAGCGAGCACCCCGATGCTCGGGTGCTCGGGTGCTCTGACCGAGCACCCCCTGAGGCTCGAGTGCTCGGCCGAGCACCCGAGCCCCATTGACTTCAATGGGGCGACACGAGCATTACACCAGGCACCCCCTGCTCTGATGAGGGGAGGGTGCCTGGTCAATGCCCCCCTTCATCTCCGCTATGCCCCCTTCATCTCTGTATGCCCCCTTCATCTCCGCAATGTCCCCCTTCATCTCCGCAATGTCCCCCTTCATCTCCGCTATGCCCCTCTTCCACAATGTCCCCCTTCATCTCCGCTATGCCCCTCTTCCACAATGTCCCCCTTCATCTCCGCTATGCCCCTCTTCCACAATGTCCCCCTTCATCTCCTCTATGGCATAGAGGAGATGAAGGGGGACATTGTGGAAGAGGGGCATAGCGGAGATGAAGGGGGACATTGTGGAAGAGGGGCATAGCGGAGATGAAGGGGGACATTGTGGAAGAGGGGCATAGCGGAGATGAAGGGGGACATTGTGGAAGAGGGGCATAGAGTCTATGCCCCTCTTCCACAATGTCCCCCTTCATCTCCGCAATGCCCCCTTCATCTCCGCAATGCCCCCGTACCTCCAGTCCCTGGTGGTCCAGCGGAGCGTCTTCTGATCTGTGCCTCTTCCGGCACAGATCCCCGCCACCCGAACATGGCGGGAGAGCACATGGCGGTACTCGATGAGTACCGCCATGTGCCGAGCAGAGCGATGCTCGAGCCGATCCGAGCATCGGCCGAGCACGCTCGCTCAACACTAGAGGAGAGCTGAATCAAGGATAGTGTTATCACAGGTTTCCCTGCCTGGGACAAAGCCTGCCTGGTTTTGACCAACCAAGAGGGGAAGGAAGGGTTTCAGTCAGTCAACTAAAATTTTTGAGAAAAGTCTTTATTCATTAATGAAATAGATGTGTAACCGATACAAAGTGACCCATCTTTGTCAGATTTCGGAATCAGTGTAATATGTGCAGAAAGCGATTGCGGTGACTATGCTTGGCCTGACATGACAGCGTTAAATGTGGAAGTCAGGTGAGGTGTCAAAGGGGATTTGAAAGTCCAGTAATAGGATGTAGGGAACCCATCTGGGCCAGGTCATTTCCCCAGAGGGGAGCGAGCAAGTGCCAGAGAGCTCTCTGCATCTGAAAACAGGCGCTCTAATGTCAACACAGTTTCAGGAGAGAGCCTATGAAGGACAACCTTGTCTATAAATGTATATAAAGTGGATGAGGGGGATGAGGTCAGTGACATCTTTCTTAAGATTATAAAGACCCTTGTAATAGCGATGAAAGGAGTCTGCGATCTTGATACAAGTGAACGCTGTGGAAACATATGAGGTTTTCACCTTGTGGATGTGGGATTTGGCCCTAGCACGCTGTACCAATGAGGCAAGAGTCTTACCACATTTGTCTCCATGCAAATAGCATTGGTATGTATGCCACATGAAGGATTTTAGTCTGAGCTCGAAGGAGATCTGACAGTTGGGAACAGGTCTCTTTTAGTAGCGAAAGAGATATGTCATCAATTGAGGATTTGTGACTAGACTCTAGGGAGTGGATAGAATCCAATAAGTGAGCCATGGGGGCTCTTCTCAATTTTTGTTTCCATGCCCCCTGAGATATGAAAAGGCCCAGTATAGCACACTTATGAGCCTCCCAAATAGAAGGCATGGAGGCGTCAGGTGGGGCGATAATAGTGAAATAGGAAGTCAGTTCTGCAAATATTCTGTCTTTAAAGCTAGAGTCCGATAGCAAGGATTCTTTCATGCACCAGGGAAGGAGGGCAGGGGTTACTATAGAGAGAGAGAGAGAAAGTGAGAGTGAAATAGGGGCATGGTCTGAAAGGGTCATAGGAAATACGTCAGCATGAAGGACTCTCTCCAAATAATGGTGGCTAAGAAACAAATAATCAATGAGAGAGTATACTCAGTGAGGATTGGAGTAGAAGGTAAAATCTTTGGTTGAGGGGTTCAGTACCCTCCAGACATCTGTAAATCATCTAATAAAGATGCAACCTTCTTGGCAGAGGTATTGGGGTATTGAGTGCAGGGATTAGAAGTATCCAAAAGAGGTTGCAGCGCAACATTGAAGTCACCCCCAGTAATCACTAGACCCTCTTGGAAACTTTCAAGGGAGAGACACACAGACCTAAAAAATTGGAGCTGAGAGGTGTTGGGACAATATAAGTTGGCCAGGGTAATAACCACGCTGTTTAGCTAGCCTTTCAAAAATAAAAAATGGCCCTGGGGATCAGAAATATGAGCAGTCAAGGTCCATGGGAGCTGGTCACTAATCCCAAGGTATCACGTGCCCGTGCTATGCTGGCGGCATTCTGTCAGTTTCCACTCCTGCTTACGCCTATTGGCTGAAGTGACTTTGTCCCGCCCAGTATTTGCCCTTAAATACTGGGTCTTGTCAGTTTTCCGGTGCCCTTTCGTGGTGTTTCCGTTACCAGAGCTTGTTCCTGTTTTCGTGTGATCTCTGTGTACCGACCCGGATTGCCTGACTACTCTGCATCTCATTCCTGCTGTGTACAGACCCGGACTGCCCGACTAATCTGCAACTCATTCCTGCTCTGTGTACAGACTCGGATTGGCTGACGTTCCTGCTCTGTGTACCGACCCAGCCGGCTGACGTTCCTGCTCTGTGTACCGACCCGGATTGGCTGACGTTCCTGCTCTGAGTACCGACCCGGGCCGGCTGACGTTCCTGCTCTGTGTACCGACCCGGCCCAGTTGGGCTCCATTGGCCATGTATCTCTCCTGCTGATGCCCCATCCGGTCCTCGGTTGAGGCTGTTATCCAGGTTCCTCTCTGTCTCCGGACAGTGACCCTCAAACCACTATACGCTTGAAGTCTAGTCTCCGTTATCTGTCGGTGTCACCCAGGCGACATTGCTGGTGTGTTCTTTCCATCCGTGCACCACGATACTCTTGACCTTTCTTCCTGCCATAAACGCTGAGGTTGGGCTTACCCTGGGCGCCTCAGGCAGTTCACCTGATCGAGAAGTTGACATTGGTCTGAGCATTGTTAACCCCTTCGGGGTAGGTGCCAGTTCACCAGCTATCTATCCGTGCAGTCTCCGGTTGGGTGCCTCTCCGGGCTTGTTGCCAGTCCTCCGCTACTGCTACGGCAGTTCACAAGTTGTTCTGGTCTCAGTTGTCTATTGGGGCGTTACTCGATATTGTGCACTCTCTGCAGAGTGAGAGTCTTAAAGGGCCTCGCACTATTAAGTCCTGTCAGTCCTCCTGGCCTAATAGTAACCCTTTCAGTGCTGCCTAGCTTGAGTATCACATGAAAGTTATCTGACCTTTGTCAGTATTTTGTGTTGCTGTACTTTGCATATACTGGAGCCGTGTGGGTATATATTATTGTAACCTGTCCTGTGTCAGTACTATATTGTGTCATATATTACTGGACCCGTGAGGGTTATTGTTTTATGCAACTGTTCAATAAAACTGTGTTTTATCTAAACCTACTGTGTCTGAGTGTCAAACAAACCGTTACACAAGGCCTACACCACATTTCTTCTCCATGAAGGAAGCCATCCAAACCTGGGAGAAACAGCATAGGGACCATTTGGGTTGGGAATTGACATTGAAGTGTGTTTCTTGGATGAAAAAAAGTCTAGTCAGCTCTCTGGAGAGCATGGCCCTCTTTTCCAGGCAGTTAAGTCATTTGACATTGTAGGAAACAATTTTTACATTGGATGCTGACATGATTATTCACCAGTGGGGTGGTAGAAGAGTTTCCCATGTGGTTCCAATGAGGGGGAAGGGAGAGGTTGTAGGAAGAAAGGGAGCAAAAGAAAAGTGAAGAAATAGAAAAGAACAAAAGAGGCAAAAGTGAGATGCTAGTGAACAAAGCCCGCACCAAAAAGAGGCTGGTGCTAGGGTCCGCCCGCATATCAAAAAAATGGCCCATTGGCCGCCAGACAGAGGCGGGTGAGATCGGCCTCCATGGGAGGATGGAGGTATGCACAGCACTGGTGCACATGTGGCAGAAACGGGCACATGAGGAAGCAGGGGGTATGGCCCTCAATAGAAGAAGGACTGGGGGGGGAGAAATACTATGTGTGAAAGGGATATGAACAGATCTCATGAGTGGGATTTCCTGTGTAGCTTGTGCACAATAAAAAATACCTGAACAGAAGCACTGGGGAGGATAACAGCAGGGGCAACCTGAGGGGGTTACATGGAACAAATTGCCATAGAGGCTGAGCTGGCAATGAGGCAATGTCAACATGCAATCAAGCATAGGGTGAACGAAACAACAGTACCAAATCCCCCTAACAAATCTAAAACATTGTATCCCAGGAAAAGAACGTCTGATCCTCAGGACTCATTGAGGGGTTCCCTCTCCTTGGAGAGAAAGACTGGGTGGGAGTAAGTGAAGGATAATTATGAAAAAAAGAAAAAAGACAGCGCAGACACAGACTTCTAAGCGTAACAGTGATAAATATTATAAAGTATATAATCTACCCTTTTCCCACATAGTCCTACTCACGTATGCAGGAGGCTTCCTCTGCCTCCCAGTTTGTTAGGCAATCAACGTCGAAGTACTCCAGGTATTCCAGGTAAACCTCAATCACTTGTACATTTAAATGTGGTTCCCAAAAGAGTCTCTCAGACTATATATATTAAACATACGGACTTAGTTCCCCAATTCTGGAGACATACAGGGAACCTTTAGCGATACAGGATACTAAAAGGAGTAGGTCCTATAGGTGATAAAGGATAGGTGACTAATAATACTTTATTGAAAAAATCATCAATAATATAATCAATGTAAACAATGTCTGGATAAAAATGGTATCCAAAACATCAGGACAAGGTGTATTAAGAGTGGGCACCCACTTAAGTAAATAAAACAAACTTAACGAACAAACAATCCAAAACAGATTTTAAAAAATACAGCAATGTCTCAACTTCTGTTACTGAGCAAAAACAGTATACAAATAGGTAAATACCATAATAAAGAATATTTGAATATCGTAAGGTTCGCTCAACGTGTTTCTTGACTTCCACAGTATTGATGTCACTTCGTCAGGAGAAAAGTTATGAAGGGTAATTATGGCCTTACTCCTGGAAGGAGGACCGAGGACTAAAAGAACCCCCTCCCAACCCTAAAGTTGTGTAGTCTATAGTAGCTGGAAACGTCGTATGGGGAAAATAATAAACAGGGAAGGCAGAGGTGAGCAGAGTGAGAACTTAGAATAGTACATACAGGAACTTCATTGTAGCATTCCCACCCAGAGCGTAATGTGAAAGTACAATAAACAACAAGAGAAAGCAAGGAACCTGCAGCCATTGCGTGGCAGGAACTCCGGAGGAGTGGAACTGGGGCACATCTGGGGGGGAGTACTGGGGGAGACAACCTGGCTCTGTCAGTGATCCTGGCATGCTATGGATGCAGCTGTCTATCATTAAAGCTGGATAAGCCCACATTAAAAGTCCACATGCTATCCTTGCTCTAGAGAAAGAAATAAATCACCCTCTGGCAAATAATAAAAATACAAAGGAGCCATCGGCATATAGTACCTGACACATGAGGCATCAGTTTAAGTCCATTAAGGCGAAACTTAAAAGGTGCATGAGTAAGCTGAAATGTACTTAGGTTGAGAGAGCTAATGTTCTGGAGGAAAGCCCAAAAGTATACAGGCCTGGAATGGGGAACCTCTCTATTGAAGAGTCAGTGTCCTTATCAAAGAGGGGAGAAGGGGAGAAGTATCTTAGGTGTCTGCATGTGAGGATTCAGGCATACGGCGTTTCTTACTTGGCTTCTCTGCTACCAAATACCATTTCAGGCTATGATTTTTTCCAAAACGGAGCCCTGCGGATGTGAGGGCTCTGGAGCTGGTGGAGGCAGGAAGATATCCAGAGTTGTGCAGAAGGCTGGAATTTCTTCTGGTCTCCTCAAAGATGCATGTTGACTGTTGTGAGAGGCACAGAGAATCGCTTCTTTATCTCTGAAGTAGTGGCAACGGCATATAATATCCTGAGGCTTGTCTCCATTGTCTCCGTGGCGCTTGATAGCTCTATGAACCCTGCCCAACAGGATGGGCTCCTTGCTGTTGAGGATTTGTGAGAAAAATGATTAAGGAAGACAGGTAAGCCCTTGATTCCAGTGGATTCCCAGAACATTGCACAGCCTAATATTATTGAGGCGGCCGCGATTATCAATGTCATCCAAGTGAAGGGTTAAAGCCTCTATGGAGTCCTGCTGATCTGCTACAAGTTGCTCCACGGCATGGAGATAGTCAGGAGTTCTGTTTGAGATTCTTCCACCAGGTCCACGCTGTGCGTAAGTTGTTGAAAGTCCTGGCGCAGACTAGAAATCACCTCATGTAATGCTGATTTAATGTTAGGTGCAAGAAGCTTAAGATCCTATTTCTTGATAAAGTATTTCAGGATCGCCAGAGAAACCAAAGCAGGTTCCAGAGCTGGAGGGGTCTCCATCTGGTTGGCGCAGTATTATTCAGGCTCCATGCAATCAATAGAACTGGGTGGGGGTAGATCTCTATAGAAAATGGACTGTGTGTTTTAAAGGGATAGTTTCACAAAAACAGCAGCTTCAATTAACTTAATAGTATTTGGGCCATTGAGAGTGTTATTTCAATACTATTAAAGTTGTAGTTCAAGAGTAAATGAATAATAAAGTATCCCCCTCCTGCCGCTTTTAAGTAGCCACCTCCCCTCAGATGTGGAATCTGGCCTCTGGGACCAGACAGATCTCAGCAAGGGACAATCTTCTTACTGTGAGCATAAGGAAAACCCTACTCCCCTTGACAGATTCTTCAGGTTTTTCCTTATGCTGTCTGCGATCCATCTGGACAGTCTTGCTGCTCTGAGGTGAGCAGTATTACATCAGTAAAAGGGGTGGGAGGGAGATACTTTATCATTCAATTACTCTTGAACTGCAACTCTGATAGTGTTGAAATAACACTCTCCATGGCCCAAATACTATGTAGATTAATTGGAGATGCTTTTATTTTGAAACATTTCTATACCTTTAAGAAGATTGACACATCCCAGGTTCTGTGGTCTCCGCTCACTCAGTTCAGGTTTTCTGCTCTAAGGCAGGTCAGTAAAAGCCATGAATGCTTTAATATAATGCTTTTAATATAAAGCTGGTTTTAGCCATACATTAGGGTAAAATGGTTTGGATAGCACTTGTCTAAAAGGGGATACCTTCGTGGGACTGATGACAGGAACGTTTAATCATATATTGAGCACTCTATGCAATAAAAACCTCAGTTTGAAATAAGTAAGTTAATATATAGGTAGTATTTTATAGTTTGCACAGGGTTACCATTTAACCCTTTAAGCGCAAGAGGTTTTGCAAAGCAATGCACTGGACACCCCTCTGGCGCTCAAAGAGTTAAGCACTCTGTAAGAGGTGGCACAGGGTTATTTTTGTTTATGTGTTAGTATACACTGTAGGGGTGAGTGCAGCTCTAGCCCCATTTACCTGGATCCAGTGGTTTTTGAAAGGATCTTGCTAGACATTAGGGCTGGATTCTATTGCAGGTGCTAATTTTATCACAGCTTTTATCTCCGGTTTTCCCCATAGACATACCTGGGAACTTTTTATTGTTGGTTCCCCGGAGGGGAGTCCTCTGCTGCCATGGGTGGTGTGAAGAATGATGCGTATTGCGTCAAAATGGGGCGGATCTTAACGTGAGTGCCGGGGGAGGGCTTAAAAGAAGGCTGGGGGAGGAGCTACACTGGGGGAAAAAGTGGAAGTGGGTAGAGTTTCAATAGAAACTCCCCACATCCAGAGGACTCAGCCTCTTCCCCGGAGACCCGGTAAAGCAGTGCCAAAACCGGAGTCTCCGGGGCAAATCTGGAGAGTTCCCAAGTATGCCCATAGACTTCAATCCTATATAATAATTTGCTAAAATGTGTGTAACGATGCAGTCATGCGCAGTAGAGACCCGTGACGAGGTTGATACAGAGCGGAGCACCCCGCTCTGTATCAGCCGCAGCGCGGGCAGTCTCTACTGAGCATGACTGCACTGCAACCGGCTGGCACTGTATCAGCTGCGGCGTGGGCAGTCTCTACTGAGCATGACTGCACTGCAACCGGCTGGCACTGTATCAGCCGCGGTGTGGGCAGTCTCTACTGAGCATGACTGCACTGCAACCGGCTGGCACTGTATCAGCCGCAGTGTGGGCAGTCTCTACTGAGCATGACTGCACTGCAACCGGCTGGCACTGTATCAGCTGCGGCGTGGGCAGTCTCTACTGAGCATGACTGCACTGCAACCGGCTGGCACTGTATCAGCTGCTGCGTGGGCAGTCTCTACTGAGCATGACTACACTGTAACCGGCTGGCACTGTATCAGCTGCGGCGTGGGCAGTCTCTACTGAGCATGACTACACTGTAACCGGCTGGCACTGTATCAGCCGCGGCGTGGGTAGTCTCTACTGAGCATGACTGCACTGCAACTGGCTGGCACTGTATCAGCCGCGGCGTGGGCAGTCTCTACTGAGCATGACTACACTGTAACCGGCTGGCACTGTATCAGCTGCGGCGTGGGCAGTCTCTACTGAGCATGACTGCACTGCAACTGGCTGGCAGTGGCACTGCGGCACATGTAACGGGCTCTTCAATTAGTAGGAAAATGTTTGAAAAAAAGGGTGTTAACATTTAGCACCTGCAATAGAATCTAGCCCTATGCTACTCCCTCTCTTCTTCCCAGTTACAATTCTACAAGGGGCAGTCATCAGAAAGTCACTTCCAGCTTCAGTCTTCCACTTTTATGAAACCAGAAGTTTGTGACATTTCTTCATTGTGAATGCAGTGATTGCACTACAGACAGATGTCCAATGCTGCTTGTAGTGTAATTACCTTATTTCAGTGGATAGTAATACTTAATATGTATATATATATATATATATATATATATATATATATATATAGTAGCGTTTCATCCTACAACATATGTTTTTTACACGTATTACTGTCCCTTTAAGGTGAAGAACCAGAGCAAAACTCTCGTTGTTTAAAACCAGAAGTTTGAGACTGTAAGTAAGCAGCTTACCCTTACCTCTTCCAGTTATGAAACAGATTCAGCAACAACAACAGCAGTGGTCACCCCTTAACCCTTTGAGGAGTAAACAATCTTTTGCAGAGCAATTAATTTTACACACACTGGTACTCAGTGGGTTAAAGGATGGCTGATGATCTCATTGTTTAAGTCTGAGGGTGAACACATCCTCTCTGACCCCCATTGCCATCCTTTTACTCCCCTTTCACGGGATGGTCTGAGAGGAAAAAAATGCAATTTTCACAGTCCCAAGCCTAAAACAGAGTTTCCACTAAGCAGACTGAATGCCACTGACCAGGTGTGTTAGTTGTAAACAAAGAGCTCAGACAGCTTCTGATCAGCAAGGCACAGGGTTCTGCACTAAACACTTTTTATATACAACTATCAGCTAGCTGATTGTCAGTTTGTGACCTACATAATGAAAACTATGAGGATCTGCATCTGAATGAACGACTATGTTTACGCATTTGCTACCTTGGGCTTGGAACTGTGACAGTTTGAATTATTTCTATTGGCTTAACTTGTGAATAGCCACATTGCTGTTTTGATTTCTTACATGTTCAGTCAACAAGGAGCTTGGCTGTTAGTTTAACATTTGCTTCTTTTGTCAGCCTGCTGTTAGAGCACCTGCGTCTCGATTATATTGCCCACGGTAATTTAAAAAAATGGTGATGGTGGTTTTGACAGCACAGGTTGGTATTCTAGTAACTGTGCTGTCTAAAACCACCACCGTATAAAAATGTCCAAAGGGCGCAGAATTTGCTCCCAGTGGACACTGGGTGACTTCAACTCACTTTAAGGAAGGCACTTTGTATAGCTAAAAAACTGTGCCATGAAAAGGAGGTGCAGCGTCCCTAACGAGCAGTGAAAACCTCTGGTGTGTTTTAGAAAAGGGGTTTCCAACACTCACTTGTGCTTAAAAACAAAAGAAGATTAACCCTATGAGTGTCAGTGGGGTATGCAATGCATTGCACAGCTTTGCATACCCCACTGGCACTCACAGGGTTAATCTCCCTAAAGTTAACACATATCCTGAAAAATAAAAACGGACATGTAATCCAAATGTCCAGCAGGGTCCTCAGCACCTTGGTCAGCTACTGTCCGTCTTCTTCTTGAATCTTCTGTAATCTTCCTTCTCTTCTTTCTTCTTTAAAATAGGTTTTGTTTAAATAAAAAAAAAAAAAATGACAGTTGTAATAAAAAATAATTGCCCCTAAGATGTGCCAGATTTAACCCTTTTAGTGCCAGAGGGGTACCCCTCTGGTGCTCAAACGGTTAAATGCAGTGTGGCATATGTCTTAAAAATATTATTCTGCCATTCCGTTTGGAAAAAAAGTGTAATTAATTCCTTTGTGGCATTAATACAAGGACTATGCACCTCCCAGCCAATCAGCTTTGGGGAGGGGGGGAATGACGAAACCTGCTAGAAGCTGATTGGCTGGGAGGTTCGTAATTACACATCCCAGCCAGTTGGAGTCTGGCATCCATTTTAAACAGAGACTGGCATATAAAAAGCCAGTCTCTGTGCAAATTTCCCTCATTCGGGTTCAGTCAATGGCCCGGAAGGCATGGAAGGAGGTCTGTGCCAATATGCATGTCTGCCACAGCCAGAAGAGCCAGTGAAGGTGGTGGCAGCAGACATTTTTTTAACATTGGATGCCCTTTTATTAATGCCACAAAAGAATGAATTACACTTGTTTTCCAAATGGAATGGCAGAATAATATTTTTAAGACATACACCACGCTGCATTTAACCCTTTCAGCACCAGAGGGTTACCCCTCTGGAACTCAAAGGGCTAACTCTGGCATATCTTGGGGGCATTTTTTTTTAAATGCAACTTTCATTGGATATGGGTTAAGTGTGAATCCAGAGGTCTTTGTTTTAAATTTTGTGACACGCTTAGGTCATGTGACACAAAGAACAAATGAGCAAGTTCTGTGGCAAAAGAAATGCATCATAGGAGAAAAATAAACATTCTTATTGATTTAAATATAGATATTTTAACCACTTGAATGCTAGAAAGGCCTCAAATTAATTGTGTAGCAATGCACTGGAGACCACCTCTCAAGCATTAAACTGGTTAAAAAGCCCCTTTCAAATCAATGAGAGGTTTGCAAAATGTAACTAGTTCGCTTTGGGTTTGCCTTAAAATTGTTCCTGTTTTACTTTATGCAAGTGATCCTTTGTATCCCATAATTGGGTGTTATATCACAAGAAATCTCCTGTGATGTGCGATAATGATTTTACCCTATCAGTTCTGGTGCACCTACCATTCACTCATGAGGAAGCAATATCTACTTTGTTTCTTTTAAAACACTATAGATGCTGTATTCAGAGTAGCAGTATCACGGGTAATGGAACAGCCTGTTCACAGGAGAGTAACAACATTCTTCAATGATCAGGGGAGTGTATATGGTAATGTGCACCTGTCATGTCAATAGTAGGAAACTGGCTAACTTAGATTTTGTATAGATGATCAAGAAAAGATGATCAATAATGCTAGTGTTTCAGACAAAATCTAATCCAGGAACCATCTAGAACAGGGGAGCTCAGACCTTTTCCTCAGGCCCCTCAGAGAGTCAAGCTTTCAGGATTTCCTCACATGAACACAAGTGAATCAGTTTGATCTGTCTGAGTAATTATTTTATTTTATTTATTTATTTTTTTATTTATTTATTTATTTTTTTAAAGTTACATATTTACTCAAATAGAGAAACCATATAAATAGACACACATCAACATACATACAAACATTTATAAACAGTTACATATTGTGGAGGACATATGGAGGAGGACACGACAGTTACTAGCGGGACTCCTGCACCTTAAATTCTACTCACTACACATGGCGAGCACTTTGGGGACCAGATGCAGTAAGATGCACACCCTTCTGGTCCTTATATGGTTATATAGACTCATGCATTCTTCAGTTTGGACTGACTGCAGGTGTCATCTCTTGAACAAAGTTATAAGGGCAACATTTACAGGTGTCTTTAGGATTTTCTTGCTGTAGTAAATGGAGGGTTATTATTAGGAGATGTCAGTTATCCTTTAACTTGATAGCAACAAAAGATCAAAGGTGTCATGATTGATGATGATCCTTCTCAAATCCATGTACTGAACAGATGAGCGTTTTGAATCTTTGCAGGTCCTCTATGATAAATTCTTATAGTCTGAAAAATATAAGATTAAAAATATGCATATGAATCATATAAATAATGTATACAGAACAGTATGTAACAATTAAATAACATTGTATAAATAATATTTTTGTGGTACATCTATGTCCCTCTTTTAGGAGAATAGCAAACTAGGTCATAACTAGTTCTGATTGTTTGAGCATTACCCCCTTGAGTGTCAGAGGGATTTATAACATATTTTTGCACCTTGCATTTCTCAGCCATTTGTCATTTATGTAGTTATAGGTTTTGTATAATGAAGCATAACAAATGTTAAATACCTTGACACATAATCCCTTATTTATACATTTTTCACAGACTGAAAATTAGAGTTCAGTAGGCATTTAATTATACATTTGTTGAAATCAGCCAATACTGATAACAACATGCATCTTTATGAATGACAAAATCCAAAACACTTGTGTATACTCAGATTAGTGCTTACTTAAATATACCTTCTTTTCTGAAGACCACAAAATGGAGAATACTGCAAATGCCCACTGTAGCCATTGATGACCTAATCCTGGTCAGTACTAGGGGTGGGCAAAAAGTGAGAAAAATTTCCTGCATGACTTTTCACGAAAAATGGCAGATGTTTGGATTTTTTTTGTGAAATATCTCTTTTTCTCCAAGACAAAATGTTCCTCCTTTTCACCTATTCCAGCAAATCTTTTGCCTATTCCAACACATTATTCTCCTATTCTAACACGTTTTTTGCTTAGTCTAACACACTTTTCCCTATTCACCACATTTTTCTCCTATTCTAACACATTCTAACACATTTTTTTCCTATTCTAACATATTTTTCTTCTATTCTAACACATGCTAACACATTTTTCTCCTATTCTAACACATTTTCTCCTATTCCAAAACATTTTTTTCCTATGTATAATATGGTGCAACATTTCCCAGCACATTATTACTTCTTCTGAGGCCTGTAGTGGAGAAATAAGTATCTGGAAGTCACAGCAGTGAGTCCTACTGCAACATATACCTTGAAAAATACGTTAGCATACAGAGTGCCTTTGTCCTTTGCCCACAACACTTACTTCCTGCTTAAGTGACACTGGCACATATTTATGATGATGTCAAGTGATTAAAAAAAATAAAGTACAACCTACAATGTGGCAGATGTGTATGGTAGTAGTGGTAGGAGACTGGCGTGGTGTGATTGGTGGGACCTTAACAAACTGCATCCACCCAGGGAGGAGAGTGATCATGATCATTTATTGCACATGATGCAGCAAAGATTTCTGCAGTCAGTTTTTGCACTAACACTTTACTCCAATGCTACTGCGCTTCCCCCCCCCCCACACACACACTTGTGCATTTGCTAGACATTACTCAACTACTTTGTGTGTTTTTACTTTCTACAGTACACAACTGATGTAGTGTGATGTCTTTCCTTGGCCCTCATCAAAATTCTCAATGTCCTCTACTGTCTATCAAGTCTACCTCAGTCACAGAGGTCCCAGTCAGCTGTCTAATATATTTATTTGTTTAATTACTTATTTTTTCTTAATTATTTATTTATTTTAAGTTGTCCACCATATCTTATCACAGTTAGTCTCAAAAATATATATGTAATTAAAAACCAAAATCAACAACTTCATTCCACAGACTTCCCCAGCACAGAGACAATAAAAGTAAAATCAGGAAGCAATTTGGACCCCAGCTGCCTGTGTCTTGCCTGTCAGTCACACCAAAATCTGGGGTATTTTGGGTCAACCTCCTTCCTCCCTTCTTAACCCCATTGTTCCCCCTAGACTCCCCTACTACAGAGAATAAATGTCTTATCTAAATGATTCCCTAAAGCTAAGCTTCAATTCCCCTTTATTTGCCTATCTCCTCTAGATCAAAAACATGCTGCTCTCTCCTCTCACAAACACAGAATGGCATGCTATGAGAGCCTGACAGCCTTTTATATAGCTGTAGAAAACTTTCATGAGGTGGAGAAAAAACATTTTACCCATTGATTTCAATGCAATGTGCTAGGAGAAAAAAGAGGAAAAAGCGGAAAAAAATGCACTTTTTGTGGGAAATTTTTTGCCAAGCAGAAAGTGCCATTTTTCACCAATTTCGGTTTGAGGCAAAAATTTTCACCCATGCCTAGTCAGTACTAATAATGTTCATGATTTACATTAATGTCATTCTGAGTTTTAATCGTGATTATCTATATATATGTGTATACATACATACATACATATACCCAGAAAAGGTCAGGAAAACAATCTCTTTTCCAAATCTGTATGAGTTTACATAGTTTTACATACAAAAACTGACATTTTACTCACTATTGGGACATTTTTCAAGAGGACCCTTAGTGTTGTATATAGTTACTTAACATATATACCCCTCAACATTTGAAACTGGCTTCAAAATCTTAAAAATGACATCACTTTATGTTATGAGAGAAAACTGGGCGGTGACATCTCTGCCCGATATACAGCTAAGAATCATCAAGTCACGCAGAGGAGAGCTACAGAGACCAAGTAGAAGGAAGAGGTATTATTGGCTCATATAGACACAATATATTGGAAATACATCTTGACCATTAATAGGTTATACATACTGGAGGATGTACACATAGTAACAACCTCTCACGGATTTAAACTGTCTATTAACCCTCTGCCCGTGATCCTGTTTCAAATCCTGTTTCAAACACTGGGTCACCATATCTCTCTCTCTCTCTCTCTCTCTCTCTCTCTCTCTCTCTATATATATATATATATATATATATATATATATATATATATATATTTATATATTTATTTATTTATAACTGTATCACAGATGGGAGGGAATATATTCCATCTGATTCCTCACTTTAAAGTATTCTATTTGAGTCTTCATTTGAATTCATCCTATCAGATTCGTCACTTATATTTACTAGATCCAGGCATACATAACATCAGGCTAGACCCAATACATGGAGGATTGTGTTTCCTATTTATTGAGCTCTATTACTTTTATTTTTTTATCATATTTTTAAATAATATTTTTATATATTTTTTACTGGTGATATCGCTGATTGTATTTAAATATTATAGGTATTTATAGTAGTAGCCCATATACGTATATTACTTTTTATATTTAAATAAATTGTTATATTATTATTATTATTAGTTGGTATTGTTTGCTATATTGTGATTTTATATCAGTTGTGAGTGGAGACAGGCGGTGGGCCTCTTAGAGTGCCCTGCTCCAGATCAGCCATGTCACCACTCTGACTGGAGGCTAGCACATTTGGCCAGTCTCTACTGCACATGACTGCATCGTTCTGGCAGTCTCTACAGGTCACATGTGCATGTTACTATCACGTTGCCCGTGCTTTGTGCAGCAGGCGGTGACATTCTGACTGCTAGTTTGCATTGCTGGTTACTGATTGGCTAACACCTTTTGTCGCTGCCCAGTGATGGCCTTTATATACCCTGTCATTTCCTCGGTATGGTGCCCTTTCATGGTGTATTTGTTCCTGCATTCTGATCCGTTATTGATTACTGTGTATGACCTGGCCTGCCTGACGACGTTCCTGATTCTGCTGCTTTAGTCTTCTCCATTTGCTGACTGTATCCGGTTGAGAACCCACTCTGTTGCTGACCTGGCCTGGCTGAGAACCCGCTTCCATTACTGACTGCATCTGGCTGAGGACCCGTTCCCATTACCGACTGTATCCGGCTGAGTACCCGCTCCGTTGCTGACCTGGCCTGGCTGAGAACCCGCTTCCGTTACCAACTGTATCTGGCTGAGAACCCGCTCCGTTGCTGACCTGGCCTGGCTGAGAACCCGCTTCCATTACCGAGTGTATCTGGCTGAGAACCCGCTCCATTGCTGACCTGGCCTGGCTGTGAACCCGCTTCCGTTACCGAGTGTATCTGGCTATAACCCTATCACGGTGCCCGTGATTCCTTGTTTATATTTTTCTGTCAGTTATCCCATGTGAGGTTCTCATTGGTTGCCCTGTGTTGAGCCCGGCCTTTATATACTGGGCTCCTGCACCCACACATTGCCCTTTCGTGGTGTTCCTGTGCCAGCGCTACGTTGCGCAAGAAGTTTCCAGTGTACCGACTTGGCTTGCCTGACTACTCTCCTGTTCCTGCACCTGTGTACTGATCCGGATTGCCTGACTATTCTTCAGTGTCTGTTCCTGTGTATCGACCCAGCCTGGCTGACATTCCTGCTCCTGTGTACCGACCCGGACTGGCTGACATTCCTTCTTCTGTGTACCGATTCGGACTGGCTGACATTCCTGCTCCTGTGTTCTGATCCGGCCTGGCTGACGTTCCTGTTCCTGTGCTCCGACTCGGCAGATCTCCGTTTGGGTCCTGGTCACCTCGGCGACATTCTGATTTCCGGTGCCTTGCCTTTTCTGGCACCTCTGCATCCGCAGGCTTGCCTAGTGTTGTCCAATTTTGGCTCTACGGAGCGTTTCTGGCCTAATCCTCCACTCTGTCAAAACCGGTTGCAAGTGTGGCCTCCGTGATTGCACCGGTACATTGCCATTGGCTACGTGCCACTCTGTCTAACCAGTTGCAAGTGTTGCCTCCGTGATAGCACTGGTACATTGCCAGTGGTTATTCTCCACTCTGTCTAAACCGGTTGCAAGTGTTGCCTCCGTGATTGCACCGGTACATTGCCATTGGCTACGCTCCACTCTGTCAAAACCGGTTGCGAATGTTGCCTCCGTGATAGCACCGGCACATGGCCATTGGCTATGCGCCACTCTGTCAAAACTGGTTGCAAGTGTTGCCTCCGTGATAGCACCGGTACATTGCCATTGGTTACGCTCCACTCTGTCAAAACCGGTTGCAAGTGTTGCCTCCGTGATTGCACCGGTACATTGCCATTGATTACGCTCCACTCTGTCACAGCCGGTTGCCAGTGTTGCCTCTGTGATTGCACCGGCACATTGCCATTGGTTCCGCTCCACTCTGTCAAAACCGGTTGCAAGTGTTGCCTCAGTGTCAGCACCGGTAGCGCTCCTGTTTACTTCAGTGGATTGGTAACTCTCTGTGTATGCAGTCTTGGCGTGTTGAAGAATCAGTTCAATACGTTCATATATGGGACTGTTTTCCTGCCTTGATGAACATTAACTCCTTCATTGCTGAAACCTGGAAATCATATCCTCTACCTGACCCATGTCAGCATAAACTGTTTGTCTCCTGTACTTGTGCTGGACTTGTGTGGGCCTAGATATTACCTGTCGTGTGTCTGTACTATACGTTGTATATTACAGGACCTGTGAGGGTTCTATGTGTATTATTGTATTAATTAAAACTGTGTTTTTTATCCTAACTCTGTGTCTGTGAGTCAAACAAACCGTTACAAACCCGTTTCCGTTACTCGGTGCTGGTCTGTGTACCGGTTCTGTATCTGATCCCTCTGGCTGCCGGTTGCCCTGTGCATCTCCAGCATACCACTGTGGCCTCGCTGTTGCCTCCATTACTCTCAGTGGTTGCTGTAAGTTAGTCGGTTGCGCCGCAAGGCGACTGTTAGCTAGGCTTAGTGCCTAGTCTCTCTCCGTACCGCTTTGGCAGAGTGTACAAGCGAAGTATCGGTGCAGTGTTCTATCACTGACTGTGTTACTCTGATCTCTCGGTGTCCACCTCTCATACCTCGCTGGGCTCACTCCCTCTGGGAGTTGCAGTATTCTTGGCGTTCCTGATTGACCCCTTGTGTACCTGGACGTTCCAGGTAGAGTGTTGCTTATCTCATCTGCAGGAGCTTCTGGCTCAAGAGCCAGAGTTACGTTGTACCATCTTCATAGAGGGGACATTGGTTGTTTACACCACTATACTTGCTGTGCTGCGATCCACCCCTAGCGCTCTAGGGTTATTTCTGGGAGAGTTATCTCGGTCTGTTGCCATCTGGTGCCAGGGTCAGAGGTGCCTGGATCTGTGGGTTCTGTACCGCCCAGGCGTCTGGGTTGTGCCAGTAGTGTTGCCTTACTCCCTGGGTTCCATGCCTCCCAGGCATCTGGGTTGTGCCAGTAGTGTTGCCTTACTCCTTGGGTTCTGTGCCTCCCAGGCGTCTGGGTGTGCCAGCAGAGTTGCCTCGCTCCTCTGGGTTGAGCCAGTCACCCTACTCTGGACCACCTATGATCTAGGTCCTGTGGTCAGCTCGCTGCTTACTGATCCTGCCAGCTGTCCTGATCCAAGCCAGGACCTCTTCTGTCTAGAGATTGTCATTTTCATCACATGTAACTCCTATACTGGCCTATACTGTTGTATTCACTTGCCTGTATATCTACTCTGTTGAATGGGCCATAGGCCTCTCTATGTATTTGAACTTTTCTCTAATAAAGTTATTTTAACCATACCAAACTGTTCTGAGTGTTCATCAAAAACCGTGACAGTTATGCACTGAGGGAGGAACGCATTCTCACAAATTTTACATATATATATATATATATATATATATATATATATACATATAGACCATAAAGAATGCACTCACATGACTTCCTGTAGATGATGAACTGTATTGAAGTTTATTCCATCAACGTTGCGGCCCTGCTTCAGGCCTTTTTCAAGGAAGTCCTATGAGTGCATTCTTTATGGTCTATATGTGGATACAATAATTAGTTTGGTGAATTGGCACCCAGGCATTTTACCTCTGAAAGGAGTGTGCACAGCGTGGACATTTCTGTTCTATATATATATATATATATATATATATATATATATAATCTATATCTAAACACCAAAATATGAAATCAATCAGCACTCACAGACAAAGTACAGTGTACAGTGTACAGTGAGATAGTGTTTAATAGACTAGTGTCAACACTATCTCACTTTACTTTGGCTGCGAGTGCTGGTTTATTTGACATTTTGGTGTATACATGGATTCTGTTCCACCCAATTACAGCACAAGAGAGTGCCTGTTAAGTGTGAGTGCTTCCACCCTCTATTTTGGCATATCCTATATAATAATTTGCTAAATTGTTGTCAGAAGCCGTCATGCACAGTAGAGACGGCTACGCATGCTGCAGTCATGTGCACTACAGACAGCCCGCGCCGCAGCTGATAACAGAGAGGGGATCCGAATTCAGACCATAGTCCTCAACTATAGTCTAAATTCGGAGCGCCACGCTCCGTATCAGCAGCGGCACAAGCAGTCTCTACTGTGCATGACCGCACTGCGGCCGTTGCTGGGTGGCACTGTGGCCCGTGTACACGGGCTCGTCAACTAATATATATATATATATATATATATATATATTATATATATATATATATATATATATATATATATATATATATATAGTGGAGATTGTAGCCTTATTAGTCCAGTGATGCAGATGTAAAATAACAAACAAAATGAATATCTTGTAATACCTTTTTTATTGGACTAACAGAATTATGGATTGACAAGCTTTAGGGAGAACTTCCCTTCCTCAAGTCTAAAGCATTTCTGAGCACAAGGACACAGAATTCACAGTTAATACATTGAATTCAAAGCTGAGTTGTTGTCTGGGGTTAAAGCAGCTTGACTGCTAATAAGATAGGGGACTAAGAGAAAATCCACGCTCTTCCTGCAGAGGGTCGTAAATACCTTGTGTAAGGGTCACAGAGTGGGGTGGGGGGGAGAAAGAGAAGAAAAATACAGGAGATGGTATGGGAGTGGAGAGAGTTAAAAAAGATTGCACATATTGAGAATGCTACATCCAACAATCCAGCATGGGCATGCAAGCCTATGTACAACTTTCTCCCATATGTGTAGATATATGCACACATACACACACACATACACACACACACACACACACACACACACACATATATACATACACATATACACACATACATACATATACACATATTCACATACCCACACACATATACATACAATATATCTATATACACACACACACACACAGACATGTGCACACATAGACACCAAGGGGGACTTGAGCACCTGCCCTTTTTGTCCAAAGTGCCCTTGTGCCCTTTTAACAAAAAAAAAATAAAGTTGCCTCGCTGCCCGCACTAACCCCCCACCGCCCAGTCAGGTCTGTGCCTCCTTCAGGACAGACCTGTAGATGCTCCCTCGTCAGCTCTTTAGTATTACAGAGCACTGAGAGATGAGATCATCTCCCAGCGCTCTGCATGAAGAGAAGACCGCGCGGGAGCTCCAGCAGCTACAGGTCTGTGCCAAAGGAGGCACATACAGACCTCTCCTGCCGCTGGACCACCAGGGAAAAGGTAGGAAATGGACACTGGGGGGCAATGTGGAAATGATGGGGCAATATGGATCTGATGGGGGGCAAGATGGAGATAATGGCAATGTAGAGATGATGGGGCAATGTATGTGAGGGTAAGTTGGAGCTGATGGCAATATGGAGCTGATGGTGGGCAATATGGAGATGAAGGGGGCAATGTGAGGGTACGTTGGAGCTGATGGGGCAATATAGAGATGATGGGGGCAATGTGAGGGTAAGTTGGAGCTGATGGGGCAATATGGAGCTGATGGGGGCAATGTGAGGGTAAGCTGGAACTGATGGGAGCAATATGGAGATGATTGGGGCAATGTGGAGCTGATGGGGGCAATATGGAGCTGACAGGGGACAATGTAAGGGCAATATGGAGATGATGGGGGGCAATGTGGAGATTAGGAACATTGTGGCGGTGTCCAGTGGAGATGGCCAATGGGGGGAGGCGCTTCAGATTTCTGTGCTTACAGGCTCCTGAGATGTAAATTATTTTCTTTTTTTTTAAATATATATTTTGAATAAATAATTATGAGAAGTGCCCTTTTTTTTATTTGAGCCCCTGCCCCCCAAAATGTCTGTGCATGTCCTTGCACACAAATATACATGTATATACACATATATACATAAACACATATGTATGGACACACAAATATACATAAATGTATGCACCTAAATACGTACACACAGTTATGTACGATTACATACTAAAACATTCATCCATACATAAGTACCTATATAAATATACTAGTACATATACACATACATATATAAACACATACATACATGCATACGTACATGTATTTTATATATATATATATATATATATATATATATATGAGTGAGGAGGTAGAGAAGGGTATGTGGGGAGAGAAAGGGGAAAGGCGAGAGAGATTGGAATGGGGGAGGGAGTGAAATGGAGGGAGTGAGAAAGAATTGTGTGGGGTGGAGGAATGAGGGCAGAGTGCTGAATGAGGGAATGAAATAAGAATGAGGGGAGAGAGGGAGTAGACAAAAGACAGTAGGAGATACCCTTTTCTCCTTCCCCCTTTTACTTCCTATACCAGAGATTGGCAACTTACCCCCTTCCAGCTTCGACTGGACTTCTAGTCCCATCATCCACAGCAGGCCAACAACTAGCTGAGTATGATGGAGGTACTAGTTCAACATCAGATGGAGTGCTATAGGGTTACACATCCATTCTGCATTACTGCGAAACAGAAGAAGGCTACTGCTCTAAACAAAATGGTCACTTATGGATGCTCCTCCACATTACTCAGTAGTGTATGAATGTATAATGAGCTTGACGCTGACCCCTCTCCAATAAGCACGACCTTAAATAAAATATGTAGTATCTATAACTTGGTAAAACAACAAACTTATAGCTTGGTAAAGTATTGTGATATAGGCTAATCAATATAACATCTATTATTTAATAAAACAAGCATATTAAACTATCTAATAATAAAAGTTAAGGTAACTTATTCAATAATAGATATAAAGGGCATTAAACAACAAAAATTAATGTGAGGATAAAATATTGGAAGGTACTAATCTACATAAATCTATTATTCATGCATGTTAAAAAATTCAACATAGCACAATTAATTGAAATCAAGGAGAAGATAAGAGACCAAGTAACATTAATATTCTCTTGTAAGTAACAGCTCAGATAAGGGGTAACACAAAATATCAAACCAATTAATATCAACTAACTTTAACACTTTGAGTGCCAGAGAGGTATGCAACACATTGCAAAGCAATGCGTTGAGTACCCCTCTGGCTCTCAAAGGGTTAAGCATACATCAGCTCAAAATCATCTAGCATAAATGGTATGCAATGATATAAAGATATATCAATTACATAAATTTATTTATATACAAAAGTAATTATTCACATGTAAGTAAAAGCCTATATGACTCCGGAGCTATAGTGTAACTTTTGTGGCCAGGAGACTCACCATGCAGTTAAACACCTGCATTGCCCTTTAAAGCAGAACTACCACCATAGGTAAAGTTGCCCTGCAATAATTAGACAGGCGGCGACTAGCTTAATAATAGTTATATTACCTCTCATAATTACATGATTCTACAGAAATCCTTAATCTCCCGAGACTGACAGCCAGGTTAGTTTAGTCTGCACTGTGACGGAACTGTGGCGACTATGGGAGATATTGGTGTGTTAGAGACTATTTCTACCCAAAAGACAAACAATCATAGACTGAGCTTAGCCATAGTTGCTTCCAATACATTTCTGGAGTGCAGAGATGGTGGGGGTTGGGCTTTGCTTCCACTCTATCCAGGTCTGTGCTAAGGAATGTTAATTGATTCCTGCTGTGCTTCCTTGACCAATCAGAGGAGGTTATTGATGAGCCAGTTAAGAATGTATGATTTCAAGTCTTAATCTGCATTCTTATCCTGATAAGGATGCTGGTGACTGATTGGTCAAGCATAGAAACACTGTCCCCAGTATTCATTTGCATGCTGATCTAGATAAGAGTATCTGTAGTGTATATAAGCTGTGTGTTTGAGTCAATAAAAGAGAGTTCTTCCCTTCATCAAGTCTTGGCTGATGTTTGAGAACAGGAGGGTCAGTTTACTATTGGAGTGTTATTCTGAGGGAGAAAGGAACTATAAAAGAGGTATCCAGCTTATGATACGAGGCGTCACGTTACAACTGGTGGCAAGCGGCGGGATTCGGCTTATCCCAAGGAACTGAAACTGAGACCAGCATCCAGGGGGAGATATAGCCGCTGGCTTGACCCCGGTCTCAGCAACCGAAACCGAGACCAGAATCCAGGGGGAGATATAGCCGCTGGCTTGACCCCGGTCTCAGCAACAAAGCGGGCAGTGGATGGAGCAGTGCTACGACTGGAGTGTTATTCTGAGGGAGAAAAGAACTATAAAGAGGTATCCAGCTTATGATACAAGGCGTCACATTACATGCGCGCCTGTGCCGTCAGTCCCTTCCGGTGCCGTTCAGTCCAGTGCAATGCTTCTGAAGGGAGACCGGGACTGACAGCGCAGGCGCACAGACAAGATGTCTGTGCTGATGCCTGGCTTCTGGTCTTGGAAGATTAAGGGTGACTTTACCTATGTTGGCAGTTCCGCTTTAAGGCACTAAAAGGGTTAGTGAGTGATGTTGTTTGTGGTTCTGAGGTTCAAGCACATCTTCTCCACTTCTTCCACTGGGCAAGATGGATGCGCTCAGACATCACAATTGGCATCTCTTCATGGAGGGCATCCCTTACACAACCCTGCATGCTTATAAAGAAATTCTGTTCCCCTTCCCTTTGCATCACTTATTCTTAGTGCATATGGCAATGTGTGTCTCCATCACCAAAGTGATGTCCTCACCATAACATTGCCCCTTAATGCATCTCCCCACCCAGAACTCCTCTGCTTGAACAGGAATGTAATAAAGGGCTCAGACATTTTGACTTATGCCCCTGCACTACAGTAGTAAAATTCTCAAGTCCTGGACTGTTAGTGAGATTTGAGGACTATAGTTGATCACCAACTAGTCTAACTCCTTGAAAGCAAAATAGGACTCCAGTGCATCATTTCACAATGTGTTGGTGGTATTTCTAATACCCAAAGGTTTATTATTATTTGAATGCTAATTAGTACCTACAATTTGAGATTAGGTCTTAGATTACATTGAAGTTGATAAGTGTTATCAATGGTTTTATCTTCATATTCAAAGACAAAGCATAACCTCTGAAACTATGACATTTGATTTTATTTGTCAAACTTGTTTGACTACCTGTTAACTCTTTGATTGCTACGGGAGTGTGCATTATTTGTATCCAGAAGCTTTTTGTTATGGAGAAGGTCAGGAAGATACAGATATCAACCTGTTCAGTTATCTAGAACAAATGGACACTTTACCTAATTTTTCTACTTGTTTTAAACTTTTGTCCGTAGCAAATTTAACATTGAGTGGTGGTGCAATGCCTTTTTTTTATGTATTTTAGCGTTGTAGTCTATCCCTCTTTCTTAGCAAGTGGTTCCTGACTGTTGACAGTTGGACAATGACACTTAAGACTTCTGTCTGCTCTGTTGTTAACTCAACACTTGTCTTCCTAGATTAAAGCATTTCTCAGCCTTTTCAGCCCTTATTTTTTCAATTATAGATGATGATTTCAGAACATATGGACTTTGGGATACCACATCTTGAAAACTAAGTGATGCAACATACTTTATTTAAACCCTTATGTTGGAGTCCTTTCTAGCATACAAGGGATTCAAGGACACCAGTATATTAGGAATGTGTCCTTCATACAGCAGTCAACTCTATCTATCTATCTATCTATCTATCTATCTATCTATCTATCTATCTATCACATCCATGGGGGAGGCAAGAGGGGACACTTACCCTACCTATACTTGCCCTCCCCACTGGATAAGCATATAAGCTGTGTGGGTTGGCCTGGGGGGCATATTATGTCTCCCCCCTTAATGGAGAAATGTCTGCGGACTCCTATGATATCTATCTAGTTTTGTTATTTATTTTTTTTATTAAATCTACATCTTGGTGCTATAGTTATCTCTTTTGAAGTCTGCCACTGGGTATAGAACTGAGGGCAATAGATCTGAGTGGCTTGTAAGGATCAATTGTCTAATTTAGATTTTAAACTGGGCCGACTAGCAGTACACTGAAGAATGTAGATTTAACAGACTGCTCTCTGAACGACACCTACCAATGTAAGTCCTGATCTTAAATTAAGAGGCATAATTCCTAGGGTATATTTCCCCTTTAATGATTTTCATTCTTTATGCAGTAAAGTTATTTTTTTTAGCAATCTTCTACTGAAATGTTATGGATGCTGATGCTCCTAAATGCGTCCAATTCTTTAACATAGCAGTGCATGTGACAAATGGAATCACTAATTGTGTAAGCGGCTCAGTTTTCCAAAAATCTAGATTTAATCATTTCTGTCTCAAAGAAGAAAAATGAACATTCCACCAATAAAACCATATTTATCTCATGAAAAAAAAGCATCTCAAGGAAAGGAAAATGTTACATAGTGCTTTTCAAATGTACATTTTACCTTATACCATTTGAAAATATATGCATTCTTGTAATGTGATCCTACCTAGGTTGGGACATGATTAATTAACCTAGAGTGCAATGCACAGTCTGAGTACTATTCATTTGGAAAAAAAGCACATTACACATTAATTACAGTATGTTCAGCCAACAAGACATCAGTTCCAATATCCCACTGACAATTTTTAGTAATAAAACTAGAAAATAAGAATATTTGCCCAACAAATGCATAAATTGACTGAGGTTGTTATAGAGACTGTACAGGCATCTTTTGTATGTAACCAACAAGTCCTTCTGTTACGGCCATATAAATATCATATGTACACTTAGAGCGAGATGTTCAAAAAGTTGTGGTAACTGAAATTGTCTGTAATCAGAACGAAAACGTTCTTACTCCATGGTCCATCAATTTTTCCGACATATTACCGTCATTTTTTGCATACAATTCTACTATCAAAGGGAAACAGCAGTCTAAAAAAATGGGTGCGGTTTAATCTACCATCATATTGTAAGTTCTTTTCTGAAAAAATGTTCTTTAAGCTGATAATGTTCTGTCTGAGTAATGTCATTTTTTTCTGACAAAATAAAAATGGTCTAAATTTGGAGAAGACACATTAAAGTACTATTTGCAGATAGGTGTGAGAAGCAGTAGAATGGTGTCAACTGGTAACAAAAAGTCTTTCTTTCTTTAAAAATTTTCATTTTAAATACAAAATTAAAGAAAATTTTAACTTTAGAATTTGAAAGGTCAATATTCATCAAGCTCATCTTACTGCAATTTTTAATTGTTTACGACACATCCTAACTCACGGTACAACAATTTTCTCATTATGTCGACTTTTTGAACAACCGTCCCGTAGTGTTGATTTGTAGACATTCATCTGGGGGAATATTTCTACACAAATTTGCACTTTATTGGTAGATTTGTAAAAGAACTGTCATATGCTGTATCAGTTATGGTGAACTTATATTGCATATATCGGGGGTGTCCATACCTGTCCTCAAGGGCTGAATACATGTCAGAATTTTAAGAATAAGCCCAGTTTCAGAAAGGTGGATTATCTAGTAGTCCATTCATTTGAATAAACCCATCTTTGCTTAATCGGGGTTATCCTTAAATTCTGGCCTGAAGACAGGTTTGGACATTATGACATAAGCAAACCTTTTTTATTGATAGTACGCATTTACGTTGGATTAAAATGGTAGGCATATTGGGTTGTTTGGCTTCTCCTTGTTAATTATATCAAATTGTTTACCAAAATAAAGGTTACAGCATGGTTCCCTCTAATATATATTTGTAAATGCAGTTTATATTAAAGGGATAGTAATGTTTGACAAAAACAGCAGCTCCAATTAATCTTCATAGTATTTGGGCCATGGAGAGTGTTATATCAATACTGTCAGATTTGTGGTTCAAAAGTAATTGAATGATAAAGATTCCCCCTCCCACCAATTTTACCTAGTATAAGCCATCTCTTCTCAGATGTGGAATCTGGATGTAAGACCAGACAGAAAACAACAGGGGACAATCTTCTTCCTATGAGAACAATGAAAGCCCTGCCCCCCTTGACAAGTTTTTCAGGTTTTTCCCTTATCTTAATTGAAGATTGTCCCTCTCTGCAATCTACCTGGGCACCTCCCTTCTGCCCTGGCTGAGCAGTGTTACATCAGTAAAAGGGGTAGGAGGGGGGTACTTTATCATTCAATTACTCTTGAACTACCGCTCTGACAGAATTTAAATAACACTCTCCTAGGCTCAAATGCTATGATGATTAATTAGAGCTGCTTTTATTATGAAACATTGCTATCCCTTTAAACAGTCAGCATTACAAGTTATATTTGGCTGGTCTATAAAAGGTGGTGCATTCAGTTTTAGTTAGGAATTGCCCAAAAGCATATTTCAACTAACTTTAAAAGTATCAGCTGTCTCCGAAATGCTCTGCAAGGAAGTGTAAGGGAAGAGGTTATCGTTTGGTGAAAAGGACCTGGAAAATCAAGCGGCCGAAGACTGCTGCTTTAGTTTTATTTTCTGTCTTCTTGATGTTGCATGTTACTGTTTTGTTCATTATCCCTATGAAACATTTGTTTAACTCTTAAAGTGTTAAAAGTTATTTGCTCCCACTCATATTCACTTTGAGCCCCCACCATTGCTTTCTTTTGAAACAAACTGTGACCTGGCCATAATCCCCAGCTATCATCCATTATATTAAGAAGAACAATAATGCCATGCTCATAACCCTTAGTAAAGTAGTAACATAGTAAATTAGGTTGAAAAAAGACACAAGCCCATGAAGTTCAACCTTTGCCTCATAACCCAGAGAAATGTGAATTATATTAGCTTTCCTGCTGCCAAATAAGTTAGTTTTTATCTGAACTTCCTGTTTTGCCTACTATAGCACAGAATAGCCCTGTATGTTCCTCTTGAAAGAAATGTATCTAATCTTCTCTTAAATGTATCCATTGTATCTGCCATTACCACATACTTGGGCATGGGTTTCCACAATTTAAAAGCCCTTACTGTAAAAAAAAAACTATGCTGAAGTAGAAACCTCCTTTCCTTTAATCTCATGTGGTTGCCCCTGATTATTTGATCAGGCTTTGGAATGAATAGTTCACCAGAGAGATCCTTGTATTGACCTCTCTTATACATTTACATTGTGATAAGATCTCCTCTTAGTCTTCTTTTCTTTAGATTAAATAAACCACGTTTGTCTAGACTTTCCTCAAATGTCAAGTCTTACATTCCCTTAATTACTTTTGTTGTTCTTCGATGTACTCTCTCCAGTTTTAGTATATCCTTTTTTAGAACTGGTGCCCAAAACTGCACTGTATACTAGAGGTTAGGTCTTACCAATTATTTCTACAGTGGCAAAATTATGTCATCAGCTCTTGCTTCTATATCCCTTTTTATGCTACTGCTATCTGACACTGGTCACTGCTTCTTGTAGTTTACAAGAATTCCCTGGTCTTTCTCCAGCAAAGAATCCCCTAAAATGATTCCACTAAGTTCTTGAGTAGCATTGGGATTTTCTTTCTTCCCAAATGCATGACTTTACTCTATCCTACATTAAACTTCATTTTCCATTTGTTTTCCCAATCGGCCATTTTAAGTAAATCCCTCTGAAGAGAACAGATATCCTGTACTGAATTTATTACCTTGCATATCTTAGTGTCAAATGCAAGAGTTATGAGCTGTGCAATGAAAAGCAATGCATACACAACTCTCTGGCACTCAAAGTGTTAAAACAGTGACAGGAACTGAGGGGCTAGTATTTCAATGTCAGCAGTGGATCTTTGTGTGCTGCACTCTGCTTTCATTCACCTTTCAACTGTTGGAGGACTGCTTATTTCAAATTTGCTTTGTCTGTCTTTGGACTCAGAGCAAGTCTGAACTTTCTGAAATTGAGAGTGAGACAGATCTGGCTGGGTGACAGAGATCTGTGGTTGAGGAAGAGCCATGGACAGAGACCTGTTTCACACCTGTGGGGGTGGGGATAATCCGTGCAAGAGAAAAATGGGGCTGAAAGGGAAAGAATATCCAGTTCTGCGGGAGAGAGGATTTTGTACAAAAGAACACTGCACAAAAAAGCTAAATAATTATGGTGCTGTCCATGAAGAAAGCGGCAGGGGGAAGGGAGATATATTTCACTGTCCATTGATAGTCGCATATCCACATGCACACTGTCTGACTTCCCAGCATTGTAATCATATAATCAAATATACGCTTTCTGACACTACCCAGCCTTTTCCCACCGTCCAGTGGTAGTCAAAAAAATCACACATGCACTGTCTTTCACCTCATCCTTGTTCCATAGAATCACACATGCACTGCCTTTCACCTCATCCTTGTTCCATAGAATCACACATGCACTGCCTTTCACCTCATCCTTGTTCCATAGAATCGCACATGCACTGCCTTTCACCTCATCCTTGTTCCATAGAATCACACATGCACTGCCTTTCACCTCATCCTTGTTCCATAGAATCACACATGCACTGCCTTTCACCTCATCCTTGTTCCATAGAATCGCACATGCACTGCCTTTCACCTCATCCTTGTTCCATAGAATCACACATGCACTGCCTTTCACCTCATCCTTGTTCCATAGAATCACACATGCACTGCCTTTCACCTCATCCTTGTTCCATAGAATCACACATGCATTAGGATCACACATGCACTGTCATTCACCTCATCCTTGTTCCATTGGATCACACATGCACTGTCTGTCACCTCATTCTTGTTCCATAGAATCACACATGCACTGTCTTCCACCTCATCCTTGTTCCATAGAATCACACATGCACTGTCGGTCACCTCATCCTTGTTCCATAGGATCACACATGCACTGTCTTTCACCTCATCCTTGTTCCACAGAATAACACATGCACTGTCTGTCACCTCATCCTTGTTCCACAGAATAACACATGCACTGTCTGTCACCTCATCCTTGTTCCACAGAATCACACATGCACTGTCTGTCACCTCATCCTTGTTCCATAGAATCACACATGCACTGTCTTTCACCTCATCCTTGTTCCACAGAATAACACATGCACTGTCTGTCACCTCATTCTTGTTCCATAGAATCACACATGCACTGTCTGTCACCTCATCCTTGTTCCACAGAATCACACATGCACTGTCTGTCACCTCATTCTTGTTCCACAGAATCACACATGCACTGTCTGTCACCTCATCCTTGTTCCACAGAATCACACATGCACTGTCTGTCACTTCATTATTGTTCCATAGAATCACACATGCACTGTCTGTAACCTCATTATTGTTCCATTGAATCACACATGCACTGTCTGTCACCTCATTATTGTTCCATTGAATCACACATGCACTGTCTGTCACCTCATTATTGTTCCATTGAATCACACATGCACTGTCTGTCACCTCATTATTGTTCCATTGAATCACACATGCACTGTCTGTCACCTCATTATTGTTCCATTGAATCACACATGCATTGTCCATTTTAGTATCACATTTTAGATCAGAAAGCATACTGTCAGTTTTGAACGTTTCCTGGTATTACCACTATTTTGTCAGAAAAAAAGCAGAAAGAAATTTTCTTTGAAAATGTGAAGGATATACATATTTAACCCTTTGAGTGTCAGAGGGGTACTTAATGCATTGGTGTACCCCCCTCCAATCTCGCACGCAAAGGGTTAACTATTGTATTTATACAGACATTTTAATATCACAATAGTTTGGACTGTAATTTTTGGAGTTAAAATCAGCTTGTAACGTTACTTTTTTAATATTATTTGTTTTGTTGTTGAATTGAACTTACCTTACCAATTTTAACCCTCTGATTGCCGGTGGGGTGTCCAAGGCAATGCAAAGCCATTTTTTGGATACTCCTCTGGAACCGAAAGTGTTAAAGCAATGTGTGCTGTACTTGCTACATACTTACAAGTATAAACAACTGAATAAAACTGATTTTGGCTGGAAAAGGGCCCTTGAAACATCTGGGATCCATATTTCATATTTTCTTTCATGTCCCCTTGGCTAGAAAAACATCCTTTCCTTAAACCTGGATTAAATGCTTATATGAATATCAATAAACAGCAATGAATTGATGATCCATATCTATATTCCAGAAGGGAATAGCTATGCACTATTCTTCACCAAAGACTTTCATGGTGACACTCTGGGAGAGGTATGCACAAAAGGAAAGAGGAGCAATTGTGAACATACCAAATGCCCTGCAGGGGAGAAGTACAAATTTCCCAAATTACCATTGGGTTAAACAGGGCTTGAATCCCTTGAACGTTAGCAAGGTCTACAGAACTTAATATTGGAGACATCTCTAGCATTCAGGGTGTTTAAAGTCCCATTTAAATCCATATGCATTTTAATTTCCCACCATGATGTAGTTGGTTTGCTCCAGAATTGACCTCTTTAGTATAATGTATAAGACCCACTATTGCCACTCTCATTAGTGAGTTCCTACCACTCATGCCTACATAGTTACAGTCTGAACATATGTATTCTGATCCTGTTGCATAGATACTATTACAGACTGTATTCCATTGTTTGAATTGAAGGATTATTGTTTTCATATACTGAAGATGGTGCACTAAGTAGCACTGCAGCAAACCAATTACATCATAGGCAACAAATTTGGTTTTAACTTTAATTGTGGAAGAGACTGCAATGGAGGTCCACGGTGTCATGGACAGCTCTGGACCTCCAACATCAGGGTAAATGCTTCACATGGAAACTGGTGGGGAGAGTGGCCATATCACTATTATGAGAGACTGAGGGAAGAGGGGGCTGCATTACCTTTCATGTTATTGCTAATATTGGAGGGAGGGGATATTCATTTAACTGTTATTCTTATGGGAGGGTTGGGAGGAGGCTGCCACATTACTTTTGATATTATTAACTAGATTAAAAGCCCATGTACATGGGCCACAGTGCCACCCAGCAGCCTCGGCTGGTGCCCGGAGCCTCTCTGCTCACAGCAGACCCAGGAAGGTGCATAGAGAGGAGTCCAGTCTGAATTCAGATCACCCCACTCTGTATCAGCCACGGCACGTTTGGGCACTCTGTACTGCGCATGACTGCTTCTGACAAACATCCTACCGAATTATTATATAGGATGTTATGGGGGGAGAGGCTGCCACCAGGGCCGGCGCTGCCATTAAGGCAGAACAGGCAGCTGCCTTAGGGCGCCGCAATGGAGGGGCGCCGAACGGAGGGAAGTTGTGTGTTTTTTTTTTTTTTCCTGCAGTGTGTCACATAGACACCGCGAGGGAGCGCTTGGTAGTGTAAATCAGCGCTCCCTCGTAGCGTCTATGTAACACACCGCAGACAGACCCAGGCTCTGTAGTAATACAGAGCGCTGAGAGATGACATCATCTCCCAGCGCTCTGCATTACTGAGAGCAGCGCGCGGGAGCCTCAGCTCTGTGCCGAAGGAGGCACAGAGCTCTAAGCAGTGGCACGCCGCTAGACCACCAGGGACTCAAGGTGGGGAGATGAAGGGGAATTATGGAGATGAAGAGGCATTGTGGAAGGGGAATTATGGAGATGAAGAGGCATTGTGGAAGGGGAATTATGGAGATGAGGGGGCATTGTGGAAGGGGAATTATGGAGATGAGGGGGCATTGTGGAAGGGGAATTATGGAGATGAGGGGGCATTGTGGAAGGGGAATTATGGAGTTGAGGGGGCATTGTGGAAGGGGAATTATGGAGATGAAGAGGCATTGTGAAAGGGGAATTATGGAGATGAAGAGGCATTGTGGAAGGGGAATTATGGAGTTGAGGGGGCATTGTGGAAGGGGAATTATGGAGATGAGGGGGCATTGTGGAAGGGGAATTATGGAGTTGAGGGGGCATTGTGGAAGGGGAATTATGGAGATGAAGAGGCATTGTGAAAGGGGAATTATGGAGATGAAGAGGCATTGTGGAAGGGGAATTATGGAGTTGAGGGGGCATTGTGGAAGGGGAATTATGGAGTTGAGGGGGCATTGTGGAAGGGGAATTATGGAGATGAAGAGGCATTGTGAAAGGGGAATTATGGAGATGAAGAGGCATTGTGGAAGGGGAATTATGGAGTTGAGGGGGCATTGTGGAAGGGGAATTATGGAGTTGAGGGGGCATTGTGGAAGGGGAATTATGGAGATGAGGGGAGCATTGTGGAAGGGGCATTGTGGAGATGAAGGGAGCATTGTGGAAGGAGCATTGTGGAGATGAAGGGGCAATGTGGAAGGGGCATTGTGGAGATGAAGGGAGCATTGTGGAGGTGGGGAGAGTGTGGAGGTAAATATGTGGGCGGGGGCAGGGGATTGTGGCAAGGTCGGGGGGGGGGGCATCAAAATGCACCTTCGCCTGTGGATACAAAAATCCTTGCACCGGCCCTGGCTGCCACATTACTATGGCTGGAGTAGGGGAAGTGGGCCGCATTACTGTTATGGGAGGATGGTGCAAAGGTCTACCTTGTGCTTTTGATTAATTCAAATAGGGGCTTTGGTAACCGTATTAATTCAGCCTGTAGTTTCTGGTGTTGGAATGTCTCAGAGTGCATGAGTGATTGTATTTTTGTTGCTCTTCCTTTGTATGACAGTGGTTTTTAACATGCAGGAGACTCTACGCCTCGGTTTTGGAGAAGCAGAAATACTGGCAGAACATGCATCCCCTCAAAGTGTGTTAACACGTACAGCATTCAAAATAATAGCAAATCTCTTGGGCTGTCCCATTAATTTCTATGGGCACAAGTCTAGTGGGTGTCATGCATATTAAACTCTTGGCTGGTCACAGCACAGGTGATAGAATACAAAACTGTGACTTCAAAACTACCTTCTCCATGTTATTTTTTTCATTGGACATAAAAGAATCAACCCACAGGTGAGCTGTAGGTGAATGTCCTGGACACCAGAGGGCACTAAGTAAGTAAAAAAAAACAAAAACAAAAAAAAATAAAACAGCACATTAAACTGTAATAAATTTAGAATTGTGCATTTCCCAGCAGTTGGAGTAACCATTTTTACTTTGCAGAAAAATCCCTACAATATGTATTTTCCATTTAAAAAGTTTGTGTCCTTTAAATAGAGTTTTAAAATTTTCTTGGATGCTAGGGACATCTATATATTGCTTTCCAATGCAGTGTGGGTGTCTCTAGTATCCAGTGGGTTTATCTAAAACTTTCGAGACTCAATGCACTGACATAAAATAAAGACCTTATGCATGTAACTTGAAATTTAATATGTCTAAGACTGAGTTACTTATCATTCCTCTTAAATCATGCATAATACCCCCGTTTTATGTAACTGTCAAGGGCTCCACAATTTACCCTGTGGACAAGGTATACTGCCTCTGGATAACTTTGGACTCTTTTCTTCACCGCTCATATTATTGAAGTAACAAAAACCTGTCACTTTTTTCTTCAAAATATAGTAATAATCCACCCATCTCTTTCTCACTCTACAACAGAAACTCTCATACATGCTCTTATCCTTTCCCACCTGGATTATTGCAACTCTTCACTTATTGTTCTGCCTGCTAGCCATATCGCTCCTCTCCAATCTATTCTTAATTCGACCACCAGAATAATCTCCTCCAGAACAGTACTTAACACTACACTTTTACAATCATTATCATGGCTTCCCATAAAGCAACATATTACATCCTTCTTATTACCTTGAAGGCTCTCCAGCACTTGTCTCCACCTTATAATTCATGTTTGATATCCCATCATATACCTGCACGTCCTCTTTGCACTATGCATTGTGGACAACTCTCTTCCTAATAGCCTGTCCTGGGTTGGCACTGATTAATGAAAAGTCTCTCCTCTAACAGAAATATCAGATCTACTTTCCATCTACGCTCAGAGTTACATTGGTCCCACCTTGTGTTCTCATTTTGGAGTTTTAGGCCACTGTCTGCATCACCTGCATGTCAGTGTTTCTGTGTTTTGATGTATTTCACCACGACCACTGGACTTTCTCAAAGGATCCTTTGTATAGCATGTACCTAGTAAAGTATGTGCAATATCTGATGATGCACTGTGTGTTATGTGCACCTCACACTGACAAACTATTACCATGAGTGTAATCCCCTTGCTACTGACCATTTGTAAGTTTGGGAAAACTGCAATTAAAGTCAGAACTGTACCATATTTATCAGAGAAAATGTTTGTTCTAATACGAGTTATTTTTTATACACTTTACAGATGTAGCATCTTATTTTTCAATGCAGTTTTAAGAACCCCTGAGGCTGCTGGTGGAATTGATAATGAAAGACTCTCAAATATAGGTTAACATATAGGATCTTTAAGTTTAGCTGTAGCCTTCCACTTCTTTTCTTCCTATTTGGTGGAAAATAATGCACATTTACATGATGTGCACCCTGGACTGCCTCACTATTCATTGGTAATGTGAACAAAGAATTCAGTTGGTTCCTTTCTATAAAAATGGGACTGTTGGGAACCCAAGTATGGCCTTCTGCAAACTCCAGTCTATAATCGTGCCCCTGCCATTGTTCACAATTCTGTAATGTGGGAGTCAAGCAGAATTTGCAGATATTACTGTGGAAGTGAAATGCGATATCAAGAGATTTCCCTTTTTCAGCCATGAGATTGATGCTTGTTTAAATAATTAATTGCAATATTCCACAGAACCTAGCCAACATGAAATTGTAATGAAAAGTCTCCAAAATTGTGGCACAAAATAAGTAGAATAACACAGGCTATCTCCAAAGGAAATATTTGTCTTAAAGACCCTAATTTTGAGCATTGCAATTTTTCTAGTTTCCTGTTACAATCCCCTCTAATTAGTATCAAGCATAATTCTTTTTATCTTTCACATACTTTCTCTTTGTGCTATCTCCATCTTTTTCAGTTCCTCATAAATAATGAGATTTATTTTAGGATAAGGATGCCTTAATATATCATTTGAAAACAAAGAAAATTAATTCTTGTATACCTTGTCTGAATAACAATGCTTACACAGAAAATACGGCAGACTGCTAAGAAGTAAGACAAAATACACTCCACTGCATTCTTGTTACATCTAAATAAAGTTATAAATACTACTGTTAAATGGTTTGATGCTAGTGAGCTCTCCAGTGCATTATTTGGCAATATGCTAGAGACCACTCTGGCATCCAAAGCATTAAAAGGGGTAATGAAAATACACAGTGTAAATCTGGCACCTACAGGGTGTTATTGAAAGTGCAGTATTAAAACTGAAATGTTGTTATGCAAAATGTAATATCCTGTATCCCGAGCTAATAGCTATAAAATGGTTTATTTTGTACACAAGGATAAAAATATGGCCTTCAAAGTGTCTTGCACATATCCTTGGCAACAGTACTGTTTTCAGAAGTCTTCATAAGTTATAGAGCAGTAAGTTATAGGTGTAATATGTTATAGTGCAGTCATATCTGTAAATGGTCAGCTATAAGAGAAGCCTTTCTGAACAGCAACGGGTACAGTTATTTTGTTCCAAAATGTCTCCAGTTTTCTTTATTAAATCAACCCATAATTGCTTTAGATCAATTAACACATTACAAGCCACACAAACAAATATTTGCATTTAGGAGCTGTATAGAACAGGCAGCCAGCTTTCTGTACAAGCACTGAACTTTCTTGTTTTTAATGTGTGTGTAGATTAAGGTGAAATTTGATGGCATTTGTTTGTGTTGTTTGAAATGAGAAACAAGAGGCAGTTCATTTATTGACATTAGTGCCCAAAGCCTATTCCAAATGGCTGTTACCTTTTCTCCCGCCATTATGAGATAATGTTGGATCATCATTTCAGTGACACCTATCAAGATTGCTGTGGTAATGAGGGGGTCCTGCAAAAGGCATGAATGGGTATGGTTGCCAAATCATCCCTTTAAAAAGGCCACTTATGAAAAATACATGCTGTATGGATTCATGGGAACCATTGCAACCCACAACCAATCAGCTCAGTCCTGCAGCTTGCATATTTCATAAGCATTCCTGGGAACTTTGCTCCCAGAGGGGAGTCCTCTGGTGCTGTTTGGGAGATCAATGACACAATTTGTGTCAGAAAAGGGGTGGGACTTAATCGCAAGTGGAGGAATAGGCTGGGGAATGAGGAGAAGTGGGCGGGGAGTGGGAGGAATAGACAGGGAAAAAGCTGAAGTGGGCAGAGTTTCATTAGAAACTTCCCACATCTGGAGAATCAGATTGTGCCCCGGAGACCCAGTAATTAGAAACCAATACCGGAGTCTCCAGGGCAAATCTGGAGAGTTCCCAGCTATGTTGATATGTATAATTTTAAGCAGTGGTTCTCAACTCCTGTCCTCAGGACCCACTAATAGGCCATGACTTAGGGATTTCCCTGCTAGTGCACAGGTGTGGTGATCAGAGGCTCATTCACACTGATTAACTCACCTGTGCTCTAACAAGGAAATCATCAAATCCTGGCCTGTTAGTGGGTCCTGAGGACAGGATTTGAGAACCACTGCTTTTAAAAATACGATTGGGCAATCCTGTGAATAGGCGCACCCATAAAGAATATATTTAAAGGGATAGTAATGTTTCTTAATAAAAGCAGCTCTAATTAATCATCATAGTATTTGGGCTTTGTACAGTGTTATTTCAATTCTGTCAGAGTTGTATTTCAAGAATAATTAAATGACAAAGTATCCCCCTCCTGCCCCTTTTACTGATGTAACATTGCTCATCCAGATCAGAAGGGAGGTGCCCAGGTAGACTGCAGAGAGGGACAATCTTCAATTAAGATAAGGGAAACACCTGAAAAACTTGTCAAGGGGGGCAGAGATTTCATTGTTCTCATAGGAAGAAGATTGTCCCCTTCTGTTATCTGTCTGGTCTATGGACTGCATTCCACATCTGAGAAGAGATGCTTACACTAGGTAAAAGGGGCAGGAGGGAAAACTTTGCTTGTGAATATCTCTCAAACCATAAAGTTTTGAGAGATAAGACTTACATCGTTCTTTATGTTTTTTTTAATGCCTACAAAATTAAATAAAGATAAAATCAAGTATTACTATCCCTTTAAAGCTAGATTTTAGGTCTTAGAAAACAAGTCAGGAATTTTATCAGATGCCAGCATGCAGTTCAGTGGTGGACAACGTGAGGATCTCCAGCTGTTACCAGACTACGACTTCCACAAACCAATTTAATTTTCAGTTTTAGTGTTCCTTTAACATGCAAGTAGTCAGTCTTTGAACATCCAGCTGCTGGAGACTATAACTCTCATCATTATCTATCATCTGCAGCTCCTTTAACTCTCTGAGTGCAAGAGGGGTACACAATGCATTTCTCTGCAATGCATTGTGTGCCCCTCTGACACTTAAAGGTTTAATACCTTGCATAGTAGAGATGACGCCAACATATTGCTACTCAATGCACTGGAGAGGACTCTAGAATCCAAGGGGTTAATAAAAAAATATGACCTCTTTTTCACCCTCAGAACAAGAAAAATATGTTTGTTTTTTTTCAATAAAGGGCCTTTTTACATGCAATGTTAACCCCTTGAGGACCAGATGGGTGAGCAACACTTTGTGAAGAAAGGCTTTGCACTCCCCTCAGGTGCTCAAGGGAAAAAATATATTGGAAGCTGACTGACTACCTTATGAGAGCAGTTTAGAGTTATAATTTTCCCAGCTGTAGTTTTTGGGAGCGATTCAGGTCTTGCTGTACTTTAATGTATGTGATCTGAAAGCTGGACTGGGATGTAAGACTGCCAAAAAGGAGATTATATAGCCACATAAACTGTACTTTTACACGGATTGAGCAATTTTTTACTTCCATACTACACTGTGTTTAATGTTCCATCAACACTCTGGCCACATAAAATGCCTGCACCCATATTACCTGGATGTGTTAAACAGGAAGCAGAGTCCCTTTACTTATTTGTACATTATTTAAAGAGCAGTGCTAATGTACTCACTAATACAGGACAAATATTTACCCATATAGAAATAATATAATGTGCTGTGTGTGTTAAATAAAATATCTCAGCATCAATTCCGCTACAAACATTGTAATTAACCCACTGAGGAGTGTGCAATGCATTTCTATACTGGAACTCAAAGCAGCATAGTTATCAAACATAGGAGCAGAGAATACTATGGTATATGTTTTAAAGTCTGCCGGCACCCGCTATTTCTGTACACTTTCAGTTATGCCATGCCTACCACAGACATAAAGTAAATTAATGGTTTTGTCAACCATATATTTTGTTCACAGTATTACTAAAAAATTATGTCTACATAATGTCACACACACACACATTCTTTTAGATATTAAAAGGATAGTAATGTTTCAAAATAAAAGCAGCCATGGAGAGTGTTATTTCCATACTGTCAGAGTTGTAGTTCAAGAGTAATTGAATGATAAAGTATCCCCCTCCCACCCCTTTTACTGGTGTAACACTGCTCACCTCAGAACAGAAAGGTGGTGTCCAGATGGCTTGCAGAGAGGGACAATCTTCAATTAACATAAGGGAAAGACCTGAAAATCCTGTCAAGGGGGGCAGGGTTTTAATTGTTCTCATAGTAAGATGATTGTCCCTTGGTGTGAGCTGCCTGGTCTTAAGACCAGATTCCACATCTGAGGGGAGGTGGCTTACACTAGTAAAAGGGGAGGGAGGAGAATACTTTAGCATTTAATTACTCTTGACCTACAACTCTGACAGAATTGAAATAACACTCTCTATGGTCCAAATACTATGAGGATTAATTGGAGCAGCATTTATTTTGAAACATTACTCTCCTTTTAAAATAGATTTTGTTGCAAAAAATGTTTTTTTCTTACAATATATATTAACTCAAATAACATTTTTGTCACAAAATATGCCATACAAAATTGTTTTTATCATAAAATACTTTTTATTGTATATATTCTCAAAATAGATTTAGTCAAGTAAAACTGATCATGTCACAAAAGATTTTGGGCTCGATTTAAAGACAGCTGTTAAACCAGCCACTACGTAAAAAAAAAAAGCACATCGGCCACAAATAACACATGATTTACGGCGGATTTAAAAGTAAGTCTACAAGAATAGCTAACGAGCGTAGGCACAACAAAAACACATAACACAAAAACACGTGTCGCACCTTTTTTCGCACCACTGTGCGTCCCAATCACCTGCTAAACACAACTTAAGTCAAAATGTAACATTACGGCTAGCGTTGTCTAGCAACACTGATAGATGCACAAACAAAATTCAAACGTACAGCCAATCCCAAGGCCCCAAAGTATCAAAAATGTACAAATGCACTTATATATACCCAAAAGTAATGGTCACACCTTGTCTGTGTTTCGAGTTTTGGCGAGTTAAATCACAGGACCCAGGAGCAGAGGATAGCATTTAGAGTGAGGGAGAGAGGAGCAGACATTGGAGGTAGAAGGAGTTTTTGGAGTTCGGAGAGAGGAGAGCATTGCTCTTAAAGATACACATAGCACACTTTTGCACATATCACACACACCCATACAAACACATACACATATATACACATAGAGAGTAGGGGTGGGAGAGGGAGATCCACAGGGTGGAGGGGCAGCTGGCCCAGAAGAGCAGGCACACAGAGGACAGGGACAGAACCTCCAGTGGGATGAGGGGAAGCTGCTGGGGACCACCACACACAGGCAGGGGCAGCACAGTGATGAAGTGATAGGTGAATAGTATGAATTTCCAAAATGTTGATTGAAAGAAGACTCTCTTCCCCAGTCCAGAGACCCTGTCCCATCCTGTGAAACACCTCCCTTGGAATCTCATGCCTAATGTATACAGAACCACCAAAGAGTACTTTTTGAGACAGAGCACTCAACCATGCCCCTCCAGAATGTGGATCCTGGATCTGTAAACATAGAGAAATGAGCTGCCAAAGAAGACATGACCTTTATAAAGATCCTTGGAGAGAATTCTAGGTCAGAAGGAAGAGCAGTAAACTGGTAGTCACTGTCCCAAAGATGAAGCAGCGGATGATTCAGATGAAGGTATGTGTCCCTGAGGTCTAGGGAGGCAAGAAATCCCCCCAGGCACATGACCCAATAATAGAATGCTGAGACTCCATTTTGAAGTGCGGCACTAACATATAGTGGTTGAGGTTCTTCAAGTCCAGAATAGGGCAGCATCTGCCGTGTTTCTTGAGGACAACAAAAAGGCTGGAGCAGTAGCCAGTGAATTGCTCCTGGCCTGGAATGAGGACCAACATCTGCTTCTCTAGCAGGGAGGAAAATGGATCCATTAACAAAAGCACACGGACAGGGTCCAGAGGAACTCTGGAAAAAAAAAAACAGCGTGGTGAAAGGACTTTAGCTCTATGTGGTACCCTTCTGAAATGACCTGCAAAACCCACTGGTCCCTCACTGAAATTCCCCATGCATCTTGAAAAAGACACAGGTGGCCAGGGCCTGTGTAAGGATTTTTGCCACCCTAGGCAAAACCTAATTTTGCTGCCCCCTTAGCACCGCCCCTTGTGCCCCGCCCCCTTATGCACCACCCCTGTACATGTATAAGTATCAGTGTGTTTGTGTGTACCCTATATGTGTATAAGTGTCAATGTATGTATGTTCCCTGTCAGTGTGTTCCCTATATGTGTGTATCAGTGTGTGTGTGCCCTATGTGTGTGTATAAGTGTGTCAATGTGTGTGTTTCTGTAGGGGTATCAATGTGTAAGTGTGTGTGTGTGTGTTAACCATTTGAGTGTCAGAGGGGTACGGAACACATTGCAAAGCCCTCTGGCACTCAAAGGGTAAAAAAAAAAAAAATCATACTTTGTGAGAAGTAAAAAAACTTAACCCTTTGAGGGACAGAGGGATACACAATGCCCTGCAAAGCAATGCATTGCATACCCGTGTGGCACTCAAAGGGGTTAATGGCGCTGTACACCTGTAATCAGGCCCCCCCAAGCAGTATTACAATCTCTCCCCTACCCGCTACACACAGTAACCCTCTGAGTGCCAAGTCCCCTAGGAAAACTGAAACTGTGCAAGAAATTGACAAATGCCACTGAGTGTACCTCGCTGTCCCCACGGACGTTACAGCACATAGGCACAAGCTGAACATCAACAGAAGCCTGGTGCGCAGGAGGTGGCACCGCAAAAGTCACACATCAGCTAGAAGTCCTTGGTTCTGCTGATAGGGGCTATTTTAAATTGAAGGCCATGAACAAAAATGGGCCACTCTAAAACCGCTGAGGTACTTGTGCGGGCGTGCGGCGCATTGCAAGAGGATATTAACCCTTTTGCTGCCAGTGTGGTATGCAACACAGTGTTGTGTATTGCGTAGCTTACCTCTGGCACTGAAGGAGTTAAACAATGGTCTCTTAGGCCCACCTGTTTCCCTCCTACCTCTTGCAGGTAGTTGTGTGGCTACGTGCGGCTCTGCGCCCCCAGTAGATGTGCGCCCTAGGCCAGAGCCTACCTCGCCTATAGGTGGCGCTGGCCCTGCAGGTGGCCTCAATGTGCAGAGATGGATCAGAACCTGTGAACATGCAGGGGTGGGACTGTCAGTCTTAGGCTTCCGAGCAGACTTCTTGTTATGTCAAGTCTCCTTGGGCTTTGAGGCAGAGTAGGCCTGAAGGGCCTGAGGGGGTTAAGCCCTAGGTGCCCCAAACTGGAATGGAGTAATGAAAAACATGCATTTTCTTTCATGATAAAGCATGCTTGGAGAAATGTATGGCAATAGCTTCCATTTGTCTCCTGTAGTGACCTGATCCAGGCCAGAGTTTCCCAACAAAGATTTCTTGGAAGACTGGTCAGCTGACCAGATTCTAAGCCATAAAATGCAATGACTGGTCTAGGAAAAGACTGAGGATTTACCAGAAAACCTAGTAGAATCAAATGCCATCTCTGTAAGGTATGCAATAGCCTCCAGGATGTTGGTGAGCATAACCAGCACTTAACTAACCAGATGTTCTACCCAGATAGCCACAGCTCTGGCAACTTAAAAGGTAGTAAAATGGGTTGCAGGGCAGCCCTATTGGCCATGTAATTTGTATTCCATAGGGAATCCAAGCATTTATTTGCCTGATCCTTTAGGACCGCTGCCTATTCCAATGGAAAGGCAATGTTATTGGCAAGGTGAGATATTGTGGGATCAGATGTAGGTGTAGAAGCCCACTGCACCAAGGCCTCACCTGAAAAAAAGGATAAAGGCTGGATATGTGATTGTTAGGGAAGAGTCTCTTATTAGGCATCTTCTATTCTTCCAGGGAGCCTGGTCCAAAGTGTGATTAGGAGGAAAATTGAGTATTTCTTTATTTAGCTGTGGGAAGATATCTTGTGAGAAGGATCCCAAATCAGAGGCCTCAGAAACCTGAAGAGTTTCTAATACGGCTCTGATGAGCCTCTCAGCTGATGTGCAAGGATCTTCCTCATAGGCATGCCCAAAAGACAAGGAGGAGGAGAGTAGCCCCTAAAGACTGTATCAACATGTCTGACAGGGAAAATAGGCATCAATAATGAAGGACATCTTTGATAGAAGAAGGATAGAGACATTCAGAGTCTTAACACAAACTGTTTTTGTTCTGCAGTGGATGGTCCTGGGAGTGTAGTAGAAGCCACAATGCAAGAGAGTCATAGGGGACCAGAATATTCTCTTGGAAGCCCAGAATCCTTACATTTGGATCTCCCATGTGTCCCTTGGGATTTTACATGTTCAGATAAAACCCCTCAATGTAGGACAAAAGTAGCCCAAAATAGTTGAAAAGTATGAGAAAATACTTAAAAATACAGAGAAAGGTCCTTAGACTGTGAAGGGCAAACATGTAGGCAGAGAACAGAGACCAGCCTCTGAATAGCCTGTGCAATGAGAAAGAAAGATGGCTGCCAAAGCTCCACCTCTGTCCAATACTGAAAGCCCTGGAAATAGGGTTGCCACCGTTTCTTCAAAAAAATACCGGCCATGGCATTCCCTCCATAGACTTAAAATTGGACAGAAGCCAATTCTTTACCGGCCTGACAGTAAAATACCGGCTGGGTGGTAACTCTACCTGGAAAAGAGGGATTCTGGGACATGCAGCTTTTCATTAGACATTTACAGCAAACAATTGCTCTCCTGCTGGTTAAAAAGGGCAATTATCAGTACTGTGAACGTTTATCCCATGCTGACCATATGACAGAATAGGTCCAGTGATTCAGTTTCAGCCCTCTCAGATCTCTGTGAGTGAAACGGGTGAAGAGATATGTCACTGTGAAGAACTGAATGTAAAAAAGATGGCCTTAAAGGGACTGCGCTGAATAAATGAAACACTAATAAAATAAAGAAATAAGGCTGAAAACAGCAAATATACCTAGAAAATCAATAGAAAATAATAACAGAATGAAAACATCTGCTCTAAGAAGAGGAGAAGCAAGGTAAGTTCCAGTCCTTGGAGAGGTTAAGAAGCAGCCTTCAATGTATAGAATACAGGGAACCATGCCAACACTCCCTCTGTTAACAAAGCGTCTGGATTAAAGTTTTTTCACAGAGGAAAGCATGTACAATCCACAAACAGGGAGAGATCCAGATCAGCACACCCAGGGTTATTTGCAGGAAATTTAGATCATGCTAACGTAGTGTACTTATAATCTTAATTTTAGTAATGACAGGAGGCGAATATTTTGCATTAACATCCTTTACTTAAAACTCCATTGCAGCACAGAACAAACCAGAACAAAAACTGACCAATCAGAGATCAAGAGTGAGGTCATATGAGGCCCAACCTAACCAAACCCCTCCTCTTTCTTTGAATTTAACACAAGCAAACAGAAAAATAAATGAAAGGCAAATGAAGAAAAAAGGTTCTTTTCATGCAGAATTCCTCTTGACACTGCCTTCCCACAGGACCGGAACCAGGAACAAACAATTGCTCAGCCTCTATCACCATTGAAGCGAGGATCACACTGCAGCATAAAGAAAACAGGTGGAAGGCCACATAAACCCACAACAAGGTAAAATCATAATGCAAACAGCATAAAATTAAACAATTAAATATGTTTAACAAAGATTTAATGAACATATGAAAACATGAAGCCCAATAAACTAATAAACTAACTCAGGGAAGGGGAGAAAAGGAAAATATTCTCCTCCTATCATTACTACAATTAAGATTATAGGTACACTACGTTTGCATAATCTACAATTTTGCCACATGACAGGAGGCTTCATATTTTGAAATTTTAATGCTGAGAAAGAAAAGAAGCATGAGAAGACGGACGCAAATAGAAAACACGGAACGTCTCCTTGTGAGACCAGTCTGCCTAGTGTAAAATATCTGACCAAGAAGCCCCTGATGAAAAAGTGCTCCTCGGACGGAATGGGTCCCAAAAAAGGACTCTATCCCGGCCAGTGATAAAATCCAACTGACCCATCTAGCCAATGTATTGGAAGACACCACCTTATGGGGTTTAACATAAGAAATAAGAAGCTGTCCCAACCACGTTGCATGCAAAGGAGCAGTGACCTCCACATATTTCATCAATGCCTCCACCACACAGAGTTGAGGCCCTCCCGAAAAAAGGGATAAGACCGATGAAGAATCTGACTTAGTACGATCAGAAATAGAAAAAAACACTCCATCTGGAGACACGGAAAACCCATCAACATTAAAAGCCCGAACATCTGAAACCCTCCGGAAAGAAACCAAGCAAAGTAACAAAGTGAGCTTGGCCGAAAGCTGGTGGAGTGATAAAGAATCATTCAATGCCAGTTGTTCAAAAATGAAGAATTAAGGCAACATCCCATAGACAACCGTATTTTGGACCCGAGTGGCGAGAAAGCTTTATCCCCCTCAGCAAATGACAAATCAAAGGTTCCCCCCTACCGGAATACCTGATAGGGGAACATGAGCCTCCAAAATAGCAGAACGCACCACATAAATAGAACGATAAGCTCGTGCCAACGAAAAAAGATGTGACAGAAAATTCAAAATTACTGGAACAGGTGCTGTAAAGGGATTGCAACCCCTCTCCACACACCAGCAAGACCAAGAGTTCTATGCCGATAAATAACATATTTGCGTACCAGGAGCCCAGGAGTCCCACAAAAGGTCCTTTGTAGCTTGCGATAGCCCCTTGACAAACTAAGATCCTTGGAAAACATCTAAGCCACCAGATGTAGATGATCCCGCAGCACTAATGGATGAGGATCTCCTCGAGGATCTGCCAGTAGAAGAGGAAATGATGAAAGAAGAAGCAGGTCCTCATATGACAACTACAGAAGATCCAGGTAACACAGCTGGCTGGGCCAGAACGGGGCGATCAGAAGAAGAGATACCCTCTGGATTTGAACCTGACAAATCACCCTTAATAGCATAGCAAATGTAGGGAAGCATAAGCCCCCATCTCCAGCCGTCACTGTAGAAACGCGTCTATTGCCTTGCAATTCGGATCCGGCAGCCAGCTGTAGTAATCCTGAAGTTGATTGTTGGTATGGGAAGCAAATAGGTCTATCACCAACGGACCCTTGATAGACAACAATAGATGGAAGACTGACTCGTGAAGTTTCCAACCGCTGATGTCCCTCCAGTGCCGAAAGAACCAATCAGCTGCCAAGTTGGACTCCCCGGGAAGATATTCTGCCTTGAGAGTAATATTGTGGTTGAAGCAAAAACAATACATTTCTTTTGCGGCCTCCATGAGATCCTGAGACTTGGCTCCGCCCAATCGATTCATGTATTGGACTACAGATATGTTGTCCATGCACAGCAAAATGCAACAATCGGACATATCCCTGGCGAAACTGTGTACCGCAAATGACCCCGCAATCAACTCCAGACAATTGATATGTAGACCAACCTCTGCAACAGACCATGGGCCCCACATGGAGGAAGTCACACAATGACCCCCCCAGACCCAAAGACTGGCATCAGATTCTACCATCTGGAGAAGGACCAAATCTGGAGAAGGACCAAAATGGCCGTGCCATTCCAAGTTTGCATGTGTACGAACGTCCGTCGTGATGGCGACCAAATGATCGCAAGAACAACCTGACCAGAGGTGACAAGACTGCAACCATCGCATTGTCCAGTAGTGAAGTGGGCCCAAGAAAATCACCTGAATGACAACAACAGAAGACCCACAATGCGAGCCAAAAGCCGTAACGGAATGTGATTGAGGCGAAGAATGCGGCGTATCTCTTTCCGAACTTAATCCAAAAGGGAGACACATGAATTGGCAAGGGTGACCCTGCCACCAAAACCGCAGAAAACATCTGCTCTCCAGCGCCACTGACACCGAGAGATACGCATCTTTGAGATCCAGCTGAGTAAACCAGTCGTCCTGGAGAAGAAGATCCCTTAAAACATGAATCCCCTCCATCTTGAAATGGCGATAGACGACGAATGCGTTGAGACTCCTCAAATTGATGACCAGACAAAAATCCCCAGTCTTTTTCCAAACAAGAAAGATGTTGCTGAAAAATCCTCCGTCGCTCCGGACCTGAATTCTGCATCTATCAAAGCCTCTGCATCCCTTGAAACCAGCAGCAAAGGAGGAGGTCGCAGTTGCACTGGAAAGTCGGTGAACTCTATGACGTAACCTTGAACCATCTGCAGAACCAAAGCATCCATCGTGATCGCCTCCCAATTCAGAAAGAAAAGAGACAGCCTGCCCACAGTGACACCCTGAGGAACAGCATTGCAGGGAACATTTACCTGAAGGGAATCTGCAATGTCCTCTCCCCCTCGAGCCTCTGGATCGTTCCATGCCTCTAGCAAAGGTACGTTGATACTAGTTTGAAAGGAAGAAAGCCTCTGAAGGTGGGTTGGCTCTGGGACCTGAAAATCAAAATCGTCTGTTGTTTACCAGCCCGTCCAAAAACACCCCTTGCTGAGGGGGGACGGAACACTTGTTTCAAAGAAGTTTGGGCCTTGTTCAGAGTAGTAAACAGACTGTCATACTTCTTCAATTCTGGAATAAACGGCTCACCAAACAAAAAGACCGAAGCAGCAGGGCCCAATTCCTTAGATCCTAAATCAGCCAACTTGAAATCGATTCGGAGAAGTGCCGCCTTCCGTCTCTCCGTACTGAGTGCAGTATTTACATTTCCCAGAAGACAGACATCACGCAGAGCCCACTCATGAACAGCATCAGCATCCAAAGCAGAAGTATGGGACAGCTATTGATCAGCAAAGAACAAAATCTGTGTCAGAGGACCCATAACATCCAGGAGCTTGTCCTGAACTGACTTAAGTCCATTGTCAATGCCTTTACGTGGATCCCTACCAGTCCTTGACATGAACAACAATACATTGGGGTCAAATTCAGGCGTCTGCACCACTTCATCGGGGAGCAAAGGAAGTGGGCATTCAGCATGCAGATGACCCCTCACATCACGATCAAGAGCCTTTCTGATCCAGAAATGAACAAAACGTGCCAGATGGTCGGGAACAGTCCATTCTGATGATCAAGGATGACAAATGTTCCTGGGGTAGAAGAGCAGATTACCCTGTGCATCATGCAAATCTTCATCACCAATCAGAACAAGCAAAACACTGGAAGTAGCCAAAGCGTCCAGGGTCCCCACAACAGACCTCCGAGGAGAATGATACTTGGCTGGATTCTCAACAGGTTGAGTCTGTGTATGTTAACATACTCAGACTCAACCTGCTGAGAATCCAGCCAAGTATCATCCTCCTCGTAGGTGGAACCCCCCACCTGTCATTCATCAAGCACCACCATCAGAGGGGGAGGCAAAGAGTCATCCTAGTCTGAAGACAACAAACCAGGACGACACATGTCACATTCAACTCCAATTCTAGGTTGTTTAAGTGGTGCTTTTCCAGCCCAACCACCTCCATGAGGTGCCCTTCCAATGCCATTTGGATGCAGGCAAAATATCAGCTGGAGGATCCACAGGATTCCGCTCATCTACATCCCTCATGGAATCGGAGGAAAGAAGAGAAGGTGAAGGATCGATAGTACGATGGGTAAGAACCCTAGCCAGGGCTTTTTCCACAGATGCGGCCACGGCCATGTTAATCTTGGAATGAAAATCAGGGGAGCAGTGAGGAGAATCACCCATGATTGATGAAGTGAAAGACAACCTGGAAAGAAGAAACACCCACAATCAGTGGAGAAATCGCCGGGCAGCGGAAAAGCCACCCACAATACACAAATGAGGCTCACCCAAAACAGAAAGAGAGCATGGAACCAAAGGGTTTTTTCTTTTTGTGTGTATTGTAATATTTGAATTAATGTAATTGAACCATCCGTGAAGACAGCAATAAAGCATATACAAACTGGCAAGGACCTGTCATAGCAAGTACCACCATAACCAGTAAATATGGGGGCTCTCCTCACAGCAGAAAGGGCTCACCTCAACAGGAGTGGCAAACACACAGTGTTATCCCTAGGAATGTGACAAAGAACACATATAATAAAAACTATATATTAATAAAATTATCCAGGAGCTCGGAGAGACTAAGGGGGCTCACTCCATTTATAACACCATAAAGTATACCACATTAACCCAATAAGTGCAATAAATTCTGAATATACAACAAACGGTGATAGTAGGCTGAAAATTGTAACACCACAAGTCCACCTATATGTGTTACTGAACCAACAGAGCACCCAAAGCAAAGGACAGACAGAGTAATGCCCAAACAGCACACCAAACAGATAAATAAGGATGGCAGCCGAGGATCTCGCCTCTCGCAAAATCCAAGATGGCCGATGCACGCAACGGGTCCAGCAGGGTAAACTCCCGCGGACCGTAACTAGACACCCAAGCACAAAACAAAGCAAATATGACCAAGCCACCCACAACATTCTGTACCGGAGACCCAGGGGATGTATAAGAGGTTCAGCAATGCCGTGACCGTGGCAAACAAACAGTCGCGGTGAAGAAGAGCCCCAGAAGGAAACGTGATGCCCCCCCAGGCCTCAGCGGGCACCACTTACAATAGTAACGGAGTGCAGTAGGCAAATTGTTAGCACTCTACAATGCGCAGCCAATAAAGCATAAGTAAACATATACACAGCAAAAGAAATAATGGTAGAGGACAGGCATTATCCAAAAAATAGAGCAGCACTGCCTTAAGTAACCAGACAAACATGCAAACACAAATAAAAGTACAGAAACATGTTAAGCAGAAAACCTATACAGAATAAAATAGGCCATATAGGTAAAAGCTGTTAACAAATCAATATATAGAAATGAGAGAACAAAATGGTCTGACCTGTGCCCTGCTTGTGGAGCAGCAAAGAAAGAGGAGGGCCTTATATGACTTCACTCTTGATCTCTGATTGGTCAGTTTTTTTCTGGTTTGTTTTGTGCTGCTATGGAGTTTTAAGTAAAGGAAGTTAATGCAAAATATGAAGCCTCCTGTCATGTGGTAAAATTGCACAGCAAGGTGTGTCAGAATCCCTGCAGGGCTCTGCATGGCAAGATGTATCACAACATCTGAAAGACATTGCCACACATGTTGTAGGAAACATTTTTTTTTCTTTAATATGTTTCTAATATGTAACTGTATACACATGTGTATTATATAAGTGGATGCATTTTTGTCATTTTTTTCTCCTCATAACCTTGTTGATTGTATGACATAAAATCTATGAATATATATATATATATATATATATATATATATATATATATATATATATATATAAATATATACACATACTTTTAAGCAGTACCTACAGAAAATACTACCATACACCACAACATTCATTGTGATTGGTTTATCTTCTTTTAAACTCATCACATTTAGATTAGTTCTAAAAATGAGTTTTGTGTGACAAAGTCTGTTTTGTGATAAGGAATGCTAAACTTTGTTTGCAACTAAATCAAATCCGTTAGCTGGTAAAACAAAAAAGATATGTGTGGCAAAATCTATTTTGTAACCAAAACAACCAACGAACAAAAAACAATTTAATGAGACAAAATGTATTTTTGTGACAAATACCATAATTTTTGGAACAAAATGTACTTTAAGATATTTTGTAATAAATAAATAAATAAATAAATAAATAAATAAAAAAAACATCTTTGACAAAATTGAATGCATTGGAGACCTCCAGAATTCAAGGGGTTAAAGAACTATTTGGATCAATAGAAATTTGGGGAGTTTTTTATTTGTCCCCACAGTGCAGTTTATTTACCTCAGAAGTATATGGGGGCATGCACTAAGGTTTAATAAGGGTTCAGGCTGGCAAAAATGTGGCATATTTGGACAGATACCATGTAATCATATTCAGTAATATATCCTTGCTATAATTTTCCTGAGAATACATAGGAAATACACAGACATCATCATACTTTCTCCATGCCTTTGCCATGTTTCCCATGTTGAAGTGTATGATTCGACAATGGCTCATTGTATATTGAAATGCAGCTTAAAGGGATAGTAACATTTCACAAAAAAACAGCTCCAATTAGTCTTCATCATAGTATTTGGGCCATAGAGAGTGTTTTTTCAACACTGTCAGAGTTGTAGTTCAAGAGTAATTGAATGATAAAATATCTTCCTCCTGCCCCTTTTACCTAGTGTAAGCCACCTTCCCTCAGATGTGGTCCTGGGACTAGGCAGCTCACAGCAAGTGACAATCTTCTGACTGTGAGAATAAGGAAAACACTAATCCACCTTGACAGGTTTTTCAGGTTTTTCCTTATGCTCACTGAAGATTGTCCCTCTCTGCGATCCATCCAGACAGTCTTGTAGCTCTAAATGAATGAATATGTTTATTTATAGAGCGCCACAAGTGTACGCAGCACTTTACAATTTCAGGGTTTAAACAATACAGGGTTACAGGTGCTTTGTAGAGTGAAACATTAGGTGCGAGGTCCCTGCCCGAAAGCTTACAATCTAAAGTGCTCTATGGTGAGCTGTGTTACATCAGTAAAAGGGGGATACTTTATCATTCAATTATTCTTGAGCTAGTGTTGTATTCATGTGGGAGTATTCCATGGATTAGTCTTCAAAAGCTGGTTGAGTAGGAGTTCATAATCCCAAATTTGCTAATCTGAGTTGGCAATGTTGAGCTATTCCCTTTGTTTTCTATGGAGCCACATTGGTCAGTTTGTTGTCTCTACCTGAGAACAGAGACAGCAGCTGCCCTCCCTTAACCCTTTGAGCTTAATACGGATGTTCAATAAATTGAGATGCAGTGCGTGCACACCCTGTGGCACTCAAAGGGATATAATATAAACAAATCCCTGCCCTGCTTAGCACCTTATTAAAATAGACATGCAAGTAGCAGAGCAGCTGTTACATGTAAAGCTGCTCTGCCAGTTCTGTGTTTACCTGAACAGGTTCACAGCAGACTATCTGGTGATCAACCGATTCAAATGAACTGAAGACTCTGCTACGCAACACAAAGCAATCTGAGTGCCTTGCGGAGTATGGCAGAGTGTACTGTTTACATGAATCAGCTGATCAGTGGATATTCTGCTGTGGACTCTACAAAGCTGATGAGCCAGGTTAGATAAACACAGATTAGGCAGAGCAGCTGTTACATGTGTGTTCGGGGTGTATTTGAATAATATATTAACAGGAGTAAGGGATTGTTTGTGTTTTAACCCTTTGAGTGCAACTGGGGTATGCAACGCATTGCAGAGAAATAAGCTGCACATCACTATGGCACTCAAAGGGCTATGGGAGGGATTGTGGTGTTCTTGGTGCAGCAGTCTGGGAACATCATCTCTGCTCCCACACTTGCCCTCCAGATCGGTGGCATTACATCAACCTCATGTGCTAAAGCTTAAAGTGTCTCCCTCTCCCCTTTCATAGGTCATTCCCAGTATATATGGGGAACTGTGTAATTTTCTACATGGAGAAGTGATCACCACATGTCGCTAGAAAAACTTTGTAATTACATTGAACCTTAGTGCATCTCCCCCCAGTTATTCTTAGTACATCAGCCACAGTCTGTGCAAAGCAGTTATTCTGAGGCAAATGGTTCATTCATACAGTTGGGAAAATAATAACATTTAAGAGATTTCTACTTTTCTGAACAGACAATTTTGCCACTGACTTTCCACGTGATTCCACTGAAACTCCTACTAGATGTATGATGACAAAATAAGGAATGCATACAAATTCTTAATGATTTAAATGGGGATTTAACCCCTTGAATGCTAGAGAGGTCTCCAACACATTGTGAAGCAATCATTCAATGGGTTAGAAGCCCAATTTAAATCAATGAGAATTTTTAGGATTTTTATTAATTTTCTATGGTGAAGGTGGTCCAGAGTTGCACCAATTTCTTAGTACATCAGCCTGAGTGAGACAGGTGTACCAAAAAAGTGGTATAGTTCTGGAGAAAATCAGCCTCACCATAGGGAATTAATGACAATTCCGAAAACTGGAACTACACCTCTGTTTTTCTTGTACATCAGCCTCACTGTTGTTGAGAAGTTGCAGAGAATCTACAAAAAAATGTGGATCCATCTAAATCACCCAATCAATCAATGAATGGAAGAGGTAAGAGGGGTGTAATGAAGGAAAGAGAGAGGCATGTGGGATAACAGGAGACTTCAGCAACAAGGGGCCAGGCGTGAATGTAAAAGAGGGTTAATTGGGGATAGTGGAAATTGTAGTCTCCAACAGCCGTAGAGCCAAAGGTTACCTGTCCTTGATCTAGCTTCAGAGCAACAGTCCATGTGTTAAAGGGCAAGCTGTTAGCATGGTTAAACAAAGTATTTTTCCCCTTGGCATTGAACTGGCCAAATGTGGCATGCTAAAATAGTGACGCCAGCTTGGGGCAGATCTTCTTACAGTTTCCCAGACCTCATTTTCTCTGCTAGCATGACCAGGACTGATTTCTGAAATGTGATCTTTTATAACTGTTCTAGAAATACAAGCAAGATGTTGATAGTCAACTCTACCCCATATAGCTGGAGGGGTGAGTTATGGTTCCTGGCCAATTTGTGTAAACATTTACACTCCAGGAGTCCTTATAGTACCATAAAATATAAAGCATATTTATAATCTTTAAACGTATGCAAAACAAATAATGATTTATTTAACATCACTCCATTCAAGACACCTGAGCATTATATAAACAGAAAATGATGTGTAGAATAGTGGAAGTTTATACACAGGAAAGGATCTGTAGTAGTGAGGTGTTTATCAATTATGTGAAAGGTGGTGTCAGAATAGAATGGCAAATGTTAACCCTTTCGGACCAAAGGTACCGTGATGCACTGAATGTCCCCTAGGAATCAAAAATGGTTAACTGTTTTGCTGCCTGCAAACTGTTGATTATCCTCTTGCAGCTGTTAAGTTAGTTAAACAAACTCTTTGGGGGCTTCAAGGGGCATCTTTAGCATCTATTTGTCTTGTTGTCATCTTCTAACAACACAAAACAATACTACATATATCAACCTAGATTTATTAAAATGATATTCTAAGACTTGTGTCATCTCAGCGATGGTCAGTACAAATGAACTGTACTAACTAGTATTAGATCACTGTTATTTTCAAAAGCTACAGAACATCGTCACATGTTCTTTCCTACTAAATGTGCAATAGAGTAGAACATAAAAATCTATGGACCATTGCTAATAAGCTAAAGATGTGGACTGGAGCAACCTATCTGCACCACAAGAAGAAAATTAAAATTACTATTGATTTAAATATATAATTTTTAACCCGTTGCATGCTAGGCAATACTTTGAGACCTTTCAAGCACTCAAAATGTTAAAAGCCTCATTTAAATCAATGGGTATTTTGATAATGTGTTTTTAACCACTATGGTTCCTTTGATTTACCCCAGAATTTTGCCCCATTAGGCATATTTCCCACAGACAGCAAAACTATTGCAGGCCCCTTCAGCAACAGCTCTGTTACCTGTGTTACTTCTCTCACGTCTATTCCCCACAGATCAGGATGGGTAGTGTGTCTGATGTTTGGCTCAGATGAGTACCAGTTAGTATTACTGGCTGGTGTCCAAATGGGTTGGCTATTCATTAGAGGCTGACATGAGACTCACAAGCTATACAGAAAATACATCCTTGCGAGAGATTGCATATACTTCTACATATTTACACTCACAAGGAAAAGGATCAGGCACCTCTACCCAACACTAGATATTTAAAAAAAAGCACAGATAAGCATATAAATATAGAAGATAAGTTTCTCAACTTGCTTCTGGACTGGGTTTACCACCTTCACATTCTCTGTAGCATATAGACAAATACAGAAAGTGGCACAGTATACGAATGTAAATGTATATTTCAGGACAAGGACCACACCAAAACATCTGAGTCCTTACTTCTGGAAAGTGTTCATGTGTTCTTTATTAACCTTGTTGCTCCTTCACTGTTAGACCTCTTCTTTGATGAAAACTTCTAATCTCTGGCTCTGTTTTACATACTCTAAGGCAGGGGTAACCAACCCTGGTTGTCAAGATCTACCAACAGTGTATGTTTTCAGGATATCCCTGAATGAGCATAGGTGGACTAATTAGTGACCCGATCACTTTAATTAGTCCACTTCTGCTCATTCAAGGATATCCACTGTTGGTAAATCTTGACTACCAGGGTTGGCTACCTCTGCTCTAAGGCTATCTCTGCCCCATACCAGTTAGATACAAACCCAGCACACAGACGGAGGTGCATTAGATAAAGCTAATGTGGAGGGGGTTGGATACTGTGAATAATAACACTAACACTATCTAGCAAGATAGAAGGCTGTATACTCTCTTTATTGAATATGCACAATAAAATAATTATGTATTTCTTGGCTTCAACGTAATTTCCTCATTAGTCAATGTAGATTACAACCTCCACCACAGGTGGCCCCTAGACTATACTTACAGCAATTTTACCACTTTCCTGAGGGAACACTGTACAGTTGCAGTATGATGGACCTTGGTGTAATCACAAGGCAATAGTTGCCCACGAGAAAGGCCTATAGTCCAGTATTCTACCTTTTACTATGAGCCCCCTATCTAACACAGCCATACAGGAGTGACCCATATAAAAGGAGCTTTGTCTTCCTGAATATGGCCCTATTAATCCAACTCTAGTAACAGTGAAATTGCATGCACAGCAAGTCCTTTTATCAGGCCTTACTGTAACCCTTTACACACCAGCACTGGTAATAGGGCCACTTATCCAGATTAGTGCTTTCTTGCCTGGCCTTGGCAGCAGCTGCAGTGCAGACGTCTACATCATCCGTCCCCACACATGGCTGCATCATCGCCTTTGATGTGTAATTAAATTAAAATAGACTTCTGTAATAAATACATGTCAATTTATGTAATGTCGTAAGTTATTTATTCAACCCCTGCTTAACCATTTGAGTGCTAGAGGGGTGTGCAACACATTGCAAAGTCATGCATTACTATGGTGACTAGACCTTCCCTTAAATGCAGGGAGTTTATTAAAATGTCATGCTCCATGGCTTCATAGGAAGCAGGGTAACCCTGAAATGTGCATGTTTAATAATCAAACTGGAGGCCTGGTTAGAATATGCAAGGCACACCCTTCTGACATTCATATCATTAACCCTTTGAGTGCCAGAGGGATACACAACGCATTGCAAAGCAATGCGTTGCGTACCCCTCTGCAGGCCCGGACTGGGACACTTGTAACGAGGTGGCCGTCTTTCAGAAAGTGAAAGACGGCCTGATGGCCAGTCCGGGCCTGCCCCTCTGGTACTCAAAGGGTTAAACAAGCCCTGCTGCTGGGGACAACTCTCATCATCTCCAACCAACCATTTGCTGGATGGAGATAATGGGAATTGTAATCCCCCCCAAAAAATGGAAGTCTGGCAGCTTACAAAACCTGCATTACAGGAACATTATCATCAAAAACATAAATTGGGTTCATAACATTTTAAACATGATGTCCTCCTATCCAGCACTTATATAAAAATTATTTCTTAGGTACATAGGGGGAGATTTATAAAACTGGAGTTAATCTAAAGGAGAGTTAAAATGCTTTAAGATTGTCTTTGGTAGTTATAAAAGTATTAAAGGGACAGTAAAGTCCCATAAAAAAATTTGCTTGTTTTCTAGAGGTTTAAAAAATAAGCTATGTGGCACAAATCCTATCTCTCAAACCATTATGGTTTGAGAGATATTCAAGTCTGCTGACTCAAGGATGCTCTTCAGCAGAGCCGAAATCGTGTTAATTAAAAAGAACTACTTCATGGGAACGGACTACAAAGTGTTCTTGCAAACCAGGCAATCTTTGTAGACCTTTCATATGAAGTAATTCTTTTTAAATAAAGTGAGTTCGGCTCTGTTGCAGAGCCACCAGCTGGTCCCCAGACGGGGATCTCCTGCTGTCAGCACATCACTGACGTCAGGAGAAGGTGAGGGAGGGAGGAATTTTACCTACAAATATCTCTCAAACCATAAAGGTTTGAGAGATAGGATTTGTGCCAAATAACTTATTTTTTTTACAAAACAAGTATAATTTTTTATGGGACAGCTTAGGAGGACATAATGCTGTGTAGTACATTTTTTATAAAATGGAGTAAGGAAGTTTGTAAAAAGTGGTGCAGCATATTTATAAAGAAATGTTGCGATTTGAGACAATTTAGTGACAGAATTTACTCCAAATATTTAAGGACATGTCTGACCTGTTCTTATTCTTTACTGTTACCACATTTATAAATGTACCTAGAATACTTTATAAATACCAACACTCATAATAAGGAATAAGGACATTTTAAGGATCCGTTCACAAAAACAAACAAGAATAGTTTTTATAAATATCCCCCATGATATGATTTAATGCCATTTCCATGCACATGTTATGTGGAAGCGTGCAAGGCTTACTAGCATTAAAGTCCTAACGCTGGTGGAAATTGTCCACCGATATGCACTACATGGATCATCCACTACAGTCCATATCCCTGGTGCGGCCCGGTGTTAGAGGTAAGCATCAGTGTGGCTGCAATGTTCACCCCTCTGTTCTGAAGGTCTAAAAAAAACTCACAAATGATAGAGAATGCAACACAAATCCTGGTTACTCACTCTTTCTAATGATTAAATTAAAGGGCCTTTGCATCTTGAAATCTTTGCAGGCACAAAAGATCCCAAACAATTGTAAACAGTGAAAACAGATTTTCATTTCTGTAAAATTTCATCTACATTCATAACTAGAATTTTAGATTGTTTCATTCATTTTAATATTTTGTTTATTTTGCCGTTATATATCCCCCCACCCCCAAGTGTGATATACAACATATAAAATTATTTTTTATGTTGCATACATCCGCATTGCTCATACTTATGCTGATGAACCATACTAAGAAGGAAAGAGGGGAGATGCACTAAGGTGTGATAAAGAGGTGATAAAGAGGAGATGATAAACTCTCCAGTTCCTATGTTAGTCTATGAACCATGCACTAAGGTCTCTCAAGTTGGAGAAATATTAGTGCATAGGATCTGTAGAATAACATAGGGATTGGAGAGTTTATCACACTGGAGATGTCATCTCCACTTTATCACATCTTAGTGCAACTCCCCCTTGCAGAAATTCTGGAACAAACCAACAGCACCATGGGGCTTGAATGATTTAAAGCTGAACATTCATATATTAATAAGTTGCACATTAATCATTAAATATATGGTGACCATCTTGATAATACATGTATCAAAAGTGGCAGATTCTAAAGAAATCTTTAATCTTCGGAGACTGATGGTCGGGTTAGTGCAGTCTGCACACCTGAGCCGTCAGTCCCTTCCGGTTACCATGTGGCACACTACAATGCTTCTTACAGAGACCAGGACTGACAACGCAGGCGCGCAGACAAGATGACTGTGCGATTCCTGGCTTCCAGTCTCTGAGAATTAAAGATTTCTCTAGAATCTAGCACTTTTGATAGGTAATACATATATTATCAAGCTAGTCACCATATGTTTAATGATTGAAGGGCGACTTATTAATATGTGAAAGTTCCACTTTAATGATTTTGAGTGCCAGAGGGGAACGTAACATATTGCAAAGCAATGTGTCGCATACCCCTCTGGCACCCAAAGGGTTAAATCAACAGGAATTGTTATTTGTCCCCTCTGGTGCAGTTGGTTTGCCCCGGAATTGTTCCAGTTCTTCTTAGAACATCAACCTCCCTGTTCAAAGTAAATGATGCTTTAGTAAAATGATTTAATCAATATGTAACAAATTCAAGGAAGTAAACATTGGAAAAATGTTCTCTAGCATACTACAAACAACTCTGGGCAAATTTCCACTTTCCCTACATTATTATGCACCACAGGATTTTATTTGGTGTTTTTTATCGCATATCCATTTTTTGTATTTTGTTTATGACAATTACAGTGTTGTATATTTATCGTAATTTTTACTACATTATAAAATATGTCTAGTTTTTGCATTATATCCTTCCTAGTCCCTATAGAATATAATATTAATGTTGTTATCATTGTATAGTACAATTTCTTACCGTATTTTGTCATAATAATGGCTATCATAACATTTTCATGATACCACATTATCTCAAAAACATTTTAGATACTGCATAATTTAATATTCAGGATACTTATGCAGTTATACCATATTTATGTTGGTAATGTATTACATATAATATCTACTAATTACATCATATTTATTTTATTGCATGAAAGCATATACATGTTCCAGTATAATATGAAATTGCTAGTTACAGAATCATGAAGTCCTGTTATTGCAATATATCATAAGCATGTTTGCTACTGCATAATATTGCAAGTTGCTGTATTCTACCATATTCATATTAGTAATACTTTATACACAGTAGTTACTAATCATATGTTATTGTATTAAATTATATACATTTGTTACTGAATAACAGTCATTCTAGTTACTGAATTATATAAATGGTTGATGTAGGATAAAATTCTAATTATACTAAATATTATATATATTATATATTTATAAACCTGCATTACGATATATATATATATATATATATATATATATATATATATATATATATATGCATTATTTATATTCTTGTATTATATAATGTGTTATTTACAATATACTGTTTTCATGGCTGTAGCATATTAAATAATGTTTATATTATTTTATTATGTAATTAAGGTTACTGTATCATATAATTATCGTTATTATAGTATTATATGTGAGAAGACGTGGTTAATTAACTGTCATTAAAGCCAAGACACTGACTGTAAAAAAGCTAGTTCAGTTCCCATTGTCAACAACCCCTTGAGGGAGAAGCACTAAGGTTTGTTGAAATGGTGAAGTGTGTCTGGATATGTGTGATGTTCACTTTGCCATGGAGAATAGGGAACACTTTGCCATATGTGCTAAGAATTACCCATGCAAGGGGAGGTTGGACATGGTAATCATAAGCATATACGATTGGTGTAATACTGCTACTGCCCCCAGCACAAATATGGTCAACTATTTTGCTGCTTTGAAATCATTGATGATTCTCTGTCAGTTTTTGGATTAACCCTCAGTTTAACTTCTTAGGGGCTCCAAAGGGCATTTCTAACATAAAGATATTTTGTTGCTATCTAACAACACAAAACAAAACTGCATATCACAGCCTAGTTCAATTACAATTACATTCAAGGACTTATGTCATTTCAAGGATGGTGAGTGCAACTGGATTGTAGTACTAGGTATCTGTGACAAGCCACAGACCATGGACACATACACTTTCCCAGTAAATGTGGTTTGCCCAGAATTGGTCGGGTTCTTTTTAGGACATCAGTCTCCCTGTGAGTTTCAAAGTTCTGTAACTTATGGTAACAGTAATGCAAATCCAGAATTAGTTTATTGTTTTTTTACAGTAAGTGCACTAAAGTAGTGCAATTCTTTGTGTCAGGAGTTTGTGCTAGCAAATACTATGGCAACTTAAAAAAAAGTATAGGAATATTTTTAGTTCCGAACAATAAAGATAATTATGACAGTTGATTTCTGTACAGATAGGATGTCAATCCAGGGAAAAAACCAATTGACTTTTGCACTCAGTAAGGAATTTGTTTACCCATTTGGGGCATAATTGGAAATATTTTCAATAGGAAATGTTTTCCTTCCTCTGGATTTATAAAAGTGATATGATAAAGGTACAACTTGATGAAGTCATGTCTTTCATCATCAGATATGTTACTGTTGCATTTTATTAATATTACTTGTATGTGTTGCGTTGATATGAAAATGTAAACAATCCTCATGGAGACTGTATGTACATACCCTTTACCATAATACCTTCCTTTTTTTAAACATTAAATAAATAAAACACACAGACACTAGATTGCACATGGTGCTAATGCCGCAACTTTTATTTACGTGAATAACCATTTTAAAATTACCAACCAAATAGAAAAACAAAACTCTTATCGGCCCTACCAGCCTAATAAGCCCATATAATAAACCATTAAATACATTTTACCAAGGCTCCGCCCTACAAGCCAGGAGCCTACACTTCTTTTCTTACAAAATTTAACTTACCAAACCCTCAATGCTGCGACAACAGACATAAAATATTGATCCTCTTTTTTTTTTTAAAATATATATTTATTATTTATTTATTTATTTTTTATATACATATATTTATTAATTTATTATATATATATATATATATATATATATATATATATAATTTATTTATTTTTTTAACTTATAACAAATATACACATTACACAATGAATTAACATACTTAGAATTCATAAAACACTTAAAGGGATAGTAATACTTCATTTTAACTTTATTTTATTTTGTAGGCATTAAAAAAACATGAAGAATGATATAAGTCTTATCTCTGAAACCTTTATGGTTTAAGAGATATTCACAAACAAAGTATCCCCCCCCTGTTCAACCAGATAAGAAGGGAGATGCCCAGGTAGACTGCAGAGAGGGACAATCTTCAATTAAGATAATGGAAAAAGCTGAAAAACTTTTCAAGGGGGGAAGGGCTTTCATTGTTTTCATACAAAGAAAATTGTCCCCTTCTGTTATCTGTACTGTCATACAACCAAACTCACATCTGAGAAGAGATGGCTTACACTAGGAAAAAGGGGCGGGGAGGGGAACTTTGCTTGTGAATATCTCATAAACCATAAAGGTTTGAGAGATAAGACTTATATCATTCTTCATGTTTTTTAATGCCTACAAAATAAAATAAAGTTAAAACGAAGTGTTACTATCCCTTTAAAGTTAGGGCAGGAGGGAGAGCGCTGAGAGTACTGCCGCTCAAGAAAGCCAGCTGTGAGGTGAGTCTGATAAACTAACCTGGGTATTTATACTCACACTTCCCGCCCAAAGCGAGCTACCTGGGGCAAGGTAAAGCATACCTGGCCAATCACCCTTTAGGCGGGAAGACCCTACAAATCTAGACATTTCTAGCAGCAAACCACTAATACGCAGAAAGATTTAAAGGGGAAAACACCTCGTTATTAAAAACCCCAACCTTGAACCCAGAGGACATACAACAGCTCCATGGGGTCCCTCATTACATTTCAGTCCCTGTATTATATTATTTACAAGTTCATTTGTGCAATTATCATACACATGTTAATAAATAAATACTGAATAAATCTATACCTCATACTTTGAAGAAGGATTTGTGTTTGGTGCTGTGTAAGCACACAAAACACACACACACACACACACAATCAGACAATTTAAAATATATTACTGAAAAAGGACACACAGATGTAAGAATGCTCACATCCAGCTCTTACATGAAAGCTGTAAATTGTATATGCTTTCTCTTCACTATGTACCAGAACCACTGCTAACAGTACTCATTGTTAAATCTGTAGTGCAACAGATAAGTACAGGCATACCACAACTGATCATTTGTTCTGAGAGAAAACTTTGGGAATGAGGCCTTCATCAGGGTGCAGGCAGATAGAGTTAATCTGTATGGACCTAATTCACTAAAATGCATTAAGATATTACACTCATATGGTGCCTATAAGCCAGCCTCAAGGAGAACCAATACATATACACCCACCAGATCTAATACAACAGGAACTGTTATCTACCCAAGAATCTCTAAATATTTTGGCCACAGTCCTTGGAACATCCAAAAATAAAACATTACCTCTTTAGAATTGCAACTTCCACATAGGCAATCAGAACTATTTTACTTGGATTGGGGACAAAGTCCTTACTCAACTATTGCACTTGCTCTAACCAGGTGTCCACACTACAGATGGTGGCCTCACCAGGCAGTGGAGACTTATGATGAATTCAGGTGCAATCATTGATCCAGTATGCCTTCCCGGAGCCAAAATGGCCAGATGTATGCTATCTGCCTATACTCTCCTTTTTTCACATGGTAATTTCTAGATATGACCAACTTTTTTTATTTTTTTTATTTTGTATTTATGTAGCATATTCATTGATTGATCATACCCTAATAGAGGATTTTTCAGAAAATACACTTATGTATTATGTTTATATTTCTTGTTTGTTTGTTACTGATTTATATATGTTATCATAGAAAAATCAGTGTGGGCTCAATTTATATATGTACTTGTGTTAATGTATTATGTTGTTTACAATTTTGTTATGTAATATCTCACATCCTATGTTGCTGAAATAAATCACATACATGTTTGTTATTGTATTTTATCTCATGCATGTCTGCATGCGGATTATTATTCAAATTATAACATATACATGATTATTACTGTATCACATAACATTCTTATTTTTAATTATGCTCTGTTATATCTTGTGTGTGATAGAGTGTGACATAATATAAATGCTGTTTGTTACTGCATATTTTGGCAAATCTTGGGATGGTCATTCCCTCTAGTGTGACCTCTGTATATTTTTACTAATTAGTAGCTATTTGTATCATTCTAATTTATCATATCTCTTATTATAATTGCAATTATAAATGTAATACAATACAGTGACAATAGATACAATACGGTAACTAATGTATATGTGATATAATTCAGTATAACATGTATTGTTACTATACCATATCACTTATATTATTGATACTATCATATCACACATATATTGTTAGTATTACTGTATTAGATCACATATATGATTGTTACTGTACCTATAGATTGTTACAGTGACAATTATATGTGATATAATACAGTATCATGCCCATAATTACTGCATTATATAGATAAAAATATAATTGATGAGACTGAAAAAGATTTACATCCATCAAGTTCAGCCCATATCACCTTTGTTGATCCAGAGGGAAAAAATAATTCCCAATTAAGCCCCAGAAGGCAGTCAGATATTTTCCTAATGAATTTGCTTTGAAGTCAACTGTCATAATGAGCTAGAATGGTATCCAATATTTTTTTAAAGCGACTAGGGCATCAGTTATATGTATGATATATGTATGATACCATAAGAATTATATATGTGATAGGATACAGTAATAATGGACATTATACAGTAACAGTTATATGTGATATCATACAGTAACAATTGATATCATGGAGTAGCAATTATATATATATGTGATATGATACAGTAACAATTGACATACAGTAACAGTTATACATGTGTAATGATACAGTAACAATGGATAGCATGCAATAACAATTATTTTGTGATCCACATATAGTTGTTATTGTAATACAATAACAAATATATGTGTATCACAATATATATCACACACCTTTGTTATTGTATAATCCATTATTAATGTATCCTATCACATACATGTCTGTTACTGTGCCATTTCACATATATAATTATCACTGTATCATATTCATTACTCAGTATAAGACAATAGTTAACTCTTCCAGTGCATAGTGTGTGGAAATGATGGGAGTCATAGTGAGGCAGCTGTTGAAGTGCCTTGTGTTGCCAGTCCCTTCACTAAAACCTTATTGTAGATAATACATTGTAAGAAAAAAACAAAATAAGTACTCCAAATTTCAGTCTGCCCTTACATGCTTATAGCAGGGCATATACTAAGGGATGTTAAGACAGGTTTTCATCATATCACTTTGCAACGCATTGGAGACCTCTACAGCATGCAAGGGGATCCATGTAAAACATAATGGAGTTAATAAGGTTTAACCCTTTAAGTGCCAGAGAGGTATGCAACGCAATGCGTTGCATGCCTCTCTGGCACTCAAAGGGTTAAAACAATACTAACAACATTTGCAAAACATATAATAAAATCGCAGAGTGAAACTCCTTTGACCTCCACAAGGGTATAAATTTGCTTTAACGGTCAAAGCGTTTCAAATCGTTATGTATTATATAATATGTTTTTTTTACTATATCACGTCACATACATATTTGTTACTGTATCATTCACTGATTCTGTATCATATCCTATACTTCTGTTTCCGTCATTTCACATATATTATATATTTGTGTGTGTGTCCTTTGCTTTAAATCGGGCTTTTAACCCATTGAAGGCTAAAGAGAGCTAAAGACCCTCAACGCTTTGCATAGCAACTCTTTGGCAACCTGTGTAGCATTCAAGAGGTTAAATCGCCCTATTTTACTCAATGGGGATATTTATTTTGTGACCTATGGTGCAGTTGTTTTGTCCCAGTTTACTCCCCTTTTGTACTGTGCATATCCCTCTTCTTCAGGCCAGGATTATGAATGAGATCCACTACATGTCTTCGCTGTATCCAGCTAATAAAAACTCCCTGACATCTTAACAAGAGGATTTTGCCGGGGAGGTTTACCTGATGACACAGACATGGATCTGCAAGGCTTCCAGTGAAAGTGACAGCACGAAGTTAACCCTGCTGGATCTGAAATCCAGATAAGAGCAGATAAGAGCATTGGAGCCTCCTTTTTATTCTGGAGGTCACTGGGTCTCACAGACAACATGTGTGATTAGTGGTAATAAAGATTGGAGACGCCTTGGAAATAAACACTAATTTATACCACCGAGGCTGTCAGTAGAGTTGGTGATTTTATTTTACTGTTTGCAAATGATATCAGTGTTGTTATTAACCCTCTGAGTGCCAGAAAGTTGTAAAACGCATTGCTTTGCATGTTCTCTCTCTCTCTCACTCTCTCTCTCTCTCTCTCTCTCTCTCTCTCTCTCTCTATATATATATATATATATATATATATATACATACATATGTATATCACCTCTTACCTAAGCTTAGACATTTTTAGCGTTTTTTATTTTTAAATTATTGCAATTGTTGGTCTACAAAAAAAGGTTGTAGTCTCTCTTTAACGCTACTGTTGTCTGCTATTTTGGATAGTGTGCCTAAATAAGCACAATTTAACCTTTTGAGTGCCAGGGGGTACACTGGGTACCCCTTTGACACCCATAGGGTTAACTCATCGCATACCACCAACGCAGTTGAACGCCCCCTTTGAAACTCAAATTGCTACATTTGATATATTTAAAAACACTAATTTCTTGTAATTCATGTAACAGTTTAGAATTATATGATTTAATGTATATTTCCCATGGGATCAATTTAGCTCATATTATTAGCTTGGTTAAATGTACATTTCTAGACAGACAGACCGAACGAAACAAATATACATTCTACCATGTGAATAGCATTGTGAAATCGATTGTTACAGGGAATATATACATTCAATAGAATAGATAGCGTCCAAGGGGTTAATCACTTGTTCAAAATGCGAGGGCGTTTGTGTCACTTAGGAACTATAATGGATACATAATGTTACAAAATCGGCACTACTGTTATACAGTTATTATTACTAATAATTACGATATATCCATTGTTGGTGTGCTATTTAGAAACATCTGGAAATAGTTTAATCACGCTTTGATACTTCATTTTGTGATAGTATTTATCCATAATAATTCCTAATCAAAGTAATTCAAACAGGCATTAAAAAAGCACAAGTAAATTTACTGTACAAAGTAAATAGTTAAAGACACGTGGATTATTAACCTTTTAATGACCAGATAATAGCGGACTGCTCTGCTCCTTAAAGTGTTAATTCCTTTTTTTTTGTTTTGTTTTACCTTGTTGACATGTAAAAGGAAGACGATGCAAATTAACAATACAGTGTGGTTTTATTTAAAGTGACAATGTGGACCATTTTTTTCCCTTTTTTATTCTAAATAAATATTTTCATTAGTTCTCTGGAAGCTCAAACAAAAGCATTGGGGAGAAATGGATATGGGTCCTAATTAGTAATAATAGAACGTATCAATTAATTTTATTTTCCTCTGTAAAGTTTAGTAATGAGAACCCGGCAACTGTTTTTTCTAGTGTGGACCTGGTTTTCCGAGTCTGAAAAGGAATAAAATAGTCACAGTGTGTGAATGGATAATCTGCTGGATAAATATACTTTGAAATTCGATGACAGTTATTGATGGCACAAAATTTGAATCGATTAATATATATTTATAGTGGTCCAGTTCTGGAGCAACCAACTGTACCATGGGAGGGGAATACAAATTCCTTTGATGCATGTGGGTTGCGTGCCAGTCTGCCAGCACTGTCTGCTCTGTGCTGTTTTGTTTACACTCTATCCTTTGTATCTTTCATGTTCCCTGCCAGGAAGCTCGCTGCAAACAGATCCAGGGAGCTCATTGTCAGGGGCATAAAATGGTAAAACTAATGGCGACGGAAAATGAAAAAATATAGGAAATGTACTTTATATATGATGGCACTTGTAGAATATGGAAAGTATAAAATAAAGGCTAACTCTCCCTATAAGGCTCTCTCCCATCTAACCTGGCATGAACTTGTACCAGTTGCCTTTCTACTCTTTATATTATTTAATTACAAACACACGTTTCGCTTCTGATGATTATATTCTTTAGCCATCAGTTTACTTCTCCAAAAAACGGTTATTTTATAAATTACAAGACTTGAATGGAATTTGAAGACTTCACAGCTCTGTAGGGTTTTCATTCTTTAAATCAACAAACAGAAATAATATCAGCGCTTGTTTTCAATATCAGCAAATGATAAACACAGGCGCATTACTGGCAATTAGCTGGCTCAGAATGAGAGGTTTATCTACAGGCGAATTCCGATGTATCATTACCAGACACGGGACACAGCTCAGGACTGTCCTCCATACAGCGGCTAATAGTGGGGCAGGGACTACGGGTGGGCAACGTGAGGCCCTCCAGCTGCTGTCAGACTACAACTCCCATCATCACCTAGGATCAAGGGAGTCGTCGTCTTGCAACAGCTGAAAGGCCTCAAGTTGTCCACACCTGGTTACTACTAGACTCATATTTACACACTGGGGCTCAAATATGGTGTGGGATTTAAAAAACAATAATTTAAAAAAAATGTAAAATGTCACAAAAGAACTCTGTCAAATATCCTTTCTACTTCTTCCTTTAGTCCCTCAACCTATTTATTTAGTACTTGTTTTCTCATTCCTCCCTCCTCTCTCTCTCTCTTATTGTCTACCCTTCCCTCTCACTACCCATTTCCCTACAACCCATTAATCCGGGTATCAGTTGTGGAACTTCCAGCTGATGGGGTTTTACCCTTTGTTCTCTTCTCAGCCCCTTAATCCATTGCCCCCTCTCTCCATCTCTCTCTCCCCCTTTTTCATCCCGTCAGCCCCTTAAACCATTCCACACTCTTGTACCCCCTCTCCCTCGTTCTTTCTCTATTCCTCTCTCTCTACCCCTTCTTTCCTCAGTCCCTTAAAACACTCCTCTCACTCTCTTTGCCCCCTTCTGTAATCCCTCTTTCTCCCCAAACGCTTGATTAAGTCAATCAATCCAACTCAATTCAATTATTTTCTCCCTCTCTCTCCATCCCCTCTATCCATTTTCTACACCTTTCTTTCTCCCCTAAATCCCATAATCCATTCTTCACTGTATCCCTTACTCCCTTCATCTTTTTCTATCTTCTTTCCTCCTCTGTTTTGTCGTCCTCTCACCGACTCTTCCTCTCTCCCTCCACGTTTTCCTCTTTCCCTCCACTTTTCTCACTCTCGCCCCTCTTCCTCCGATGACCATCATCCACTCGTTCCTCTATGATGATAGATTAGATAGATAGATAGATAGATAGATAGATAGATAGATAGATAGATAGATAGATAGATAGATAATGGATAGCTAGATAATAGATAGATAGATAGATAGATAGATAGATAGATAGATAGATAGATAATGGATAGCTAGATAATAGATAGATAGTTAGACTTTCCTTCTGCATTGGTAATATAAAGCTCTCGCCATCACTGGTACAGGAGGACATTAGGGAAGAGCCATGTGATTACCATACCAAATTGCATTAACCACTTGAATTCCAGAGAGGAAGCTATCATTTCTAGTTTTCAATGAGTGAACAAAAATCTTTAGGCACAGTGAGGCTGATGAACAAAGAGAGTGGTGGAATTCTGGAGAAAACCAGTTGCACAGTTGGGACAAATACAAATTCCCAAATGTTCTACTGATGTCAAAGGGTCATTTATCCCACAGAATGCTAGGTATCCAGTGTCCTGCTAAGCAATGCTCTGGAGACTCCTCTAGTATTCATTTGATTAAAAAAATAATGAGTCAGTGGAGATTTGTATTTATCCCCCTACTGTGCATTTGGTTTGCTTCAGAACTGCAGCAATGTCTTAGTGCATCAGTTTCCCCAATCCTGCAGACTTCATTACATGGACATGATACTGAACTTCTTCATTACATGGACATGATACTGAACTTCACCACCACAAAGCTTCATTACACTGACATGATACTGAACTTCACCACCACAAAGCTTCATTACATGGACATGATATTGAACTTCTTCATTACATGGACATGATACTGAACTTCACCACCACAAAGCTTCATTACAAGGACGTGATACTGAACTTCTTCCAGGGGAAGGCTGGCCTGGGGGACAGGGGGGCAATTGCCCCTGGGCCGGTCATATATCTGTACTAGGGGGCCACTGCCTCACTCAATCTCCCACTTGCTGCTGAAAATAGAGCTACTCTAGTGATACCACAGAGCTTACAATTGAAATGGACCTACACAAATAATACCACAGAGCTACAATCCAAATGGAGCTACACATGTAGCATAGCTCAATCCTTTATAAGCTCTATGGTATCACTACTGTACACCCATTTCAATTATAAGTTATGTGGTATCAGTTGCCTTACTTCATTAATGCCAATTTTAAAATTAACAAAAGGGAGTGGAGTGGGACAGTGGGCTGGAACAGTAGTAGAAATGGGCCACACTATTGTATTTGCCCCCCAGGCCAGAGGTTGCCAGCCCTCTCCTGACTTCTTCATTACATGGACATGAAACTGAACTTCTTCATTACACTGACATGATACTGAACTTCACCACCACAAAGCTTCATTACATGGACATGATACTGAACTTCTTCATTACACTGACATGATACTGAACTTCACCACCATAAAGCTTCATTAAATGGACATGATACTGAACTTCATCACCACAAAGGTTCATTACATGGACCTGATACTGAACTTCTTCATCACATGGACTTGATACTGAACTTCTTAATTACATGGACATGATACTGAACTTTTTCATTACATGGACATGATACTGAACTTCTTCATTACATGGACATGATACTGAACTTCTTCATTACATGGACTTGATACTGAACTTCTTCATTACATGGACATGATACTGAACTTCTTCATTACATGGACCTGATACTGAACTTCTTCATCACATGGACTTGATACTGAACTTCACCACCAAGAAAAGGAAAATGAATTGTGCCTGAAACCATTCCACTGTACATTAATTATGTAATGTGCACATTATTTTGTTTTTAAATTTAAGGAAAACAGAAACGAAGATGAAAGAAAAGTAGAAGAAAAAGATATATATATATATATATATATATATATATATATATATATATATATATATATATATATATATATATATAGAAAGAGAGAGAGAGAGAGAAGGAGGGGAGAAAGAGAAAGAAGGAGAGAAAAAAGAGAGTGGAGTAGAAGAAGAGAAAGAAGGAGAGAGAGGGGAGAGGGGGAGAGAGGGGGAAAGAGAAGGAGAGAGATAGGAGGAGGGGAGAGAGAAGGAGGGGGAAAGAGAAGGAGAGAGAAAGAAGGAGGGGGAAAGAGAAGGAGAGAGAGAGAAATAGAGAGAGAAGGAGGGGAGAGAGAAGGAGGGGGAGAAGGAGAGAGAAGGAGAGAGAGAGAAGGTGAGAGAGAGAGAGAGAAGGCAGAAAGAAAATGAGAGAGAGATAAGGACAGAGAGGACGCAGAGACAGAGATGGAGATATAGAGAAGGCGGGGAGAGAAATGGGAGAGATAGAGAGAAGGTGGGTAGAGAGAGGGGAGAGATAAAGAGAAGACGGGGAGAGAGAGGGGGAGAGATAGAGAGAAAGCGGGGAGAGAGAGGGGGAGAGATAGAGAGAAGGCGGGGAGAGAGATGGGAGAGATAGAGAGAAGGACGGCAGAGAGGGAGAGATAAAGGAGGCAAATAGAGAAAAGGAGCGAGAGAGAAAAGGGGAGAGAGACACACAGAGAGAGAAAGTCTAATTGCTAACCCTTTGAAGACCAGTGAGTGTGTGGCACTCCCCTGTGGCCATCAAGGGGTTAATTAAAGTCAGGACTGAAACCCACTGTCAAATTGTACAAAACGCTGATGGATGCGCTTTGGCATGTGCTCAGAATATAGAAATATCCCACTTAAGAACCATTATGGACGTGGAGCTCATTTATCCTGAGTGTCTGAAAGCCCAGGAAATAATCACTAGAATAATATTTTTGCAAGATAACGGGAATAAGTGAAAGAGAGGAAAATCTAAATATAAGAGAATGCAAGCTAAGTAGTCTGATGTACAAAGAATGAGACCGGAGTCATGCTGGAGTAAACAAAATGCACCACAGGGGACACATACATTTTCTCCAAATTCTCATCTATGTGAAACCCATTTTTAACAATCTGAAGGCAAGCGAGCTCTCCAACGTATTGGGTTTGAGACCCCTCTTGCATTCAAGGGATTCAAATCCCTATTTAAACCAATTAGAATGTTCCCCCTCCCCCATGATGCACTTGGTTTAATCATTTGAGTGCCAGAGTGCGTTGCCTACCCCTCTGGCACTCAAAGGGTTAATCAAGAATTACCCCAGTTCTGATTAGTACATTAGCATTACTGAGTATTGTAGGTTTTTGATCACTCCCTTAAGTACCAGATGGGTCTGCTACCAATGCTTTGCAGACCCATCCGGTCCTTAATGGGTTAAATATGTAACGAAAAATACTAAACTGTTGTACTAAGAAGAACTGGGGAGAAGTACTAAGGAGTGATAAAGAGGAGATAAAGGGGAGATGACTTCTCCAGTGATATCACTTCTCTAGTTCTTATGTTATTCTATGGAGCCTAGGTACTAAGATTTGTCCAACCTTACAGATCTATAGAATAACATAGGAACCGGAGAAGTGATATCACTGGAGAAGTTATCTCCACTTTATCTCCTCTTTATCACTCAGTGCATAACCCTTCTGGAGTCAATGTGGAGCAAACCAACTGTGCAGTAGGAGACAATGACCCAGATTTATAAAAGCAAACTGGAGTTATTCTGGAGTAAACCAACTGCATCTTAATTCCCATGCACTTTAATTGCTTCCCAATGAATTGGTGAAATCTCTGGCATTCAAGTGGTTAGAATACCAATGAAATATAACAGGATTATTTATTTGTCCCCTATTGTGCAGTTGGTTTACTCCAGAATAACTCCAGGCTGAGTTTATACAATGTGGGCCCATTGATTTAAATTGGGATTTTAAATCATTAACCCTTTGAGTACCAGAGAGATATCCAACGAATTGCAACGCAATGCGTTGAATATATCTCTGGCACTCAAAGGATTAAAGGTTAGAAAGATATTCAGTGCATTGGTTTGCAATGCATTGGAGACTTCTCTTTTATTCAAAGGGTTAAAAGCGTCATTTATATCAATGGCATTTTGGGAGATTCTGATTTGTCCCCTGTGGAGTAGTTTGCTCCAGAATTGAATGCATTATTCTTAGTACATTAGACAGAACATTATATCATCTGTGTGAGTGAGGATGTCTGTAAGTAAGTATATTAACCACTTAAAAACCGTAGGCTTGGGCCATACGTTTAAAAGAAAGTGGACTAATTCTGGAACAAACCAATTGCATCATGGGGGACAAAGAAGACATGTAAATTGATTTAAATATGTTTTTTAGCAAATTCAGTGCTACTTACTTAGTACATCAGCTTCATCGAATACAAGATAGAAAATACAATATTAAGAAATATTTGGAGACATCTGTAGAATTCAAGGGGTTAAATCCCCCTATTTGTTTAGTTGTATTTGTTTAGTTGATCCCTTATGGTGCAGATGGTTTGCGCCAGAAAAATACCTCGGTCCTGCCATGTAGTTGAATATACAAAATAAGAAATTATACCAATACGCCATATAGAAGTGATCACTCGTAGCTCTTATGTGTAAGTTAAAATATCAGAGTTGATTTACTATCAACGTTTCGGCCCCGATATTTAACAAAGAATCAAGAGTGAAATGTTCGCCTACATAAGACCTACCGGTGATCACTCCTACATGGTGTATTGGTATCATAGAGATAGAGAGATACATAAAACAGAGGAACTATATTCGTAATTTATAAAGATTACCTGGATGTAATTCAAAATGTCTTCTGAAATAAGTATCAGCACAAAAATGATTAGAGGATCCCTACTAAGGCTTTATCGATTGAGGTAACTGACCTTACCTTACACATCTTGTATTTGTTTCATGACACAAATTCTGTTGCCTGTCATTTAGTTTTTTTTTCTTTTTTCACGTATTACAAAGAATGAATGAGTACAATGTATGTTCAACAAATACAATTGGAGCAGATTAACCTATTGTTGGATATTAACCAATCTTAGTTGTTTGTGATCTGGATATGATCAATGAAATGCATGGTGTCTATCTCCCCTCATATACCTACATCTACCAGTCTGCTACCAGAGACCAACAAGTCTATACTTCTTTATTGCCTGTTTTAGGATTTAACCTTCTAAGGCCCACAAACGTGTGCAAATCTTTGCTTCTCATGAGTTGCACAACTCTCTAATCCATAAAGGGTTAAAAGCTAGGACCTACCTGTTCATGTTATACCTTATCACTCTGAATGTAACACGTCCCTCCAGTTGATATTCTCAATGAGGATGCCGCACTAAGATGAACTAAAGCAATTTTGGAGTAAACCAGCTACACCCCAGGGGATATATAATAATACCATTGATTTAAATTGATCTTTTAACCTATTGAATGCTATACAATTATCTAATCAAGTTTATGCGTCTGAGAGCTTTCAAGTTTTCAAGGGGTTAAACGCCCCCGTTTAATCAATGGAGGTTTTCATGTGTCCCCCATGATGTAGTTGTTTTGCCCTCGAATCGCTTCAGTTCATCTTGGTAAATCAGCATCAGTCTCTTTTCTAGGAATTTTATCCATTTGGATTCCAGAGAGGTTTCCTACTTCGCTTTTTTGTATATCAGTTCATGGGCTGGATTCTATTACAGGTGCTAATTGTATCACTTTTACCTCCAGTTTTCTCCATAGACTTCAATAGGAAAATATTGGATAAACCAGTTGGTAACATTTAGCACCTGCAATAGAATCCAGACCCCAGTCTCGCTTGCAGTGCAACTGGTTTCTCAAAGCGTCAGAGGCCTCCCTAGCACGCAAGGGGTTAAAATAACAACTCCCAAAGGACACCGTGTGCCACTTTCATTAATGATGTCCCCAAGGTCACCGAACACTTCAGTCATCCAACAGGTGGCTCTCAAGCAGTAGCCATGATGGCTGAGGATGGTAGTTGAAAAGCCTCAGATCGTCTATCCCATATTCAGTAGCTAAACTACCCGATACCAATATCGTCTGTACGGCAGGTGAGAAGGACACAGACCTCCTATATATATTATAGGACAGTGGAGTGGGGCAAACCAACTGCACTATAGAAATACATGGGTATTTGACCCCTTGAATGCTAGACAGGAATACAACACATTGGCATTCAATGGGGTAACAACCCCATTTAAACAAATAGGCATTTTGAGAATGCTAATTTCTCCCCTGTGACTTGTTTGGTTTCCACAGAATTGCTCCAGTTTGCTTTTATACAAAAGACCCACATTTTTTAACCCTTTTGGTGCCAGACACTCAAAGAGTTAATCCAGAAGAGTAACAATTTTAAAGCAATACTGCAGCACTACATTTCTCTGATATATCCCCCTCCCGTTACTTTCAGTTGGACATTTTATTTCATACATACAGAGCAGTTGCATTGCTATATAATTGTTCATATTTTATTTTGATAAATGTGGGTAATATGTATAAGGACATATGAGTAGCAGATTTGCACCTTACTGATCACATAAATATCTATTTGATTTGTTATTTTGTTGATGTTAATATACATGCCCCCTAAAGACAATATTACTCTGTCTACACACTGATACATTAACAGGGGAGGGCTGGCTACTCCATTACCTTTGTAAACTCTATGGTATCAGTAGTGTAGCTACATTTACAGCAGACAGGGAGAGATTGAGATGGCAGTGTTTCACCAGCCCAGACATATGACCCACCCAGGGGGCAACTGCTCCACCCCAGCCCCCCAGGATACCTCCTCACACTCACATTCATTTGTGTGAAATAAACTCAGTCCACGTTTCAGTCCCTGTTCTGATTCGGCGATCAGAGCAAATGATCAGACTATTTCCACTGTATGAATCCATATACATGCTACACATGGGACTGTTATATAAGTGTACTAGTTGAACAGCCCGTTACACGGGCCACAGTGCCACTGCCACCCGGTCGCGGCAATCAGGCACAGTAGCGGGCAGTCTCCAGTGTGTGTGACTGTAGCACGTGCAGCAGTGTCTACTGTGCATGTCCTGGCGTTACACACGATTTAGCGAATTATTATATAGGATATGTTTGTATATGAGTCACATAATCTATCTATCTATCTATCTATCTATCTATCTATCTATCTATCTATCTATCTGTAATGTGGTATGATAAACAGCATGACTGGCCCCAGTGGCTCTCTGTAACAGTGGTTAGTTAGTTTTATATTACTGATGCAAAAGGAAATATATATATATATAGTTTGTGTCCATATACACGGCCGTCTATTTACAATACCTATCTCTATTTACAGTATGTACATGTAAAATAAAACTAATAATAATATAATATATTAGTGTCAACCTACAAAAAAGTTATTACTGGGTTGAATCTGAAATGCATAAATGATTCTGTTAACCAGTTAAGTACCAGTAGGGTGTTGACTCAAGTATAATATATAAATACATTATATCGGCAACAGGTAAAAATATTTCTGATTTATAAATACGTGGGTAAATAGGTTATATAAAATAAATATAAATAGATTAACATACAAATATAACTAGCAAGTTAGACAGTCAGACTGATAAATAGATAGGTAGGTAGATAGATAGATAGATAGATAGATAGATAGATAGATAGATAGAGAGAGATAAACAGATAGATAGATAGATAGATAGATAGATAGATAGATAGAGAGAGAGAGCGATAGACAGACAGACAGACAGACAGACAGATAGATAGATAGATAGATATTTTTATGTACACTACTGGTAATATAACGTTAACTAGATTACTGTTACAGGGAAACAACAGGGACGAGTTACTAGATTTATCATAACAGGCGGTGAGGAATTATTAAAAGTCAACGCGTTGCGCATCCCTCTATTCATTAACCCCTTAATGACTGTTTTTTTTTTCCATTATAGCGAATGACTTCCTGGACTTACCAGGTAAGTCGTCTGTCACTAAGGGGTTAAAGGGTTCATCTGAAATCAAGTTCACAGCTTTTATTCGTTCCTTAATGTTGTCATACACCTGTACATGCAGCGTTGCCCATAGGAAAACCTTTAAGCCCAGACTGAAAACTAAATACACTTTAAACTGGCAGAAACTATGTTACTATTCACTGAAAATGTGATTAAGGTAATTAAGAAAAGAACACAAAACAGACTGGTTATATAAGACAATTAATGAATGGCGTTGCGTACCCATCTGGCACTCAAAGGGTTAACTATTTGATTGCACCTCTTTCGAAGAGCTTAAAGGATAAACATGTTACCGAGAAGCACTTAACTTGTTAAATTATATTTTTTGGGTTAACCCCAATTAATTTGCCTATTTGTTTCCAAATATTTCCGTATTACTACCACATTGTAATGATAATGAGTTAAAATAAAAACTCACTTAGCCAGAGGGGTACGCAAAGCATTGCAAAGAAAAGAGTTGCGTACCCTTCTGGCAGTCAAAGTGTTAATTGAGGAAATATTGGTAGTGACACTATGTTTTTTAAATAGACGTAATTACTATGTTTCAGAGCGTTTACCCTTTTTTTGGTCCGCAAAATATTTCAGAATGGTTAGTGAATGGGGAAGGGTGGGGTGTAGGTCTCCGGTAGCAACTGGGTTAACATCAGAATAAACAGAAGGCAGCTACTTCAATAATGAATTTGCCTGGCTTGTTCTCCTTTGCAGGGTGATATTCAAAAGGGACAGAGGGTGGCGCCAGAGTGCACATCAAGTGATCTGCCTGTTTTCCAATGGTTTAGCGCATTTGGGCATAGAAATACAGAAAAAGAACTTACAGTTGAGGTGGGCTATCCTGGCCTTCCAGCTGTCGTTGGACTACAACTCCTGTCATCCTCAGCTGGCCAGTGTCTCGTTGAGAATGATGGTAGTTGCGGCCCAGCAACAGCGTCACATGCAGTTAATCCATTCCGTACAGCAATCGAACTAATTAGGCTTGTAACCCCTTGATACAATTAGAAGTCTGCACAGCATTTTAATCTTGGTTCGCGATACGTTGTTATTCAAGGGGTTAAATCAAAAAGCACAGTCATACTTCCTGGAAAAATATTATAAATAAATATATACTCCTGTTTGACTCTACATATTCTGCAATTGTAAAATATGTTAGTTCAAATGCCCTATAATATATATATATATATATATATATATATATATATATATATATATATATACGTGTTTATGTGCCTGACAGAGTTTTTTTCAAATTTCTGTTGTCAGAGAGCTTTCTGTCAGGTGCTCTGTAAACAGATAGAGTGCACCAATGTAAAAACAATGTAGAAAAGACTGCACTACAGCAGGAGAGCCCAATAGGAAGATTACAGTACCTAAAGATTACTAAATGGTTACTGGTAAGCTACAAGAAGATTTATGCCGAGTGGTTTTTGCACTGGATACCGCACTAAGGTCTAGATTGTATTGCAGGTACTAAATGTTAACACCCGTTTTATCAAACATTTTCCTATTGAAGTCTATGGAGAAAACTGGAGATAAAAGCAGTGATAAAATTAGCACCTGTAATAGAATCCAGTCCTATAGCAGTAAAAGGGTCACGTTAATATCAATGGAACATTTCTAACGTTTTCTTTGTCCTCTATGGTACAGCTGGTTACAGCTGCAAAATCTTCCATTTAAAAGAGCACATGTGAAAAATACCTGCTGCAGGGCTTCAGTGCTTCATTCTAATCACAGTGGTTCCTGTGTATCAATTCAGCAGGTATTTTTCCCATATCCTCTTTTAAAGTGATAGTCTGGCAACCATTTTGATATGGCCAAAATTACTTGGTTTTAACTATTTGAGTGCCAGAGAGGTGTCCAACGCATTGCAACATAATGGATACCTCTCTGACATTCAAAGGGTTATTAATAGCCCCTTTCACAATATTAAGCATGTTGTTTTGGTCTTATGTCAGCCTATATACAAAGACAATAGACCATGATGCTGTGCAGCATGTTTGAATGTGACAGAGTGGGACAATTGACATATGTCTTAAGGTTAGATCATGCCAATATAATTAAGGAAAACTTATATTTCCCATCTCACTAAAGTATGCAACTCCTGTACTACAGGTACATACATATCACCCAGATAAAAAAGGCAGCAATTCTATACACTTCAGTGCTTTCACAGTCCTTGACAGAAAGCTCCCCTGGAAACAGTAATCCAGTAAGCTTCAGGTCAAGGACAGAAAAGTGTAAAAAAATGAGTAACGATGATAAAATCACACAATAAAACTCAATGTAAATTTGACTTTACGTATGTTGTACAGTTTTAAAATATGTGCAGTAACCCCCCAAAAAAAAACAACAACAAACAAACAAAAAAAAAACAACAACAACTTTAAAAGCTCCATTTTAATCACACGAGAATTGTTATTTGCAATCTTGGTGCAGCTGGTTTGCCCCTGAATGTCTCCATTTACCTTCTACATCGGCCGCAATCTGAAATTGTTTTTAGATTCAATTCAGTAACAGTTTTTAACCCTTTGAGTGCAAGAGGTATGCTTTGGATACCTCTCTAGCACCCAAAGGGTTAACGTGTAATAGGATGTAGCCTTACTTGTATTATTGCTATTTTACTTTTTAATCCCCAGTTTGTTAAACGATTACGCTAATAATTCACTCCCAAGATGATCGTATATTTTACTAACAACTGGAGTAATTTGCAATAAATCGTTATACACTCTAAAGAACATCATCGTATCCTTGATTCCACTAATAGTCCTCCAATGAGTAGCAACAGAAAGGGACCTATTTGTTAACATCACATTTTCTAAAATCTGTATTATCTTTATTAGACCCTTATTGCTGAATTATTTTCAGATGTCACCCCCCCTCCCGACTTGTTTGGTGATGATACTAAAGTGCTTGGGTTCGGGTTTCATTAAAAGCAGTTCAGAGGGAAATCTCAGGAGGAACAAAAACAAAGTCTTCTGTATCTGTCTGACATGTAGGGTCCAGAGAGCTTGGAGAAATGGAAATGGATAAAATGCTCTATGGGGGCATGGATAGCATTCTGTAGGGTGGAATAGATAGCATTCTGTAGGGGGGTTGGATAGCTTTCTGTAGGGGGCATGGATAGCATTCTGTAGGGGGGATTGATATCATTGTGTATGGGGATTGTGTAGGGGGGTATAAATTGGAAATGGATAGCATTGTGTAGGGTGGAATAGATAGCATTTTGTAGGGGGGTTGGATAGATTTCTGTGGGGGGGTGGATAGCTGTCTGTAGGGGAGATGGATAGCATTATGTATGGGGTTTCTGTAGGGGGGATATATAGCATTGTATATGGGGATTGTGTAGGGGGGTGGATAGCATTATGTATGGGGTTTCTGTAGGGGGGATATATAGCATTGTATATGGGGATTGTGTAGGGGGGGTGGATAGCATTGTATATGGGGATTGTTCAGGGGGGTTAGATAGCATTCTGTTTGGTGGAATAGATAGCATTCTGTAGGGGGTGGATAGCAGTCTGTAGGGGAGATGGATAGCATTATGTATGGGGTCAGGGCCAGATTTATAATTAGGCAGAGTAGGCATCTGCCTACAGGTGTACCCCACAGAGGGGCGCCTGCCATTGGAATCATGTTGTGTTTTTTTAATACGCCTCCCTTACTGCCCGGTGCCACAACATGGTGAAGACAGGTCTGTGCCTTCAGATGATAGGGGCAATATTGGGTTGATGGGGGGCAATATGAGGGCAACATGGTATATGGAGATGATGGGGACAATATGGAGCTGATGGGTGCAATATGAGGGCAATATGATATATGGAGATGATGGGGACAATATGGAGCTGATGGGGGCAATATGAGGGCAATATGATATATGGAGATGATGGCTGCAATACTGGGTTTATGGGGTACAATATGAGGGCAATATAGTATATGGAGATGATGGGGGCAATGTGAGGGCAATATGGTATATGGAGATGATGGGGGCAATGTGGAGATGATGGGGGGCAATGTGGAGATTAGGAGCATTGTGGAGGTGTCCAGTGGAGATGGCAAATGGGGGGGGGTGCTTCAGATTTCTGTGCCTACAGGCTCCTGAGATGTAAATCCGGCCTTGTATGGGGTTTGTGTATGGGGGATAGATAGCATTGTATATCGGGATTGTGTAGGGGGGATGGATAGCATTGTATATGGGGATTGTGTAGGGGGTTGGATAGCATTCTGTATGGTGGAATAGATAGCATTCTGTAGGGGGTTGGATGGCTTTCTGTAGTGGGAATGGATAGTGTTCTGTAGGGGAAATGGGGTGCATTCTGTTTGGTGGAATAGACAGCATGATGTAGGGAGAGGTGGATAGCATTCTGTACGGGAAATGGACTGCATTGTGTATGGGGATTGTGTAGGGGGATGTAAAGCATTCTGTAGGGTGGGATAGATAGCATGCTGTAGGGAGGCTGGATGCCTATCTTTAAGGGTATAGATAGCATTCTGTAGGGGTAATGGATTGCATTGTGTATGGGGATTGTGTAGGGTGAATGGATAGCATTCTCTGGGTGTATTAGTATACTGTAGGGGGTTGGATATCTTTCTGTAGGGGAATGGATAGCATTGTGTAGGGGAAATGGATAGCATTCTGGAGGGTGGAATACTGGAGGGGGGTTGGATAGCTTTCTGAAGAGGGGAATGGATAACAATCTGTAGGGGGGAATGGATAATATTATGTAGCAGCAATGGATAGCATTCTGTAGTGGGAATGGATAGCAATGTGTATGGAGATTGTATAGGGAGACTGGATAGCATTCTGTAGGGTAGAATATATAGCATGCTGTAGGGGGGGTTGGATAGCTTTCCGTAATGGAATGGATAATATTATGTAGCAGCAATGGATAGAATTCTGTAGTGGGAATGGATAGCATTGTGTACGGAGATTGTATAGGGAGACTGGATAGCATTCTGTAGGGCAGAATAGATAGCATGCTGTAGGGGGGTTGGACAGGGACGGATTTTCCGTAAGGCAGAGTAGGCATCTGCCTACAGGCGCACCCTACAGAGGGGCGCCTGCCACTACAACTGATTTTTTTTTTTTTTTTTTTTTTGCGCGGCTTGACATGCCGCTCCGAGCCGCCAGCCGCCGCATTGCAAGCTGTGAGCTCTCCCGGCTCTTTAGCAATGCAGAGCGCTGGGAGATAAAATCTCCCAGCGCTCTGCATTACTAAAGGGAAAGCCGCGCGGGAGCTCCAGCAGCTCCATGTCTGTGCACAAGCACAGATCTCTCCAGCCGCTGGATCACCAGGGACATAGGAAACGGATGTGGGGGAGAGAATGAGGCTTAACCCTTTGAGTGCCAGAGTGGTACACAACGCATTGCAAAGCAATGCGTTGTGTACTACTCTGGCACTCAAAGGGTTAATTTGGAGATAATGGGAGCAATGTGAGGTCATTATGGGGATGATCATGGGGGGCAAACGATGTGCTGATGGGGGGGCAATGTGAAGTCAATGTGGAGGTGATGGGGTCAGTGTGGAGCTGATGGGGGTCAATGTGAGGGAAAGTTGAGATGATGGGGCAATGTGGAGCTGATGGAAGGCAATGTGGAGCTGATGGGGGGCTATGTGAGGGCAATATGGAGATATGGAGCATTGTGGAGATGACGGGGGGGGGGCGCTTCAGATATCTGTGCCTACAGGCTCCTGATATATAAATCCAGCCCTGGGGTTGGATAGCTTTCTGTAGTGGAATGGATAATATTATGTAGCAGCAATGGATAGCATTCTGTAGTGGGAATGGGTAACATTGTGTATGGAGATTGTATAGGGAGACTGGATAGCATTCTGTATGGTGGAATAGATAGCATGCTGTAGAGGATTGGATAGCTTTCTGTAGAGGTGAAGGATAGCTTGATGTAGACGGGATGGATAGCATTCTGTAGGGGGGATGGACTGCATTGTGTATGGGGATTGTGTAAGGGGAATGTATAGTATTCTGTAGGGTGGAATAGATAGCATGCTGAACGGAGCTTGGATAGCTTTCTGTAGGGGGGAATGGATAACAATCTCTAGAGGGGGAATGGATAATATTATGTAGTAGCAATGGATAGCATTATGTAGTGGAAGTGGATAGTATTCTGTTGGGGAGAGATGGATAGCTTTCTGTAGGGGAAATGAAGGGGTAGCATACTGTAGGGGGAATGGATACAGTTCTCTAAGGCAGGCACATCAAATTCAAATACAGTTGAGGGCTGCATACTCAATATTTCCCACCTAAGGAGGGACACAGCATTGGCTGTTAGTATTTGCTGTAATATAACCCCTGTCTGACACGTAGCATAAATCTTGTTCCACTGGTGTCCCATCTTTCAAACTCAGAAAGGTCTCTCCCCCCCCCCCCCACTAACAAACAGGGGTCTCCCTAACCTGCCCATTTTCAACTCACATACACACAGTCTTTTTTTCTACACCACTCTGGTCTCTGTTACCTTCAACCAGGTCTCAGAGTCCCCAAACCCCAATCTTCCTCTTGCAACTAACAAGGATCTCCCTTCTCTGTCCTTACAAACGGACCAACAATCAAAATTCCTTCTTAACTTCAAAAGGTTTTCCCCATCCCCACCCTTCAGATTTTCCTTTCCTCACAAACATATACTGCACAACTAACATATCTTCCCCACCACATACAGGTGTCAACCCTCAAACTATCCATATATTGTCATTACATAATGTTATGGTGTACATGGTTTGGATCAGTAGCATTATAGAACTTAACAAGAGGTACTGCTGCCCCAGTGGCATTATAGAACTTAACAAGAGGTCCTGCTGTCCCAGTGGCATTATAGAACTTAACAAGAAGTACTGCTGCCCCATTGGCATTATAGAACTTAACAAGAAGTACTGCAGCCCCAGTGGCATTATAGAACTTAACAAGAGGTACTGCTGCCCCAGTGGCATTACAGAACTTAACAAGAGGTACTGCTGCCCCAGTGGCATTATAGAACTTAATAAGAGGTCCTGCTGCCCCAGTGGCATTATAGAACTTAACAAGAGGTACTGCTGCCCCAGTGGCATTATAGAACTTAACAAGAGGTACTGCTGCCCCAGTGGCATTATAGAACTTAACAAGAGGTCCTGCTGCCCCAGTGGCATTATAGAACTTAACAAGAGGTACTGCTGCCCCAGTGGCATTATAGAACTTAACAAGAGGTACTGCTGCCCCAGTGGCATTATAGAACTTAACAAGAAGTACTGCAGCCCCAGTGGCATTATAGAACTTAACAAGAGGTCCTGCTGCCCCAGTGGCATTATAGAACTTAACAAGAAGTACTGCAGCCCCAGTGGCATTATAGAAATTAACAAGAAGTACTGCAGCCCCAGTGGCATTATAGAACTTAACAAGAAGTCCTGCTGCCCCAGTGGCATTATAGAACTTAACAAGAGGTTCTGCTGCCCCAGTGGCATTATTGAACCTAACAAGAGGTACTGTTCCACAACACCCGCATTTTCCAGGGAATAAAGTGCCCAGAATGATATACTTTCGCAACCATTTGGCACAATTCCATGGTATTGGGAATAAAAAGTCTAAAATGATCTGCTCTGACCTGCACCCACATGTACCTCTGCACCCTACATTTTTGTCCATTTCAGCCTTCAGTTCTCTGTTACTGTACATCTTCCCCCTACAAACTGTGGTGATATGACTAACTAGTGATGACAACAAAGGTCCTTTAGTCCCCTAGAATCTAGCCACTACATTAATGCTCTGTTTGTGGATAATGCCAGAACCTGTATATTATTGGATAGAATCCTGCAGGGGAAGGGATAGCATTCTGTAAGTGGGTGGATAGCATTCTGAAGGGGATGGATAGCATTCTGTGTAGGAATAGATAACATCCTGTGGGAGGAATGGATAGCATCCTGTAGGGGAAAGGATAGAATCCTGTAGGAGAATATATAGCATTCTGTAGGAGGGAGGATAGCATTCTGTAGGGGAGGTTTGATGGAACGCTGTAGGAAATTAATAGCATTTTATCAAGGAGAAAAGCATCCTGTAGGGAGAAGGGATATCATTATGCGTGCAGAATGGATAGCATTCTGTCTGTGTGTGTGTGTGTGTGGGTGGGGGTTAATTGATAGCATTCTGTCTGTGTGTGTGTGTGTGTGGGGGGGGGGTAATTGATAGCATTCTGCAGGAGGGGATGGGTAGCATTCTGTATAGGGAAATAAATATCAACCTGTAAGGAAAACAAGAGTGCATTCTGTAAGGGGCAATGGATAACATTTTGTGTGGTGAATGGCTAGCATTCTGCAGTGGAAATGGATAGCATTCTTTAGTGGGAATGGATAATACATAGAGGGGCTGAATAGCATTTTGTAGGGGGAATGGGTGATATTCTATAGGAGGAGATGGCATGGGTAGCATTCTGTAAGGGAAATCTATAGTATTCTGAATGAGGAAGTGTGTAGTATTCTGTAGGGGGAATTGATAGTATTCTGAAGAAAGAATTGGATAACATTTTGTATAGGTTTTGGATACCATTCTTTATGGGGGTTGGGTAGCATTCTGTAGGTGGGGATGGATAGCATTCTGAAGACGGAAATGGGTATCATTCTGTAGGTGGGGATGGATAGCATTCTGAAGGAGGAAATGGGTATCATTCTGTAGGTGGGGATGGATAGCATTCTGAAGGAGGAAATGGGTATCATTCTGAAGGGGGATGGATAGCATTCTGTAGGGGGGTTGGGGACCATTCTGTGTGTGTGGGGGGTAAGGATAGCATTCTGAAGGAGGAAATGGGTAGCATTCTGAAGAGGGGAATGGGTTGCATTCTGTAGCTGCATTCTATAGGTGGAAATTAATACAGTTTGTGGTGGAAAGGATATCATTATTCAGAGTGGGTTGGATAGCATTCAGTAGGTGGCGGTAGAGCATTGTGTAGAGGAGATGGACAGCATTCTGTAGAATGGACTGGATATCATTCTGTAAGGGAAAATGGAAAGCATTCTGTAGAATGGAGAGCATGCTGTAGGTTAGAATGGACAGCATTCTATGGGACTGGGGATAGTATTCTGAAGGTGAGATGGATGGCATTTGGTAGGTGGAGAATTGATAGCATTGAGTAAGAAGGAATGGATAGCATTCTGTACGGGAGAATAGATAGCATTCTGTGGGAGGAAATGGGTAGCATTCTTTAGAGGGGAATGGGTTGCATTCTGAAGTTCTGTATGCGGAATGGATAACATTCTGTAGGTGGATGAATAACATTCTGTAGGGGATATGGATAGCATTCTGTAGGGGATATGGATAGCATTCTGTAGGGGAAATGGATAGCATTTTGTAGGAGTAAATGGATCACATTCTGCAGTTCTGTAGGGGCATGGATAGCATTCCGTAGGGGAAGTAGATAGCATTTTGTATGAGCAAATGGGTAGCATTTTATTGGGGCATGGATAGCATTCTTTAGGAAGAAATGGGTAGCATTCTGAAGAGGGGAATGTATTGCATTCTGAAGTTCTGTAGGGGGAATAGATAACATGCTGTTGTGGAATGGATAGCATTCTGCAGGGGGGGACATATAACATTCCGTAGGGGAGATGGTTCCATTCTGTAAGGGAGATAGATACCATTGTGTAGGGGGAATGGATAGCATTCTGTAGGGGAGATGGATACCATTCTGTATGGGAAATGGATAGCATTCTGAGGGGGGACTGGATAGCATTCTGTAGTGGGAGTTGATAACATTCTGTAGGGGAATGTATTAGACTTGTGAACTGCAAATGTTTTCAGTAAAATT